>OX352479.1:21750130-22950130 GCA_947093115.1 Brenthis daphne | reverse complement strand
ACAAGTTGAAATTCATGTAATGCTGCTTTATGATAGTAAATTATTTGATTACGAGTTTCTCACTTTATAGTACTTACGTATATTTTGAGGACACGATAAACATAAACGTCTGTATGTCAGTATTTTTTTCTAATTTCGACCCCTAAATAATTAGAAAAACAGCAAATGAATTACAAAATTAATTTACTATACCGATTTATTTTCTCTTATGGCAATTTTTTTATCCAAACCTAAATATCCACATTAACTCCGAGCCGATTTTTTTATAGAATATTCAAATCTAGTAGTTATAATGTTCAATCGTTATACGAAAATAAGTTCTGTGATAGCGCCAAAAGGATAACAAGGACGACAAGGAACATTTATTACGTTTCCTAAGATATTTTTATGATTTAACTAGCAGAACCCGCGGCTTCGTTCGCGCTAAAACTACAAAATTTCTATAAATGTAGTTTCATACAAACTTTCATCCTCTATTTTACCCTCTTGTAAGATGAATTTCGAAAAATACTAAAACACGTATTTATTTCATTTTATAGAAGAGCATTAATACCAAGTTTCAAGTAATTCTAATCGTAAATATTTTTTTGAATGGTATTATAACGTGTTTTCCCGTGGGAATTAGATAATCTCCCGCTGATTCGTCACTCCGTTTTAACGTGAAAAAAGGACAAACAAACAAACTAACAAACAAACACACTTGCATATTTATAATATTAGTATGGATATGGATTAATAGTCTCGGTTGGTTGCAATGAGATGTTTTAACATAGATTATTCAATAAAATTATACGAACAGAACATGTTTTAACTACACACCTAACTAATATTTTAATTTATCTACGTAGGTTATTTTATTGTTATTAATTTTCTAGATTATTATAGATATTTATATTGAACATTTAAAAATTATTTCTCGGTGCATTTAAATTAATTATTATACGATAATCAGCAAACTAGTTGCTTGTACATAATATGAAAATCGTAAATTTGCAAAAAAAAAGGAAATAATCGGGATAAAAACTATCCTATCCTTTAAGTTGGAATAAATCACACATTTTGATAAAATACGTTAAGATTTCGGAGTTCAACCCAGATCAACATCGTGACACGGGAATTTTATATATTACACTATCTTCTATATAAATAAAAATGAATGTTTCTAAGCGCAAAACTCGAGAACGGCTCAACCAATTCAGCAAAAAAAAATTTCGAGTGTTTCTTAAGGTACACTGATAGTTTTAATAAAGAGAAAAAAATAATAAGGTAAATTCAAAGTCGTGTTAGTTACACCATTTATATTTTAAATAAAACTATCTTTTCGAATTATTTCGATTTTTTCCGATTCCGATTATAATCCGAAAAGATTTTATTTAAAATGTCAAATATTCGCGTAAATCTGAGAAATTATGACAATATTTATAACTCAATAACGGTGTAACCAATTTTTATGATAATTGATTTTTGTAGATATCTCTTAGTCCGGAATAGGATAATAAGTATTAAAACATTAAGAAAAATTAACGAAAAAAGATTAACATTTATATGGCTAACACTGGCTAGCCATTTATATCTATTTTAAACGTCCTACCTACCGTCCCGTACCTACCGTCCTACGTCCCGTACCTAATCCTGTATACCTACCCTATACCTAAACCTAACGAGGATGAGCCGCTAGTCCATACTTTAATATTATAAATGTGAAAGTGTGTTTATTTGTTTGTTTATTTGTTTGTTTGTCCTTCTTTCACATTGCAACGGAGTGACGGATTGGCGTGATTTTCTGTGTGAAGATAGTTGGAGGGCTGGACAGTGACATAAGTTACTTTTTATCGCGGTAGATTATCTAATTGCTACAGGGAAACACGTTATAATACAATTCAAAAAAATATTTGTGATCAGAATTACTTGAAACTTGGGAGAAATGCCTTTCTCTAAAATTAATTAAATACGTGTTTTAGTATTTTTTGAAATTCATCCTATAAGGGGGTAAAATATAGGATGAAAGTTTGTATAAAACTACTTTTTTAGAGATTTTTTTTTGTAGTTTTACGGCGAGCGAAGCTGCGGGTTCTGCTAGTAATATGTATATAATTAGAGAAAACATTACTCATTTAAAGTACAAACTATACATATTTTTTTTTAAATTTTGCTTGTAGGCAAAAGATCGATGGACTATGGAAAAAAAAATATTTTTATTTAATACTACCTTAACACACGAGAGAAAAAACACGAAATTAAATGAACACAACTTTGTAACTGTTTTTTTTTCTACGACGACTCTATTTAAATAGGGAGTTTATCTTTTCATCACATCTGTCATTAATTAATTATATATGAAATATGAAGTTATGATGACTTTTTAGAATAAATGTTTATATTTGTATTTAAAACTAATGTATGCAACTGCTAATAAGATGTGATGCCTAATGGTATATTTACTATAGCTTCTTGTATGTAAGTTTGTTCGTGAAAATCTAAATTTTTGAGTGACTTTTAATTCAAAAACAGATAGCAGACTCAAATCAACAAAAATGGACGAGCTATGTATCAATACACTAACCTTAATCCATACTAATATTATAAACGTGGAAATGTGTTTGTTTGTTCTTTTTTTGTCCTTCTTTCACATCCAAACGGAGTGATGGGTTGGCCTATTTTTTTGTGTGGAGATAGTTGGAGGGCTGGGAAAAGACATAGACTACTTTTTACTTCGGGAGATTACTAATTCCCACGGGAAAACACGTTATAACACAACTCAAAAAATATTTATGATCTGAATTACTTGAAACCTGGTACTAATGCTAAAGTCTTTAATAAAACTAAATAAATATGTGTTTTAGCATTTTTCGAACTTCATCCTATAAGGGAGTAAAATAGGGGATGAACGTATTCGTATGTCGTGCAATGATTTTTCTTTCAATGAAAAAATCGAAGTCAAAGAAGAACCTATAATTTAATTTATATATAATTAAATTGAATATATTATGTATCGTTATGAAATCCGATTTAATTAATATGTAGACCTTAAGATGAAGAGATAGTAGATAATATCTCATATATCATATTATTAGAATATTAAGTATTTAAATTAACCTTGATATTAATTAATATTTAAGTTAGTCACATATTATTGATTTCCATAAATTAATTTGAAGTAGTTAAAAAAAATTTTTACTAATAAAATAAATAAATATAATAATAATGTCCTTCTGACTAATTCCGGTCACGGCGACCAATGTCATTGAGACTAGCCAACTGCGCAGGAGATATTATAGTACACAAGTGTACGCGCAGACACAACGTGCACTCTCTATTCCTGTCACTCTCATACTCTGGTGGGACGACTGCTCGACACGACCAGTGAGAGTTAAGGCGCAAGACCGACGGTTTTACGTGTTCTCCGAGGCACGGGGGTGAAACACCGCCAACTTCCCAACTTCGGGCTGTTACTGGAGCTTACTATATAGAAAGACTCAATAACTAAATTTGGCTCGACTTGGGACCTTCGGGTGCAGCCGTACATGCTAGCCACTATACCACCTAGGCAGTTAGTTACTAATATATATAATATATGTATATCTATATAAAACATGTGAGAGTTTTTCGTATTTGACGAATTTAGGTTTTGACGAATAACTGATTTGACGAATCGCGAATTTGGCAAATTAAGCTTTCGACTTATAGAGAACTAGCATTGCCCACGGCTCCGCGCGCGTTCAAATGACAAAAAACCAAATTCTTAGGTTTTACATATTAGTATACTTTAACTTTGCAGTTTTTGTATTTTTTCTCAGAAATGAGATATTTTCCGCGTAGTAGCCTATATATCCGGATAATCAGCTATGACCATACCAAATCATTTAAAACCGTCCAGTAGTTTTTCTGTGATGCGGTAACAGACAGACAGACAGACAGACAGACAAAAATTCTAAAAACTATAGATTCGGCCTCTGTATCGATAATAATGTTTGTTACAATAAGATTTTTCAAAAAATATTTAATGTACAGATTCGGCTTAGTTACAATTTTATTATATACATATAGATGGCCAATTAAGTATTTGACGAATGTCTACGCAACCCATATACCCATAATAACAAAATGGGGCCCAGCTAGGGAGAGGACAATCTATGGACAAATGATTATTGTACATCCAGGGCGTTGGGTTACATGAAACATAAAAATTATCGCGATAATTATCAAAATTATTATCAGATAACTATCCGATAATTATCAAACAGATATAAACTTCGCAATCCTTATGTAGGTATTGGTATTTGACTACTTGCCTGTCATAACTTACGTTAAAATAAATTATACACTTTCAACAATGAAGGTATTTTTTTTTATATTTTTGACATATTATACAAACTTGGAAACAAAAACAGAATCAATTTAACCAACTATTTAATTAAATTAATGAAAATAATATATTAATATAGTAAATACACATAAATCTATACATATAATAAAATTCTGAGTCGAATCTGTACGTGAAATTTTTTTTGGACAATCTTATTTAAATAGTTATTATAATGGATACAGAGGCCGAATTTATAGTCTTTAGAATTTTTATCTCTCTGCCTGTGTCCACATCACGAGAAAACCACCGACAGATTTTGATGAAATTTGGTATGATGATAGCTTGCTATCCGGGTCAACGTATAGGATACTTTTAACTGCGGGAAAATATTTCATCTCAAGAAATCTATACTAAACTTTAAAACGTAACTATGGGCGAACCTGAGCGGAGCGATAGTGAGTCGCTAATATAATAATAAAAATACATATATATATATGTACATTATATGTTCAATTCATATATATAAACACTATGATAGGTACTTACTATAATATCTATAAATTTTTAATAAAATAATTTTTAGTACACAACCACACATAGGATATACATTATAAAAGTAACTGCCTCGGTGGTGTAATGGCTAGCATTTACGGCTGCACACTCGGAGGTCCTGGGTTCGAGTCCCGGGTCGGGCCAAGTTTAGTTATTGAGTCTTTCTGTATAGTAAGTCTCAGTAACAGCCCGGAATTGGGAAGTTGGCGGTGTTTCACCCCCGTGCCTCGGAGAGCACGTAACGCCGTCGGTCCTGCGCCTTAACTCTCACTGGTCGTGTCGAGTGTTCGTCCCACCGGAGTATGAGAGTGACAGGAATAGAGAGTGCACTTGTGTCTGCGCGTACACTTTTGCACTATAATATGTCCTGCGCAGTTGGCTAGTCTAAATGAGATTGGCCGCCGTGGCCAGAATCGGCTAGGAGAACATCATCATCATAAAATTGACGCAAACAAAAGTTATAAAAACTAAACTAACCTGAAGAAGTTGATGGCTGCGGTTTAACAAATTCAGCTTTGGGTGCAGACGAAGTAGTATCTTGCGTGCCCACTCCAGGCTGACAAATCATGCTATGTTTTTTCAAGCGAGCTAAAATCCCCTGCATTTCTTTTTGACACTTTTTACATCGAGCCCATAATCCAGTGTTTTTTGTTTTAATGCAGTCAAAGTTTGACCAAATAGGGTCTTTGTTTCTTGGCATTATGTATGAGAAAATAATAAATTAGTTTTGTACTTTAATTTAAATAGCTTAGTCTCACTAAGAAATGGTATGCATATGAAACGTAACGCGAGGAAACACTCGCTAGTGTTAACAATAAGACGAGAAATAGCGCGCGCGTATACACTCAGTCGTTTAATACGACAATTTGAAGAGTAGCAAATTAAATATTTTTGATTACACTAATCAAAGTTAATTATCAACCTATACTTATCAAGATAAATGTCATGATAATTATCAATGATAATTATCGTTTCGAACCCTGATATTATGATTTAAAAATACTCGTAATATGAAATATGTGTTGATTTACAACCAAAGGATAATTTTACTGATAACCCATTGAAAAGTTTAAAGCCATTGGATAGTGATATATTATATAATTACGTGTATTCATAGATGGCGCTGTTGTTTTTACAAGCTTTTATTTAACTTGCCGTTAGTTAGTTTGGGTGAAATCTTCGAGATTGCGTAGAAAGAGGAATTTAAACGCGCAACAAGATTTTGAAGTAAATATAATAGAATATTAGGTACAATTCATTGGCTTATTATCTTAACATAGTGCCTTACACTTTTATACTTATATACGTAGAACTAGATAGTTTTATGTAGTATTTCTATAGATCTATTTTATTACATTTATTAATCTATAAAAATAACATTCATCAACACAACCCTTGCATAAATTATTTTCGTTTTAGTACAACTGAATTTTTGAATAAAAGCTTGGTATTAAAAAAACTTTTTTTTATTAATATTTTTATTTATAAGTTTATTTACTATAGTTGAAAATTGTTACTACGAGTAATTTCTTTGTATAGACATTTGTATTACTTAACAAAAACTAGGCATTATGAATATTGAATTATATATTTAAGTCTTAAGATTTTCACTAATAAGAAGTAAATAAAACAACTAAATCTATAAAATAATTTCATTTATTCATTTATATTTTATACATCATACATATTTACATAAACAATTTTTTAATATTACGGAGTATTTACTTGCACCTATAATAAACACTTACAATAACCTATCAAAAGCTAAGGCACCTTCAAGGAAGCTTTAAGTCCACCTCTGAGTGATGGTCGAAAGAAATTAAAGTGCAAAACAAAGCCTAAACAATAAATATGAGAAATAAGTGTTGCAATATACAATATTAAAACTAAATTTATTTACAGATAAAATATTTTTGTGACCTATCCATGATTTATAAAAAAAAACAATTTCTTTATACATATAAGTATAAGATATGATTGTGAAAAAGTTTTTATATTTATTTAAAATAAAACTTTTATATTAGCTCATGTTTCTTTTTAATTATTTTTCTTACACTTAAAACAGTGATTATAATTGTTGTTTAACATTCGACCACAAGTAAAATCCATTGGAGTTATATAAAAGATAATTAAAAAATCAGATACGAAAGACTAGTTTTATTCTGCCAATGAATTTTACTTTCAGAAATCGACTTCGATAACGGGTAACTTAAAATACTATATTTACAAATTAACATTTACAAGGTTATAAACATATTTTTTGTTTATTCATCATTGTGACGATTTTATTGACAGTTCCGTTTATTTTTTCAAGCCTCGTGTCAGTGTTGCTATTGCTTATTGTGTATTATAAAAATGTAAAAAAAAACATTAATATTTTTTTTTAATCTAACACACTGTACAAATAGAATTTCCATTTAATTTCGTCATTCAAATCTGTCTAACGCAAATTGCCAATTTACGTATTTATATCAAGTTTCAGTCATCAAAAAGCATTGCTTTACAAACGTAGTATACAAATGGACTTACCCTGTCAAGTGTAAGTGAAAGGCACAATTTCAATGAATTATTTCTCATTGGTTTTTCACTAATGTCACGTAGAATGAAGATGTAAAAATTCCACACTTTTTTTCTTAGTTTACATATTTTCATAAATGTCATTTATTTGACATTGACAGTGACAGGACAAGTCCAAAACGGTGATTTTGATCAAATCGCATAGATTAAATAGAAAATTGTATGAAATGTATTATAATCATCAGTCAATTAAATCCAAATGATCTTTTTTTTGAGAAATTGTTACTTAGATTAAAAAATCTATGCCATAATAACTCTAGCTGTATTTATTATGCGATTAATCCTTTAATCATTTAAATGCAATTTCTAGTCAAATTTCTTATCTGGATCATTGTAAATAATATCCATACAAGTATGTATATAATATAAACTCAATCCGTACATTAAAGTCGTGTCTGAAGGAATTGTTATAAATATATTCTTAGACACGACTTCTAGAATAGTACGAATTCATTGTGTATTGTCACTTTGCAAATAAGTATGACATTTTGTTATCTTTTAGTAATATGTGAAGTGAATATAAAAAAAAAAGATTTAACTAAAACACATGAAAGTTTACGCCAGTGCTTACTTAAAAAAAAATACCAAAATGTCACACGACGTCATAGACTTGGTAACTAACGTTACTCGATTACAAAAGAAGTCATTGAAAAAAAATCGATTACAAATAAAGGAACACAAAGCTTATAATATTAACAGTTAAATATACACTGTGGTAATTTGGTATGAGCGCGCTGTACCGTGAAATGACGCTACTGAGATCAATAAATATTAGATTCAACGTGTTTAACTACATACATTTCTTAACCGTCAAAAAATAATTAATTTTGGTAATACACTATAATAACTATATTGAATTTATGTTGGCTATGTTTTTTACTAATAATGAAAAAAGAACGTAATCAAAATGTCATTGTACAATTGTTGAAGAATAGAAATAAAAAAAAATAAGAATGACATATTATGATTCTATGTTACAACGATTTCCTTCGATCAACAATGTAGTGTTATTGATCGAAGACGATTTCAATACAATTTTTTGTATTAATTAAATCTTTTTAAAGCTAAAGTTCTGAATTTCGAGATTTTCTCTTATCTCCTTAACGTTTAAATTTAAGAAAAAAACTCTTAAGTGTTGTACATTATTTGTTTTTTTTTTAAATTACCTTATAAAACCATTTTTTTCTTTAATTACAGTCAATACATAACAATAGTTACGCGATATGTGCTCTCAAGCTCACCAATCCCATCAACTACTTATACATCAAATCGAACCGACGGTACCAGAAACGTACAAAGCTATCCAAACAAACAATGATATGTCCAAAGCCTCAATCAAATCATTGTACAGACGCAGAGATTGCTCGCTTATTGGTTCCCCTACCGTTGTATATCACAGAGCTGCGGTACAAGATGCGCTCTTTCTACCGCTACTAAACAACCATCGGGTGTCATTAGTAAGGGAGAGTTACCTACCCATACTTTTTTAACGTCTTCTGTGTAGTTTTGTGGCGGGGACATGTAGCCGCCTCTGGAATAAACGGTTTAGATTAGTCGTTTTGTTTATGTTGTAGCTAAAATTCGCAGAAATTAGAATAATTTTGTATACATTAATGAAATATAGTTGTCTGTATCTACTACATATAAATTCTGAGTCGAATCTGTACATTAAATATTTTTTGGAAAATCTTATTGAAATAGTTATTATATAATCGATAAAGAGGACGAATTTATAGTTTTTAGAATTTATTGTCTGTCTGGGAACACATCACGAGAAAATCACTGGACAGATTTTGATGAAATTTGGTATGATGATAGCTGGTTATCCGGGTCAACGTATAGGACAATTTTTACTGTGGGAAAATATCTCATCTGTGAGAAATATATATTAAACCTTAAAGCGTAACCAGGGACGAATCCGAGTGGAGCGAGGGTGAGTCGCTAGTCTAAAATGTAAGCTAATCTCTATTTTGTATTTAATTTTATTGTTTTCAGTTGAAAAAGAAACAAACAGAAGTTTGTGATATTAAAGTGTCACAAGTGTTTTAGTTAAACTGTACTATTAATTGTGAATAAAACATGCAGTGACTTTAATTTCACTCGATTGATTCTTATTAGAACATGGCATGGGCAATGGCCAATGGGTTGACATGCTTATATAAGAAACACAAAAAAAATAATAGTAAGTAATAAAGTAAAATTTATTGAGTTATAAACAATTTTTAAGATACGCGAACAGACAGATAAACGAAAAAAATTAACCAATTTTGAATGGAGTAGATATTTTGAAATCCCAAATTTAAACGTAAATTTTATATATAAAGATTTGCATATTTGGATTTCTCACCTTAATTTTCTATCAGCCTGAAGTAAAGCGTCTGCTCTTAATAGCCTCACAGCCACCGCTACCAAAAGAAACAGTATCAAGGCACCGCACACCGGGACCGCTATAGTGGCCGCCTTGAACCAAACTTCACTGTTGTATGACGCGCCACGCTCGCTTGCAACACTTCCTTCTGTAAAAAAGAAAATTTCACTTTAAATAAAAGTTACAATCCAAGGCAGTGGTGACCCAGTGATTATGCTTTTGCTTGAGAAACCAAGTGAAGCGGGTTTAAATCCTGATATTTGATGATCCTGAGATTTCATAAAGATTATCACTTGTCTTACTGTCAAATACATCGTGAGGAAACCGGCTGTCTAAAATAACCTAACAAATTTTCGAAATATATGTGAAGTCCACCAACCCGCACTTAGCCAGCGTGGTAGACTATGGCTTGATCCACCTCGCCTTAAAGGAGACCCTTGCCCAGCAGTAGAACGATAAAAGGACTACATAAAATAGTTATTTAATAACATCAGATGTCGCATTGAAAGACTTTTGTAAAGAAAAAATGTTTCTCTTAATGTGGGTTAAGATTCATTTTGTCAGTCTCCTGTGTCTTTGCACAATTATTTACATGTTATATCATCATAATATTTATGTGTAATGGATACCAGAGAGCTGGCACACTACACATATATAACTTTAAATTCAAACATGTTATAAATATTAACACCCATGACTAACAGCAGGACTCGACTCCGCGACTGCTGACACAGCAAGTAGCGTCACTACAAACTAAGCCCAAACGTGTCTTCAGTGAATCTTAAAGTAATACATAGCAATAAAAAAATAATTAATGAACAATTAAAGTTATTTGGAAGATAGATTAAGCAGAATTACAACAATATAAAGGCTACTGTGCACTTCTCAGAAAATGCATCTTATCGTGTGGGTCGGTAGCAGGAAACAATGCGGACTATATAGGATCGAATGTGTAATGCGTATAATATGACAATTAAATATATGACACTGAGTATTTAAGCTAGGGTTGTGCCGTTCGGGGTTTACTGCAACGCCCCATTGAGACTGGGTAGGTGCCGTTGGTTTTCAGTAGGTAGTACTGGCTTTTCTAGCCAATGAGTTTCTTGTCTCTACATAACTTTCTAATGTTAACGTAAGGTATTGTGTATTTCGTTTTGGCGTCGAGAGACGATAGTGTTGTCTAATTCAGGGGTAGCATGACATAACTGATTATTTTGTCAATATTTTATTTCATTATATGGTTATTGTATTTTTAACCGACTTCCAAAAAGGAGCAGGTTATCAATTCGTCAGAATCTTTTTTTTCTTTTTTTATGTATGTTCACCGATTACTCGAAGACGCCTGAATCGATTTGAAAATTTTTTTGGCAACCCTAAACGACCTAGTATTTTTACATTTGCACAGCAAGTGCCAAATTAACATTTTATTAGATTGTCTGGGTTTTTTACAACAGTTCCATGTCTTGTACTGATTTCATTATAGGAATCTTGACGTTTTTATAAACCATTTTATTCAACTTGACGTTATTATTCAACTTTCAATTTTTGTTAGTTGGTGTTTGTATGGGTCCAATCTTTAAAGCTGAATTAGTACCACTTCGTCTTATCCTACAGAGTTCAAATTTCACATGTTGATTTAGTTCTGATGATTGTGAGTTTTGTTGATAATTATAACCTGATTCTCCATTGGCTAGCTTCAACAAGTCCTCAACGACTAACAGAACAGACACGAAATTATATACGCATTTAATTATCACAGCTCGTTCTAAAGTCTACCATGAGATGTCTGTTGAGTGTCGAGTGAGTCTGCCTAGTTCAGGGTTGGCTCCAAATGAGACATATCCTCAGCGGCCAATAGCAATAAATTTAGTACATTACACACGTAATCTATACATATAATAAAATTGTATCTAAGCTGAATCTGTACATTAAATATTTGTTGGAAAATATTATTTAAATAAATATTATTATCGATACACAGGTCGAAGCTATAGTTGTTAGAATTTTTGTCTGCCTGTGTGTGCCCACATCACGGGCAAACCATTGGAGGGATTTTGATGAAATTCGATATGATGATAACTGGTTATCCGGGTACATATAGGATACTTTTTACTGCGGGAAAATATCTCATCTCTAAGAAATCTATACTAAACGTTAAAATATAAGGGTCGAACCTAAGCGGAGCGAGGGTGAGTCGCTAGTTATACCTATAAAAGCTTGTTTTAAAAAAAATATTTCAAAATTAATCTATGTTATTATGAGACCGGCTATATAGTTATAATTTATATTATTTAAAGTAATATTCGACGTAATCTTCTGTTGTAATTACCAATGTATTATATGGTGTTTTCATATACGTGGGCTGTAAATAACGTAGGTTTAGAACTAGTTTACGAGCCTTGTCAATTGTAGTAGTACAGTTAATTAAGTTTGATTAAATCATAAACGCTTTATAGCTGATAATTTGTACTTAGAGTCAAATATTATGTTTACTTGGATATAAACCTGGGAATGAAGAGACGAGCATCTCGTCTCATAATGATGATGCGGAGTTAAAAATAGAAATATGAATAAATATATAAATATGTATGTAATAAAATTCTGAGTCGAATCTGTAAATTAAATATTTTTTGGAATTTTTTATTGAAATAGTTATTATTATCGATACTGAGGTCGAATCTAATGTTTTTTAGAATTTTTATCTGTCTGTGACCGCTTTGCGACAAAACCACTCGACAGATTTTGATAAAATTTATGAACATGTATTTTTCTTAAAATTTATAAGAACACTATAACAGACAGACAGACAAAAATTCTAAAAACTATAGATTCTAAAACACACAGAAAACATCAAACCTATATCATTACCTCCTTTTTTTAAGTCGGTCGAAATAAATATATACCTACATTTGAAACAAACAATAACTTGCATTGCAATACAATTTAATTAACCATCGCAAATAAGTATTGCACAACAATTTAGTAGGGTACCTACAAACTACCACATAAGTTCGATCTAATATTTTGTTATTCCGAAGAAGTACAATTGACTCACTGTTTACAATTTGCATTAGATAAGAGACCGCTAGAATATCTTTGTTCGCAGAAACTCTGTTTTATTGAAATCGTTAAATAGCCAGTCTATTTTATTACAGTTCAGAGAAACGGTTCACTTGATTGATTGTTTAAGCGATTATAATCTTACTCCACTGAGAGTATAAAAGCTGTATGTTGATTTTGTAAAGATTTCCCCGTGTTTTATGCTATAATATATTGGATGTAGTTATGCAAAATGGATCCAGCCCACGAAAGCCGTTTTTTGAGATAGTACCATCTTAAAAGGCACTTACATATCAACATTGCAAAAAATATCCAAGTCGCAAAGTGCTTTTTTTCTTTTGAAACGTACAGACGGTCTTGTTATTTTGATATACCAATTTTACTAAAACTTCTATTTTCTCAAAAGTAAGTTTTTGTGGTTGGATCTATTTTGCATAACTACGTCCTTATTGATATTCGCAGTAAAATACGTTTTTAATCATAAATTATCTTTCTAAAATAGTTTATTTTGTATATAGCACTTTTAGTTATTTGTTTTCTTAAATTGATTACGCAACAGCCAAAGATATAAAGTAAAATTAAGATCTAAATAATGGTACAACAGGCTATCGATATAAGTCCTTACTCCAGTTTCTGCATCTTTTGTTGAAAAGACCTACGCTGTTACTTATATAGGTACTAGTGATTGCCGGCGACTCCGTTTGCATAATAAATAATTATGATAATAATTAATTTATGTATGTATATACCTGCAACCTGTCTATCGTATGGACGTATAGATAGATGGATGTTTATGAGTTAAATTATTACTCTTTCACGCAAAAACTATTAAACAAATTTTGATAAATCTTTACAATTATACAATTTATACATAGGAGTAAAACGTAGGTGATAATTTATAAAGATATAGTAATAAAATACACGAATGCAATACTTTTGAGAAGACGTGGAAAAATGCTTGTAAAGCTCTAAAATAAATACAATACGATTTAAACAAACAAAAAACAAACTTCTTCACCTCCATACATAATATATATTTAGTATATTTGTATATAGGTAGATATGAAGCTTTATATCCATTGTTTCCTTAGTAAACCCTTCACGTATCTGAATATATAAGGATATACGTTTGACTGGCGGGCGGACAGACGACAGAGACATCAATGTCTGGATTAAGTCACAGACTAGATATGTGATATTTGTATATTATACGAATTAATCTAGATCTAGATAGATAATTTAGAATATCAAATAAAACTTCGTCGTCCTGTCATTTATATTTCGATTTTGGAGAAGATATTATTGGACAATTGATTTTATTGCCGAAATGTGATGTGATGATGTTCTCCCTGACCGATTCCGGCCACGGCGGCCAATCTCATTGAGACTAGCCAACTGCGCAGGAGATATTATAGTGCAGCGCGTGTACGCGCAGACACAAGTGCACTCTCTATTCCTGTCACTCTCATACTCTGGTGGGACGACCACTCGACACGACCAGTGAGAGTTAAGGCGCAGCACCGACGGCTTTACGTGCTCTCCGAGGCACGGGGGTGAAACACCTCCAACTTTCCAACTCCGGGCTGTTACTGAGGCTTAATATACAGAAAGACTCAATAACTAAACTTGGCCCGACCCGGGACTCGAACCCAGGACCTCCGGGTGTGCAGCCGTACATGCTAGCCACTACACCACCGAGGCAGTATTCCCGAAATAAACTGTGCCCAAATGACACGCCTATAAGTTAAGAACAAAGAATTGAATTCAATTGTAGAAAAAATGGTATATTTGTCGTTGGTACTTGTTTCAATACAAAATTTAGGAACCACGTAATTAATTTTTTTTTAATATAATTAGCATTGAATGGTTTTTTATTGTTCCGTGTGGAGTATGCGAAGTAATTTCGGAGATTATTCCGTTTATATTTAAATATATCTAATATCTATACATATATTTACCTAATTCGTTTGTTAGATTAAGCCTTGCTTTCGCCAACGGACTGTCTTCGTGATTACAAAGGTCCTTGAAGCAGCAGAGTAGCAATGAGTGTTCGCGCCGAGGCGGCCCTCCTTGACTGGGTGCATTCTGACAATGAGATAACGCTTCTTGTTCACTGAAAAAGTAAAAATAATCGATTATAATCATCTATATACTAAACAGTATTGATATAAATATAAATATGTCAAATATGTTAAGACATTACCACACAGCACCATCTAGTTCCATGGTAAGCTAAGAGGCTTGTGTTATGGATACCAGATAGTTGATACACTACACATATATAACTTTAAATACATACATATTATAAATATAAACACCCATGACTGGAGTACAAACATTCGTGCTCATCACACAAATGAATGCCCCCAGCGGGATTCGAACCCGCGACCGCTGGCACAGCAAGTAGGGTATAAAATTAAAAACTTTAAAAAAATTTAACTTGCTCGTACATTGCAGTTTTTTATTAAATAATTAAGCTACATTTGTTGAAGCCTTGAAGGCGTTACATGCAAGTTCTTACTACGTACGGACGAGAAAATATAATTTTCATTTCAATACTGAATATGAACTCGATGATATTATTATAAAGATATATTGAAGTGGTCTATAATAAGGCAAGGCAATTTCTATTAATTTAATACCTTGAATCTAGTATTTTACTTAATTAAAATATACATTAATATATAGCTTAGTTGTTATTTTAAGCGCTGTTACATATGATATATATGAGGCATAACAAAGTAAAATTTAAATTAATAGCATTATTAAATTACAGGTGGTAAAGAGTACTAAAACGTTATAGGAAAATGGCCAGCTATAAACTTATCAGTTTATTGGTTAGTAAACCGTTCTTTTTAAGCATTACATTAAAAATTATCATCCTAATTATAATGAAAACAGGAAATACTTGTTTTATTTAAAAGTTCTAACTAGTTATTTGAACATGAAATTGTACTGTAAGTATAATAATTGTGGATATCAGAAATAATATGTAAGTACATAACTTATTATACTTCGGCTCGAATGATACCATAATGAAAAAAATGCTAAGTCAGCCACCAAAAATATATTTCACGGAAACTCTGATAGAGCGCAAATACATAATACTAGCGACTCACCCTCGATCGCACGGGTTCGTCCCTAGGTTGTTCCCCATACAAACTTTCATCCCCATTTTCACCCCCTTAAGGGATGATTTCTGGGATATAAAGTATATGTTATTCCCAGGGTCTCAAACTATCTTTCTACCAATTTCATCTAAATCGGTTCAGTAGATCTAGAGATTACCCCCTATAACGCCACAAACTCACAATTCACAAACTTCACCTCTTTATAATATTAGTATAGATGAGAGCTGATTATAGGGTAGTTATATTGATGTCATAGACAGACACTTTAATTTTGTGCAATTTGAAGCATAGATAATATTACAGTCAGCCTCATTCAAATTCAACGAAATGAAAGGCTGATTAATTTCAGTACGTAACAGCTTCAATAGTCCATGTCAATCCTGGCTTGTGCAATGGCGCCTCAAATGCCAAGACGGTGATTGCAATGTTTATCTTTCAAACGGCTTTTTATTGGCAATTATGTACTTTATTTACGATAGTATAAACGTAGTTTCGAAACATAATAAACTAGCAAATCACTTGTCATAGATAAAGTTAGTATGTATTGCAGATTTTTCATTGGTAGTTAAATTGAGTTGCTTAATGGTTTAATTCAGTCTTATTCTGTAAGATATTATGTAACTCGATAACTGAATTCGCGCAGATATTTTTTTTAATTTGGCTTTTAGGCGTGCCAGTTGGGCACATATTACTTCGCCAATGTCGTGTAGAATGGAGAAGACACGGTGTAGATAAGTACCGGTTAAAAAAAGAGATATTCTTACTGAGATCTCTTTACATATTTATTGTATTATTTGTTTTAACATATTAAATTGAGATTAGCGGACTGAAGTGTCAACTTACAAAAGTTTTTACAGAATAGTACCTACTAAAGCTCTCATAGATTGAAATACTACATCTATAGGAATATGCGAAATTGTTGAATAATTGAAAATTTTTTTATTAATTTTATCAGAAACCCATTTGGCTAACATTGTTTACACAACGTCGTTAACCCGACTAATTTAAGTAGGTAGGTACTAAACTGACAGCGTAAACTATAAAATTTCACATCTTATATGAATAATGTCCAATGTGGATGCCGTGGAATAGGGCGACCGAGTCATAATTTCTAATTCCAATGCTTATTAAAATGTGCAATTTGCGATGACTTCAATAGTTTTATATAATACTAGCATTGCCCGCAGCTCCGACCGCGTTCAAATGACCAAAAACCAAATTCTTAGGTTTTACATATTAGTATACTCTTACATTGCTGTTTTTGTATTTTTTCTCAGAAATGAGAAAAAGTATGCTATATGTTGACCCGGATAAACAGCTATCATCATACAAAATTTCATCAAAATCTGTCGAGTCGTTTTCTCGTAATGCGGTAACAGACAGACAGACAGACAAAAGTACTAAAAACTATAGAATCGGACTCTTTATCGATAATAATGTCTATTACTATAGTTACAATTTTATTATATGTATAGATATGTGGGCATTAATTTCGGATCGAATACGCACTGTCAATAAACAAGGAATTCACTCTGCACTGCAGCCATATGAAATATATGTATGTAAATAAATAATACGCATAAGTAAAGATGTAAATGGTATGCAAATTAGCTTACAATTAATAGTATTTTCATATGTAATGTATCTTGTCTCGTAGTATAAAGTTGCTAGTTCTGATGGATTTATCAATTTTATAATTTTTAAGAAACTGAAATTTTACAGCCTATAGTGACGTAGAGACTACATCTAAAGCGGATTTTTTTGAAATTCAAGCCCTAAAAATAATGTAGCGAAAGGAGCAAAAATGGTCAACAAACAAAATTTATTTCATTGTGTACTCGACCGAAGTCGAAACAGGTCGACATATCATAAATTATAAATAGATTTAATCTATATAATATAGTATTTTTAATGAGGTAACTATATCTACTTTATTATTAAAATAAATACATAATAAATTAAATATTATAATAAGTTATATCATATCTATTACATATAAAAGTGTAAATGATCGCTGTCTGTACATGTAAGATATTTGAGAAAAACTATTATTGGGGGGTCTTTATTAACGCAATAAAACCTAAAACAATGACATTTAGAATTGTTATCTGTTTGCCTGTGCGTTTGTGCGCGCTAATCTCAGAAACGGCTTTACCGATTTGGGTGCGGTATTCACAAATGTATGGTGGTAAGCGTCACTTAATATTTCGTATATTGTTTTATTTCAATCGGTTGATAAGTAAAAAAGTTATGTCAATTTAAAGAATCATCTAGCGACGAACCCGAGTAAGTAGCTAGTTTTAATTATATTCTAAATAATAATATTACATAGCATGAGATT
Source organism: Brenthis daphne (assembly GCA_947093115.1). Classification (NCBI taxonomy): domain Eukaryota; kingdom Metazoa; phylum Arthropoda; class Insecta; order Lepidoptera; family Nymphalidae; genus Brenthis; species Brenthis daphne. Next base: position 22,931,795 of record OX352479.1, on the reverse strand, counting down.
TGATGCCTACAAGCTCCACAGACGTGACGCGCAGTGCGAATATTCACAAACAGACCGACATATAAGTGGAATTGTGATTAGAATATAAATAGTTTTAGAATTTTGAATCATAATTTACTGTCTATGTGTAAAAACAATTGTATATCATTTAGTAACGTTAATGTTAGATCGTTTTTTTTTTCAAATCAAATCAAAATATAAGTACTTTATTGAAATAACTTTTACAAGCTCTTTCGAATCGTCAATTTCACATTTTAAATTTAGGTAAATTAAATTACATATCATTAGTCAGTCCGTGAGGATGCTAGTGCCGGCTCGGAAAGCAGTTCTGCTGAGAAGAGCCGGAAAGAAACTCAACAGTTGCTCATTTAAAAAAAAAGTGTATAATATTGTAATACAATAATTACCTTCTTATCCGACGTGTGACCCAACCAGATAGTTCCACACATTGCCATCTACGAAGTATTCCGTGAAGGTATAATAAGCTTTATTCACTAATTAATATATTTTTAATTTTTTTAGACTTAAATTGTTTAAATGGCAAACTCAAATTCGATATTATAGGGTAACCGAGTGACACTTTATAAAATTTTTTTTCGGGATTTTTTCACTTAATGACACAATGTATGTTTACATGTCCCTTTTACGCACCTGCGACTTGTTGCTTATGTGACTAGATTGTTTTTGTATTATAAACCTCTAAATGAACATAATATTCATTTACGTTTGGATAAACAGATTGTAGTGACCCTACATGCTACGTAAGCGGTCGCGGGTTCAATTCCCACTGCGGGCATTCATTTATGTGATGAGCACGAATGTTTGTACTCCAGCCATGCGTGTTTATATTTATAGTATGTATGTATTTAAAGTTATATATGTGTAGTATATAAACTATCTGGTATCCATTACACAAGCCTCGTAGCAACATACATATTAATTTACAAAACTATTGAAATCACCAAATCTCACAATTGTCGAATGAATATAACACTACTATAAATAATGTATTATGTAAATTAGATGTATTGGACAGCACGGCGCGAGAGTTTATTGTATTCTTTCCTTACAGTCTATCTATCCACTTCATAAAATGTTCATTAAAACCGATAGTTAACCTTGCAACACTGAGGCAGCTGGCACAATCTAAAATCCAACTAATTTGAATAGTTACGACCTTTCTCGTGGGAACTAAACGGTAAACGGCCATTTCAAAAATTTGATCAAATATTTTTATGCCTCTACGCTATTTGGAAATCGAATTGCCGTCGTTCGGCACTGGAATGCAAATAAAACATAGGTTTTGATGTCAGACTTTTGCGATGTCATATTTTTCTTATTATATTGTTAGCATTAGATACTATTTTTTGTTTTAGTTTTATTCCTGTTTTCGCTATATGTAGTTCGGTTTATAATAACACTAGCGGCTAACCTCGCTAGGTACGTTTTAAATAGATATAAATAGTTATTAGTCAGCGTTAGCCATATAAACTTTATTTTTTTTCCGTTAATTTTTCATGTTTTCTCTATATTAAAACCTTCCGTGGACCTTAAGGAACATACGAAAAAAAAATTAGCTGACTTGGTCCAGCCATTCTTGAGTTATGCGCTTACCAGCATTCATTTTTATTTATATAGATATAAGAAAATGTCTGTACAAATGTTAGTCATAAAAAACCTTGTTTAAGACTACTTTTAAGTACATAACTGTTATATTCCATTTATTTTTATCTAATCCCTCCTCAAACGTCACAGTCGAAGCTATTGAAAGCGACGAGTCTTTAAGGGATATGTAATTAACCTACATGGTTATTTATACTATATATTAGTCATTATTTATTTATTACATAGGTAATATATAAATTCACACAATACAGTAAATTAAATATAAAACTTTAATTATAACAGTAATCAAGAACGTTAAAAATATAAAAGCGGAATTAACCTTACTGGTACCTATAATCTTCACACTAAAAACAAATAAAACTTTTATAGGTCTACGTATATTTCAACTTAATTAAAGACGTAAATTATACATCGGCCTGAGCGGCTACAGCAAAGCAAAATAAAAACAACGATAAGATAATGAAAATATGGAGTTTAATAAGTAAGAACGAAAAATAATTAATCAAACAATGACTTGCTGCGACATGAACTAACAAGTTAGAACTTGATGAGAAAAGAAGTGATAAGGATGATAAAAAAGTTGAAACTCTACTGAAAAAGATTCAGTTAAAACCAAAGAACCGTAGCGATAAGAAGTTAGTTTAAAACAAAACAATAGATATGTCAAATGGTAGAAATGCATATTATCTATTAGCGAAATGCGAGTGTGACATTATCAGTAAGTGACATTCAAATGCCCTAAGCTCTATGCAATTGTATTAAAAGCTTTATGGCCTCGAGATAGGGAAAAGTATTAAATGTCATTTCAGGTTTATATATGGCGCATTGTTCGGGTCGGCGGCTGCAGTCCGCTATCTAGGATCCCGACCTCCGACTCCACCCCGTTCTACCGTCAGTCTTATCTCAACAAATGAGGACAAAGATCCGACATCGCTCTACACAATTTATTAACAATAAATAATCCATACAATTAATTATCGATAAAAGCGCAGGATTTTAATTTGCGTCGAATAGAAATCTAAACGGCGAAGACGGTGAGATCGTTAACAAAGATAATGAACTACAGGAGATTGCCAAAAACAAGAAAAAGTAATTTAAAGCAAATAAAAGCAGGCATGTGCCCGTAGATGGAACCTGTTTTCTGATCAACGCTCGCGCTGATCTGAATAAGATAATAAACTGAACAGGTACTCTTGAAAATAAACAACGTTCAATCAACGAAAGATAAAATTATACCTTTTTTGACTGTTTTAAAATATTTTAAAGGTACATTATTTTGTGTATATATTAAGGCGTGATATTTCATCAACTTATGTTAAGTCTAGGATTAGAAGAGCGAGAAAAGTAATGTGGGAATACACAGTTTTAAAGTGCAACATATGTAGTTAGAAAGTGAAAATTGAGCAGTATGATGAAAAATTACCACTATCAACTGTTTTTTTATCGATGTGTCATTGTTCAAGCTGTCAGCCATGATGAAAAAGCTATAAAGTAATTTCAAATAGCTGAAGACAAATTGATTGTAGTTGAGTTTGATGATACTTGGAACGCTACATATGAGTTAGTCCGGCAAGCCGCGGGTTTCGAGCATGATAAGCAGAATTGATGGATGACAATGCTTCTCTCCATACCTTACCAACTCGTAACAAAAGAATAGTTAATTAATTTTAAGATGAAAGTTAACATGAAATATAAGAAACCATATTATCTATTTATAAATAATGGCTTTTATGTTATAGTAAATATGTAGGTAATGTTTCATTATACATATATTATTTAAAATTACGATAGGGATCAAATTAACAAGATGACAAATTTTATTTGATGAAATTTAACGCATATTAAGTTAACATTAGTTAAACGTCAAAGTCCCCTTTTAAAAGTTATTTAATGGTACTAATTTGTGTAAATGTGTAATTAGTTGCGATATAATCTCAAGGAATGCGCAGTCGAATTCCAGTTTTAAAATGAGAAGTTTATTTTTATTCTATAAGGATCGATCTGATTTTAAATTAAAATTGGTGTATATTATATTGGTTTCTGGTACACTTTGCTAATGAAATACAGTTTTTGTAAACATTTTTATTGAGATGAAATGAATTATGGATTAATTGAATGGAAGAAAAATATATAATTCGACGTTTCGTAAGCATTAATGCAATTAATCAAACCTGAATACAAAATTAATTTTTTTGTATCAATATGACCTACATAATATTTATGTTAGTACACATTTATGTGGGACAACAATATTGATCAAGCGCGCCTTATTTAATAGGTATGATATAAACGTTTTAGACGACATTTCTAATTTTGTGATTGGTACATTGTCATATTTGTAGCACGAAGACCTCGTAACAGAATTGAGATTCTAAAAATATGAGGACTAGTAACATATATAAAAATATTTGAGTATGTTCAAATATTTTTATATATGTTACTAGTTTTTATTCCTGCTGTTTAAGAGGTAAGAAGAGCGGGGTTAAAAGTTATAAAATTGGTCTACTATGTTCGCCCCATGTTGCAATCTATGGTAAAACAGGCAGTTACGTACAGAATAATTATATATATTAAGATTTATACTGATTATGAGACGAGCAATGCCTTATTCAGGCATTCCTATATTTAGTAATTATTTACTTTCATTATTTTCCATAGGTGCTAGCTACTTACATTTCAGATAAATGATGAAGGCAGCCGTGGCTGGTATGGTGTCTTCTTGGTGGTAGTTCACTATAACAACCACCACCCTTACGCGCTCTGCACATATAACCTGTGCTTATACAATGAGCTGTATTGCAGTAACACCTTACACCTTCTGAATCTCCCTCTGCTGGTTTTGGATCTGGAAAATAAAAAAAAACTTTTATATTGTGCAAGTATAATATTACAAAAAAGTAATAAAACCTATAACTTTATTTAGTAAATATTTTTAGATATTATAATGTAAATCATATGTACATATATTTGGTAAGTTTGATAAATGTAAAGCCACAATAAAACATGATCAATGAATTTGTAAGAGATAAACAAAGCAACAATTTCAAGTAATAGTATTGGAGCTATACAATTAAATCTAGCCACAAATAAAACTTATTTATAGACCATTGAACAGGAAACTGTTATTACGAATGCAAAGCGAAATGCTGCAAATGCAAGTAGTGAATCTAGTTACCGGCGTCGACCCTGTGGCGCCTTTGACTCGTAAACTTTGATAGTTTTCGTAATACAAGTTTAATTTTTATTTGAAGTAAACGAAAATTCATTGTTATAGGCAAATAAATTTATTAAGTGCAAAGTAATATACATATATACTTTAATGAATTGTAATTCACAAATCAATATTTATATTAATCATTTTAAATAAAACTACATATTTTTCCGTTTCGCGGATTTATTTTGATTTTTGGTCCCCGACGTTTCGAATGCTTTACAGCAATCATGTCACGGGAGAGGCTGATTCGCGAAAAAATCTGAAAAGATAGTTTTATTTAAAATGTCAAATATTCGCGTAAATCTAAGACAGTTTTAAAACAATTTATTATATTTTTTAGATTAGTAATAAAATAAATAATATATATTTTTTAATATTAATCTACACAGTGCCCTTCAAGGATTATTCTTGAAATAATATCATATTTGATCCTTAAGTTGTTCCAACCTATCAAAAAGTCGATAAACCGGTAAAAATACACAGATGGTCCGCATCGAGTATTTGTGTATGAATAATGCGCACGTCACGTACTGAGGGCCCTTACATAAATATCCTACAAACGGGCAGCCTCCGACCGCATTCAATGTAAATGCTTCGACTCCAGACGATGAAACAAAACGAAATTAATTTTAGAGGGACGCCGCTTTATTTGCTCTCGGGCCCAACTTAAGAAAACGCAATCAGACCCCCCTTGATGTCTAGCTTCATTGGAATTTCTTTCGTTCACGACATCAGCTTCATCATGTCTAATTTTTGGGTGATTTGTAAGTCAGATCCGATTGGAGATTGATCGAGATTCGGTAATGATCACCAATTTTGTAAGTTGTCTGGAAATTAACCCTTTGATGAGAACATATGTTGTTTATTCTTTAATTATAGAAGAAAGCTACTGAGAAAGCTTGAATAAAAATCAATCCGGCAAACTACTTTAAAATTGTAATCTTGTTTTTATTTTAGGTAAGAAAACACAATCGTATGCTACACAAATATGTAAGCTTTTGATTTATGAATAAATATGTGATTTTTTTGTTCACTATATTCTTTTGTATGACTTTTGTTGTAAAATGTGTTTTCGTAGTATCAATTAATAATACATAAAGTTACGTACATTCATGCAGATAGCAGTAGCAAAAATACATCCTAAAAAGTTTTAAAATAATATTTACACAAAATTAATTCTAACATTTCCAAAGTTCCCAAAATGTCGCGATAACTTACTAATTAGTGGTAGAATTAGCGTTATCGAAACATCGTACATTAGATGGACGTCATTAGATCGGCTTTACAATCAATTTCGAGTCAAAAAGAAATACAAACGGTGCACCAAAGGATAAGGTAAATAAAAAACAAATAAACAAAAGAGAAAGGATCCCGGCATGTTATTTGGAATTGATAAATGGCCCTCCGGAGGCGAGGCAGGAAAGAGATGAAGCGAGACTAGTGAAGGATAGAGACACTAATGAGTCGAAGACGGGATGTATAAAGGATAAAACAGTATAACATGGTAAAGCGTTATCGTCTTCAAGCTTTTGATTTTGTTGTTGAGATTATTCACATAGCTGTTTACGCTGGTTGGTTTATTTTTTCAAGTCGATGCGGCGCCAGCGCAGCTTCACGGGACATTTGCCGGGATGGCCACTTCACGGTCATAAATTTTAAATTTGCACCTTTTCACGGGTTTTATAAAATTAATTGTGCGTGAATATATGAAACTATAGGTTACATATATTTTTATATAAACAGAAGTTTTCTACCAATTTAACTACTTTCGACTTTGTTTTAGAATATTTTATACTGTAGCTTTATTATTTCATTACTGCTTATTAATATAATTCATGTTTTTGAAATCCTTAATGAAAATTCACTTTTTAATACATATAGGTATATATTGTATGGGACGGAAAATTAATACAGTATAACGATTTGTGAATTCAGTCGCGACCACCGAATAAAGCTGGAGATGTGTTTATTATACACTAAAAACTCGCTCTAACCAGAAGCCGGTATTCTTAAATCGCGATTGAAATGTTCGCATGGAAGCACCGCTGCGCGTCGGCTGAGATCATAAGATCGAGATAAATACCATCGCTTCGCTTGCAACGTCTCTTCAATTTCATTAAATAAGGCCGCAATGAGTTCAGGATCAAGTTATGTTACCATTTCACATGAGTACCCCGTTCACTTCAGGGATATTCAATTAAGATCTATACAAAGATAGTAGGTACTTGGTTTTGCACAAATAGCTATTTCCGATACAATCGCTAGAGGCATTTAATTTTCCTGCAAGCACCGAAGCAATATGTCATGTTTCACATTTCATGTGTAGTCGGATGCAATAAAGCATTCCAATTAAGTGTCATTAGGCTATACGACCAAAATATTTCATTGGATTATATATAATTGTACGGAGCACATTCAACGATTAAACGGTTGAAGACGTCAGAGCTATCGGTTAGTAATAAGGTTACTAATGTTGCGACAACAGCTTTCTCCCGACGTTCACACGCTGTCCGACCACGTTTTATCTAGTACTTTATTACGTTAATAACATTTGTGGCGCGAGCCGAAGCCGGTTTGCTATTCTGATTGGAGTCACCATAACTGGCCATGCTGATTGGATGACGCGGAAAAAGCAAGGCTGTGTGTCGGCCTTGTTGGCATTCCGATATTTGAATAACATAAGAAGTATCATCGTGCCAAATTGTATGTAGGACGTTCACCGACGACCAATTATATTTAAGATATACAGAAACCTCCTATCGTATTTATTACCTAATTTATATACGAATTCTGTTTCTAAGCAGATTTTATGTAGTAATTTTGAGAATAAAATTCATACTTTGGCTTATTATTTTAACGATATTAAGGCAGTTGTAGTCCAGTAGTAACGCGGTCGCTTGGGAAACCGAGTGAAACGGGTTCAAGTTCGGGATCTCGCATCTTTGATATAAAAATATGTGAATATTTCTAACACGATTACCTCTTGCCTTACGGTGAAGGAAAACATCGTGACTCCGTGAGGAAAGACATGTGAAGTCCGCCAACCCGCACTCAGCCAGCGTGGTGGACTATGATCCTCCTCGTATTGAAGGGAGGCCCGTGCCCAGCAGTGGGACGTTAAAAAGGGCTGAATAGATTAAAACGGTAACTCATAGGCAATATTAATCAAAAGATCGAATAACTATGACAAGATAATCTTATCCTAGGAGAAATTTATAGACTCGAACCAAGATCTAAATCCGTTCCAGTTAGATATGATACCGGACATTTTGATAGTTGGCTAAATATGTAGTTGCGCTGTTTTACTGCCTGAATTTTCATTGGCCCTCTGTTTGTCGTTTAAATCACGATTCATCTAATTGCACGTTGAATTATCTGCTATAATAGATGTCGTCGCGTAATTATCAACTGCAGCTCAGCCGGCGCCGGCTATTCAGCCATGGGCAGTCCGGAATAGTCCTGCTTTAACTCGGGCCATGATGACATTTTACATACCAAGTATCTTTTTAATTTTGCTTATTAATGGTCTGTTTTATGTTTTATAAGTTATAAAAAATAAAATAACCTAAAATTTTCAAGTGCGAAAAACCACAACACACACTCGTTTATATTATATTCATATACTAGCAGCACCAGCGGCTTCGCTCGCGCTAAAGCTACAGAAAAACTCTAAAAAAGTAGGTTTCATATAAACTTTCATTCCCTTGTTTACCCTCTTATGGGATGAATTTGGAAAAAGCTAAAACAAGTATTTATTTAATTGTTTTGAAGAGCATTAATACCAAGTTTCAAGTAATTCTGATCATAAATATTTTTTGGGATGCATTATAACGTGCTGTCCCGTGGGAATTAGATAATCTCCCGTACTAAAAAGTAGCCTATGTCACTCTCCAGCCCTCCAACTATCTCCACACAAAAAATCACGTCAATCCCTCACTCCGTTTCGACGTGAAATAAAGACAAACAAACAAACAAACAAACATTTTCACATTTATAATATTAGTATGGATATACTTTAAATAAAATCTATACCTTAAAATGTCATAATAATTATAAAAAAGATGAGTATCTTCAAATTCCTGGTGTAGATTATAGATTACCACATACGGTGTACACTGTACACTCTGTCGGTAGGTCGAGTAGCGTTTTTGTTATCTAACTATTATATCTTGTATACAACCTGAACGACCACTTACACATTGACCAATCTCACCGAGAGACTATGTATCACAACTCCAAAGCATATACTTATTACATAACATATCACTTTAGTATTAGATTTAAATATACCTACCTAAATCTATTGGCATTCCGAAGCAACATTAACATTTTACAACCAGTAATTACGACTCTCAGTTATTTTCTGTATCACTCGTTACAGTTTATTAGAATTTACAACAGCGGTTAGAAACACACGATGGTATCGATGAACTGCTTGCAATAATGCGAGCATTATTACATATAGCAGGCGTCTGTATCAAAGAACACGATCGACTTCCTAGGAAAATAAGGCCCGACCGTTTATTATAACATTCTGAAACTAGGATGTGGTGATGATGTAATCCTTGCGGTTTGATTAACGTAGCTGAAGCGTCGCTTTCGCATCAATGTAATGGAAATGAGCTGGCCTATCCGTTTGCGCCAACTGTGCTTAGAAATTGTAGCCTTTCTGATCCTAGGCTTAGAAGCGTAATTTGCATACATATAATTCTAGTACGGGATCCACATGTACTATTCGCTCATTCCATCCACGTCCCGTCGTCGTCGAGGTTATCGAGACGCTTTTACGCCAAACGAATAATATTTGAATAAATGAGATGCGTTCGTCGAACTTCTAAAACTGCAAACATGAGGAAGTGAGTTAACAATTTGCCCCACCTGGCCGACAGTCGACGCTTCGTTAAACCACAATAGTGGTCTGTTTGCTACCTGACCGACGCAACCTTTTTTTAAAATCCAAAATCGATTCGAGATAACCCTTTATATTGTGTGGGCGCCGTAAAATGTCATGCCGACAATGAGCTTCATTTAGCTTTCAATAGAGTGGCTTTAAATCATAACAATCCTGTCATCTACTGTTCAGTGCACATTGAACGCGTGCCGCTACTGGCTCTCCACAAACACGCCTTTTGTGTGGTTTTGAACATGTTCCTACTCGATTCACCGTTTCAATTTATTGTGTAAATATTTGAGAACGCGACGTGACATACGTGTAGGTAAACATTTCCTAGGTGCCAACGGGCGCAGGTGGTAATTCAACGTTTATAAGTTTTGATGTGTAAATTAACTGTGGAAAGTCGGACTTTCGGTTCATCGACATGTATATTCTAACATGCATAAATATAAAAGAGTGTAACACGGCTCCAAAAGCCAAATCGATGTTTCGACATCGACCGCATTCCGCTCTTATCCGGAGCTTGGCTTTCAATCAGTTTAATTAGATCGTGAAAAAACATTACGAGTGGCCCGAGAATAAGTGCCTCGCCTTGCCGTGCGGGGTTATTGTGATTTATTCAATAGTTTTTTGTTAGCGAACCATTGACATACATATTAGATATAAATGTACTTAAAATGGTTTTTACACTCATAAGATGTTGAGTTATTGATTTTTATACGTTTATTCGTTTTCTCAAGATTAGAAATGGCAAGTTGCTTTCTAAAAGCTTCGAAAGAATAAAATAATTTCTTTCACATGTGTGTATATTTAAAGTAGAATGGAATGCACTTGGTCTTCGATGCGATGGATGGTCGCAAGAAGTCACAACCGGAATGCGAGCAAGGAATTCACGCTGCAGCGGGCTATCTGACAATCTTGATTTTTCTAACATTTATGTTATATTTCCTTTAGATAATTTTACCTGTTTATGTGCTGAATTATTTTCATTTTAACTAATATTATTGCACAAAAATACACTTTATAAATAACAATAGCAATAATAATTACTAACCATAATTTAAATTTAAAAAAGTACTAAAAAGGCTTAAAATTTTAACCATACGGTACTTAAATTGTGAAAGCCAGTGAAGGGACGTTTATGATTGTGCTAGGAAACTTTCAATTCCGTGATACCCACTATCTATTGTAAAATATTAACAACTTTCTTAATTAATTAGCGCAATTAGGTAAAGTCTAAAACACGCTAGCAACATTATAACACTAACATAAGCTTTGGAGTTTAAACAAAAAAAATCAGTGTTACTCGTTACTCCTTCGTGTGTAGAATATCAAATCAAAATATTTTATTCAGCATTAAACTATTACAATTTTTTACTGAACGTCATGAGTCTACTACCAGTTCGGAAAGAAGAAGCCTCAGACCTGAGAAGAACTGGCGAAAGAAACTCAGCGGGACTAATATTTAGCGGGATTAATATTATTTCATTCTTTTTTTATAAAGTTAAATTATAATTTACAATATTTCTATCAATTTGAAGTAGCCTGGAGGCGATCATTTCATTCCCAAGGTGCGCCATCTTCTCTAAAATCATTTATTGTATAATAGCCTTTAGCACACAAACGTTCTTTAACAATTTTTTTGAATTTGGCGATAGAAGCCTTTTGAACATTTTCTGGGATCCTGTTGTATGTACTAATAGTAATAGACCCCGCTAGAAAAGCCTATGAGAAATTCAATAGCATTGAGCACGTATAGATATTTTCTGTAATAATAAAACCCTGTACATACGATACGTCCAAAGTAACATAATACACCGGAGGCAACAATTCCAATTTTCATTTTAATGATATTGAAAACGCCAACATTAACAAGTACACAGCAATAAATTGTTCTGCAATAGCTTGTCCAACGCTAGCACCGACATAACACGAGTTAAACCAAGATTATCCATGCCACTAAGCATTAGTTCTACCCTTAACCGTTTCTGTACGGCATTTAAGCGAGAAACAAACGTCAAGACATAAGAACATTTACTTTGCGGTATATTCAAAGGAATTTTCAATGATGAACGATTTACATTTAGGGTTGCTACTGAACTCGTTAATTAGCAGCATGGATAATTAATGTACATTAAACACACATTATCTATATATTTTACCCGATGTATGTATTTATATCTTAACTAGCATTGCCCGCGGCTCCGCCCGCGTTCAGATGACCAAAAACCAAATTCTTAGGTAATATATACATATTAGTATACTCTTACAATGCAGTTTTTGTATTTTTTCTCAGAAATGAGACATTTTCCCGCGGTAAATAGTATCCTATATGTTGACCCGGATAACCAGCTATCACCATACCAAATTTCATCAAAATCCCTCTAGTGGTTTTTCTGTGATGTGGTAACAGACAGACAGACAAAAATTCTAAAAACTATAGATTCGGCCTCTGTATCGATAATAATGTCTATTTGAATAAGATTTTCCAAAAAATATTTAATGTACAGATTCGGCTTAGTAACCATTTTATTATATGTATAGATGTAAATAAATATTTTAACATTAAAATTTAACCGTGTAGTAAATATAGATATTTATGTAATAATAATTCAATTCTATATAAATCAAGAAAGTTAAATGAAGCAAAAGCAAAGTAAAAATTATAATCTTAAAATCTGATACATATTATTATAACCTATAGTGTACGAAATCTCTTAAAATTGTGGTAATTTCAGTTAATTATGTAAGATTTATCCACAACCCTAGCTATTCATTTTGTATATCTTAGCTACTTCACAGCATACTCGATGCGCAAGCGCATTCAAATGCAATCAATATGCGATGTAAATAGCGAGGGCTTAATGGATAATGCCAGTCTTTTTGAAATTCAAATGAAAATAGATACTGATTATTTATTCCTAAGCTTTACCTTTTACATGCGTAACAGATTAGTAATGTTTTGTCGCTGTTGAACATATTTGAATATGCTAAAGTAAGAAGAGGTACAAATACGCATATTCTCTCGAGGGCCGACATTGTAATTTATTGAAGGCTAAATAAATAGCTTTAAAGCTAAAACACTAATATAAATTAAATAAAAACCTTTGAAAATTGTGAAAAACGTAAGCAGAGATGACATTCATAAACTTATCTACTATGTCTTAAAAAGTTTATTACATACTAGCAACTTATCCTCGCTTCGCTCGAGTGCGTCCCTATAACATCAGCTATCTGTCAGTGAAAGTTCCGTCAAAATCGGTCCAGCCATTTCCGAGATTAGCCGGAACAAACAGACAGATATACAAACATTTTAAAAATTGAGTGTTTCTTATAAGTAGGTACCGTATATAATTTCATATGCATTTAGTAAAAACCTGTTATTTTGACATTACAAACAGACACTTCAACTTTATTTATCTGTATAGATAGACAATGTTAGCGCCCGCGTCGTGTAATATACATTCTAAATGATCAACTTCAAACGAAAACCAATCTTTGACAATTAATATAATAATCTATTTATATGTCCACACAATCTGAATGTATTACACTAACTCATTATAGTCTCACTATAGTGTTAAAATAAATTAATACATTAATTATGTAGTTTTGTATACGATTAATGGCTTGAATTACAATATTTGTGGTATTCATAGTTATTTATTGCGAGATTATAAGAAGCAAGATTAATTTTGCCGCTATCTTTTGGTTATTTTGAGAATAATCGACCTTTCTACATCGTATTAACGCCGTTACAACGATGGTGTATTCGTTATTTTTTTAAAAGGGGTCACTGACATTCTGACCACCGGTGATAGTGTTTTAAAACATTATTTCTCTTAAAATATTCAGTTCGCTAGTATTCTTATAATTTCTATTGAGTAATAAGATATTTATTTCTATAATAATATTTTATCGTCAGGCGTTTAGTAGTTTGTTTACGTCAAGCGTGAGAATTGGTCACCATGTACCTAACCGTAAATTAAAACTTAAAATATTCTTTATTGAACTATTAGTATTATTATATTAACTGCCTCGGTGTTGTAGTGGCTAGCATGTACGGCTGCACACCCGGAGGTCCTGGGTTCGAGTCCCGGGTCGGGCCAAGTTTAGTTATTGAGTCTTCCTGTATAGTAAGTCTCAGTAACAGCCCGGAGTTGGGAAGTTGGCGGTGTTTCACCCCCGTGCCTCGGAGAGCACGTAAAGCCGTCGGTCCTGCGCCTTAACTCTCACCGGTCGTGTCGAGTGGTTGTCCCACCGGAGTATGAGAGTGATAGGAATAGAGAGTGCACTTGTGTCTGCGCGTACACTTGAGCACTATAATATCTCCTGCGCAGTTGGCTAATCTCATTGAGATTGGCCGCCGTGGCCGGAATCGGCTAGGAGAACATCATCAGTATTATTATGTTCAATTCAATTGTAAACTTTTATTTACAATTAATTTATACTGACGTTACATTATCTCATACAAACATCTATACTAATATTATAAATGTGAAAGTTTGTGAATGTGATGAATGGATGTTTGTTACTCTTTCACGCCAGAACAACTGAACGGATCTGGAATAAATTTGCAACAGAGATAGATTACAGTCTGGAATAACAAATACTGTTTGTCCCGGAAGAATATATGGTTCCCTTGGGATAGGTTTGTTTTTGATTCCCTAGAGGCGAACCCGAGCGAATCGAGGGTGATCCGCCATTTTTTTATAACACCGTTACGTAATTTTAAGAAAAAAATGTATAAATTACTTTTTAGTTAGTAGGTCCCTTTAAAGAGCTTAGTCCATTCATAGCCTATTAAGAAATTTGAAACGGTTCTTCGCACACAAAATAAAACTGCGATGGTAAATGAGCTGTCAACCCGAGCACAGACAGAGCACTATCAACGTTGAAAGTGTGGTTAGTACATATTAAATATTAATATATGTACATGTATGCTTAATTTATAAACTTATATGTATATTGTATAACAAACAAGTCAGAACATTTTCAGTGAACAGAAATATTTTTTTTAAATAAGTAGAATGTTGCATTGAAACAGTAAGTAGGTATCTAAGCAAAAAGTTTATATTATCATATTTTATTTTTATTTTCTACTCTGGTTTCGCTCGGGTTCACCTCTAGAAAAATAAAAAACAAACGATCCCACGGAAACCGTACATTTTTCCGGGATAAAAAGTAGCCTATGTGTTATACTGATGTATAAGTTACATTATTGTAAAGATTCAATAAAATTCATTCAGTAGTTTTTGCGTGAAAGAGTAACAAACATCCATACATCTATACATCCAGACATCTATACACCCTCTCAAACTTTCCCATTTATAGTATTAGTAGTATAAAGATTTAAAAAAGTAAACATTAAAGCTCTTGAAATCCATTTATAATATTTTGACTTCCGATACGAGTTTCACTTAGAGCATAACTAATATCTATGTATAATTGAAGTGAAAATTTCTATAGGCAGGTTTGGATGGGGAGTAAATTCATGTAAGTCGTCATCGACACGGTCACGTGACGTGCTAACGCTAACACTCAGAGTGCCGATAGATGTCAAAACCAGATAAATGTAAACAGTTTTAATTTACAAATTTTAGTTTAAATTAAAACAATTAATAAAATTTAATAAACAATTAATTTGAATATCCAAAAATAACAACTATTTCTTTATAGTTTTAAGTTTTCACTCCTGTCGGCAGTCCTCATGCCTGCTTTTTTTATTACAATAAGTAGGTACCATAAATGCGAAACTTTGTATATAATATGTATGTGTGTTTGTTATTCCTTTATGGTGAAGCGGCAAGATGGGTTTGGATGAAAATTAGTATGACAGATAGTAATAACAAGTGCCAAAAGGTGGCGCTACCTATAAATAATGCTGTGAAAACAAAAGGCAATCATCAGTTTGGAATATTTCTTACAGTCGTTACGTAACAGAACCAGACAACTAGACGGTTTAATTTCTAAAGCTAAATAAAACAAAGATATGTTTAACAAGATGTCTAACCAAGTGGATGGAAAGCTATAGTAAGCAGTACTGTAAACATAACGCAACTAACCGCCGCTAGAACAGACCCTCGTTCATTTAGTACAAATATTTGACGAGTTCAAGTTGTGAGCGAACGCGAAAGAGAATTAAATAGTTTTTTTTTGTTTTAACTCATGCAGTGAAGTTAAAATAAATTGCGACGTTGCAAAATATTGCGACGAAAGCGCAGGTTTGATATTCGCACATGGCAATTGTTTCTTTTAATCACGTGTTTTATCCTGTCTTATCTTATGATATATGTCCTATTATCCTGCCTATCTCGTTAAGAAAGATGGCGAGAAGTAAGGGCAAATAAAAAAAATATATAAAAGAAATCATATCGTTTTTGTATGACTAACAAACCAAGTATAAAAAATAGAACTAATCCGTTCCGCAATCGCAATAACATACAATTTGTGTTTATTATAAAAATATAAAATATTTTATATGAATCTAATTTATTACTTAAATAAAAATGGGAAGGAAAAATTAATTAAACGTACGAACTATAGAATTGTGAACCGAGTGTTACCAACTGCTACGTGTGGCCCGACTCTGCGGGAAGCTGGGTACACGTTCTTAAATATTTTTTATAGCCTCTCCCATTACTCGCTTGATGTATTCAAAACAATACCGCAAAGTCATGCGGTTTTATGAAAATAATATGAACACTTATGATATTTAAAGCTGCAGCGACGAAACAATGGGGGATAAAATTTAATTAATGGCTTAGCTTTTTGCAAAAATGGATTTTGACGTATTGAATTACAGAGGCATACTAAAGAAGTACTATTTTTATATTTTCATATAGCAATAATAATATGTTGGGACATTAACACAACACTATCTAGTTCCATGGTAAGCTACGAGGCCTGTGTTATGGATACCAGATAGTAGATACACTACACATATATAACTTTAAATACATACATATTATAAATATAAACACCCATGACTGAGTACAAACATTCGTGCTCATCACACAAATGAATGCCCCCAGCGGGACTCGAACACGCGACCGCTGGCACTGCATGTAGGGTCACTACAGACTGAGGCAAGCGTGTCGTCATAAGCAATAAGTCAATAAATGTGAAAAAAACATTAGAAAGTAAAACTATTATTCATATATAAGCAAAGTTTTTTTTAGTGTCAACATAAATGAAAAAGGTCTTTATTTATGAGAAAATAATAACGATAATAAAATTTTGCAATCATGACAACCCTAAAATTATACACCGCATACGCTTTTATTGAACCTGCAATTCGCGTCTGTATCTAGAAGAGATAAATGCATCTTCACATATATTTAAATAAATGAAAATATCTTAAATATTTATACTCTAATTAAATTCTTAAATGTATCCATTATATATATATATATATATATATATATATATATATATATATATATATATATTTATTACATTCCTAAATAATATTGTATGGAGACTTGGCTAATTCTTTATGCCTTTCAAATGCATGGTAACTATCACGTAAAATATTTTTTAAGCGAGGTGGTTATTTGTAATAGTTTCTATCGATAATTGAAAAAGAGCAAGCAAATAGTAAATATTTTAAAGTCTCAACTCTCAGTATATATATATATGTGTACACTGTATGTATCTCAGACTAAGGAATAATATAGATAGTGTCATTGAACTAATTAAGCTACATAATGTTTTAAAATACTATACAAATGATAATTTGTAAACTGGGTGATAAGTAAATAAATGTTAATAAAAATAGCTAACGGATTTTACACATAAAGAAAAAAACAATTAAATCTCACTAATATTACAAATGTGAAATTTTAGATGTTTGAATGTTTGTTACTCAATCGCGCCAGAACGGCTGAACGGATCTGGATGAAATTTGGCACAGAAATAGATTATAGTCTGGACTTTTTATCTCGGAAAAAATACGGATATCATGGGATAGATTTCTTTTCTTTTTTCTAGAGCGAACCCGAGCGAATCGAGGGTTACCCGCTAGTACGCTAATATTATGCTATCTCTTTCCCTTTTAAGGGGAAGAGAACTAACGGTTAAAAAAGAATATAGTACTCATTTCAATATTCATATTATATTCTCAAAAATTGTACATTAATGTATGTAAAATTATATATCAACCAAAATTTACTAGAAAATTGGATAAGCTGCCAATAGATTATTTTTACTTATTTAACTTAAAAGAGGTTTTCAAGCTGTAATTTGAGCGTAGTTTGTTAGGATGTTTTGCTTTATTAAATTAAATTGCCCCCAGTCCTTAGTCACGATGTTCATGTTTTTACAGTCGCAATCTAGAAAAATAAAAGCGCTGAGTAAAACAATTTCTCATTAAACAGTGGTAAAGCGAGGCACTTTAATAGGTTTTCTGTCTTTCTTAGGCTTCCTTCTGCATTAAATATAATTACATTTTTTTAATCTCCACCTAGATATATTTTTTAATATATCAGATAATAGATTTTAAGTAGGTAATTTACTAGTAAATTATTATTAAATAAGTTTTTGAAATTCTGTCATATTATTAACAATATTTTTTTCCACACATTAATGTTTAAAAGAAGTTAAAAGAACGTAAAGAAATAAACCGGTTGTATATAACTTTTTCTTTTTTAATCTAATAAATTATAAAGGTGCGAGCAACCTGCACTTAGTTATCTACATATATATGTATATGTACATATGTATGTAGATACACAGTCTTTATTAAATAATCGAAATTTATTATTTTAGTAAGAAAAGCACTTAAAAGTTTCACGATTAAAAATCGTAAAACGAGATTAATAAGTTTATTAAAAAACTCTTACACATAAAACTTCTTATTCGCGGCAGTTTCACATAATGGTATAATAGCCTCTTATCTCGAGAAGCCCGAAGGGTGAAGCCTCAAGTGCATTATACAATTATTCGCATTTCTTTTTACTTTTTATATCCTATTTTAGTTTGTATAAAATTACTTTCAACTATCTATACATATAATAAAATTCTGAGTCGAATCTGTACATTAAATATTTTTTGGAAAATCTTATTGAAATAGACATTATTATCTATATAGTTTTTAAAATTTTTGTCTGTCTGTCTGTTACCGCATCACAGAAAAACCAATGGAGGGATTTTGATGAAATTTGGTATGGTGATAGGTTAGCCGGTTCAACATATAGGATACTTTTTACCGCGGGAATATATCTCATTACTGAGAAAAAATACAAAAACTGCATTGTAAGAATATACTTAAATGTAAAACATTAAGAATTTGATTTTTGCTCATCTGAACGCGGGCGGAGCCGCGGGCAATGCTAGTCTTAATAATAAATTTATTAGTATGCAAAATTAATCGTTACTTCGCGCAGAGCCTCTATATTGTAATTGTATATGCAAATTGAATAATTGAAGGTTGATTATAATACTTATACAGTGTACACAGCTTGGAATACAAAATTTGGTGTACTTTGATGATTGAAACTGAGCGATAGAACAATTTAATACTAGTGTATACATTTCAAGTTGTTCCCGTGAGAAATGCACTCGTTTTATTTAACTGAAATGCTGGACTAAATGGCACTCAAGTATTTTAATAAATTTTCACAGACATAACGAGATATAGATTTTCATAGATAAGACATAATGAGTTGTAAGCTAATAACTCTTGCGAGGCAAGCAAAGACGACTTGAAATAATGCAAACCGAGCGGTTGTTTCTATTGTTTTATTTTAACTAGACATCGAACCCGCGATACCCTCATATATGTACTCTTAACCAAAGGCAATGCCAACTAACCTGCTAATAAAAAAGACACAATACACCTGAAATAAAATTTAAAATTTTAAAATATTATTATTGCGTTCACAAGCAGATAAATGATAGGTGGATATAAATATATGTACGAGTATGAAATCTATTTTATATAAATTACCTAACTCAGGTGGTTACAGCTTACGTAGTGATTTAATTTTCGTTACCGAGAATCCCTTATCCAATCCGTTATTGTAAATAATTGATTCAGTGGCTGTCACCGGCCGGACGTCGGGAGCATTCTAAGATACGATCTCGAAACTGGAAATCATATTGCTTACCGATCATAACGACTTCTTTTTCTGATGACGACGTTTCTAATCGGCTTTATGTTTGTAATCCGGAGTTGAACTACAAAGATGAACTAAAAGAATGCGAGCAAAATGTCTAAGTTTCTTTATGTAATTGTAAAAAGTCATTCTTTCGAGTAGTTTGTTATTTCTTAATACAATTCTTTATGAATTAGCAAGTTCGAGATAATTTTTACTATATAATTTTTTTTTAATACCAAGCTTTATATAAAGGTGTTATGTAAAAATAAATTAAAACAAGACAAGTATATAATTAGTAAAATATCAAATAGTATAAACTCAAACAGGTGCTAAAAACGCAGCTGCACAGCACTCGTTTCCTCTCACCGGTTTACTTGGAATGTTTGATGCGCCGTTATATCGTACATTCCTATGTTAGTCTCATCGTAGTTAATATATAACAGAAATGACATTTTATTATAAATAATATATTAAAGGCAAACAATATATATATATATTTATTTGTGTATTTATTTGTAAATATTTTGTACAAAATGGCTGAGCCGAGATGGTGTTTTGTTAAAATAAGTTTTTTCATACGATTTCATGGCTAGCTAAACCTTAAGAGATACATTAAAACAATGTACTAGAAAATTGTAGAACTTAAAAAAGCCTACCGAAAAGTCCGCAATAGCATGTGTCCATCTCCTAAGGTACGCTCACAATAATTATTTTTCGCTTCTTACGACATAGACTAGCGCTGAACTTTTAACTTTTTCTAGCTGTCCCGATTACTTTATTACTCTCATATGAAAGATAAACACTATTACGATATTTAATTGTTTATATAAAATATCGATAATAATCAACATAGATAGACCACCTCACAATCGTAGTTATTTCCACCAACATAATTTACGAAAAAAAAAACATTTCGATTCTCAGCCAATTAACTAAAAAACTAGAATGCAGCCGAAAATGACACAAAATCGATTCAAGAGCATTAATAGTCTATGATTTGACGGACTAACGAAGTTGTGCCGTCTGTAATCAAGCGGCGTAAGGGACCACTGATTATAGGGGAGCCGCCCACTTAGAGCTTTAGGTCGAAATAGTTTTACCCATGGACTGTTTAAACGAGCACGAAATGGAAAATTTAATAACACACGAGTACAGAAAGGTTAGTTATTTGAGTTATGATTGATGCTATAAAGAATTTATTATAAAAAAATTGTCTTATGTTGTTTTTATTAATATATTATCGCAATTTGAAAATAAAGGGGTTTTGCTGGATTTGTACTAGCATTTTTACGCATAAATTTTTCAATCATTTTCAATTCAATTTCAATAAAAAACAAAAACAAATTTATCCCACGGGAATCGTACATTTTACCGTCATAAAATGTACTATTCCAGACTATAATCTATCTCTATGCCAAATTTCATCCAGATTCGTTCAGCCGTTCTGGCATGACTAAATAACAAGCATCTAAACTTCCTCCATCCTCAACAAAAACCTCCATCTAAACTTTGACATTTATAATATTAGTAAGATGAATTCTTTTTAAGTTTGGGAAAATATCGCTGGATTTTCACTATTAAAACCATCTATTCAAACGAGAAGTTTTTTGAATTCTACTTTATTCAAATATCTCTATAACATTTTGTTAAACATTTATTATACTAACTAGGTACGTTTTAACGGTTAGTATGGAATAGTTAGACTATATATTATATGTATAGCGTATAGCCTTCCTCAATAAACGGGCTTCCTAATGCAAAAAGATTTTTTTAAATCGGATTAGTAATTCCTGAGATTAGAGCGTTTAAACAAATGAATAAACAAACAAACTCTTCCTCTTCATAATATTAGTATAGATTCGTTCTTGTTGTTCCTGTTACTACTTAAATATTAAGTATGCTATACCTATTACAAAAATAGAATTTCAATACATTTATCTTTCAAATTTCCTTATTTAAGAAATGTTCTCATACAGAACACTATGCTTTTAATACATTAGTTGTAACTACATGTCAAAAGGATGTCGAACATGTTATTCCACTTTATCTCCCACCCCATTATGTGGTTAGCGAAGACATACGGACGTCAAAAACAAGTCAACACTTGTCCCCTTTAACGAGGCCGGAGAACTCAATTGCATCCATAAACACAATCATAATAATAAATCGTAGTTACCGATTGTAGATAATTTCTATAACAAATTATAAAATATGTTATTGGTGTTTTTAGAACTGACATGAATAATTATTATAATAGCAAATAACTATAGGTGTAGGTAAAGTGATTGCACTCGCTTAGAGTTCTTAAAACGACACTAAGGACTTGTTCTTCTGTGAACGACGGTATAAATAGCTCGGACAGCAATAAGAATTCGTATATATGATTAAGTAATGGTAACTACCTAGGAGACTATCACGACAGACAAACAGACAAACAGACAAATTATAGCTAATTATTTTTTAAATAAAAATTAAAAAAGGCACACTAAATATATATATTTTTCGATATTAATTAAAAACCGCATAATATACCCACAAAATTAGTTCGTCTTGATCCTGTAACATTATACGTAAATTAACGTAGACATTGAAGTTGGTAAAAAATAAAGCATTTTTTAATTTCCCCTCATGTCCACATTTAGGTAAAACAGTACAGTACCTCTTTCTCGACTGTTTGTAAACAGATTTTCTGTTGTTTATTTAGTAGCTTTGATTGGTGAGCTTTAGTATTATTAAAAAAAACTTCCGATACAGTTAGTTTTTATATAAATAGATAGGTAAATTCTATTCGTATATGTTTACCTCAAATCTATACATAGGAAAATCTTATTGAAATACACATTATTATCGATACAGAGGCCGAATCTATAGTTTTTCGAATTTTTGTCTGACTGTCTGTTACCGCATAAGAGAAAAACCACTGGAGGGATTTTGATGAAATTTGGTATGGTGATAGCTGGTTATCCGGGTAAACATATAGGATACTTTTTCCCGCGAGAAAAGGTCTCATTTCTGAGAAAAAATACAAAAACTGCAATGTAAGAGTAAACTAATATGTAAAACCTAAGAATTTGGTTTTTAGGCATCTGAACGCGGGCAATGCTAGTTTTAAATTACCAGCCGAACACTAATTCAATTAAAGGATTTCTCAAAGGAGCAAATTTTTAAACGCTATACATCGATTCCTGAAAACACATTATACTTTTAAGTTAGAATAGGATGTTCTCAGCACGATTTTACGTAATAAGGCCCTTATACGTTAGACATTGCGTGCGTTATTTAAATTTTGTTGTTGCGTGATCGAATATTTGATGGGCATTTGTTTTTTAACCACTCCATTAGCTTGTGCCTAAGGACGTATCCCATGTGAGATCCAAATAGATAGCGTGAGAGAGAATTTGATGTCTGAACTTACTATTATATAGTACAAAATAAAGTATCAAATGAATGTATGTTTATTTGTTACATACGAGTACGTATTCCTAAACCATGAGTTTTTGATAACTTTCGTTAACGATACGTACGAAAGTGACCTCTATCGTTCCTTAATAGTACTATAAAAGATTCCAATTTCTATTCGTATGTTGTAGTAATATCAGATAACTAGCATTGCCCGCGGCCCCGCCCGCGTTCAGTTGACCAAAAACCAAATTCTTAGGTTTTACATATTAGTATACTCTTACATAGCAGTTTTTGTATTTTTTCTCAGAAATAAGATATTTTCCCGCAATAAAAAGTATCGTATATGTTGACCCGGATAACAAGCTATCACCATACCAAATTTCATCAAAATTCCTGCAGTGGTTTTTCTGTAATGCGGTAACAGGCAGACAGACAAAAATTCTAAAAACTTTATTGCAATAAGATTTTCCAAAAAATATTTAATGTACAGATTCGGCTTAGTTACAATTTTATTATATGTATAGATTTGTGATTTCTTAATACAATCAATATGTCTTAATGTATTCTAGACGGATGGGTCGTTCAAAAAAAAACATAAAACACGAAGATATTTGTACAAAACGGTAAAAATCTTTTTTCTCTACCTGTTTGAAAAGTAACTAATTAACAATGATCAATAATATGGATAAACTAGGTTTCTTATAGAGCAGAAAAACTGGTCTAATAGGTAATTCAGTGGACGCGTTTGATACCTGCTACTTGTTCAATTAACTTCTTCGCAATTTATAGCGCCAATTTATATATTTTATATTTGGCGTACGTATCAATAAACTAGCTTTTGCACGCGGCATTGCTCACGTAGTCTTACTCTCAAGGATTGTAATATTACATAGTCTTCTACTTATTAAATAAATGAATTTAATCCTTAATAAATGGGCTGTACAAAGAGAAAAGAATTTATAAATTTGGACTAAACCTTCCAGATATTAACATTTTCAAACAAACAAACAAAGTAAAAACGTACAAGTTAGTTATTGAAATATCGGTTTATTTATGATTTTGATACATGATATAAGACGTAGAACATGATACTTGCTAGTATACATACTTTGAAATATTATAATGAAGCTGTACACTGCGTTCCTTTTGTTCATCGATTGACAGAGATACTTGTTGTTAATCATTCATTTTTCACTAACAAGATAAAGTCGTTAGGTGTAAGTGTAGATTGAGATACCCAGTACACCTACACACAATACTGCTGCATGACAAGAAAGAAATATATAACACTTTCTTACTTTTTACGCGAATGTTTGATGTTTTAAGAATAAAGTTTGTATTTTAGGACTTTTTCGAGGATTTATTTAGATTTTTGGTTTCCGACGTTTCAAATGCTTTACAGAAATCATGGTCAAAAATAATTCTGAAAGGAATTGAACTAAATTGTCGACACTTATTATTGCCTGATTATTAATTTTATTATAAAAAAAAGGTAAAGTTGTAAAAAGTACCACATAAATCTTTCGCCTGTGGGCCTGTGCCCAGCAGTGGGATGTTAAAATGTCTTAAATTATTATAACTTTGGTATCGTAGTTACTACTAAAATGAGCACTTTTCTTTTTCTCTTGATCTTTGAAAATATTTATATATATAAATTATAGTGATAATAATTAAAATAAACTATCTATCATGTTTATAAATCAGTATTTTTTATATATATTTTAAAATTTCATGTAAATATAACGTTATTTTAGAAATGAGATTATTAGAACCGGAAATAAAACTTGGATCTCTTTGTAGTATCCGCTTCCATAAGACAAATCTTGATTATTGCTTTATATGTAAATTGTAATAGTAACTTTTACAATATTAATTCATATATGAAGGCTGAAATTTTTTTGGGTATAGTTTTTTTAGTGGTAATTAGATTTGCGGTCATAGAGACGAAGTTAAAGAAGTATTCTTATACCTTTAAACGAGCAATTCTTGTATATTTACTTATTTATATATACCGGCGATCTCGGAAACGGCTCTAACGATTTCGCAGAAATTTGGTATGTGGGGATTTTCGGGGGCGAAATAATCGATCTAGATTAGTCTTATGTCTGGGAAAACGCGTGTTTTCGAGTTTACATGCAGTTTTCTTTCGCATTATTCCACGCAAAATATGGTAGCTAATTTCGAACGCTCGGGCATAAGCAATCGTGGTCAAGAGGCCAAGGTGCAAGATTGACAATCATAGGTGTCCGGGTTCGAAGCCCGGTCGGATACTAAGATTTCAATTTTGTTTTTTTTTGAATTTATTCAAGTTTTTACTTTTTTTTAACTAAAAAATACGATATAACAGAAAAGAATTCCGAACGAAGCTCGGTTGCCCAGGTACTATCTATAATTACCAGTTGGATTTTTCCAAATAAGAACTAAAACTTATTATGGAAAATATACTTTTTTATAAAGTTATTTATATATATTGAATAATGATTAGTATAAATCGTATTTAATAGTTTTTCTATATTTAAAACATCTAATTAAAGTAATAAATATGACCCCAATTCACACTATGCACTTTGCCACTTTTTGTGAGATACAAAAAGTCATTGGGTAAGAAGTTAAATAATTCCCTCTTGCAGTGTTAAAAAAGAGCTATACAAAATACACTTAAATTTACCAAGTCGTACCTCTTAATGCGAGGGCATAAGGTATATTTTTAGACGTCTTTGTTAAATATGCAGATGCATGCTAACGCTCGCTAATTGACATTAAACGGCGCGCATTCCTTTCGTGTTTTTACGCTTTCGAACGCTTCTAAGATTAATTGGAAAGTCTAACATTAATATATAACTAGTGACTTATCCTTGCTTCGCTCGGGTGCGTCTATAGGTTAGCGGATTTTGTACACAATTTCATGGGTTTTTTTCCTCAAATATAGGGATGATACATAGGGATATAGGGACAGAGAAAGCGACTTTGTTTTATACTATGTAGTGATACATAAATAGAGTAAAAGTAATATTAATAAAAAGTACATGAACCACGGTACGGAACCCTTCGTGTGCGAATTCGACTCGCACTTGACCGATTTTTAAAATTAAATATTAAATACTGAATCGATATGGACGTAATTAATATTATTCAAAACCGCTAAGCATGCTTCTATTCAAAGATCAAATAGTTCCTTTATGGAAACGTCTTTTTATCATAAATAACATCCTAAGCATGTTAACAGCTTCAGGCTATTTTAGGGTTAGCACATTATTTTAACGAAGACCAATTTTGTTATCAAATGAATTTTAAATTGACGGATGTCTGTTAATGCCTTAAATCCGAGACATATGTTCTAAGCCAATTATTGTAATATTACGGCGGAAAAAGGGCGAGTTTCTTTGTGGAGGTATAATGATAGATAATTATATAAGTATTACCTAGTTGTGATACATTAAATGCATGTAAAATGTTCATTCGAATTATATAAATTGTACGTTCCGTTACAGTAATATTTATATTGGCTTCTTTATCACCTAAATTTAGCAACGATGTGCGAATACTTTTTGTAGAATATATGCAGTTGGTACGTATGTGTAACTATTCCCTATGGACGTTTTAAGTGTTAGTATGGAATAGGTAAATGGCGAGCAATGGAACGCGCGATGCTTGGAGTTTCTCTGGCAGACAGAATTCGAAATGAAGTTATTCGCCAGTGAACTAAAGCATACGACATCGCGCGCAGAATAAGCTCACTGAAGTGGAAGTGGGCTGGTCATGTCTCCAGACGTACGGATGGCCGATGAAGCCGAAGCGTGTTAGAGTGGAGACCGCGTTTAGGCCAGCGTAGTGTAGGACGCTCTGCAGCACGATGGACAGATGACCTAAGAAAGGTGGCTGGCAGTGGATGGATGCAGGCTGCCCAAGACCGGGATGGTTGGCGTTCTTTGGGGGAGGCCTTTGTTCAGCAGTGGCCGGCGATAGGCTGATTGATGATGGAATAGGTAGACTATATATTAGTATATACATAGGTATGATAAGTTTAATATCCCTTACTTGAGACATGGATGATTCCCCATATAAACTTTCATCCCGTTTTCATCCACTTAAGGAATGATTTCCGGGATAAAAACTATCCTATGTTCTTCCAGGGCTTCAAACTATTTTCATAGCAAATTTCATCTAAATCGATTCAGCTGTCTTTTAGTTAATACATTACAAACAAACTTACAAACTTTACCTCTTTATAATATTCCTATTATACTATAGTGCAGATGATGAAATTACTTAATAATTTTGTTATTTAATTCGTACCTCTTCAAGTTTAGATGAAAATTGAAAACTATTGTTTAATCGCAATAAAACAATTGAAAATTTTAAATATATAATATTATATAGGTACCAACATAAGTGAACATTTTTGAGTGTATTTGTTACTTCTTTAGCATTTGTGTTAAAATTAGGAATAGCGATGCCGATAAAGTATGTATCGCATGATATAGTTTATTTTTCATCATCAGTACCTACCTACATCGCAGATTTTTTCATGAGCGAAGTCACCAGCACAAACTAGTTATACTCAAGGTACTATTTAACACAAGTTTAACAGAGAGTTAATTAAGAAGATGTATATATATACATATATTACTTTAAGCCATTTACTTCGTTGTGACAATCAAATGAATCTTGTTTCAAAAGAAATTCTCTAACTATATTATAAACAACTTTGTTCTCATAAATCATTAATCCTTCCGGTAAATACATTAATCCTTCATTCAAATTTGTAAAATTTATGTTTCAAATAAAATAATGGACCGAGTGGGCGATGAGAAACTGACATTGTTTCTAAATATTATTATTTACTAGCATTGCCCGCTGTTCCGCCCGCGTTCAGATGACCAAAAATCAAATTCTTAGGTTTTACGTATTAGTATACTCTTACATTGTAGTTTTTGTATTTTTTCCCAAAAATGAGATATTTTACCGCGGTAAAAAGTATCCTATATGTTGACCCGGATAACCAGCTATCATCATACCAAATTTTATCAAAATCCCTCCAGTGGTTTTTCTGTGATGCGGTAACAGACAGACAGACTGACAGACCAAAATTCTAAAAACTATAGATTCGGCCTCTGTATCGATAACAATGTCTACTTCAATAAGATTTTCCAAAAATTATCTACTGTATAGATTCGGCTCAGCTACAATTTTATTATATGTATAGATTATATTTTACACATTAGGGGTTTAGTATTAAATTAGTCCATGTATTCTTGTCACGTTTTCAAGAGTGAGGCGTTTTTTGACCTGAACATACCGTGTACGTTTGAATTAATTATTGCTTTATGTTTCTTTATTCAATACTAGCGATTTACCCTCGTTTCTTTTAATGTTTTTTTTAAGCGGGATCCCTTTTTTTCTAAAATTTAACTATCCTAAGGTATTCCTTCTAACATCAGCTATCTGCCAGTGAAAGTCCCGTCAAAGTAGGTCCAGCCGTTTTGTAGATTGGCCGGAACAAACAGATAAATAGACAGAAATTTTAAGAATTATGTTTTGCTTATAAGTAGGTAGTGTAGGTATATATAATTTCATGCACATTTAGTAAAAATCTGTTATTTTGACATTACCAACGGACATTTTAATTTTATTTATCTGTATAGATATAACTAAATATGAAAGTAGAATCTAGGTTTGCTTCAAAATGATATTTCACAAATTACAAATGTGTTACGTATTTTTACACAAAGTAAATTTACGATTATATTTGTAACAAGGAAAATATGTTGTTTTGTATTTTATCCTGCTATTAATAACTAACAATTAGCACAGCACAGCAACAACACGTTGACGTATTACTATTATTTATCTAAACTCTAAAGCGCTTGCTAAATTATCGTAGGGTTGATTAATGATTTCATCTCGGTACTACGACAGTTTCGAAATATTCGCCACACTGTTCTAAACTTTAATAAATAGCATGTATTTTGTGAATAGGTATATCCAAACTCAATAATAACTTTTATACCGAAACTAACGACTCACTCTCGCTCCGCTCGGGTTCGTCCCTAGATGCGTTTTAACGGTTAGTATACATTTCTCAGAGATGAGATATTTTCCCGCACTAAAAAGTATCTTGTGTTGACCTGGATAACTTGCTATCATCATACCAAGTTTCATCAAAATCTGTCCAGTAGTTTAATAATGAATATTTCAATAAGATTTTCCAAAAACTATAAATAAACTAAAAACCGACTGACTTCCAGGCACTAAAATGTTAAAAATAACTAAACGGGGGTTTTCATTTACAATAGATACCTAATCAGATATTTTCGAAGTCGGTACTACTTTAAAACAAAAAAAACTCGGTTCAGGCGTCTACACAAAAAAAAAAGATTCCGACGAATTGAGAACATCCTCCCTTTTTGGAAGTCGGGTAAAAATATTTAATGTACAGATTCGATTCAGAATTTTATTATATGTATAGATTACATTTAATATTTTTAATAAGCTTATCAAATATTGTAAACAATATAAGGAAAAATAATTTAATTAAAGTTATTTCATGTTTTAATGAAGTATATATTATATGTACTATACAATATATACTTACTTTAGTTATCAGAATAATAATTTTTAAACACTTTTATTCAGTAATAACATAATAACTAAATATTATTCCTACATATCTGTATCTATATAACTGCATCAAAATACCTCTGCAAAATCATTGTACAATTTTCCTAACAAACATTGATTGAACAAACACACTCGTAAACCTAGCGCTTTACTGTTTTAGATTGTAATAATCCAACATTCAGTATTAAACTATTTAATCATATTACGAATTGTATACGAAATATACTGAAAATATAAATATCATATAAAGTACGTGTAATGAAGCTATAAAAGCAAGTAACGATGCCACTTGTACGTCTCTAATCACACAATTCGTCTATACTTGAACTAACTTGACCTTTAAACAAGAACATATCAATTAAGGGCACGAAGTAAAAAGAAAGAGCCATAAAAATCAAGCCGCTAATTGGAGTGTCATTTGTTAAATAGGAACTACGATGAAACAACACATAAACTTACTATAATATATAACTGCTTGTTTAATTACTGATCATCTATATATATATATAAAAAAAACCAATTGCTGTTCGTTAGTCTCGGTAAAACTCAAAAACGGCTGGACCGATTTGAATATTTTTTTTGTTTTGTTGGGGGTCTGTCGGGGGTGGTTTAAAAAAATATATATAGGGAAAATCCAAACAACTACTGGAAGTTTAAAAAGTTTAGAGATAATTATTTTTTGTATGGGAATTACTAACTGCTAAAACGTACCTAGTGAAGAACTCAAGCAAAGCAAGGGTGAGTCCCTAGTCTGAAATAAATATTGCCTATGTTTAAACTTGTTGGACGTTTTAATGCCTAGACTGAACTGGATCTAAGAATCTATATTTTCACAGTATTCCGTAACATAATGTATATAGGCTCATATATATATTATATACGATATACATATATTCTTTAAGTAATATGAACTCTACTAAAAAGAATTATTAAAACATAACTCTTTAAATGGTGAAATAGTATGACAAAGCTTTTAATTTTTATGGTATATTTGAATATTTTTCTGGTCATGTTTTCTAAAAACTTAAGTTTCGTTTTCTTTGATACAAATGAATGATACATAATATATTTGGGAGTTTTCATAATTAAATTATTGAATATCAAAAAATGTTATAGGTAAAAGGTAGGAGAAAGTTTGTTTTTTTTTTCACCCAATTTTCTGGGTGTTAACTCTGCGTTGTGCTTGAATGAGAAAGGCAATAATTTGGAGGAGTATATTTACATAACTAGTGATCAATTAACGCGATTCACACCATGAATGCACCAGGGCGGTTATGTTAATATTTATTAATGCCATGGAGCAACTCTACGTTTACGCCCTTAATGAGAGTAATGCAAAGGTTCTTTTTTTTAATTTAATACATTTACTAACGAGAAACCCTCACTCCGCTCGGGTACGTTTTAAGTTTTAACGGTTAATATAGATTTTTCAGAGATGAGATATTTTCCCGCAGTAAAAAGTATCTTATATGTTGTCCCAGATAACCAGCTATCATCACACCAAATTTCATCAAATTCTGTCCAGTGGTTTTCTCGTGATACATCCCCAGATAGACAGACAAAAATACCAAAAACTATAAGATTCGGCTTCTGTAACGATAATAATGACTATTTCAATAAGATATTATGAAGACTCAGAATTTTATTATAAGTATGTATAGATTACATAACATAAAGGACTAAAATTAGATACTACATTCCTATAATTACATAGAAAATATCTTTATAAATTCATTAGGTACATAAGATTGAAAAAGTTATATATGGAAAATTAATTTTGTGAAGTCAAGAGGAGCTGATAGTCATAATATAAATAACCACTTTGATAATAAGACGTATGTCGCACAATCAAAACACATTAGCTACAGTCAAGTAACAGACAGACGGATTTACGATCTTGACTCCTAGCCTCCACATTTGTACCTAGCTGAATTGAACAATTGTAAACACGATATATGCGCATTATGACTCACAAGAGTATTCAAGACATTAATTCGTATATATTAATATCCAGTATTTATCTATGAATATAGTGCAGGGAATGGAACATCGACAAATATTTAAAATTGCAATTTCGCGTCATCTATGAGACATTGCGATGGTGGCGCCAAAAACGGCACGCGATGAGGTCAGCCGTGGCGTCGAGCCAACTGCATTTCAACTCATCGGGATATAGATTTTATCATTTTATTAATGTCGCTTATTTTCAATAATGCAATATAAAATGAAAATGTAAAGCCTCGCATAACTGGAGTTTAGTGATTTAAACCGAAACTCAAGAATGATAAACAATCGCTGCTTTCAATGGATCATAAATTCAAACGTTTCACTTATGCCCCAGTTCTATGACGGAATAATGTTTGAAAGACTCGTACGCTTTCAACGCTTAAAAATGAGTGTTGTGTTAATCTTATTATACTTGGATTGCGAGTAAATTTTTGATACGTATCAGGTGGACATTGCGTTATTGCAGTGGCAGTCGGCCAAAGAGCGGTGGCGCCAGTGTGGACAATTACAGATATAGGAGTATGTAACACGAGCTGTGAAATAAAACTCATGATTAATGCGACGCCAGTGGCAAAAAGTCATAATAAGAGTGATAGTTAAAAAACAGTGCACTCATTCACAGCCATTCTAAAGCGAGTTAACGATCTCACTGTGAAGACATGGCAATTAACAAAGAACTTTTACTTTGCATTATACCAAAGGGCCGAGCGACTAAAATGTTATTTGTGGAAAAAGTGTTTAAATTCAATTTGAAATATTTAAGTCACTCAGTATGTTCGCGTAACAATAAAAAGGTTGATTCATTAGCAAGAACAATTAACGCTTCAGGCTTTTAAAGAGACAATAGTGATGCGCACGCAAATCAAATGGTTAATCGAGACTGGCGCCCGAGAGAGGAATGGGGTCGACAGGCGACAAGCCAAGCGGCGCGCGACTGCACGCTATCGATAAGTGGCTAATCTCTACCTACGCTGATCAAAATCTAAGGCGCCTGTTCATCTATCGCAATTTTCATAGTCATATTTATGTAGCGGCGTTGTATTCGCTGCCTACAAACATCATGTTTATTAATTTAATGTTGCGAATTTTGCTAAGTGATTTATAAAGGTGACGTTTAATTTAAATGAGAAATGAAGCGATAATTTGTTTCGTTACACAAAATTTACATTTCTTGGCATAGATTCATAGTGCTAAGAGTATTGTAAATGTGTCTGTTAGATTAGATAATTTAATCCAATTAGTATGTCGATTATTGTAGAAATATCGATATTTTAGAGCAGAACAACACTAGCGGATGAGACCGGCGCGGGCGCCGAGAGCGCTGGCGCCGCTACTCGCAAACAATGCATGTCCTTTACACAAGTGCTTTAAAAAAGCCGATTGTTAATTGTTATGCTAATAAAAGATTTCTATCATTTTGCATATTGTTTGAATTTTGTGCACGGCGAAAATATTACCTCTACGGACGGTTTGTGCATTGCAATTTGTAAATACGTTGGGTGTCTACTTATATAATATAACATTAATTATATAAAATATTTCATCATGAAAAATGAGCCTTATATTTAATAATAGGTATGTAAGAGATGTTGAAGAGAGACTTTATGCATAGTATATTTAATTAAAAAAAAATTATTAAAATTAGTATAAGTATTTTACATACCATGTCATGCATAGCATATATATAACAATTATAATTTTCAACGTTACTTCAGTTTTACTCGTAAGTCGTTGTACTTTTCCATACTGTAGACTTTGACAGTTTAATATCATATCTTTCGCAGCAATTTATACTCACCTGTCAAAAATTTGTTATAAAATTTTTGTTTACTTGCCAAGATGTTGTACGAAGAAAAGTACGCTTACCTGCAAAAGAATTATAATATTTAAAACTTTGTTACTGAATTCAATTACTCACACTATTTTATATAATATACGAATAAAAGAGTTTTGACTACATTAGGTAATTTTCAAGATAAATATTTACCTTTGCATAATCGAGCTTTCTAAGAGTAAAATAATTACATATTATAATCGGTTCAGTTATTTTACAGTATCGAATACAAATGATTTTTTTCATTATATACTTACCATATATTATTATATATTATGTAATGTAACAAAAAAACTTATAGACGTGTTATACTTATTAATTATTATTGTTTTACAAGCACTTGCTTTGCAGGATTTGAACCCGTAACTATACGCATAGGAATCATGTTCATACGTCATTATAGAACGTAAAAAATGATTAGATTCACAACACATGGAGTATACTTTTGTTTTTTTTTATCGCATTCAATTCTAGTCCGGTTATAAAAAGCGCAGTCAGTAGCAGTCATTTTGTTTATTATTTATTCGTTATATTACGAAATATAAACAATGTTTCGATATACAGACCCGAGTTTAAATAAGCAGATGTTGAGTACCGTCTGCATGTTTAAAGTTTATTTATTTAGGTTACTATTAAAGTTACTCTCCTAAGTAAATTATCAAAAACTGCTATCTGCCTTATAACTAATAATAAATGTGAGAAGAAAAAACAAAGTATTATCATTATAGTAGAGCACTTAGTAATTAGCAAATACAAATTATATTAGATACTAGCATTGCCCGCGGCCCCGCCCGCATCTAGATTAACAAAAACCAAATTCTTAGATTTTATATATTAGTATACTCTTAAAATGCACTTTTTGTATTTTTTCTCAGAAATGAGATATTTTCCCTCGGTAAAAAGTATCCTATATGTTGTCCCGGATAACCAACTATCACCATACCAAATTTCATCAAAAATCCTCCAGTGGTTTTACTGTGATGCGGTAACAGACAGACAGACAAAAATTCTAAAGACTATAGATTCGGCGTCTGTATCGATAATAATGTCTATTTCAATAAGATTTTCCAAAAAATATTTAATGCACAGATTCGGCTTAGTTACAATTTTATTACATGTATAGATAATTTTTTACACGCCACATACTGAACAATTTCTTGAAACTTATTATCTTAAATGAGAGCAAAGGAATAAATTCATTAAACAGGTCCCCGTAACCTTATTTTAAATGCCAACTGTACTGCACTTTTTCAGTTTACGTTCCCATCTGTCGCCACGATCCGCTTTCGAGTTTACAACCAGACAGCAAGACCCACTCAGCATTCAGTTTTATATATAAATGTAGTTATAATAATGAAAATTCAGAGATTATAGCTATCTGGTGGCAGATCTACCCCTCGCCATGCCGCCTTTTCTACAATCTATTTGAATACGGTACCCCAGTGAGTTTAAAAATAGCGTACGAATGCATCTTTGTTATAGATTTTAAAATAGAATGTAACTAAGTATATTTTGAATAGGAATATTCTCATATGTTTTAAAATATATCTCTATTTTTTTTAATTTAAATTGTAAATTTTGATAAATATTAATACAACAAAATTATTCATCAACGACAATAAAACAAAATAATAGTGAAAAATAACATTCAATAAATTAAAACGGTTATTTAGTTTAGTTAAATGGTGCTTACTGCTTAGTTTTTAAAATATAGATGAAACGGCTATTAGTCGCGGTAAATAAAGTCGCATTTTATATCTACCTTTGTCATCTTATACAACAGATAAAAATACTTATATATAACATAACTAGCGACTCACCCTCGCTTCGCTTTGGTTCGTTCCTATGTTGATACCCCATACAAACTTTCATCCCCATTTTCACCCCCTTAAGGGATGATTTCCGTGATAAAAAATCCTTTGTCCTTCCCAGGGTCTTAAACTATCTTCTTACTAAATTTCATCTAAATCGGTTCAGTAGATCCAGAGATTACCCCCTACAAACAACGTCACAAACTCAAAAACTTTACCTCTTAATAATATTAGTATAGATAAAGTAATATATATTAGTATATTTATAACTTTTAAAAAACGTGACAACTATAAAATATTATATTCAAAAAAAAACAATATTTTTCTAGTCATTAGTTAGGTACCTAACTACATATTTCTAAGCGTAACGCCTAGATCTGGCAGTGACCCAGAATTTATTTGCGGCGAGTAAACAAGTGCAATATGGGAAAGTATTTCTGTATTGAAAACAATGGCTAAAGTTATGGTCTAATTTAGGTTACAAGGTTAACAAAATGAATGGGTCGGGGACACAAACTTATGGTTATTACTGTTTAGTGTTTACTCTTAGGCAGTGGTAGCCCAGTGGTAACGCGCTTTCTCGGGAACCCGAGTGATGCGGGTTCTAGTCCCGGGTCACGCATCTCTGATATTTTCATGTGCTAATCATTTCCAACATGATTACCACTTGTCTTTCGGTGAAGAAAAACATCCAAACCTGCATGTCTGAGAGAACCTAGCAAGTTTTCGAAAGACCTGTGAAGTCCGCCAACTCGCACTTGGCCAGCGTAGTGGACTATAGCCTGATCCCCCTCGTATTGGGAGACCCGTGCCCAGCAGTGGGACATTAAAAAGGGTTGAACACGTTTACTCTTACGAACTTGTATACAAAGCCAATTAAAAACTGTCTTATCTTGTACTTATATTAAATTACACAACTTTCGCAAGGCAGCAAAACTGCCATCGAAGGTAACTTTCGCAATTTTATCTATTACATAAATAATTTAAAAACTTTAAAATCGATTATTTCCTTCTACATTTTTTACATGAATATACATTACACACCATATATAATCAATTACGTCATATCTAAAATATTGTACAATTATGTATACAATGATACAAGTGTGACTAATGGCAAAGAAAAACATTATGACCTACAAAAGGCCTAGTGAAACTAAGTCACTTAAGATCGCTGCACATAAACATTGAGATTATAATAGTTGCGAACTAGAAAATTACGCTGTCTTCATAAAAGAATAAATTATGAATTTAATGAATAAATTATGTACAGAGCGTGGTTTGCCGCAAGGGAAAAAATAGCGTCTAAGTGCGGCGCCGGCGCCAGTGGCGGCGGCAAGGATAAGCTACGAGTGCTCTCCTTGCTAGAAACCTAACAAATTATCTTAGCTATAATGATCTTTAACGTATTCTATTAAGAACTAGAATCCCAAAGCTTAATCCGTACATACAACCTTCCACACGTGTAGGCGGATTCTGAATGCGCTCATGCGACCGTAGCAAGTCATTACGATACTTGAAAATGCCTTCCTATATAAACAAACAGAAGTACACCCTACCACAAAGCAATAAAGTCGATATCGCAATTGATTATCTTATTGTCTCTATCATTTTGCATTCGAGTGAGCGAGAGATCCCATGTAAAAATGTATCCGCAAACGTTACTATCCCGCTCGTTTTGACACGATACATGCGGCAAGCTAGATGATAAATATCTAGCCGTGACAGATGCCGGCGCTAGTACGTAAATTCAATTTAAATACGACTTGTGCGATAGTCGAAGCATATCTATAAAGTTCGATGTCAGATCGACGTGTGAGAACAAAGATTCATAAGCGGTAAAATCGTGTGGATAAACCACTTGCGGTACTTATGAATACTTCAATGGGTAAAAGACACTTAAACACACCTACACTTATTAACTAAGTAAACCCTTAGATTAAAGACGGTTCAATTGTGAGACAATCGATGAAACATGGGCTATCGATGTTGAAATGAATTCCGTACACATAGTTTATATTTACACCCACAGCAGGTGCGTTTGAAAGATGAAAAACATAAATTTCTAATCGATAACAGATGTTAGCCAGCCGAGGCGGTTGCTTGAATATGAAATCTCATTTGGAGCACAAGCTTTATGTAATCTAAATATAATTAATCGTTTCTCTTTCGATTCCAAGTAACTATGAAAGTAAATAAGATACCGCGGCGCAAACCTCAGACGCGGTGTGCTCGAGGCAAATAAGCGTCCGAAGTTACTTATCTAAACAATGCCCACGCCCCATACACCTAAGTACCAAAACCGACCACCTTGTGTCATTATCTCGGGGCGCGCTATCGTGGATGTTGTCCCGGCACGGTGCCACAAAAACTACGAAATCTTATCAACTGACACGAACTTCAACTTAGCCGGTCCCTATTTTTGAACGACCGAAGCTTTTAGCCATATCGGCGGTCCCTGCAGTAAGATTTATAACTGTCTGGTTTCATCCACAAGTCGTCGGAATCCACATTAGTTAACGGAAACCTATAAGTGCTCCAAAAGGTTATTTTAGATAGTCAAAGCGTAGGAACTTGGGAAACTAATGACACAAGTCTTTGTTATACATATAAAAATATGCTTTCTGAAAAAGGATGATAACACTAAAAGCTATTAGTAAAGATTTTAGTATTACTTGAGTGCTTCAAAGGATTATATGGTGTTGATAAACATTTAGAATAATGTTTAAACAATTCTTGAGATATTGTAAGTCGAGCTCTCGAAAGCCATTAAGAATAATGAGTGTTTGAGAAATGTCAAGCGACAGTATATGATGGAGTGGCATTAAAAGTGTCGTTGACAGGTAGTCGATGAATCATGGTCATGCTATGTTCTAAGCAATAAACTTCATTTTTATAATACAATATTTCAAGAAGATATACACATCCTATTGAATGGTTTATTAATGTTTTGTTTTGAAATATTATTTAAGCCAGCGGTCATTGGATATAAAAAATGATTGAATTAAACGAGTTTGCTTTCTATATAATAGACGTAAAATATGATACCTTTTTCATAATTGATGTCAAGTCGATGAAAACATAAGCTAAAAAACGCAGCAAAAAGACAAGTTAACAAGTGAGTGCACTCTCCCTCGTTATTATTAATAACACTAATGGCGACTACATTAAGTCGGTCGATACTTGAAACAATATTTCAAAGAGATACGAAGCAATAAACGGGGCCAGGTAAAAATTTTATCTGCGAAAAAGCATTAGGGGAAAAAATCTGCCCTTGTTTATAGCAGGTAGAGTGTACCTGTTTGGACTAGTCGAGAACAAAAGGGGCTCCTAGACGAGATGCGTCGACCGCTAATGGTAGTATGATATAAGTGGGCGACTAAGTCAATTAGGGCATCCGCCGACGCTATTCCCGGAATGTCACCGACAAATGACTGAATACGATAAGAGTATAAGGCGAGATTGTCTTCTCGTCCTTTTTGTCCTTTTTGCCCTCAACTACTTCGATTCCGATAACGGAACCTTTTTCTTAATTGAGTTTCTCTGTAAGGCGATTGTTTATCGCGAAATCACATTAGGCTCGATGACATCTGCCCAAGTTTATTGCTAACAATTAACATCCCTTTGCAAGCGTCTTGTTATTAAGTCTCGCGGGACATATTAAAATAATAAATAAAGATGACTAATCTTAACGCTTTGTTGTGGTCGATGCAGGCGTAATAAATTCAGAGAAAAGTCAAACACGAAAACAACGTGTGAAATTGTTTCGTACTTTATGTGGACATATCGTGAAAGTGAAAATAAACTGAATCGAAATGCAGATACTGCTATCGTTATTTCGACATCCGGTGCGTTATTGATAAAATAAAATAACAAAGTGAATGTTAAAACTGTGGCATAGATGAGAAGCGCGTGCAAGCTGTAAAACTCAGATAACATACTGAGTCAGTGCTAAGTCTGCTTCTGCTGAATCACATCATCTACATTTGGACATTGTGATGCTTCGATACTTCCGTTAATCTTTTTGATTTTGAAAATTTAACATACTTCTGAAGAGTAGTCACGATATAAAACTGTTTATATAATGAAATTTGGTCTTGGCTCATACTCAAATTTATGTCTCATTGTAATACGAATTTAGGAAAACTTTACACTAATTTTCGCTTGAGAATTCAAGCTATAAAATAATCTTCTATATCAGAGTAACAATTTGCAAACTTGTTCAATTAAAGTTTGTTAAATATGAGGAAGATTCATTAGAAATGCAAGGCACTGCTTGTAAAGTTGTATAAATTGGCATCTAGCGTCAGGTTCTCCAGCGAGTTTAGAGGAATGGAACGTAACCGGTAATCCAGTAATTATAGCCCGTAGTAAAGCATTCAGTATTGTTAAGCCTAAGGTGCAATCAGATGGTACGTCAGGCAGCTGGCTTTTGACCCGCTAGGTGAGATTTATTACCACGTAATAAGGTTTTATATTGTACCTACTTGATTGTTTTCTAAAATAACTTACTCACTTCTTAGAGGTACAGTAAAATATTCAACAAAATAAACAGATTACACAATTTACATGTAATTTTATTGCAATTGACTGCCGCTATATTTCAATAGACTTCATGTGGTTCTTTTATTTAACATGTACGATTCTTCAAGTATAATCTTTTTACTATAAGTAATTTTACTGAATCATAAATTGATATAAAAGTTTTATATGTAAAATATCTAAATAATATCATATTTAAACTGTAATTGTACACAGGCAAATGTTTCTGATAATTTTTATGACCATTCGCACGCAACCGATTTCAAATATACAATCATCTGGCGTGGTATTAAATTTTATTATAATTATAATACTATCGTTATTATTTATCTGCTACTCCTCTAATAAATAAAAATTTACAGATATTTAATTTATTTTTCAATCAATATTATGTTAGGTGCAAGGGAGTTAAAGAAAGTTCCGTAAATATTTAATTACAAGCGAATGAACTGGTATTATTTCCATACTGGATGTTACATACGCAGCGCCGCCCGGCTCAAGTCGCAGCTGCAATTTATTATTTATATTATAATCGGTCTAAAGCGTACCTTAATTGAGGGATAATTGAAAAAAAAAACGTATGCAATTCAAATTGGAATCATCAAACGGAGCAAAGAAAACTATTTATGTATATAAAAATATAGATATATATAAAACGTACCTGCCTAGTCGTTTAGTGCTTTTAAGTTTGACACCAGTATTATAAGTACTATGGTAGCAAAAGGTAATATTTATTACATAATTGTATATCTATACTAATATTATAAAGAGGTAAAGTTTGTGAGATTGTGACGTTGTAGGTGGTAATCTCTCGATCTACTGAACCGATTTAGATGAAAGGTAAGAAGATAGTT
The DNA here is from genome assembly GCA_947093115.1 of Brenthis daphne. Classification (NCBI taxonomy): domain Eukaryota; kingdom Metazoa; phylum Arthropoda; class Insecta; order Lepidoptera; family Nymphalidae; genus Brenthis; species Brenthis daphne. The sequence continues at coordinate 22,890,890 of OX352479.1, read as the reverse complement.
TAAGACCTTGGGAAGGACATAGGATACTTTTTATCCCGGAAATCATCCCTTAAGGGGGTGAAAATGGGGATGGAAGTTTGTATGGGGAATCAAACTAGGGACGAACCCGAGCGAAGCGAGGGTGAGTCCCTAGTGTATTATAACATAATTGAATGACCATTTTCTCTTTTTCACACAGTAAAATTATTTAAAATACAAACTTACTATTTAATATCTTATTAGTATTTACGAGTTGTTGAGTGTTGAAAAAATTTAATATCTTATTAGTATTTACGAGTATAACGAAACAATATCTTTTATTTATTTAAGTATCTACAATGACCAAAACAAATGTTAAAATTGAACGTTTTAAAAGCTAACACGCCGTAAGATCCAGAATAATTTAGGTCTCGCACATTGACACTAAGCAAGATTTATCCCTGGTTTACGTTCCGAAGCTCATTCTACAAATGTAACGCCATTATTACTTCATTTTCATCATTGTATCACCAGAAAGGCATTCTCTGGCATGTTTAGCTGTGAATAAGAAAATGTCGAAGTATCGTCTGCGTACATTAGCATTCGTACAATAGAGTTTGCGTCATTGCTTTATAAATCTGTTTTGGTTTTAAAATGACAAATCTATGGAAGATTTTATCTTGCCGTTGGTACCATACATTTTTACTATTTAATAGTCAGATTCAACGTTTTATAACATGTGATTTGTATAACTGTAAATGTGTAGACCACATTGTGTGTAAAATTATTTTTCAATCTTTCTTATATACCATACCTAGTATATGTATAAGAAAGATTGAACAAGATTGGTTTCTAAAGATATCATTCTACAATCTATATATATTTAACTTTCAAATATTTTAAATCGAAAGTCAATCTAAAAATTCTTTATCTAACGAACACAATATGATATAATCGAAATCACCTTCACATGAACTATCTACATAGCAACATATTGCAAGACGGCGTCGCTCCCGCATTCTGCATTTACCTACAGCCCTAACACTGACAGATAAACAAACAGATTGGCGCCGTCTTATTTGTACGCAAATTGCAAATATTATGAAGGAGTGGTCTTTTGATAAATATTCTTGGTCGTATTGTGACAGCTTAGTAGATACACGGTAATGTAATGCATAGATACCACATTGGAGTTTTTAAGGCAAGGTCAGATTTAACATAAGTGATATAATAATATTATAATAAGGCAGTTTGTTTGTTTGTTTGTTTGTTTGTTTGTTTGTTTGTTTGTTTGTTTGTTTGTTTGAATCTCAGGAACAACTAATTATTTGAAAATTCTTTTTGCGTTAGATAGCCCGTTTATTGAGGAAGGCTATACGCTATATATCATATAATATATAGTCTATCTATTCCATACTAACCGTTCAAACGTACCGCTAGTTGTTTATATCTTCTAAGAACTCGCTAGAAATTTTTTTTTTCTTCGAATCTTTTTTACGTCTTTTAAAAATTATCTTTGTCGTTTTGAATGAAAATATTTATAATTTATGAAATTTTATTTGAAATTAATGAACTACCGAAGGAGCAAAGAGACTTTTGCGCTAACTGGTAGCATAAATCGTTTGCGAATGCAAACGGTATCTTAAATCTTCGATACATTCATCGATATCTTCTTGCCAATTATCGACTATAGAGATAATTAATTAAGTATATAAACCCTTGTAAAACTAAACACCGATTTTCAATAACCTCAAGACGCCATTTAATATTATTTCTCTTTAAAGATATATTTTAGAGAGTTTTTTTTATAAGTAAACTCTTACTGGAAAAATACCATATATATAAAACTATATATATTTATAAATATTAATATCAAGTAAAAGTTGAGTATTTAAATTAAAAAAAAATTATTTTCCTTTGTAATTAGCAAGACTGTGTTCTTACGGTAAAGACCGATTTAATGTACATGTGTTACATGTAGTTCTGTTCCATATTGAATAATCGGATTATTTAAATATTACAGCTAACAACTCGTGTGAAGGCTTTCAAGTTCTACATTTAACTCAAATTAAGTTCAAAGTAATTACTAATTATTATTATTCTAGTTAAACCATATTTGGTATTTACATTATTGGTTAAACGAGCACTAATTCAGCTATTTGGTGAATTAATATTAATTAACAAGTTACCATATAAAGACCACGTATTTAAATATACTTAAGAAATGTTTAGAGGAATTTGCTTACATAATTACAGTATGCATATGTTTAACTAAGCTTAGAATAAAATTCCTTATTTACTTTTGCAAGTACAGAATATCGGCAACTTTTATTATTTTTAACATGTAAAGCTTTCTGGAGTTTATTTATGTAAAAAAAATTAAGTGTCTGTTTGTAATGTCAAAATAACAGCCTTAATATATACGGAACTTATAAGAAAAAACAATTTTTAAAATTTTTGTCGGTCTGTTTGTTCCTGCTAATCTTCAAAACAGTTGGGCCGATTTTGATAGGACTTTCATTGATGAGATGAGCTTATATTATAAGGAGTAACTTAGACTAATTTTATTTTAGAATAAGAATTAGGGGTCCGCGCAAAAAATGAAAACCCATGAAATTGTGACTTAAATCCGCGTACCTAGGACGATATATACAAATAAATATGTATAAAATACATTTTTATTACAGTCCCTGGTATTATTGATATACTTTAACATATAAGAAATTCCAAGTGTTATAACAATTATTTTAATTTTATCCAATTAAAGCTACCTATTACTTTACAATTTTTTGCTCCTCAATCAATTGGTATATGTAGCTTCCATTCAGCCATTAACTAACATAATATATTAGACTTACCGACTTGCTGTTCCAAATAAGGTAGGACATGTATGTTAATAGACATGACGTATTGACAGTATGAACTTCATTATAAAAGCGATATCACAACTTCAAATGTAATTAGATGGCGGAAATGTCTTTAATATGATATAACGAATCTACAATATTTATTGCTAGCTATAATACTAGATTACAAGAGGTGGTATAGTTCAAATGTTGATGTACAGATTTAGTAACTCTAACTATATGTATATATATATATATATATATATATATATATATATATATATAAACCTAACAACAGTAAATAATAAGTGCAACCTTACGAAGTAGGACAGCTTCTTGAAGGACTTATAAAACTTATAATTAATTCAAAGTCTGGCAATCGAAAAAGTGCTTGTACAATAAGTCTTCTTTTTGAATAAAGTTTATTTCGCATTAGATTTGACTAATCACTAAAAATGATAAAAAAGTAAAACGAATATTATCTATGTATCCTTATTTTGGTATATTATTGAGTGCGTTCATAGGTATATCACCACAAATTAAATCTAATAGGCTGTCGCTGTCAAAGCAGAAATCGCAATTTCAACTTTAATAGTTACAAATTTGGAAAAATCCAAGAATTTTGAAATTGAAAAAAATGTTATTTAACTGTACAAGTGTTAAACGAATAATATTAACTATTATATTCTACTGCACTTTTAAAACAAAATTTTCTGGGGCCTTATAGGGGTAAGTAATGCACCACTGTTAGTATCAAATCCGAATATTATTAAAACTTCATAGCTTAAAGACATAAAATATTATAATGACTAAACATTATTAAGAATCAACAAATATTTCATATTTGCTGTATAAGGTAATTTGATCGCTACAAATTGGGATCGATGTATCTTTGTTTTGACTCGAGTCATTAATATACAAATTCTGCATGATAAACAAAAGGTATATTAACATGTTTTTAGCACTTATAAAAACCAGATTCCTAACATTATCTATACATATAATGAAATAATAAAATGATAACTGTGTCGAATTAAATATTTTTTGGAAAATCTTATTGAAATAGTCGTTATTATCGATACAGAGGCCGAATCTATAGTTTTTAGAATTTATGTCTGTGTCTGTCTGTCTGTCTGTCTGAGAATGCATCACGAGACAACCACTGGGCATATTTTAATGAAATTTGGTATGATAATAGCATTAACCGAGTCAAAATATAGGATATTTTTTATTGCGGGATAATATCTCATTACTTAGAAATCTATAAGTACTAAACGTTAAAATGTAACTAATGACGCACCCGAGCGGAGCGAGAGTGAGTCGCTAGTGATCGTATAAAATAATATTTTAATTGCAACCATGAAATTTAATTTAATAATCGCGTTTACGAATTAATTAATAGGTCTGTGTAGGTGTGAAATGTACAACACGGTGAAATGTGGACAAGCCAGAAATTGTACAGAATTAGCACGCCCACACTGTCCATTGATAAATTAAAAATAATCTCGTAGCGCTAAAATATTCCGAGATTATTTTCTTTGGATATACCTACCAGAAATTTTTTAGGAAACCACCCAAACTATGTTTGTAGATTTATATTAGCAAATTTATCATAAAGTATCTATGTACGTTTTGCTTTAAACTATTTATTACATTTTGAATCAAATGTTTTAAATCTTCTAGATATACTGCACATATATACATATGTACATATATTATTTATGTTGGGTGTGGTGCCGAGGTCGGCCCTAGCTACGTCGACCAGTTTTGGTCCATTGTAGCTTATGTACATATAGGTTAATTTCAGAAAAGACTATACGTGTGCTAAATAATTTAATAGGCACTATTGTAAGTACTAGTTGTGACTTAAGTAACTATGGTAGACTATAGCTGTTTTGTTGTTGTTTGTTTTGTTTTGTAGTATTCAGTTTAAAAATCAAAATATATTTTTTGTTACTTAGGTCACAACTTGAAACTTGAAAAAAATCCTCTTTCGGGATTCGAACCTGCGATCTGTGGCAACTGGCATAATAGGCAATTATAAATAAATATATTACACAAAGTAACAACAAATCAATGTTCCAGTTAAGCCATAATATCGACATTAAACATCTGTTAAATGCTAATGCGATATCGTCTCGAGTCATTTCATTCCCTTTCCATGAAAGTTTAATCAACAAAATAATTACTCTACAACATCAAGGTGAGTCTCGTAATTGCTCTCATCGATCGAGACCACCCAGAGAGTTGAACAATAAACTATCGCTGTTCCCAATGCGATACCTCATTTCCGTGATTTAATGAAGAAAATTGTGCTTACTGATCTATATTCGATGTGTTTTTACGAGTTTTAAGTAAGATATCGAAAAATTGTAAGTATTTTACACTCTCTCAAGTTTCAATATAATTTCTTCTCTATTATAATTATGGCTACCTTCGAGGATATCGTGAGACCTGATGTTTTCTTCCGGTTTGAAGGATAAGGTAGCCAGCGCAATTACAAGCAAGAGGCATATCATCTTAGTCCTCACAGTGACAACGCACCAGCGCGGCGGTTCGGCATTTTTTTTAATAAAACCTGCATAAACCGTAGGTGTTATGGGCGACAGGCACCGCTTTCCATCAGGTGTGCTGTCTGCTCGTTTGTCACTGAATACCATAAAAAAAAGTCCAACCCGCACCTGGCCAGCGAGGTAGATAAAAGTAGAGCCTGAACCCCCTTACATTGAGCTGAGGCCTGTTATTCAGCAGTGAGACGTTTAAAAATGCTGAATAATGAATTATTATAAAATACATATTTTGTTTTGTTCTAAAATAACATTTTATATTAAAACTATTTTATAATTAACTATTAGTAATACACCTTCGCTCAAATAAAATCTTTCTGGACTTTTTCTCAGATTTATTTTGATTTTTGGTTCCGGACCTTTCGAATGCTTTACAGCAATCATGGTAACAGTAGACTCGTGACCCGAGACATCGATCAATGACCATCCATATATATATATGATCGTCAAAAGACAGTTTTATTTAAAATCTAAATTATATAAATAATATCTAATAGTAAGGAAGTATTAACTTTGTTTATTTAGAGTTAGGTACCAATTGTACACATACGTACATACATTGTAATATTAACTTTAACATATTTTGTATCTCTATCTAAAATTAACCAAACAGTTGTATCAAAGTTAATGTACCGTTTGAAGAGGTGTCCGACCACCCAAGTGTCGATGTGGAATTAAGGAAGTTTGTGCAACACATAACGAAGCTCGAAATGGCCATGACGGTACCAGTTGACGAGAACTACGAGTTAAATAATGAGCTATTATGTATACAGTTTAATTATTATAGGACGTTAGATTGTAGGAACGAATATATCTGTCGATTAATATTCATAATTCAGAGTTATATTAAATTTTAAAGAATCTAAATTTATTTTATGATAGTAATATAATAAAGAAAACGTCCGTCCGTAAACAGTCTGTACAACTGTAAAACCTTTTTTATTTAATAAAAATATTGAAAAAAAAAATTCTATGTAGCTTTAGAAATATAGGAATTTTTTAAAGCTTTGGTTCATAGTTACTGCATTTATAAAACAATATTTTTTTGCCTTGCAAATAGTTAAAGATTCGTAGGTAGTAGGTACATAAATCCATACTAATATTGTATGTGAAAGTGTGTTTGTTTGCTCTTCTTTCACGTCGAAACGGAGTGATGGATTGGCGTGATTTTTTGTGTGGAGATAGTTGGAGGGCTGGAGAGTGACATAGGCTACTGACATATTTTTACTGCGGGAGATTATCTAATTTTCCAAGGGAAAACACGTTATAATACAACTCAAAAAAATATTTATGATCAGAATTACTTGAAACTTGGTATTAATGCTCTTCAATAAAATTAAATAAATACGTGTTTTAGTATTTTTTGAATCTCATCCTATAAGGGGGTAAAATAAGGGATGAAAGTTTGTATGAAACTAACTTTTTAGAGATTTATTTGTAGTTTTAGCGCGAGCGAAGCCGCGGGTTCTGCTAGTAATTATATATATGTACAAACACACGTTATGCAAAATAGTCTCTCCTTAAATAACCGGACCTTATGATGGCGAAAGAATCTATTACGAATTCAAAATGAGTTCCATTGAAGTACTTGGCTAGATTATGCCTCAATCGATATTCAAAAATCAACGACCACCATGTTGTCCCATAAATCACTCCAAGGAGACCAGAGGCGCTCACTGACTTTATAACTACGTATTACCATGTGTTATGAGCACCTACTTTTAATAAAATTCTAACTTGTATAGGCTTATTCACATCATTATTTAAGATATCTTATTTTGTAGGTTTTAATATACAATGTCATTGGGTTACTCGTAAATTACAAAAATATATTGCAATGATACTTTCTTAATACTTTCTTAGATTGACATTTTAAATTAAACTTTTTTTTCGCGTATTTATTAGGATTTTTGGTTCCCGACGTTTCGAATGAATGCTTTACAGCGGTCACGGGACGGGTGCAATGCTTTATATCTACCATTTCGAACTTTTATTCTTATCATAATCTTTCATCAGAAATTAAGATAAAAATTATTCAAAGAGCCAATTTTTGAATAACTATTTTCATCATTTATATCTCGCTACGCATCGTTACGTGATAGCGATATCTTAATTTATAAAATACGATAACCTCATTAAAAATAAGGAATATCATAAAAAACCATCTACCCTACCATAAAAGCCCAATCAAAATGTATGAATTAGTATTTTTAGTGAATCATATTGCGACTTAACACTTTAATCCATACAGATAAATAAAATAGCAGCCTTTTAATAATATGAAATTATTTACTCAATATACGAAAAACACAATTTTAAAAATTTTGTACTTATACGAACAACACATTTTTTAATTTTTTTATCTGTCTGTTTGTTCCGGCTAATCTGCGAAACGGCTGGACTGATATTGACAGGACTTTCACTGGTAGATAGCTGATGTTATATGGATTAACTTAAAATAATTTAATTTTAGAAAAATAATTAGGATTCCGCTCAAAAAAAATTAAACGTATCTACGGACGCACCAGAGCGAAGCTAGCGAGGGCAAGTCTATAGTCTATGATATGAGTGGTACGTATTATTTCTCTACAAGAGATAACATATTCATGTGCATTAAACAATCGCGTAATACATAATTTATGAATCGAGATCACGTACTTACATATTTCTAAGATTTTTTCAGTCTTGAATCTATGAATGATTGCCTTTATTTTCTAACTGAGAAACGTCTACATATTTATAAGATGCGCACTTTTATTCATAACGTCGCCTACGCAATAAAAAGCTAACTACTTTTCTGTAATGTACAGAATAAAATTTCATTCATGCATTTGTTCTTATGTTTTTACATTTGATAAACAATGAATGGAAAAACGTAATATCTATTCATCTTCAGCTAAAGAATCAACAGATGGTATTCTTTCTCTCATTCTAGAATTTTTGTTTCATTCATGTTATGATAGCAGTTAATTTTTTTTTGTTTATTCTATTGTCTCTAGATACGTTTGAACGGTTAGTATGGAATAGATAGAATATATATTATATATAGCCTTCCTCAATAAACCGGCTATCTAAAGCAAAAAAGAATTTTTCAAATCGGATTAGTAGTTCCTTAGATAAGCGCGTTCAAACAAACAATATGTGCCTCCTTATAATATTACTATAGATGAATACATTTCAGATATACTTAATATATTTATTATAAAAGTTAATTCCTATTATGTGAACATAGACAAAATCAGTTTTCCTTAAATAATTTTAATTCTTACGCAATCCTCAATCATCAACATCGTATATCGTCAAATTATGATTAGATCCAAATCTAAATATTTTATATGATAGTCTTGTTCTATTACTTAGATATAATAATATTTAAGTATATTTTACTTAATAATAAACTTTTTTAGCTAGACGAAAGTAACACATTAATAAGAACTCGTCTAATCTAAATTAATTTTTAGAAGAAGATTTTTTTCTTCTAATATTATCAAGCCACAAGACAATGAGGTGTAATCGTTGCCTTCAAATCTACATATCAATACAAGTATATAAGGATATTATTTAACACTACCTACGAGTATTTACTAAATATAGGTACATATATAGCTACAATGATGATGTTCTTTCCTGACCGATTCCGGCCACGGCGGCCAATCTCATTGAGACTAGCCAACTGCGCAGGAGATATTATAGTGCACAAGTGTACGCGCAGACACAACGTGCATTCTCTATTCCTGTCACTCTCATACTCCGGTGGGACGACCGCTCGACACGACCAGTGAGAGTTAAGGCGCAGCACCGACGGCTTTACGTGCTCTCCGAGGCACGGGATCGAAACACCGCCAACTTCCCAACTCCGGGCTGTTACTGAGGCTTACTACACAGAAAGACTCAATAACTTGTTTCGACCCGGGCCTTGAACCCAGGACTTCCGGGTGTGCAGCCGTACATGCTAGCCAATACACCACCGAGGCATTTAATACCTACCTACTACTTATATAACCTACAATATGTTCTCGATAACAGCGGCTATAGTCGAGTCACCTTCGACAAGCCAAGTCGCTTTACGCATACATATCGTACATTAGCAAGTGCAGTGCGACACGTGAGTTGGATTAATGCTCTATTTGCAAGCCCTGTGTCATGTACAGAGTTTGCATATTGTAATACTTGGCGAGGAATCTAAAGTCCTTCTAACAATCGTCTTATTTGAGGTCCGTATTGAAATGATCCGGACCTAAACCTTTGTGGCTGTGTGCGTCTAAATTTTTATATTTGCTATAAATTATTAGATACAAACTTACTCCTCCAGGTAAATTTCTAAGAAATTGATTAAATTTCTAAGAAAATCACATTAATGTTTGTAGTAGGTTTAAATGATAAAGAAAAACAAAAATAATAAAATCTAGTTTAGTGTAAGTTTAACTTGAGTTACAAGAGTCAGCGACTTTTCTACGAGGGCCTAATTTATTGTTACCGAAATATATAAACCGACTATTTATTATTATAAATGTGTAAGTTTAGAATGGATGCTTGGATGTTTTTTACAAAATCACGCAAGAACGGCCCTGGTCATCTGGATGAAATTTGGCAAAGAGATAGATTACAATCTGGAATAGCACAAAGGCTATTTTTCTTTCTATCCCGCAAAAATGTACGATTCCCATGGGATAGATTTATTTTTATTTTCCTAGAGGCGAACCTGAGAAAAGCGAGAGCGAGGTATTAGTACACTAAATAGGATTGTACTATGTTGTTACGGAACTCTCGAGTTTCCATGCACAAATTGGATCCGATTCGACTTTGGTACGTTTTTATTTAACATATGCAGACTTAAGGTTATTCAATAAGTGTATATTATATGATACAAAAAAACATAATATATCTCTTTTTTAAACAATTATAACTCGGTAAAATAACCAGTGTAGCGTAAACTTAATGATTCAATTCAAAATCACTTATTATATGAGCGTTTCACTTTAATTACGTGAGTAAATACTTATACGCCAATCATGAAGTCATTGTAGCGTTTTCTAAACGTTATGGCGTGAGTAATTAGTTTGCGTGGGTTATTAATTGCAGGATCAGCCACGCGTTACGTCCGCCCTGCTTCGCGGTTAGAGCGTGAATGCCAGTGGACAGTCGCAAGCGCCGATGGCGCCGTGCTTCCGGTTAATACCGGAAGCTAGGTGCAACTGTCGTCTGCAACGACTCCCTTACTTTAGTTTCACGTATCCGGTAACATGGAAAATTAAGCAATAAAGATACTACGTATTTGAAATTGACATTAATATATCTTAGTAGTATATAATTGAGTATTTTAAAATAATTAAGTCATTATTATCATGAATAGGTCCAATAAAAGCATATGTGCCTATAGTAAACATAATAAACACATATCCGGACGTTGAATTTTCCGTTTTATTATTTAATGATTAGTATAGATTTCTCAAAGAGATATTTTCCCGCAGTAAAAATATCCTATATGTTTACCCTGATAAATCAGCTATCATCGTACCAAATTTCATCAAAATCTGTCCAGTGGGTTTCGTGATGCGGTCACAGACAGGCAGAAAGACAGACAAAAATTCTAAAAACTATAGATTCAGCCTCTGTGATAATGACTATTTCAATAAAGTTTTTCAAAATAATACTTAATGTACAGATACGACTCAGAATATTAGGTATTATTATATGTATAGATTTCTTTTCATTTCTATTAAATTTAAAGTTAACATTGACAGTTAAAGAGTATAAGTCAAAAGATCGTGATAAACGCACATTAATAACCTTCGCATTTGGTCGCACAATTATCGCATATGTCAAACGCAGGTGTACGATCGCTCACCCTCCACGAATGCATCGACATTACGACGCCGTACGATTATCCCTCCGATTTCCCATTCGGATGACGATTTAAAGAAAAGTGAACTTTAGTTCACTCACTTAAGATCTAATATTAAATGAAAACGCCGTCTTGTAGAGGATTTTTGGCGCCAGGTCTAGTAATTTGGCGCCAGACAACCGTTAAGTCCCCCTTCAATAAGTAAAGACTTTAGTGGTTCCCAAAATTAGGGGTGACGAATCAGCGTTTTGTTTAATTCATTATGACTGGTTTTATTTTCTAACTTCACGCTATTTCCTTTAGAGAGTAGAAAAAAGAAACGTTTAATTGCGATTTTCAGTCAAGTCATGCCAAAGTAAGCAGCAATTTATAGTTGCAAGAAAAAGATGAATAATCTATACTTATTATAAAAATAAGTCCCCCGGCCGCGTCTTTCTGTCCTCCTGTCTGTCCTCCTGTCTGTCTGTACGCGATAAACTCGAAAACTACTGAACGGATTTTTATACGGTTTTCAACAATAGAAAGAGTAATTCTTGAGGAAGGTTTAGGTATATAATTTATTATGCTTTTATGTAAATTAGCTGAAATACGGCGACAAATGTTGAAGAGGTCGCAAAAAATCTCGCCAAATGGGAACTTTCCACGCGAACGCCGCGTAAACTAGCAAAGATACAGTTAAGTAATGTACTAGAGAATTCAAAATCTATAAAAATGCTACAAAAAAGTCCGCGATAGCATATCTCTATCTCTTACGGTTGACTTACAATAACCACTTTTATGTTAACATTTTTAATTAAAAACATTACGTTATTTTCAAAGTTATTTTCTTTAGTTCGGTATTAATCCTTATCCAAATGAATATTTTAGTTAGCTTAGTCATTTAATGCAGATTAAAATTGCTCTTTACACTAAATCAATCAGATGAATAGTTTTTGAGATATCGTTGTTAGAAGTAATTAGTAGCGAAACATTTTTAATGCTTGGCGAGCATTGAGATGCCTACGGCGAGTCCATCCCCTCTGCCCCGCATCGCTCGACCGCCTGCTCAAGCTATATAAACCGGGCGATGTAGCGCGCGATCCTAGGATACTTTTTACCGCGGGAAAATATCTTATTTCTGAGGAAAAATACAAAAACTGCAATGTAAGAGTATACTAATATGTAACACCTAAGAATTTAGTTTTTGGTCATCTGAACGCGGGCGGAGCCGCGGGCAATGCTAGTTTATTTATAATATACGATACTAATATTCTTTCTAGGCTGGGATTGAATCTGGGACCACCGATTTAATAGCTATATGTTCCGACAGACATCAAAATAAACAGCCCATGTCGGTCAGATATAGAGCAACTTCTTTTAGAGAAAGCATATCTAGAATCGGTCAGTGGATAATTCCTGAGATTATTATTATATCCCGTACACGTCAACAAATAAAATAATTTTACCTCCTACCTCTTTAAAAGAGGCAAAAGTTTTATGGATATATATATATAAATATATATTACTTACTATAATATAAAAACCTAAAAATCTATCACTGATTTCGCTGTCTTCTTCTTCGCACAAGAAGAACCGTACAGTAAAAACTATACATATAATAAAATTCAAACTGAGCCGAATCTGTACATTAAATATTTTTTTGGAAAATCTTATTGCAATAGACATTATTATCGATACAGAGGCCGAATCTATAGTTTTTAGAATTTTTGTCTGTCTGTTACCGCATCACGGAAAAACCATTGGAGGGATTTTGATGAAATTTGGTATGAAGGTAGCTGGTTATCCGGGACAACATATAGGGTACTTTTTACCGCGGGAAAATATCTCATTTTTGAGAAAAAATACAAAAACTGCAATGTAAGAGTATAATAATATGTAAAACCTAAGAATTTGTTTTTTGGTCATCTGAACGCGGGCGGAGCCGCGGGCAATGCTAGAAGAAATATAAAAACAATTTAAGTTTTATTTTAGTATGAATTGTGAATATAATAGCAGAAATATCATTATTATCTACTGCCTAGTACATAATCATAAGCTATTTGTATTGCGTGAAAGCGACCACACCACAACTTTCCCTTATCTATCTTTACTACTTTTTATCATGTGATCAAATGATACAATTTATAGTTTTATCTAAAAATACCTGATTATCCCGCATTAACAATTGGAAAAAGAAAAACAAATGCGTCTTAAGATAAGTCAATAAAAGGTATGTAATTTCTGAAAGTAGTTGTAGCAGTAACGAAAAAGAAATTCGATGTAAAAACTAAAACAATAACGCAAGAGACTATAAAGCAAATATTGTGGGCAATATCAACTTTCTAGGCTGGTTGGTTTAATGTGCCCGAAACTCATAAATAACCCACGTAGAATATGTACAAGTATGAACGATACATAACATGGGTTACGTTAAGTAATTAAGTTGGTGGTTTTTTGTAACAAGACTACCTATTATCCTGCCTTATATACTAGCGACTCACCCTTGCTCCGCTCGGGTTCGTCCCTAGTGATGTTTTAACGTATAGATTTTTATAAATTTCCAGATAACCAGCTAACATCACACTAAATTTCATCAAAATCTGTCCAGTGGTTTTCTCGTGATGCGTTCCCAGACAAACAGCCAAACAAACATAAATATTAAAAACTATAGATTCGGTCTCTGTATCGATAATAATGACTATTTCAATAAGATTTTCCAAAAAATATTTACATGTAACAGATTCGGCTCATTTAGAATTTTATTTTTAAACAATTGATTTATTAATATGTATATGGTAAAAGAAATTATTATGTTGGTATTTAGAATTATTTGAGTTGTTATAACAAGGCAAGACTACAGTCTAAACTGGCAAGTTTCAATTCTAGATAATAAACACCATATATAATGTTCAAGAGATAATAAATAAAAACAAAATTCTTGCATTTAAATTGCGTACATTGTTCTTTTGGTTTTAGATTTTGTTTCTATTTACATAATATGTTATTCGACACATTCAATACCAGTTTGACTATAAAGTAAAATGATGTTATCTTGAAACACTATAATTTATTTAAAATGCACATTGTGTATACTACAAACATCCATATTAATATTACATATAACATGTGAAACTGTCTGTCTGTTGTGTGGTCTACATACATTACTACTTCTTAGTAATAACTAATAATATAAATTATTATAAAGAAAATAAAATGTTTTTATTAAAAAAACTTATATTGAGTTCAAAATCATTTAAAATAATTATTTAACCTTTAGAGATGTTTTTTTTTAATTCTGACCTATTATGACTCATTTAAAAACTTAAGAATTATGAACATCGATTCACAGTAAGGAATATGCGTGTTTTTTTTTTATAATAATTGATATAAAAGCTTAATTCATTCAAGCAATAAAGATTATAAAAAAATATATTTCACTTTATTTAATTCACACGCATATTATAATTTGTGCTATTTCTTGTTACTAATGTATAAATGTATGTGAATGTAAAAGTATATGTATCTAAAATGTATCTAGAGTGTAAGTACTAACATAGAATATAAGCACTTTGTATACTAACAAAATATGAGTCTTAGGTTACTTGAAATAAAATTTATTATTATTATTATTATATTATTATAATTGTACACACAAAAAGTATCGTTTTTGCACCAACTTATTTTCATTAGTGTTTCTAGTACAATAAATGTACATACGTGTATGTATGTATGTATAAGAATATAAGTAATATATTTATTTTTATTTATATGTATTTATATAAAAATCACTGCGTGTGAAGATTGTGGAATTCATTTTCTTTTATCATGAATATTATTGTGCAAAATATAACACTTCATTGTTCGGTGAAAGGAGACGCCTGCGTTGACGCATACACCGTTATAGTGCATTGTGTAGAATCTTTTTGTATAGTACAATTTCGTCACATCAGTAAGTTTATGCGAATAAAATATAGGTGAATTAATATGTGTACATACCTACTAATATAAACAAAGTAAAATTACAAAGGCAATAACGACACGTTTGGCTCAGTTTGTAGTGATCCTACTTGCTGTGCCAGCAGTTGCGGGTTCGAGTACCGCTGGGGTCATTCATTTTTTTGTGTGATGAGCACGAATGTTTGTACTCATCATGGGTGTTTATATTTATAATATGTATGTATTTAAGCTATATATGTGTAGTGTATAAACTACCTGGTATCCATAACACTACCTACCTTACCATGGAACTAGATGGTGCTGTGCGTTAAACCAACATATTTATTTATTTATTTATAAGAAATCTAATTTTCTTAAGTTTTTATGAAATATATTTTAATTAGCTTGAATTTATTAATATTAACACTAAATGTTAAATAATTAAAATACATGTAAATTGTAAAGCTTTTGAAATTGGCTTTAGTTTTATCAAAATCGGTCGCTTTAGATTAGATTGTGGTGATGTTTGTACTCAATATAATTAGCAGTATCCGTTATTTTGCTCTAAAGCCTAGATTTCCAAAAATCCTTTCTCCGCCGGCTTCTACATTGCTCAAACTATCTATGTATATATTACAAATACAACCCTAGCTTTCATATTATTCGAGAATTCAAAATTAAGCTATATGTATAATATATAACAATTTGTTTTATTATTAATAACTTGTCTAATCTATACATATAATAAAATTGTAGCTAAGCCGAATCTGTACATTAAATATTTTTTGGAAAATTTTATTGAAATTAACATTATTATCGATACACAGGCCGAATCTATAGTTTTTAGAATTTTTGTTTGTCTGCTACCGCATCACGAGAAAAACACTGGACAGATTTTGATGAAATTTGGTATGATGATAGCTGGTTATCCGGGTGAACATATAGGATACTTTTTACCGCGGGAAAATATCTCATTTCTGAGAAAAATACAAAAATTGATTGTAAGACTATACTAATATGTAAAACCTAAGAATTTGGTTTTTGGTCATCAGAAGGCGGGCGGAGCCGCGGGCAATGCTAGCTAGTACCATAATAAAAGAAAGATATATTGCGAAGAATTTTTATAACTCTGTTTTTGTATGACAAATAACCTAGATTTAAACGATTATTCTACTTATTAATATAAAATATTACTTCTTAACGTTAAATTAATTGTAAAAGCTGGTGGGTTAGCTTTAATAAATCATGGACAGCTTAATTTGCGTGAACGCGTATAGCGCATGTTCGCTCAATGATTTATTGTATGCCGTTTACTGACAATTTCATATATTAGGCGTTTGAAGATTAAATTTTGCACCAAACATAATTAAATAATAAATTTATTTCTAAAACTTTGTAGTGGTTCGTATGGAAAATGTAATATCTATTTTTTTATTGAATCTTTTACACCACACGGTACATGTCAGCCTCCTGAAATACAACACAGTATGTTTTTAAAGAAAATATGTAAATAAATGAAAAATTATCAATATTGTTAATAGTTAATATTAAAAAAAAACTTTTTTTTTAATTACTAGGAGAATGTTTATAAAGCAAATCTGACATTTTAAAAATTATCCGTTGTTTTTTTCTCTCATAATTGCTATGTTATCTTTCTTTTCAACCGACTTCAAAAAGGAGGAGGTTCTCAATTCGACTGTATGTTTTTTTTTTTTTTTTATGTTTGTTACCTCAGAACTCCGTCATTTATTAACCGATTTGGACAATTTTTGTGTCGTTTGAAAGGGTATACTTCCAGATTGGTCCCATTTAAATTTCAAAAAAAAATACCGCCCCTAAGGGTGGAAAAACAACTAATGATGAATTTTACCTACTTCTAATTGTCATATTGACTTGAAACTTTGCAAGTATTTCTATTTCCGTTGATAGTACAGTGGTTCGGTGTTGTTGACCTGATCTGATGGCAAGGCCAGAAGGTGGATAGGTGGAACTCTTCAACGGCTAATAGTAGATACTTTGAGTTTGGGCTTATTTTGTTTGATTTGACAAGCCTAACACGTTAGAATCCTTACTTTTCTACTACTGTCTACACTAAAAAGGGAAAAATAAAAACTTTTTAACAAAAAAATAAAAACCGACTTCAAACAAAAGCACTAAAAAGTAAAAAATAACTGATTGGTAGTTTTCATTTACTATACATACCTAATCAAATATTTTCGAAGTCGGTGTGCTTTGGCTAAGTAATTAAAGCCTACCTATTAAATACATACCTAATCAAATATTTTCGAAATCGGTGCCAGCCCATACAAAGTAAAGCACACCGACTTCGAAAATATTTGATTAGGTATGTATAGTAAATGAAAACTACCAATCAGTTATTTTTTACTTTTTAGTGCTTTTGTTTGAAGTCGGTTTTTATTTTTTTGTTATTAAATAGTATGTTTTCTATAAATTGTAAGTTTCTTAAGTAACACAATAGGTATTATTATTGTACTGTATTTATTATTAAGTCAACAATAGGCTCTACAATATTAGGTAAGTATTTAGTTATCGCAATAAGGTTCAAAAAGTTAAAATCTTACAATTACGAGTAATTAGCTTGCTGCGTTAATAGCATAGGCCATAGATATTAGAGACCACGCTATGTTCATTATTTAGGGAACGGGGAATTCAATGGAGGAATCCCATGACGTCACCGGCGCCCGACTCCCGGCGCGTGTCGCCCACATGGTATTTTAGTTTAAAATTTAAAAATAAACAATTATACACTTTATAGCTTTATAATAAGGGTTAAATCTCTGTGTTACCTAAGCGATAACTTAACTATATTTTGTGAGATGTATTTTTACTGCCTTATTCAATGGTAATAGAGACAGAGATTTGGATTTGTTTTTTATATATATCGGGCGTTTTTGTTTGTTCTCCCTTGGGAAGCTGAGACGAGATTTGCAATGCATCTTTCTTTAAGATTTATATAATAATATACCCGTTTAAATAAATGTATACGTATTAACTGTTAATATAAAAGACAAAAAGTTAGTAGGTAGTTCAAATTATAATAAGTAAACATGTTAAAGTAGGTAATATTTTCATTTAATTAAATAGGTAATACCTAACCCAGTGGTTAGGTGCTTGCTTGGTAAGCTATAAGTAAAGCGGGTTCCAAACCCTGGTTTCAAACCTGTGATATTCTCATATGCGAATAATTTTCAACATAATTTTCGCTTACCTTGCGGTGATGAAAACCAACGTGATAATCTTGTCCAAGAACATCTATTTAGGACTCAAACGA
Organism: Brenthis daphne; assembly: GCA_947093115.1. Classification (NCBI taxonomy): domain Eukaryota; kingdom Metazoa; phylum Arthropoda; class Insecta; order Lepidoptera; family Nymphalidae; genus Brenthis; species Brenthis daphne. The sequence continues at coordinate 22,872,467 of OX352479.1, read as the reverse complement.
CGTATGAAATCATACAATCTGAACTTTGCCGGTATGGTGGGCTATAGCCTGAGCCCACGCATTAGAGTGGCTGGGCCCAGCAGTGGGCAAATAAAACGTGATGAATACAATACCAAAAATTCTACTTCCTTTAACATTTATTAATTAAGTAAAATAAAAATAATAAATAACTTATTACGACGGATTATTTATTGAAAATAGGGTGAATGACTTTTATGTAATCTTATCATTTGTTCCATTACCAAATGAGTTGGGACAATCGTCTTTCAATAGAGGATTTCTTTTAAATATAAATAAATATTTTGGGACATTGACACACAGCACCATCTAGTTCCATGGTAAGCTACGAGGCTTGTGTTATGGATACCAGATAATTGATACACTATACATATATAACTTTAAATCAAACATATTATAAATAAAAACACCCATGACTGGAGTACAAACATTCGTGTTCATCACACAAATGAATGCCCCCAGCGCGACTCGAACCAGCGACCGCTGGCACAGCAACAAGTAGGGTCACTACAAACTGAGCCACACGCGTCGTCACTCGTTTCACTTCTCTTCATGCTTGACTTAAACAAATATTATTATCGGATAATCTATAACTTCGTCGTTCTTTTTTAACTGACTTGAAAAGGAGGACACTTAATTGGGGTACTTACTTACACCTATTATATTTTCCGCAATATCTTCGCCAATAACAATTTCCATAATTTTTCTTTTAATCAATAGGTATAATGAATGCCTCAACGGCATTCTCATAAAAATATTTAAAAAAAAATCACCAATAAATATGGAACAATTTAAAAAAAATCTATAAGATGGATAAAACAAAATAACTATAGCAAAAGCGAAAGAACTGCTGAAACAGATATAAGGAATAAAGGATATTAGCAACATACGAATTTCTACATAAAAATTTATTTTAGCATGTCAGGCATAGTGGTAACCAAGCGAAGCGGGTTCAAACTCTGGGTCTCGCACCTCTAATATTTTCACGTGTTTCAAGGTGAAAGAAAACATCGTGATGCGTGAGGAAACGTGCATGTCAGAGATTTTAACAAGTTTTCGAAAGACCCGCATTTGGCCTGGATGGTGGACTATGGCCTGATCCCCTTCCATATTCTAGAGAGGCCCATGCCCAGCAGTGGGACGTAAAAAAGGGCTGAATACAAAACCCGATCAGTGTGGTCTATACTTTTGAATTTTAGGTACAAAAGGTGCCGATAGTGAAACACAAGGCATGGCGCCAAGTCTGGCTGTTATCAGATTCGATACATTATCGATTGTATGACGTCATTACGCCGATCAATATTTAAGTTGATAATTCATCTGTAAATAATCCCCATATTCCTTTAAGCAAAATAGTGCTTCTATGACAAAATTTATAATTTTTTGTGCACGATGTACCAGGATAGACTACAAAACTTCCCGGGAAAGATTACTAGACAAAAATGTGTTCAGAGGGAAATTCTGCATTTAATAGACGAAGAATTGCCAATATTATAATGTACTAGCGACTAACCTCGCTCCGTTCGTGTTCGTCCCTAAATACTTTTTAACGGTCATTATAGATTTCTCAGCGATGAGATATTTTCCCGCAGTAAAAACTAAAAAGTATCCTATATCATACCAAATTTCATCAAAATCAGTCTAATGGTTTTCTCGTGATGCGTTCCCAGACAGACAAAAATTCTTAAAAATTACAGATTTGGCCTCTGTATCGATAATGATGACAATTTGAATAAAATTTTTCAAAAAACATTTAAGTACTTAATATTTTTTGGAAATTTATTCAACTCAGTTACAATTTTATTGTATGTACTTATAGATTATACATGTATGTAAGGATAGGTATACTTTATTATAATTATAAGCTAATGCGATTACTTTGCGTGTCATAGAAGTTTTAGGGTATCTTAAATACATACAGTAGAAAGCCTTAAAATAAGTCTTCAAAATAAAGCCATATACCTATTTCGCTTTTCATCAAAAGATGTTGGTTAAGCAAAAATGTACTCCCATATAGGTATATCTGTAAAAATCTATACATATAATAAAATTGTAACTTAGCTGAATCTGTACAGTTATTTTTTTTTGAAATTTTTTTGAAAGTCTTATTGAAATAGACATTTTTATCGATACAGAGGCCGAATCTATAGTTTCTAGAATTTTTGTCTGTTTGTTACCGCTCACGGAAAAACTACTGGAGGGATTTTGATGAAATTTGTATGGTGATAGCTGGTTATCCGAGTCAACATATAGGATACTTTTTACCGCGGGAAAATATCTCATTTTTGAGAAAAAATACAAAAACTGCAATGTAAGAGTATACTAATTTGTAAAACCTAAGAATTTGGTGTTTGGTCATCTGAACGCGGGCGGAGCCGCGGGCAATGCTAGTACTATAATAAAAGTACATTTTAGTATGTCTATTATGAAAATCAAAAGTCAATTTTGAACAAAATGAAGTAATAAAACTTGATTAAACGCAGAACGAGATTCGGCTGACCTCCAGTGATAAAGTATGAACCCCACTAACTTTTTGTAAGCTTAGTGAATGCCTTATCAATTGTACGTCTTGTTTTTTATAAACTTTTTTATGTAATTTAGGCAAAGATAATTGTTAATGTATTCTAATGATTGTTTGACAAACATTTGTTATCTTTAATGTACATTTTTACCATAATTTAGATAATAGATTAAATTAAATATAGAAATAAGTTTTTATATGGAATATTGCCGCACTTAAATATTTTTTATATAAACTCAAAATAATTTAATTAAAGTATGAAGTAGGAAGATATCTATTAAATAAATATGGTATTTAAATATTATGTACGTTGTAATATTAAAATTGTACATATTATAATATAAAATCTGTTTTTTCTGTTCTTGCGTCGACAATACCATTGACCTAACCGCACGCGGCACTTTTTTCGAAACAATTACAGGAATATTCTAATGAGCTTGCCATTGTCTAGTTAAATTCTAAACAACAAACGATATGTTAATATTATTTAAGCTGTATTGTTAACGGTAGAAACAAATGTAATGTACAAAAAGTAAATATTTTAGCCTCAAATGACAAAATATCTGTAATGAGTGTCCTCGTAAAATGCTTGTATTAAAATTTAAGAATTAATTACGTTGTAGCATCTTACCAGTCAATCCTATGTCAGATGATTCTGATGATGTCTCGTCACTGAAAGCCGTCGAGAGCTGATACAGGACGAGAACCAAACACACGCTAAAATTAACCACGGCCATCGTCAATTAAAATCTATTCGCCACTAAAAAAACATAACAGTTTCACTACCACTCAATCACAGTGCCATCAGTCATAATAACTACTACACTAAAAATCCACTGAAGTAAATAATATTTTAAATGATTGTTTTTATGAAATTAGTAAACACGCGGTCATGGTATTTACAAAAAAGTTAACACATCCATGCTCCAATGTGGTTGGAAGTCAACTAATGGCGGCTGTGGGCTGTGGCGTGCGCTCAGCGCCATGCGATGCGTCACGCGTGTGTGAAAGAAACGAGCGTGAAGAGCGAGTCAGAGAATTGCACGGAGCTCAGGGATGTTTTCATAATCGATGAGAGAAGCTTTAATAAATATTGTAAAAAATATAATAATTAATTTAGATATCATAGGCTTATTTTTTATAATAATAGTACCTATATGGAAATAAGTATTAATATCGATAAGCCTCAAATATCGATATTAATATTAATAGAAAAGACATTAATGTGTAACAACAGTTGGCTAAAATGCAGATTAATAATATTTTGTTTATTCAAATTTTATTATTTTTATACGTTTAAAGTACATTGCTAACACTAAAACTATTATTTCATTAAATCTATATTTAGTAAAAAAATATTGTACCTAGCAATTTGACTCAAAATTCGATATAAGTCACATCACTAAGATTGGCCTAGGTGATGCTATTATGATGCTATTATGAGCGCATAATTAATTTTGAACCTTATCACAATGATTTGGAATAGTATTTTACTTGCAGAAATCCTGAATAGAATTAAAAATTGGTGAAGCGCCAGGCATTTTGTGCACGGCCACGCGGTGCATTCTTTTTGTTGATTTTTTGTTTTCCTTGGCGCTACTAGTTGTTGGACGGTATCGATAATGATTATTATCGATACAACACATAGATTTAAGTCTTGAAAATTGCGACATAATAAAAATGTTATTTATTAATTTATTTTTAATAAGTCTAACTAAAATATTTGAGTGTTTTGTAAGTATAGTTTAAATTCGCTCTCAGGATTTTTTAAGATTATATCTCAAAATAATTTAATATTGATCATAATTGACATGACAATTATATTTAAAATGTAACGTGTCACAATTTATCTGATTAGAGAAAATAAACATTAGAGAAAATAGCCTCAGAAAAGAATATATAAATAATTATTGTATCGTTCGTTTTTTATGCAAACAAATTAATAGATTTAAAAAAAATATGCTAGTAAAGCATTGTATACTTATCGTTGGCTCACTATTACAAAGTTCTATGTTACAATTTTAGTACTTATTTAGTTATTAATGCTACAAGGTTCTATGTGTCATTAGCTACAGTTTTGCAAAAACAAACCACTAGATAGCGGCACTTTAACTACAAAAATTTCAATTTTACATAGTTCTATGTTGTTTTTTTTTTACGATAACAAAATAACGAAGTTCTATGTAAAAATTACTAAACTTCATTAAAATTAACATAGAACCTTGTAATAGTAAGCCAACGATATGTATATTGTCGATACAACCTCTACGTCTCTATTTTCTAAACAATTTTGTCGATAAACTAGAGTGCTTTGGCCACCATGGATTTATTCTTATTATTTACGTCTATTATCTATAGTTCCTTTCTTGTTAACGGCTGTATACAATGACGATAAAAGTTTTTAGGACTAATTACTTAGTAATGGTAAAATAACTACATGATTTGGCATTAAATAGTTTTGATAAAGAGTATATTATATTGCGGAAACAGATTTAGACAAATATTTAAAAATAACAAAAATACATAAGTACGAAGTATATCTTACAAATTAACAAATTTTTACAATCGAACTCTACAATTCAATTTCACCATGACTTCAAAACTGTTCACATATTTATAATTTATCTTTGCTAAAGACATTTTAAAAACAATAAAATGCTATAAAAATTCAAAATTTAAAAATAAAAGATTCGAAATTCGAAAAGCAAACTGTACGAGTACGCAACGGGGGTAAAAAACAAAGGCATCCGTCGCACGAAGCCTTTGTTAAGGGGTAAGCGCCCAAGCCGTATCTGTGTAGGGTGACCAGAAAAAAACCACGTTTTTCAAATTCCTTAACTAATTATATAAAAAGGATGTATACAGTAAAGTCAATATAGGAAAATAATAAATAACTATCTTATACATACAAAAATAACTTTAAGGTAGGTATATTGCCTTAATCAATAAATCAAAAATAATAATAATATTATATCCGTAATTAAAAATCAATAAGTTATCTATTCAATGTTTTTAAGAGCTTGCTTGTAAACAAGGATAAATGTATATATATATATATATATATATATATATATATATATATATATATATATATATATATATATATATGTATTTTTAAAATCATGGCCACCCCGCTGTCTGCATCATAATAACGTTTAATGACTCCTTCTCGGTTAGAACATATACAGAATACGTAAACGGTAGGATTTATTGCATTCTTCAAAGTCGGCGGAGAGTTTTTGTTAATTGCTTACCGATTGCTTTCATTAAGACGATCAGAGTTTTGAGCATAGTTAAGACCAATCAACATCGAACTCTTAAATTATTTGCCTCCATTAATTGTTAGTTTTACATTTGTAACCCAAAAAAATTCTACTAAGAAGTTTAAAAGCATTTACATAATTATATGTATACATGTACATTCGTGTTATACTCTGTTTTTCCATTGGGTGATGAATTTTTCCGCAGGTATTTAATGTTTTGCTTGTATTTCTCAATAATCTCTTAACTAAAAGTACTGGTAAATGAATATGTCACGCAACTTCGACCTTACATTGTTTCTGCTTTAGTCAACCTTGTCATTTCATGAGAAATAACTTTAATTAAAAATTAAGTAGGATCTATATCCATATTTAAAATTATTGTTATATATGTACATATATATAGAATTTAAATATTTTGTTTATTTTTTCTGTTATTATTTTTAAGCTAGCTTCGTTCCGGTAGGTATGTGTCTAGGTGCCCCAAAGTGGCTATGTGTTACATCAAAACCATAGTCTATCTGTGTACCTACTAAAATTCATCCAAATCGGTCAAGCCGTTTTAGCATGATGAAGTAACAAACCTACACACATAAATCTTTATTATAGACTAGCGATTCACTCTCGCACCGCTCGGGCTCGTCCCTAGTTACGTTTTAACATTTAGTATAGATTTCTCAGAGATGAGATGTTTTCTTGCAGTAAAATGTATCCTATATATTGACCCGGATAGCCAGCTACCATGATACTAAATTTAATCAAAATCTGTTCAGTGGTTTTGTCGTGATGCATTCCCAGACAGACAGACAGACAAAACTTCTAAAAACTGTAGATTTGGCCTCTGTATCAATAATTATAACTATTTCAATAAGATTTGCCAAAAAATATTTAATGTACAGATTCGACTTAGAATTTTATTATATGTATAGAAGTCCGATTTTAGCAGAAATTCAGCTTCACATTCATTTCATTCTATCTAATCTAGTAATGTATCTTAAAACCTCATCGTTTTTAAGATATATCACTAGGCAAGACGTTTTGGCGTAACGTCGTTTGCTATGACCTATTCTTTTGTTTTACTCATAAGTCTAACACAAAACATGTCTGGCGCCAAAAATATTAGCCTCTATTTGTCAGGTAAAAGTATAATGACTCATTTTACTGAGGACTACTTAAGAAGAATTTAATTTTTAAGTGTAATATACTTCAGGTAATAGGTGTGCCATGTTCATTTTTTGCCATTTCCTAATAAAACACTCAGACGTCTATTGTCAAAAGTCAGTAAAACAAAGGAATGTCGAAAATTCCGAATTTAAAGTTTAATTATGTTGGAGAAGTAGAAGTTCCGAGAAAGCTTTCTGTGTGGCCTTTAAATATGTAATTAGCTAGAGCCAGAATTACTATGTTATCTGTGTGTATTAATTATATTGATTAAGAAAAAGATTTTACATTATCTATACTTTTTAATAAGCGTAATCTATACTGATAAATAAAATTGAAGTGTCTGTTCGTGATGTCAAAATAACAGCTTTTTATTAAATGCTTATGTGAAATAAATTATATAGGTAAGGTACCTAATTATAAGAAAAATACAATTTTAAAATTTTCGTCTGTATGTCTGTGTGTTCCGGCTAATCTCTGAAACGGCTGCACTGATTTTGACGGGGCTTTTACTGGCAAATAGCTGGTGTTATACGGAGTAACTGAGGCTACTTTTATTTAAGGTACCGCTCAAAAAAAAAAAATTAAAACCCATGATCATGACCACATCATGACCACATTGTGAACAAAATCCGCGTACGTAGGGATGCACTCGAACTGTTACATCCCTGTACTGTAGGGATTAATAATGAGTAAGTGCTTCATCAGCATCTTTAACTCCATAGATTTATCCCATAGTAAAGTTCAAGCTCAGTTCGGATCTGATCGCGGAACCATTAACACTTGCCGAATTTCTCACGTCTAAGTTGTCCTACATTAATTATATTATAAATTAATTAGTGTTAATAAATAAATTCTTTTTTAAAAAGATTTTAATTTTTCCAATGATAACATTTGGTGGCAGCGGTGGGATCCCGAAAACATTCCATAGTGCCTAATAAATAAGGATCCCAATAAAATAAAAACGTGCAAGTGAGTGAGTGAGTGTCTAAATCCAATGTCATAATCCAGTGTCAAGTTCCCGATCCGAACTCAACCCAAGGTCACAGCATTGACCATTCTAAACCGGAAAAATCCCGGTATCCTGAATCACGAAGAGAGTCCATTGTGCAGTAAGCGGTATCTAGCTGTTGAGGCATACACGCCTGACGCAGCTCTGTATCCAGCACCGACCTAATCAACGTGACATCCCGACGGCATCCGGACACCGAGTCCAGTTGTTAAACCCAGGTTCCAGTCAAATCAAAGATGAAGTGTGTGAAACTATTCCTGTGAGTCAAATTATTTCATTTTATTGATCCAGTAATTATCGTGAACAATTTCCAGTGAAAAAAGAAAAAAAAGAAAACCTTTTATATGTGTAGTCATAATTTACATGTTTATAGAAATATTAAGGCATCTTATAATTTAATTTGTTAATATTTATTAAATTGAAACCTAATTGTAATTCAATATAATTCAACGCAGTCATTCTTATCAATTATTTCTCATAACTATTATCGCATCCGTAGCGTATCGATTTCATTTGTATTATAATACCTTAGAATACTATACTACTCCTATTTACAGGTTTCGTCTACTCTTAATTTTATTTTTCATATATATATATTTTTTTTACGTTTTTTTTTGTTGTTTTGTTTTTGTTCAAAATGTCGAAATCAGATTCCAAAAAGGAATTGAGAGAGACTCGAGTAGAAGAAGAAGAAACCCCATTAAATACTATATTAAAATTTATAAAACCTTTTACCGGTGACCGCGATAAACTTACTGCCTTTTTAAGGAATTGCGACAGCGCAATCTCCTTGGCATCTCCACGACAAGAAGATTTAATTCTAAAATACATCCTTAGTCAATTAGAGGGTAAAGCTGAAACAGCTTGTTCCATAAAAGACTTCGATTCCTGGGCATCATTAAAAGAATTTCTTAAAACCCAATTCGGTGAGCGTAAACATTACGCCCACCTTCTCACAGAATTACAAGACTGTAGACAAGGCAATCTAGAAACTGTTAGCCAGTTCTCCCTTAGGGTAGAAACTTGCTTGCAGAAATTATTAACTGAGGTCACGGTTTCTAATTCTAAGAAAATGGAGCTAGCGGGTAGGTTAGCAGCTATGGAGGACCTTGCCCTTCATACTTTCACACTAGGTTTACATCCCCGCATTTCCAACCTAGTAAGGTGTAGAGACCCTAAGAATCTAAATGATGCTATAAACTGTGCCATATCGGAGGAGAAAATCCAACAGTTCTCTTCCCGCAATAATTTCAAACAAAAATCCAATGAAACTGTCCCTAAAAGAAATGACTTTAATGACAGACTCCGATCAAATAATAATATTAATAATGCCAAAAATCAATATGCCCCTTCCCCTTCTAAAGAAGCGCCGTTTTGCAGGTATTGTAGGAAAATCGGTCATACCTTAGATAATTGTAGGCTCCGCGAATATAATAACAAAAAATATTCGAATGGACCTACTAGAACATTTACACCTTACCAATCAACTTCAAAAGCGAATGATTATAAACCAGGTCCCCGCATAAATTATGCAGAAAATGACGAAATTGAAGGTGAGTATGAAACGGATAAAAATTTAAACTAATTACTGCCCCGTATAAGTATCGCACGGGTCAGTCTCTTCCTACTAAAGTCGATACTCACGCTAAATTAAAGACCAATGGACAGGGTAACCAGCCCCAAACTCACGGTCTTTCCTTTAAAAAGACCAATGGACAGGGTAACCAGCCCCAAACTCACGGTCTTTCCTTTAAAAGGACCAATGGACAGGGTAACCAGCCCCAAACTCACGGTCTTTCCTTTAAAAGGACAAATGGACAGGGTAACCAGCCCCAAACTCACGGTCATTCCTTCCAAAAGACCAATGGACAGGGTAATCAGCCCCAAACTCACGGTCTTTCCTTTAAAAGGACCAATGGACAGGGTAACCAGCCCCAAACTCACGGTCATTCCTTCCAAAAGACCAATGGACAGGGTAATCAGCCCCAAACTCACGGTCATTCCTTTCAAAAGATCAATGGACAGGGTAACCAGCCCCAAACTCACGGTCATTCCTTCAAAAAGACCCATGGACAGGGTACTCAGCCCCAAACTCGTGGTCTTTCTTCTACACAGGCCCATGGACAGGGTAGCCAGCCCCAAACTCGTGGTCTTTCTTCTACACAGGCCCATGGACAGGGTAGTCAGCCCCAAACTCGTGGCCTTCCTTGTGAAAAAAATTCTGAAATTGAACAAATTTACGAAATTAATACCAAAAGAAAGTATTTACCTTACGTCGTAGTCCAAACATCTGCTAATAAAAATCCACTTACCTTTCTCGTAGACTCTGGAGCATCCCTTTGCATCTTAAAAAATGATTGCTTAACCAATCCAACACAGCTATGCGATACCGATGTCAAGGTAAAGGGTATAGACTCAAAAGATGATAGTCCTATAAAAAGTTTAGGTTACCTTAATTTAAAACTACAATTCTCTCAAGACTTACAAATAATACATAAATTCCATGTCTTCGATAGCATTAACTTACCTTATGACGGTATAATAGGCAATGACTTTTTCATACAACATGCCTGTAGTATTAATTATGACTCAAAGTCCCTAGAAATGGAAGATAGCAATATTAAGTTATCATTTAATGAACCTTCCTATACTATTATGCCTCGGACAGAAACAGTAATCGAATGCTCTGTTAAAAATCCTGAAATGAAAGAAGGGATAATATTTGACCAACACATTTCGGACTCATTGCTTGTATCTAATTGTATAGTAAAATTAAAAAATAATAATAGAATTAACCTAACAGTACTTAATGTATCAAATGAACCTATACATATAAATTCGAATTTATTATTCACATTATCCCCAATTGATTATACCGAATTAGGACACAGAAGACAAGGTCAAATAGGAACTAATAGTATTAAAAGAAGCTTACAATTATTCCAACTCCTTCAAACATCACACTTAAATACCGAAGAAATCGATAACCTAAAAGAAATTTGTAATCAATATGCCGATATATTCCATTTACCAGACGATGAACTGACTTCAACAGAAGTCGTCCAACACGAAATTCAAACAACAACTTCGCAACCGATTAGTGTCAAATCTTATAGATTCCCGGAAGTACATAAAGAAGAAGTAAAGTCTCAAATAACAAAAATGTTAAGCCAAAACATTATCCGACCTTCAAAATCTCCATGGTCATCACCTATTTGGATTGTACCAAAGAAATTAGATTCATCTGGCCAAAGAAAATGGAGGATTGTAATAGATTATAGAAAACTTAATGATATAACGATTGGAGAAAGTTATCCTATCCCTCAAATTAGCGAAATATTAGACCAATTAGGCCAAAGTAAATATTTTTCGACGCTAGACTTAGCGTCCGGGTTTCACCAAATAAATATGAACCCTAAAGATGCACCCAAAACAGCATTTAGTGTACCACAAGGTCATTTTGAATTTAATCGAATGCCCTTTGGTCTTAAAAATGCTCCTGCAACATTCCAGAGAACAATGAACACTGTCCTATCTGGGTTACAGGGTATACATTGTTTTGTGTACCTAGATGATATCGTTGTCTACTCTCACGACCTGTCTTCCCATATCGAGAAACTACATCTAATTTTCGAAAGATTAAGAAACTTTAACCTCAAACTACAACCCGATAAATGCGAGTTCCTTCGCAAAGAAGTCGCATACTTAGGTCACATAATTAGTGACAAAGGAGTTAAACCTAATCCTGATAAAATTAAAGCTGTCATGCAGTTCCCTGTACCGCAATGTCCTAAAGATATCAAGTCTTTCCTTGGCTTAGCTTCTTACTATCGTCGTTTTATTCCAGAGTTTTCAAAATATGCTAAATCATTAACAAATCTCCTCAAGAAAGATGTTCCTTTTAATTGGACAAATAGTCAACAATATGCTTTTGAACAACTTAAAGAAAAACTAGTCACAGCTCCGATTCTTATATATCCAGATTTTACAAAACCGTTCCTTTTAACTTGTGATGCATCTAATTATGCCATCTCAGCCGTTCTCTCACAAGGCGATATAGGTAAAGATAGACCCATCGCTTACGCATCCCGAACATTAAATAAGGCAGAATGTAATTACAGTGTTACCGAAAAAGAATGTTTAGCAATCGTCTACGGCACAAAGACCTTCCGTCCCTATCTGTTTGGTCGTCGGTTTACGGTAATCACAGATCATAAGCCTCTGAATTGGCTTTTTAACTGCAAAGACCCCGGATCGAGGTTAGTACGTTGGCGTCTAAAATTAGAAGAATACGACTATGAAATTCAATATAAAAAGGGTAAAATGAATTCAAACGCAGATGCACTCTCGAGATATCCAGTTAACCCTGTACAAGAACAAAATGATCAAAATCCTACAGCTGATTCTAATAGACTTGAAAACTTACCTGAAACTATTGATTTACCTGACAACCTTGATTTACCTGACAACCTTGATTTACCTGACAACCTTGACTTACCAGATGACTTTGTACTCCCTGAAGATTTAGAACTGCCGGAGGATTTTAATATTCCCACTCCGCCATCTGTCAATAGTAACGTCAGCAACGATGACACATACTCTAAATGCATGAGAACTTTAAATAATAAATTAATAAAATTTGATACTAAAATTGAAGAACATAACGAAAGTCTATTAAAAACAAAAATTAAACATGTAGTCATACCTACTTCTATTGACCTCGACGAATCAAATCATTACGTTGCAGATATTATTGGTAACTTATCGGAGTCCACAGAATTTCTATCTAAAGAAAGAACCTTACACTCATTTGTAACATTTCAGAAGGACAATACAAATTATTATTTATTATTCGTTAAAGTATACCATTATGAAAAGAATACTTATGAAGATATCTTTAAAAGCTTAATTAATCTAAAAACCGAATTTATTGCAAACAACGTTACAGAATTTAGTATAACTGATTTTCGCAATCCTTTTGATGTACATACATTTACAAAAATATATAACATAATTACGTACCTATTCCACAATACAAACATAATTATCCACATTTATAAAAATTCCATTATATATCCAACGATGACTGAAATAAATAAAATCTTAAAAGAGAACCATGATATCCCTATCTCGGGTCATCTAGGTTCTAATAGAATGTTAAATAGAATCCAAGAACGATATTACTGGCGAAACATGCGCAGTGACGTCGAAAATTATGTCCGCAAATGTGAATTATGCCAAACCAATAAAGCCCTGCGTAAAGTTAACCGAGCTCCTATGCAGATTACGAGTACATCTACACAACCCTTTGAACGTGTCGCGCTAGATCTCGTTGGCCCTCTCCCGGAGGCCGGACCTTCTAAATATAAATTTATACTTACACTACAGGATGACCTTACAAAATATTCAGCTGCATATCCCTTACCCAACGCCACGGCTGAGGAATCTGCCGAGTGCCTTATCCACTTCATCTGTCAATTCGGCATACCGAAATCTATCTTAACAGACCAGGGTACAAACTTCACGGCTGAATTATTTAAACAAACGTGCACTTTTCTCAAAATTAAACAACTTTGGTCCAGTCCTTATCACCCACAAACTCAGGGTGCTCTTGAACGTAGTCACTCCACCCTAAAGGAGTATCTTAAGTCCTTTATAAATGAACACCAAGATAATTGGCCAAGGTATGTTTTTCACTGCAATGCTCACGTATAATACTACAGTTCACTCAACAACAAATTTTACCCCATATGAATTAGTTTTTGGCCATAAGCCCTTTATCCCGTCCTCTATTTACGATACTTCCTTAGAACCGACATATAATAGCTATGTACGTGTTCTACAACAACGTTTAAAGCTTTCTAGAGAAAAGGCTCTAGGGAACATATTAAAATCAAAATCGATTTCCAAATCATACTATGATAAACGAACTAAGCCCATTAAGTATAAAGTAGGTGATATGGTGTATGTGAAAAATCACTTACGGCTCCGTAAGGCCTTATCACCCATATGGAAAGGTCCCTTTAAAGTTGTCCGAATAAACGGAAACAACACATTAACATTACTAATAAATCGTCGACACGTAAAGTATCATTACGATGAGCTCAAACTAGCGGAAACTAATTCCGAATAAACATATTTTATCATAAGATTTTATATTTTACATTTTATTTTTATTGAATTTTATTGATTCATTTCAAACTAATTGTTACTTAAGCGTAGATGTAGTTATTTAGACGTAGCATAGATAATAAAACTAGATTCTGTCATATTTCAGAATTACCACGGCGATTAACTTCGTTGTCGCATCAAATATTATAGAACAGATAAACGAAAGTCCCGGAATCTATTTCGACCCAGCGGGTTCTATTAAAATCACGGATGATTACCTTCATGTATTAATTCCCATTGACATTAGTTACATAAAACCTCACATCGATAATATAAAAACCATCTTAGGAACCGCTAGATTTTTCTGTCAACAGAGTGAATATAACAATAATTCTAAATGTCATAATTATTTGTTACCTTTGGTGCCGCGTCTTGACAGTATTCTAAGAGATTATAGTGCTATATCACATTTGATTTCGGATAGAGATAAAAGATCTGCGTGGTTTGCTGGAATTGGGTCCGCATTTAAACAGATAATAGGAACAATGGATGAGAATGACGCAATCAGATACAATAATGCCATTCAAACTTTAGATGATAATAATAAAAAACTTGCTTCTCTTGTTAAAGATAAAATTCTGATGACAAATGCAGCCATAAATAATCATAACGAAACCTTAAAAGCTATTAAAATCAACGAAGCCCGTTTGAATAGCGCTATTGAATCCTTAAATATTGGTGTTAACGGCCTATCCAATACAACATCAATACTATATGTAGAATCGAAAATGAACGAAATTTATAATGAGTTATCTTCTAGTTTATTTACTCTATCATTTAGAATCGAGAATGTCATCGACTCTATTATGTTTACAAAAAGCCACTCGATTCACCCATCTGTTATTACACCAACACAACTCTACGAAGAATTATCTCACAATGTTAAAAATTTAGATAATAATTTAGAATTACCTTTAAGTTTAAGTCTAAATAGTATACATTCTTTGATTAACTTAGCGCAACTGTCATGCTACTACGTAAATAAGGAAATTGTATTTGTAATTAAGATACCCTTAGTTACTAGAATAGAATACAGTTTGTATAACACTATACCTGTACCGATTCCACACGACAAAAACCATCCTTATTCCTATGCGATGGTGATTCCAAATTGTAATTACATAGCTATAAGTAGAGATAAGACAACATATATATATCTTAATGATTTAAGAGATTGTGTTAATATTATTAATGATATTCATATTTGTAACAAATTGAATGCATATTCAGTTCAAAATATCCCTACTTGTGAAACAGAAATTTTATGTAATGTGTTAGATAAATTACCTCAGCAGTGTAAAACTAAAATAATTCATGGAAAAATCGATATCTGGCAAGAACTAACTAGTAATAGATGGTTATTTGTTGAGACCGATCCTATTAAACTCACTGTTGAATGTCAAGGGCAAATATCAGATTTTAAATTATTAGGTACTGGCATAATGAATTTACCGCCAAGCTGTAAAGCCTTCTGCAGAAATAAAGAATTTTCAAGTAGAAATAACTTTAATATAACTGTAAAACCTGTAACGTCAGATTTTAACTTAATTAACGACCCTTGCTGTGATGAAATGAAATTTAAATCTCAAGAACCAAAATTGAAACCAATAAAATTAATTGAAGCAAATTTGGAAAAACTTACAAATGTCGCAAATGACCAATTTATGACAGATATCGATAAAATATTAAATGAGCCTAATCCACTTGTCAAATACGATTCACATTATCCTATACTTACATACTGTATAATTGTTTTCATTTTAATTTTTATATGTTTTAAAATTTATCAGAAATTTGGCAATTGTTTTAACTTTAAATCAAAAGATATTAGAAATCCCGATGCAACAATCGGACCTAGTCAGGAAACAGAGGAAATACCAGTTCCAAGACTCAGGATAATTGCCTGAAACTTAGCATTAAAATGTAAGTTTCCTCTTATCGGGGGGGCTGTTACATCCCTGTACTGTAGGGATTAATAATGAGTAAGTGCTTCATCAGCATCTTTAACTCCATAGATTTATCCCATAGTAAAGTTCAAGCTCAGTTCGGATCTGATCGCGGAACCATTAACACTTGCCGAATTTCTCACGTCTAAGTTGTCCTACATTAATTATATTATAAATTAATTAGTGTTAATAAATAAATTCTTTTTTAAAAAGATTTTAATTTTTCCAATGATAACAGAACGAAGCGAGGGTAAGTCGCTACTGTATTACAATATAAATATTTTCTATCGTCCAACTGTTCGTGCTGTGTTCACGATGTTTAGTTACTAGAGTTGTGTTATAAACAATTACTATAATTATTAATCTATTACATATAATAAAATTGTTACTAAGCCGAATCTGTACATTAAATATTTTTTGGAAAATCTTATTGATATAGACTTTATTATCCATATATATTTTTAGAATTTTTGTCTGTCTGTCTGTTACCGCATCACGGGAGAACCACTAGATAGATTTTGATGAAATTTGTTATGATGATAGCTGGTTATCCGGGTCAACATATAGGATACTTTTTACTGTGGGAAAACATCTCATCTCTGAGAAATCTATACTAAACGTTAAAACGTAAGTAGGGACGAACCCGAGCAGAGCGAGGGTGAGTCGCTAGTCCTTATATAAAACATAAAATACAATCTCAAAATATTAGTGAGTAACATAGGTATGAGTGTGTAACTTAAAGCATGTCACAATTGTTTAAGTATAATAAACAAATATTATCTGTGAGTATGTCCTACTTTCACGCAATAATGCACCTACGGGTCGATGTGAGTTTTTTAATAGTATCAGTGTCAGTATTGATCATATAGTTGCGGTCATAGTCAAAATACTACACTACGATCCACACGGTCTCCCCCGTGACCGTGTTTGCTGTCAAGTGTAAAGCATTCGAAACGTAGTTAACAATTAAATTTTAATAATAAATGCAATACTTTTATATATTATTTAAATAAAATAACCGTTCTGAAGAAATATATGTAAACTGTAGCGCGCCCTCGTGGTCTGTAAAATTGTAAAACTTAGCTAAGAACATGTTCAGGAATGAGACTTATAAAAAAAAACCGTTTTAAAATCGGTCTAGCCGTTTTCGAATAAAATGGTAACAATCACACAGACACACAAATATTTCTTAACCCAAACGCATGTACCGTCTCCGTGGCCGTCGCGGGTAAAACTATAATATACTAGGGACACATTTCCCAGCATCTCAAACTATCTTCTTAAATCAAATCTAAATCGGTTCAGTACATCCAGAGATTACCCCCTACAACGTCACAAACTCACAATCTCACAAACTCACTAAACCTCTTTATAATATTAGTATAGATAACCGCGACAAAATCCAAAAAGATAGTTTCATTTAAAATGTAAAATATTCGAGTAAGTCTAAGAAAGTATTAAGCATAATGATCGTTCGCATAATTCATTATAAAAAATTTTTGGTCGTTTGGAAGTTTTTGGCTAAGTCTACACAGACAGGCGGAATGCTTTACCAAATTTTAAAATTCATTAGAGAATGTTCTCTTTTAGATTTCCAAAAGCTTTGTGAAAGTAGTATTTTTTGTAAGTATATTGAATAATCCAAATAACGTTTTTCATTTCATTAATTTTTTTGTTATACTAGCTTTATTTTATAGTAGCGAGTTAGCGATTTATCGCAACTACTGGATGATACTTTAATATGATTTACGGTTATTATTTTGACACCATTCGTAGATACGGCTGTAATATTTTCATATTTCAAGATTAAAGTAAATATTTGTGGGATTTTACTTTCGATGCTCTTCTCCTTCAATTTTTTTTCTAACTTTATACATTATTTGTGATACATACTAGCACAGATAGACATACACGTGTAAATTAAGAGTTGTACCTTTATATTAATACACTAAACTCTGTACCCATACGCATTCAGTTTATTCAGATCAAAAAACTTGAATTATCCAACATAATTCACACGTCACCACGTATAGTATGTCACTATAAGACCTTCGCGGGTTTGCATAAAACAACTTTTAAGCTAGGGTCAAAATATTCAATTATATGTTCCACATAATAATACAGGCTAGTGTTCGTCCAGTGGTCGAGATTCAAACGAAATTGATCCTTGAAAGAATTCATCTAAAAAGATTGAATTTAAAAGGCGTAAGAAATACCATGATAACCACACTAAATATTAAAAATTTCATAACCTCCATGGGTGGAACGCTAGCTATATAGAAAATTTCGATGTCCTAATATACTCAGACTCAGTCAAACCAAGGTTTAAAATTTGTTATATTCAATTTATAGAAGGTCACAAAAAGTTTATGATACAAAACGAGATATTTACAATGTATTTTTACTTGGTCACGCATGGGTATACTCGTGATAATGGCGCTTGTTACAGTGCCGAAATATCGGGAACCTGTAAAACTAAGCGAAAAACATGGTAATTCTCCCATTTTTTGTCATGAGAATATTATAAGAGGTCGTGCTTTATAAAGGTTTATATCAATAAGTCATATTATGTTAATAATTATTAATTTACTCAAACTCTCCAAGGAAATTTTAAATGGCAATTTTTCTCTACCTAAATAGTAATTAAAAATTATTTTTTGTTAGACATCAATACATTTACTAATCAGTAACAGTTATCTTTTATTTTAAAAAGCGGTTTAACAAAGTCAACGCAGTAATTGTTATTACTAAATGGGTCTCATAGTTTATCAGATTTGAGATAAGGATTGTCCAGAAAAGTAAACAATAGAAAGGATTTATGTTTTATGGGTGGCACTGTCTGTAACTTTTATATGACAGATAACTTATTTGTTCTTAAGTGCATGTCTAGACAAGTTTTTTTTTTTAATTTTACAACTATATGTTTTTTTGTTATAAAATCGAATTTGTAGTTAAGTTTCAAGATAATTTTTATGGCCACAATCAAAAATTCACAGCATAAATTAATAAGCCAAACCAAAAATATTAACTTGTTTTTAGTAAGTATAATATTATATTTGTTTGTAAGTACGATTATAACCACGTCAAGCGTCATAGATTACTCGTAGTGTTCTACTCTAGGATATCTTTTTTAATTTTATGACACAAAAATTCTGTTTCTCATATAAACTGTAACACTTTTTACTTTCTAGTCCTTTGACTCTTTACTTCATTTTTATTTCTTAAATTTATTAATTAACTAACATTGCCCGCGGCTCCGCTCGCATTCAAATGACCAAAAACCAAATTCTTGGGTTTTACATATTAGTATACGTTACATTGCAGTTTTTGTATTTTTTTCTTAGAAAAGAGATATTTTTCCGCGGTAAAAAGTATCCTATATGTTGACCCAGATAAACAGCTATCATAATACAAAATTTCATCAAAATCCCTCCAGTGGTTTTTCTGTGATGCGGTAACAGACAAACAGACAGACAAAAAATCCAAAAACTATAGATTCGGCCTCTGTATCGATAATAATGTTTATGTCAATAAGATTTTCCAAAAAATATTTAATGTACAGATTCGGCTTAGTTACAATTTTATTATATGTATAGATAATTATATACATTAGATTGTTGATGGCTAATGTAAAGTTATGTTTATATGCAATATAATATTTCTCATACGTTGGTAAAAGACCAAATGTTCATGAAATC
This sequence comes from Brenthis daphne, assembly GCA_947093115.1. Classification (NCBI taxonomy): domain Eukaryota; kingdom Metazoa; phylum Arthropoda; class Insecta; order Lepidoptera; family Nymphalidae; genus Brenthis; species Brenthis daphne. The sequence continues at coordinate 22,852,680 of OX352479.1, read as the reverse complement.
TCACATATTCTTTCATTTTTTCGAGTGTAATCGTTTTCTTCATGTATATTAGCAGGGTGGTCTCAAATTTTTTAATTTGGCCACTCGTGAGTTATTTTAAAACTTCATATTTTAATCGAGGTTCCTCGAATCTTTTTTGCTGACTCTTGCATACATGCTTTTAAATGAATTTTTAACATGTTCAATAATTATATTTTTTCTACTAAGTAAATAAATTATTTATTATTTTGCGGTTTTTTTTTATGATGTGTACAAGTCACAACACTGTGATTAACCCCAAAAGCTACCAACGACTGGTCGCTTTTCTGCTGACTAATTTATAGGTATGTACATATAGTAAAAAATATAACGGATCGCTGTCTGTAAATGGAAGATATATGAGAAAAAATATTATAGTGACCCTTATCAACGCAAATAGCACCCAAAACAATAATTGTTAGAATTTTTGTCTGTTTGTCCGTTTTTGCACGCTAATCTCAGAAACGGCTTATCCGATTTATATGTGGTTTTCACTAATAATATATTGTGGTAAGCTTCACTTAACATTTAGTGTTTGCCTCATGTCAATCGGTTCATAAATAAAAAAGTTGTGCCAATTTAAAGAATCACGTCGAACATTTTTGTTAAACTATCTATATCTATTCACGTTAGGCCAGAACGGCTGAACGGATCTGGATGAAATTTGGCAAAAAGATAGCGGAATAACACATAAGCTACTTTTTATCCCAGAAAAATGTACGGTTCCCGTGGGATAGGTTTGTTCTTGTTTCCCTAGAGGCGAACCCAGCGAAGCGAGGGTGAGCTGCTAGTACCTTAATATAAATGTAAAAATTAACGATCGATTTGCTTGTAAAAGTTTATTTAATAATAAATAAAATAGATTTTTATTTATACTAAGAGTTCTTTTAGATTAAAAAGTACTCGTAACTGCGAATAAAGTCTTATATATAGTGGTGATTACTTTAAAGTCGTATAGCGATCATTTTATTCATTCAAATATTTCTTAAACAAACATCTATATCGAAAATAAAACAAAAAAGATAAATAAAAGCGAGCCGAGCCGGTCTCGGTTGGGCCAAAGTCAATTTCGTGCATAATGATGGACCCATGAGATGGTTAGAGCAAAATTGCTTATTTATTTTAACGTTTCTCGTTTTTTCTTATGAAATTGGCAATGGAATTTTAAAGAGTTATCGGTTATTTGTTATTTTGATACAGTGTAAGGTTGTGTCAGACTGTGATTTAAATGCGATGATATCGCTCCATTGGTATAGTGACTAGCGTGCACGACTTAGATCTGAAAGTCCTGGGTTCGAGTCTCGGGTCGTACGTAATATTGTTATTGGATCTTTGTGTCTAGATATTCTAAATTGATCTTCAGAGTTAAGAAGTTGGCGGTGCTACACGTCCCTGTGTATCGTAGAGGGTGTTAAGTCAACCTACATCACCGTCCGGACTATGATAGTGAAAAAAATTGAGTGCAGTTGTATCTGTGCACTATAATATCTGGTTTTTGTGAGAAACTGATTAGAAAAGCATTATTTTTATTATTTTCACCTCTTAAGATTTTATATGCCCCTGTTTGTACCTACCAGTTCCTGAGTTTGATTTTAATATAACAGTCCATGAATTCTCTGGTATCACGCAAAAATAACTCTCTAAATCTGTATTAGTTTTCACATAATTTAGCGATACTTGTGTGTTAATATAATAAAAAAGAAAACAATTATAAGAATAAGAAACAGACATGACTTTTTAATTGTCTAAGATGGCATATTTTCATGATTATCTGTTGCCGGTGAGCCTCGTTTTGGACCTCGAGGTGTGGTCGTGGTTGTGGTCGTAGTGGTAGTTGTAGTAGTAGTTGTAGTAGTGGTTGTTGGAGTAGTTGTAGTAGTGGTTTCTTCTGTGGTAGTGGTAGTTGGAGTAGTCGTAGTTGAAGTAGTCGTAGTAGTGGTTTCCTCTGTAGTAGTGGTTGTTGGAGTAGTTGTAGTAGTGGTTTCTTCTGTGGTAGTGGTAGTTGGAGTAGTTGTAGTAGTGGTTTCCTCTGTTGTGGTGGTTGTTGGAGTAGTTGTAGTAGTGGTTTCCTCTGTAGTAGTGGTTGTTGGAGTAGTTGTAGTAGTGGTTTCCTCTGTTGTGGTGGTTGTTGGAGTAGTTGTAGTAGTGGTTTCCTCTGTTGTAGTAGTTGTTGGAGTAGTTGTAGTAGTGGTTTCCTCTGTAGTAGTGGTTGTTGGAGTTGTTGGTTCCGTAGTAGTAAGTTCCGTAGTAGGAACTGTTTCTTCTTCTGTTGGTACAGTCGTAGTAGCTGCCTCTGTTGTTGTAGATAATTGTGTCGTGCTTTCAGTCGTTGTTATCGGTTGAACTAACCTCTTAAAAGGAGTAGTAGTCGTCCCTCCTAAAATTATTTTAACTATGCTTAATGGAATCCAATGACCAGGCATATCGGATTCGACAGGATTCGCAATGAACACTAAAGTATCGTTTTCGGGATCTGGCCATTTTGCACTCATCGATAACTTTAATAGTAATAAAAATATGAGGAAGTTGCATGTTTTAAACATTTCAATCTGTGACAATTATTTAAAGTAATAATGAAATTCTGGAAATAAAACAAAATATAAGTATATTAAGATATTGTATGACTGTAAACGAATTTTTTCTTATATCTATGACACATAAATAACCTAATTAGTTCTCACAGTAATAACTTACCTTATACGTTTTAAAGCGGAGGTTGTTTTAAATCTTATTCTGCACATCGTTTTAAACAAGTAAAAATACTTTTAAGTTGTACTATTTTACATGTTCAATTCATTTATTGATTCTACCTTTATTGCGTGCGTGGAAATTGTGCAATTGAGCGTTGATTTAACAATCTATGCTATAGTAATAAAACGGGTAGGACTTCTATACGATTCATGTGTTATGGTCACGGTATTTGACAATTTCGTAAAAGATTTAGGGTTTCGGTTAAATTTTTCTATACAAAATATCAATAAAAATGAATAATCATATTTATATCATCAAAAATCACTTAAACAGATTTTTTTTATTATTCCCGTGGGATTTGTTAGTGGCCATTAAAAATTTTCATTATTTACTTCTCTTTTTTAACACTAGTCTACCCGTTGATATGAAATTTTGTATTTTCACTCACATATCCTTGCAATATATTTATACACAAATTCTGATTACACATATTATGCTATGACAAAGGAGAACGTTTGAATAAATTGAAACTGCCTATTGTGTTACAATTCTTATATTTTAATGAGAAAATATAAAAAAGCAATAGCAGTTTGCTTCTACGCTTTTACGGCTTAATCTCATAACTTTTTAGAGAGCAAAACCAACACCATGCATTTTATTGTATTGAACAAGGTTAAACCAAAAATGAACTTTACATTTCTTTAATCTACGCCGGAAGTTGCATTTTTTTGTGTTACATAGAGGACCTAATCAATTTTAAAAGTCTATATAATATTTTGATAACTTTAAGTAAGACGTCCAATATATTTTTAACAACAAATTAAACTAATATAAATACATAGGAATTATAATCTTTAATTTTAAAGATAACATGAAGGAGACAAACATTACGTAATTATTATGTTTATTATATATAAATATCATATGTATATTGCAGATTTCTGTGTTTTATGTATAAACTAGCGACTTACCCTCGCTTCGCTCGGGTGCGTCCCTAGGTACGCAGATTTTGTTTACAATTTTATGGGTTTTAAAGTTTTTTACGCGGAACCCTGCTTCTTTTTTTAAAATAAAAGTAGCCTTAGTTATTTCTCACAAAATCAGCTATCTGCCAATGGAAGTCCCGTCAAAATCGGTCCAGCCATTTCGGAGATTAGCCGGAATAAACAGACAGACATACAGATAAAATTTTTAGTTTAGTTTTATTCTTATCAGTACCGTACATACTTTCATATACAGTATAAAGCTGTTATTTTGACATTACAAACTGCTGAATTTTATTTATCTGTATAGATGACTTCATTTTACATGAACCCAATACTCTCTGGATTTAAGCGACTTCAAAAAAGAGGAGCTTCTATGTTCGTCTGTATTTTGGTTGGTACCGACTTCAAAATATCTAATTTGGTATCGATGGTAAATAAAAACTCCCGTTCAAATATTTCTTACATTTGTGCCTAGAGAACGGGTTTTTAAAAATATTTTTAAATTTCCAATGAAGAGATAAATAAAAAGAGACATATAATTACGTACATTTAATATGTAAAGCAATGGGAATAATAACAACAATTAAAATACTCAGTCTTTGAAAAGGTCATCGGTCGTCGTGTACACCGTTGAATATAGTAAAGTTATAATCACTTGGATTTGTGAAATTATCTTCTATAGGAGGAAAAACGCAGTCAAGATCCACATATAGTTGTTGCTGGACAGTCAATTTATCCACTATTTCTGCGAAGGTCGGTCGATCCTGAGGGTTTTCTGACCAACATACTATCATAAGTTGATATAGACTTGGGGACGCTCGAGCTGGCTTTGGTAATCGACGTCCTTCGGTTAAGTATTGTGGTACTTCTTGGTTACTTAATTCTGCGTAGGGAAAGCCACCTGAAAATGAATGGTTTCTTAAAAAAATGTAGCTCTTAAATATAATCTTTTACGAGTATAAATTCAGGATAGTAATATTAGGTAAAAAAAAATTGACAACGTCAAAACAAAATTTATGGTGTAATCAAATTTATTTTAAAATATATTCGAAAATAACATTAAAAATTTAAGTAATAGTATAAAAACGTTTTAAAAGACAACAAAATCGAAAGTACATAATAATTACAAGACTTCCGCGACACCATTCAGACAAATAGAGAGAATAGCATTCCCAAGGAGGGTTGATGTCAGGCAGGCGGCCGGTCGAAAAACTTTAGCTAAATCCTATCAGCAGTACAGAAGATGTACAAATTTTTCATATTGACCTTTGGAAGGGTTTAAATTATTAATGCACATGAAATAGCGGAACATATGTTACATACGAATATACATCTATAATAGAATATATACTACAATTATTTTTCTATATGAATTTCCTATGTCGCCAATCCGCACTTGGCCAGCGTGGTGGACTATGGCCTGATTCCCCTCGTACTGAAGGGAGGCCCGTGCCCAGCAGAGGGACGTTAAAAAGGGCTGAATACAATATTATAAATCAGTTAATATTTGGAATATACAAAAAATTTCGGATTTAATCACGATTACGGAACCTGTATCACAGTAGAGCGTATTTGCTATTTTTTTTAAATTAGGGGCAACTTAATTAGGTACGAGCGGACATAAATTGAAACAAAAATTACTTTGAAATTTAATGAAAAATAATTATCCCATCTGTTGGTTCGAAGAGTTTCTCTCTTGTATACAATAGATGGTAAAAACGCCTTTTACTATATTCATCAGAGTACTTGCTTCATTTTATTGATAGGCGCTTGGGCCTGAACAATTTTCAGTATTTTAAATCTCAAACAATTTTATAAAATCTAACGATTACTTCGTTCTTGATTTTATTTCTATATTATGTCCATTAAATAATAACTATATTGATTATATAGGTAATATGTTTTAGTTTTCTTCCTGAACATCCACAATCAATGTATAGGACTTGGTTAAAGTTTAACATTATTATTTATATACGATTGCTATGCTTAATATATATATTTAAAAAATAATTAATACATATTAAACAGATACCTACTTATTAAAATTTTCTCTGATTTATTGTTTTTTTCAAATTATGCATATAAGATAATAAGTTTTCGTTAGTATTTTCTGTTAACCCAATGTTTGTTTTGGTTAATTAATAATTACCGTGACTTAGACATTTTTTCCCTTGTATGTCAAATGTATTTTTGGACATCTATACAATGTACTAACCATAGTGTGAGCCGCCTCAATCATAAATGTGAAGGGTTGGTAAAAAAGAAGAATTTGCCAAATTATAAGAATATTACATTACAATATAAATATAAAAATATTTACGTACCTAATGTAGCTATCTCCCACAGCAAGACAGCGAAAGCCCAAACATCACTCGCACTGCAATAGCTTGAACTATATATAGCTTCTGGGGCAAGCCACCGGAGTGGGACTGGTCGAGACCGTGTGTGCACGTAGACCCCCGATCTAGAGAGCCCAAAATCTGCTACCTTTAACACTCCCGCTCCATCAACTAATATATTACGAGCAGCAAGGTCTCTGAAAAAGAAAAGTACATACTATTTTTTTGTGGAGTTTATTAAAGCTAATAAACTTAGAAACCTTATTTTCTTATCTCTATAATGATGCTTACAATAATTTAGCGTTAAATTTGTGGAATTAACAAGCATACTAATAAAAATAAAATGAAAAATAAAAGCGTTTTCAATATTCTTTTAATTATCGGCTATGATAAAATAAACGTTTTTATACCAATAACTTAATGATGTTTCGTAAAAGATAACGTATTTTGTCTAAATTATAATTAGTTGGACAGGCGTTTATTAGCTCAATTAAAATGATTAGGCCACGTGTTTTATAGAGTACTAGCGAGTCACCCTCGCTTCGCTTCGTGTTCGGCCCTAAACAGAAACAAATCTATGCCACAGGAACCGTACATTTTGCCGGGATAAAAAGTAGCCTTTGTACTATTCTAGACTATGATCTATGTCTGTGCAAATTGTCATCCAGATCCGTTCAGCCGTTCTGGAATGATTGAATAACAAACATCCATCCATCCTCACAAACTTTGCTATTTATATCTAATACTCATGTTCATAATAATTAAAGTAATAAATTTTTGCTTTCAATTATTTGAATTTACTTTCAACTTTTTTAAACTTATTTGTCACTTTTGCTTTATATTTGTATTTATTTTTAATTACTTTCTCTCTCGTCATAAATATAATTCAAACGGGATATTTTACAGGTTTTTTTTATTTTTAATCGAGTTTTCTAAATATTTAATTACAACAGAAATATAGAGAATTTGATAAAGAAAATAACTAAAGAAATTAACATCTATGTGTTAAAATAAATTCGCGAAAAAATCCGAAAAGATAGTTTTATTTAAAATGTCAAGTATTCGCGTAAATCTAAGAAAGTATTATCTATGTACATATAATTAAAATTGAGTGTCTGTCTGTGCTTTCACAAAAATTACATTTTCTTAAGTACATAGAGTTGTTTATATAATACCAGTACCATTTTTTAAAAAAATTGTCTGTCTGTTTTTCGGTTTGTTCAGGGTAATCTTTGAAACACATTATAAAAAATATTACTTTGTTACCAAATACTAAGATTTTATTTCTAGTGTAACTATTTTGATAGCTCCTAAATGAAAAGGGGATAAACCCTTTGAATCCGGTTCCTTGTCAACTGTTGCTAGGTAACGATATCAGGCCGGATATATTAAAAGTATGGAATAGTTAAACTATATATTAAATATATATAGGTTTGATGAGTTGTTGTGGGATGTATTATAACGGGTTTTCCCATAGGAATGAGATAATCTCCCACGGTAGAAAGCAGCGTTTATCACTCTCCTGCCCTCCAAGTACTATCTCCACATAAAAAAATCACTCCACACGCCAATCCGTCACTCTACACGTGAAAGGAGGACAAACAAAGACACTTTCACATTTATAATATTAGTATGGATATGGATAGTATGGATAATCATAACTTTTTATTCTTACCTATGTGTAATTCCCCGGTCTTCTAAATGTCTCATTCCCAAAGCAACCTGTAGCGCATAGTCTCGCATAATAGTACTATCTAACTGTAAAGCTGGCTCGGCTACGTAATGGTCGTTGGTCTTCCTCTGGCTTGTACTGTCATTTGACTTTTCATCAAAATTCCCATACAGAGGAGGGTCTGAGTCACTAAGATTCGTGTACTCTGCTGAAAATAAAAAAAAAAAATGTTCCTAAAATCTAAGAAATTATAAGAAGCGTATTTTTTAATTCGCAAACACAAATCTTTAATAAAGTCTATACTCTAATTAGCCGAGGATAAGTTAATTAAACATAATATTTTTATACGTTTTGACGTTTAGTATAGATTTCTTAAACTTGACCCGATAAGCATCTAACCATCATACCAAATTTCATCATAATCTATCCAGTTGTTTTGTCGTGATGCGTTCCCAGAATAACAGACAGACAGACAGAAAGACAGGCAGACCAAAATTCTAAAAACTATTGATTTGACCTTTGTATCTATCATAATTACTGTTTCAGTAAGATTTCCCTAAAAAATTTAATGTACAGATTCAACTCAGTTAGAATTTTATTATAATACTAGCAGAACCCGCGGCTTCACACGCGCTAAAACTACAAAAAAACATGTAAAAAGGCGGGTTTCATACAAACTTTCATCCCATATTTTACCTCCTTATGGGATGAATTTAGAAACATGCTAAAACACATATTTATTTGATTGTATTGAAGAGCATCAATACCAAGTTTCAAGTAATTCTGATCATAAATATTTTTTTGGTTTGTATTATAACGCATATTCTCGTAGGAATTAGATAATCTCCCGCGATAAAAAGTAGCTTATGTCATTCTCCAGCCCGCTAACTATCTCCGTACAAAAAATCATGCCCATACGTCACTCTGTTTGGACGTGAAAGAAGGACAAACAAACAAATAAACACACTTTCACATTTATAATATTAGTATGGATGTATAGATGAACAAATCTGGGGAAACTCGAAAACGTGAAATACATTAATATTTCTCTTATAATTACTTTTATACTCTAAGTTTTAATGAACTTCTAATGAGGTAACTTTGAATTCGTTATGGATTTTCGAATTTGAAAATAATGTTATAAGCTAAAGTGTAAAGCTTTAGGTGCTGTTATAAATTAAATGAGATCCTATTTAATTTAAATAGCAATTTTGTGGGCGCGAGTTTTAATTTGTTACAAAATATTTATTTTTTCTTATAAGATGATAAATATTTAGTGAGATATATAATAGCAGTGGTAGTCCAGTGGTAGCGCACTCGCTTGAGAAACCGAGTGTAGCGTGTTCATATCCCGGGTCCTGCCTACCTATAATAACCTAATACTTTAATATTTTTATGTGTGAATATGTCTAACGTGATGACCACTTGTCTTACGGTGAATGAAAACTTCTTGAGGAAACCTGCATGTCAGAGAGTACCTAGAAAGTTCTCAAAAGACATGTGACTAGGCAATTGTGGTGTACTATGGCCTGATCTCTATCGTATTCAAGGCCCGTGTGGCGTGCACAGCAGTGTGACGTTAGAAAGGGCTGAATACAAATAATATAATATTTTAATTAAAAAAGATAACAAGTTAATAATAGTCCCGCTGAGTTTCTTTCGCCAGTTCTTCTCAGGTCTGAGGCTTCTTCTTTCCGAACTGGTAGTAGACTCATGACGTTCAGTAAAGAATTGTAATAACTTAATGCTGAATAAAATATTTTGAATTTGAATACTAAAAATATTTTCTGTGTTAATCGTTGAATTGAATATTAAATTTCAAAACGATTAGTTTATATCGCTTATTATTTTATGTTTATTTGACTTGAGGTTTATATAATAAAAGCTCCTATTATCTAAGCAACAAAAAGCTCGTTTAAATTTATTTATTCGCTAAACTAAAAGTTTTATGAATTAAAAATATATAAATTTATACTGATGTTTCTCTTATTATTAACTTTAAATAAAATATAGCTAAACTAGTTTTGAAGTTTAAATAAGCTTTAAGGCTGTAAGTTTATAAGGTAGACGCGCTCCTATTTAATTTGAATAATTTATGTCATTTAAGAAACATTGCTTTTATAAATTTTGTAGGCACATTCTTTAAAATATATTTTATTTTAAATATGAACGAACTAAAAAGATGAAAATAACTTGACGAAGGAACATGTAAGTATTGTGCAGTTAATATGACACACGTGCTATCAAGATCTATCTATCGACGTACGAATCATCAAAATCGGTTAAGCCGTTTAGTAACGAAGGAATGTAGGACCGGACGGACATACATACAAGTCAAACACCTTCCTTCTTTGTGCTTTGCCGCAATCGGGTAGAAAAAGTACCTATTTATATTGTAGTATAAATTTACTTTTAATAAAAAATGTTTGCTAGAAATTCTTAAATGATTTATTCAATCAGAGTATTATCGCTCAGAGACTTTGTGGTTAAAGTGATGTAACAATATTTTGCCTTTATGTTATCATTATGTTTATTGCATATTATTTTAGTATCTGACAGGTTGCTGTAACAGTCAATATTCTCAAACATGATTAAACCATAGCTCCATAAAGATGGCCTTGCCTCGCTCTACTCTTGAACTCTTGCTGCTTATATACTCTTCATATACGTATATCTCCGGCTCATATAACATTATATACGAAAAATGCTAGTACATGGCTACGTTATATTTATTATATTATTATATTTTTACATTTATATTTTAGTTAGTTACTTACTGTCAGCTTCAGACGGGCGTCCATTTACGCTACGTTCAGATTCCTCACTCGTTTTCTGAACTTCGATATTTCGTCTGCCTCTCGCCGCTCTGAGCAAAGTTAGTAGGTCACCTCTTGGCGCGTGTTCTAATAACGCTATAAGTGGTGACCGTCGCGTGCAACACGCTATCAGTCTGATGACGTGTTTGTGTGAGCCAACGTGTTTAAGCATCGCAATCTCACGCAGGAAGTCTTGCATTTCTTCTTCAGTTGCAGTATCTGGAAATAAGAAGTTTTATTTTAAGATTTGGTTTCTAAGAAGATTACTTTTATTATTACTTTTAAAAACATACCCAGTCATAGATATAAAAGAACGGTTTTAAAAATATGAATAGGATGGTTAGTTTTCAATTGTCTATGATCATATCATGGTGCAAAATTTTTTAAGGTTACAGATTACGATTTTTTTGACTTGTACTTAATGTATATATTAATTTATTACGAACAAAAAAATTTCGCGTTTTTTTCTTGATTTTCAGTTCCCGACGTTTCGATTGTTTTACAACAACCATAATTTGTTTTATTTGACGACACGTTTGGCTCAGTTTGTAGTGACCCTACTTGTTGTACCAGCGGTCGCGGGTTCGAGGCCCACTGGGGGCATTAATTTGTGTGCTGAGCACGAACGTTTGTACTCCCGTCATGGGTGTTTATATTTATAATATGTATTTAAAGATATATATATATATATATATATATATATATATATATATATATATATATATATATATATATGTGTAGTGTATCAACTGTCTGGTATCATTAACACAAGCCTCGTTACTTGCCATGGAACTAAATGGTGTTGTGTGTTAATTCCTAACATATTATACTTTCTTAGATTTACGCGAATATTTGACATTTTAAATAAAACTATCTTTTCGGATTTTGTCGCGGATTTATTTGCATTTCTGACCCGTCTCTCCCGTGACCATGGATGCTGTAAAGCATTCGAAACGTCGGGAAACAAAAATGCAAATAAATCCGCGACAAAACCCGAAAAGATAGTTTTATTTAAAATCCTAACATATTTTTTTATTTACATGAACTCTCATTTATAATTTTATATATTATATTTATTATTATTATTATTTATAATTTTAATGGATAGTAAAACGTAATCTAAGAGATTCATCAAATTGAATAAGAACTAGTCATGTACTACACTAATTTGTTTATTCACTGATTTCATTCAGCATTTTTATTAAGATTTTTTATTACAGGTCCCTCAAAAAGTTAAACCCAATTATACAGGAAATCTACAAAGTTTTATTATAAAACATCTTTTATAAAAATCTTTTATATTTTTTTTCCGAATTATTTTACTCGGCGTTCTTAACGTATAATTAACTTATAATAACAGCTATATTAATCAATTTATGTTTAACTTACGAACTTATTTTATTGAAATTACGTTTTAACGTTTAGTATAGATTTCTCGGAGATGAATCATTTCCCCACAGTAAAAAGTATCCTATATGTCGACTCGGATAACCGGCTGATGATAATCATACGAAATTTCATCAAAATCCCTCCAGTGGTTTTCTGTGATGCGGTAACAGACAGACTAAAATTATAGATAAAAACTATAGAAAAACTATAGATTCGGCCTCTGTATCGATAATAATGTATATTTCAATAAGATTTTCCAAAAAAATATTTAATGCACAGATTCGGCTTGGTTAGAATTTTATTAGATGTATAGATTTGTTATGTAACCAATTGTTATTTGTCAAAATATAATGTAGAAATTGCGTACTTAAAACTGTTTTTTTTTTACTTCTACGGCGATGATCATTAGCCTAGCATTTCATCCAGGCGTGAATCCAAGAGGCACAATGAGTGATGGCCCACTTCGGTTGGCGGTATACAAGATGGGTTACTCCTGGTACTTTTCTGTTAGCAGAGTGGACTGTGGGAGCAACCCCATGGTTGTCGTGGTCTGTTTCGGCAAACCTGCCGTCGGGGAGTCATAGTTGAGTGCCTAAGCCATCCTGCGACTTTAAGACGAAGACTTTCCCATTAAGACGCGGGAGGTTTCGTTGTTTCGTTCTCACATAACCACCTGTGTGTATGCAGGTGGTATATGTAAATGCTTTTCCCAAAGTTCAAAAAATAGGTCGTATTCTATCTGTATACTACATTTTATCTCAATCTATCATGGCCATATTAGCGTGATGCAGTGACAAGAATTCATGCACACACATATTTAAAACTTTCGCTTTTTCAACAGTAGTCCGAATATTTAACCATCCGGCTTTTAAACAAATGAGATGGTTGCAGAACTCGCACAACTTTTAACCATTCGTCAATTAAAGCCTAAACAACAATTTACAACACAATTATTACTACATACATTGTTATATAAAGTTAAACAATGGACTTACAGGTTAACAAAATAAAAATATACCTTCAAAAGCGGAACACGCCAATTTAAGCGGCCTAACGAACTACGCTACTAGAATACCCGAGTCGGTCTAACTTTCATTTCCTACTCCTAGACATCTTTATGTAATGTTAATTGTAAAACACTAAATTCATTTCGTGTCAAGAGTTAAATCGCTGTTTCTATAGGATGAATGGGTCCTTATATCACGATATTATACGTGCATATATTTAGAATTCGATGTATTCAGCTCTTTTCAACGTCCTACTGCTGGGCACGGGTGGAGGCCTGATTTCCCCTTGCAATGAGACTCATTGCGAGGTGGGTTTAGACATAGTCTACCACGTTGGCTAAGTGCGGACGGAATTCGTATGTCTTTCGAAAACTTGATAGATTCTCTCAGACATGCAAGTTTGCTTACGATGTTTTACTTCACCGTAAGAGAAATTATCAGAGGTGCTAGTCCCGGTATTTGAGCTCACTTCACTTGGAGTCCCAATCAAGCCTCTGGCCAACCATACAATTTGATTGATGCACTCGTAATACGAAAAAAATATTTCGCTTTTAGAGTTCTGCAGTCAAAGGCAAAAACAGAATCTTAATAATTTTGCCATGTACGTCGTCCTCGATTTACTCTAGCTTTAATGGTGCTTTATTTAATTATATTTTGTAGTATACTTACTCGTATAAACCGTATAATATGTTGTGCGAGTAGAAATATATATTCATCTATATATATAATATGAATTTATGCGTGGAAAGTGAGGAGTCTCTGACAAGTATGTATCTTTATAACGATTATTGAATACCTTGAAAAATGAGAAATCGGAATATAGAGATGCTCTCCCTAACCCCGCAAGGGATGTGTAATATTATAAAGAGGAAAAATTTGTTTTTTTCTTTATTTGTTCTTATCGAATAGGCTCCGAAATATTGTATATATACATACATATATAAAATAACGCATGTGCCTTACTGAGGAACGAAAGCTATAATTTTATATTATATATATAGCTAATAGATATAAAAGAGAATATTCATTTTAATTTAAGAAAGAAAAAAAAACGAGAACAATACATTCAAAGGGCTGTATTGAATACTGATATATGATAACTTGATTGATACCAAATTAACGATAGCTTTTTGTGACGACAAAGTAAAGCTCTAATTAAAAAGAGAGAAGAACATAAAAAAAAACATCAAAGACCTTGTTTTTATGAACTTTTATAAGCGCAAACAAACACGAACAGTATCAAATTACTTTTTTCAAATTTTTATTTAATTTTTCTTAGGTACAGAAATACAAAAAAAATTGGACCCAGTTATGCAAAAAACAGCCATGTGCGTAAAAGTACCAACAGAATTATAAGCATTTTATTATAAAAAATAAAATAATTATAAAAAATAAACAATACTTATATAAACATTGTTCAATTTTAAAAAACCAGAAAAACAAAACAAAACCCAAGTGCAACTATCGACAGAAAAATGCTTATAACTCTGTTGGTACTTTTACGCACATGGCTGTTTTTTGCATAACTGGGTCCAATTAAGGTAATGATATCATTTTCATACGCACGTGTAAATTTGTAAGTACGTGTTTGAATTACGATAGAATAATTTGATGTAGTCGATATTATAGACGAAAGGGCTAATAAAAATCTATTCAATATCAATTACCACACAGCATTTTAGCTGCGACAGTGATGGTTTCCCCGCCTGGCATGTCTAGGTGGGCGGCATGCACGCGCCCAAAAGCACCGCTTCCAATCAGAGCGCCCAAATGCACTCGAGATCGGGCTATCTCCCAGTGGTCAGTAGCAACTTCGTCGGTCTGTGTGGAAGAAGATATATTTTTATTATTATAACAAAACTTTTATATCCTACAGTACTTATGTTTTAGATGAAATTGTTTTATCGGGTTTTCTCACTCTTTTATTTTAATTTTTTGTTCCCAGCGTTTCGGATGCTTTAAATTTAAAGCAAACATGGTGAAAAACTTAAGCTCTAAAACTTAAGACATCTAATATTCATGTAAGCAAAACTTATCATGCTTTAATAAAATACTCAATATCAAATATTATCCTTATTAATCAAATGAAAATGCCTGTTGTTTCAAAACAGCTATCCTATTTTAGTTTTAAATTGGTCATTTTGTCTGTTTTTCATACATCTTTAAAGCGGCTAAGTTGTTATTAATAAGATTTTCAGTGATCGATAGAGAATTGAGTCGAAAAACCCCGCTATTGTGCTTTGTTATGTAAATAAGACATCTCATTTATATATTACTTCTCACGAGAGTAATAGCAGAATCAGTTACTAGCTTGGAATGTTGATTAGGGAGATACTGTGCTAGACGACCTCACAAAGATCATATGAATAAATATATTTAGCAAATAATGTGCTTTTAAAATTTATTTTCAGATTAGAAATGTTACATTTATATAAGAGCTTTTACATTTAAAGTTTAATAAAAAATATTTCCATATAAAACAAAAGATCATTCCATTCAATAGCAAACCAGTTGATAAACATAAAAAATAAAAATAACAAATTAGGTTTTATTTATTATTATAGATGATAATTGTTAAATTCATAAAGGAACACCTTTTTGTATGGTTTTTGTTATCAAATCTAGTATTAAACGAATTATAAACGAGTTTTGTGACAATTCAGTAAAATTATTAATCTAGCATTTCAAGTTAAAACTAATCATATTATATTTAATTTATTATAAGCGATAAATTTTCTTTTCCACCAGAGAAAGTAAATGTACAGTCTATATCTATCTACGTTCTATAGAAGTTACGGCTCTACATAGTATCTAGTTTCTTTAAATTTTCCTTATTTTTAAAAGAACAAGACTATGAGTACTGATGTTATTTTTAAGTTATTTATCACTATTTTCCTCCAGTCAGAATGCTTATTTTCTTTTATATTTTGAAAAGAATAATAAATAAATATAAATAAATATAATATGTTGGGACATTAACACGCAGCGCCATCTAGTTCCATGGTAAGCTACGAGGCTTGTGTTATGGATACCAGATAGTTGATACACTACACATATATAACTTTAAATACATACATATTATAAAACACCCATGACTAGAGTACAAACATTCGTGCTCATCACACAAATGAATGCCCCCAGCGGGACTTGAGCCCGCGACCGCTGGCACGGCAAGTAGGGTTACTACAAATTGAGCGAAACGTGTCGTCAAAATTATAGTCTATATAAAATATAGATAACTTAAAACATAAAATATAGATAAAGTTTTATATTTTTCATTTTGATATGTAGTAAATTAAAAAAATAAAGTTAAACAGAAGTTTCGTGAAATTAATTAACAAAGAGAAAGTAATAAGTGACTCTACGAGCAGTGTCATTTTAACTATTTAATCAACATTCTCCGACTGTATCTTCGTGACAAGCGTAAGTATAATTTGTTTTATAAATGCTGTAATGATATTAGTAACCATAATTAGGTTTCTAAATAAAATAATAACATAATTGAGCCCTATCTACGTCTGGATATCCCTTCCTGTGAGAGGAATTAGGTCATAACTTACTTTAGTCAAACGCAGGTTGAGCACTAGATAGGTTTTCTTAGATATGTATGTTTCACTCGCAGAGCTTTCTATCACCGTATTAGCAAGTAGTTATCATATTGAAAATTAATATATACAAATAAATCTCAGGAGTGACTGACTCGGGATTTGAACCCGCTTCATTAGAATTTTCAATAGAAACACAAAATTTTTCGTTTGTATTTATTGCTATTGGTATAAGGAAATATAAATTCTGACGATGTTTTATCTCGAGCAGAAAAATACTATCTATTAAATAAACAACTTACAATGCTTATGTTACATTTACCTGAAATTCCTTGTGAACGTAGAGAGGGCTCTCCTCCATTTGACCTTGAGAGGGAATTTCGTTGCTTCTGTAAAAAAAAAGTTTTGTAAGAAAAATATTTTTGTCAATGAATTAAACAAAATCTTTTACTTTAAAGAACTCTTTAAGATTTAATTTTATAAAATCGTTAAAATAATTTAATTCTTTTTTATCTAAAAATTATTTTCTTAGTCTAGAAATTACATGTTTCGTCGACTTAGTGCTTATTGATGATATGATGATCAAACTATCAATAGTTGTTGTACTTTACAGTAGTATTGAGTATTTTTTCCATTTAAAAAAAAAAAGCTTTATTTCTAAGATTTATATACATACATACATATATAAATAAAATATTTTTTTCGTATTATTTAAAGTAAAATTTGTATTTTTTTTTATACCGATAGAATCGATATTTAAAAGTCTGAATTATAAAACTGAACAAAAAAATCTGTATTAAAAACTCTGGACTGGTTGGGACAACAACACATAGCATCATCTATTTCCATGCTAAACGAGGCTTGTGTTATGAATACCAGAGAGTTGATACACTACACATAATATATAACTTTAAATACATACATATTATAAATATAAACACCCATGA
Organism: Brenthis daphne; assembly: GCA_947093115.1. Taxonomy (NCBI): domain Eukaryota; kingdom Metazoa; phylum Arthropoda; class Insecta; order Lepidoptera; family Nymphalidae; genus Brenthis; species Brenthis daphne. The sequence continues at coordinate 22,835,270 of OX352479.1, read as the reverse complement.
CTGGAGTACAAACATTCGTGCTCATCATACAAATGAATGCGCACGCGGGACTCGAACCCGCGATCGCTGGCACAGCAAGTAGGGTCACTACAAACTGAGCCAAACGTGTCGTCAATTGGTCGTTTGGATAAACAAGCAGTAAGCACTCAGACAACGATTTGAGTAAGTCTTGACATAGAAAAAAATACATAGTTACCAATCAAAGACGTCATTAAAATACCCATGCTCGTATAAAAGATTAATAGATAAACATCATAATTGAAATATTTCATTTTCATTACATTCCTTTTAAAGTACAGGTCTGACATGAATTCCTCCCAGTGATTGTATTATAAAAAACCTAAGACATGCACTTAAATATACTATATAAAAAATTCTCATCATGATGAAGAATCATTGCTACATTGAGGGCATCCCGTCACTAACCGTGGTACGCAATAAGATTAGTGATGGTATTAATCGATAAAATGTAATCGATATTTTAGCTTCTACTTCACTAATCTATTCAAACAAATACAATAATTCGAATAAATATCGATAGAGTATAGACATATAAACACATTCGTTGTGCTTCGTTATGCCTAGCACAGTATTATATGATTTGTGGCTATGCCAAAATATTACTTAACGTGAGGTTTAAAATACGTATGTAGGTGTTCAAAAAATTAAATTAATATTTGTTTTTTTAATATACCTATAGATAAAACAAAAAATCACATTTTTTTCGTTATATAAAACAATAATTCACATTTTTGTTTTTAAAATCCTGTTCTAATTTTTAAAACAATACGTCATTCCCTATTCGAAACTTACAAATGTACATGAATACATAGTGAAGGGAGACATAATCTTATATATAAAATTTCCATGTCACAATGTTTGTTACCGTACTCCTCCGAAACGACTTTACCGATTTTTACCAAATTTTATATGCGTATTCAGTAGGTCTGAGAATCGGCTACTATCTATTTTCCATACCCCTAAGTGATAAGGATAAGGGTGGTCTTCCCAGACCCCACCCCAGGGACGAACCCGAGCGGAGCGAGGGTGAGTCGCTAGTAATTATATAATAATAATTAACAGTCTTACGTACAATATTATTTTCGTCGATTTACTAAATAATTAAAAGTAGGTAATACTAAATACATAATATTTATTCCCAATTAGCATTAAAAATACCAATGTTAGAATTAATAACATTATTATTAATTATAATAATCGATTATTATATTTAAAATCAGTGTTAAAAACATTACAACAATATTTTAAACCTAAATTTAAAGAGTTAAAAGTAAAGATGTATAAAAAACCACATGACATCATTCCCATTGTTAATCATCGATATACCATAAAACACAACCCCTTATAATCATGTCATAGGTCACTCTGTGGTCCACGTGACGTAACGTTTACGTAACAATTTACTCACCGTCCGTTCACACGCGTAGACCAATCATAAGAAATTAATATTACCTAACAATATTTCATTTTGAACTCTATCTCTATGAAATACGATTTAATTTTCTTTGCCAGTAATTAAGCGTCTTGCATTTGAAAACTTTTATTATGCAGCTGCAGTTTTAAATTTATCCGATTTTAAGTCTTATTGCCTTGTGATAGAGCTTTTACTTATTTTGTGTTATGGATTTTAAGTTTGTTTTTTCTTTAGATGATGTACACATAGCATAATGTATCCAATCACCTTCCTACATCTGACTTATTGCATTAGGCTACTTTTCCTAGTAATTTCAAGTTTCAACTAAGAAATGAATATGGACTTCGACATATTGATTTCAGAACCAATTATTGTTAGTCGGAGGTTAAATGATGACATAAATTTTACTATCTATATTATATTTTATCTATACATATAATAAAATTGTTACCAAGCAGAATCTGTACATTAAATATTTTTTGGAAAATCTTATTGAAATAGACTTTATTATCGATACGGATGCCAAATCTATAGTTTTTAGAATTTTTGTCTGTCTGTCTGTCTGTCTGTCTGTTACTGTATCACGGAAAAACCACTGGAGGGATTTTGATGAAATTTGGTATGATGATAGCTAGTTATCCGGGTCAACATATGGGATACTTTTTATCGCGGGAAAATATCTTATTTCTAAGAAAAAATGCGAAAACTGCAATGTAAGTGTATACTAATCTGTAGAACCTAAGAATTTGGTTTATGTCATCTGAACGCGGGCGAAGCCGCGGGCAATGCTAGTTGTTAATAAATTAATTATTTCTTTTGTTTTTATTCAAGTTGAAATATTAGCAAAGTTTTTTATTGTACGTGAATATTATTTTATGATAAATAATTATTTGTATTCAACCCTTTTTAACGTCCACTGTTGGGCACGGGCACTTCAGTACGAGTGGAATAATTATCTATACTAATATTATAAAGAAGTAAAGTTTGTGAGTTTGTGACGTTGTAGGGGGTAATCTCTGGATCTACTAAACCGATTTAGATGAAATTTGGTAAGAAGGCAGTTTGAGATTGTGGAAAGGACATAGGATACTTTTTATCCCGGAAATCATCCTTTAACGGGGCGAAAATGAAGATGAAAGTTTGTATGGGGAATCAACCTAGTTTATTTTACATTTATAAAACACGATCCCAGAAAGTTCCCACTCTAAAGAGCAGCTATTGCCTGATTTGAAAAATTTGTAAAAGACTGTTTCTTGTTACGATTCTTTTCACACAACTTGGGAATTATATGATCTCCGATCTATATTATGTTATGTTGAATAAGAAATAAAATAAATAAAGAACAAATAAATAAATATGTTGGGACATTAACACACAGCACCATCTAGCTCCATGGTAAGCTACGAGGCCTGTGTTATGGATACCAGATAGTTGATACACTACACATATATAACTTTAAATACATACATATTATAAATATAAACACCCATGACTAGAGAAAACATTCGCACACATCACACAAATGAATGCTCCCAGCGGAACTACAAACTGAGCCAAACGTGTCGTCAATAAAGTATATGCGAAATTTTATATCTCGGGCCTCAGTCCTGGTTTTGGCAGAAAGCTAGTATTTTACCTGTACATTAATTAGCCGGATGCATAATTGCCTTACTCCAGTGTATTACCATAGATATGTAACCTACTTTACGTAAAAGGAGGTGATGAGTAAGTTTGCAAACGGTAATATTATATGTTACTAAATAAAGAATACGAGTATTACCAAATCGATCTATATCTATATACGAGCCAGTCCCATTCACTTGCCCTTTGGCTTTATGTTTGCAATTCATTTAGAGCAATGGTCCAAGTTAGAATATATTATGTATTTGTATGAAATGTTCTTTGATTTTTGTAATATGTACCTATAACGTATTTAAGCAATGTTGTCGTAGATGAATATACAAAAGTAGATATTATAATTATTCTTCTCCATTGCGACGAAGGTTTCTAATGTTACATTATTTCAATCTATACAGATAAATAAAATTGAACTGTCTATGTGAAATGTTAAAGTAACAGCGTTTTACATATGAAATTATATACGGTAATTATAAGAAAAAAACAAATTTTAATTTTTTTTGTCTGTCTGTCTGTCTGTTTGTTCCGGATAATCTCTGAAACGGCTGGACTGATTTTGACGGGACTTTCACTGGACGATAGCTGATGTTATAGGGAGTAACATAGGCTACTTTTATTTTAGAAAAAGAATTAGGATACCGTTCAAAAAAATTAAAACGTATCTAGGGTAAGTATTCCTCGACGTTTTAATTTTTTTGCAAGTCATTAGTACAGTAATAAAAAATTGTATGGTTCAAAATCACAGAAAGACCGAGTCAAATTAATTTACGGGTATATCTCAGAGATTGCGTTCTTCGTCTGATTTATCTAGCCAAAAATTATATTCATTTTTGGCTCTATTCAACATACTCTTATGATTAAAAACATGCTAAATAATATTTGGAAACGAAGAACGCAATCTCGGAGAAATACCCTTACTTTCCACATACGAATACCAAGATTAGATCTTTATATTACGAATAATATATAATTATACGAACGAAATTAAAATCTATTTCGGGGTTTGCCCAAAAGAATTGGTTATACCTAGAATTGACAAATCTTTCCGCGGACACATTCTGTATTAGTTAGTACTTGGGTGCTAGTACATGATAGTACCCATATCATGTATGCATATAGTCCTTTTTAATGTCCCAATTCTGGCCCTCTCAATACAAGGCGGGATGAGGTAATAATCAATCATCATCAGATATAATCCATCGCGCTGGCCAAGTGTGGGTTGGACTTCACATGAAGGTGAAGGTTTCCTCACGACATGATGTCTTCCTTCACAGCGTAGCAAGTACTTATGTTGAAAGTGATTCCCACATAAGAATTTCAGAGGTGCGAGACCCGAGGTTTGAACCCTTTTCACCACCACGTCACGTCACGGTCACGGGCCTTCCTTCAATACGAGGGAGATCAGGCCATAGTCTACCACGCTGGCCAAGTGCGGGTTGGTGGACTTTACGTGTCTTTCGAAAACTCGCTCGGTTCTCTCACGATGTTTTCCTTCACCGTAAGGCAAGTGGTAATCATGTTAGAAATGATTCGCACATAAAAATATCAGAGGTGCGAGACTTGAGATTTGAACCAGCTTTACTCGGTTTCCCAAGCGAGCGCGTTACCACTGGACTACCACTGCCTCAATAATATATATACCTACTTGGCATATATGTCTTCTTCTTCGTGACACTCTTGACAAAGCGGTCGCGGTCATCATTTAGCGACTTCTGTAGGGCAGATTTGATGCGCATCACGATTATTCGCCACTTCTACCTGTTGGCCGACATCCTGGTGCGTTCATAAAAGGGACCCCCCCCACAGCTGACTTAATTTGGTCGGTCCATCGCATGGGTGAATATAGCATATGTATATAGCCAAACTCTTTTAACTTGCATCAACGACCAATAGTGACAGTGCATCGTATTCTTAGCGGCGATGCGTCCACGCACCATCTTGCACGATCTGTGATCTGACCCCGATCCCACACTAAAGGACTCTAGATGGCGCTACTATTTCGTAATAATACTTCACTTGTATCTATTTTAACGTTAACAGTTACATATATTTTGAATTCGTTTTGATTTTATTTAAATATCCTTTACGGTAATATTTAAGTATAGTATCAATATTTGTCAGTTTAGTGAAAGTCTAATAAATGTTTTTCCAGCAATAAAATGTACGATTGATGGGTTTCTATAGATACGTTTTAGATCCACCATCAAACCAGTTTCATAGTACCATAATATTATTAAATTTCCATTAAAATTACATAAAAAATTATTATTATATTATATTATATATATTATTGTTACTGTCTGTTTGTTCCGGATAATCTCTGAAACGGCTGGACTGATTTTGACGGGCCTTTCACTGGAATATAGCTGATGTTATAGGGAGTAATATAGATTACTATTATTTCAAAAAAAAATTAGGGTTCCGCTTAAAAAAATTGAAACGTACCTAGGGACGGACCCGAGCCAAGCGAGGGTGACTCGCTAGTTTATCTAATAAAATTTTATTAAAATCATATCTGCCCGTATTATATTCAAGGTTCATAACAATTGGATTTCTTATCCTTTCATTTGGTAAATAATATAATTCAATCCTGCAATGCATACTATTGTAATTAAATATAGTACTGTTTTGAATCCAATTTTTAAATACTATATCAATTTCAAGTCAAAATAAGTAGCGGAGTTTTGCTGGGTATGCTAATATTGAAATGAAATGAAATAAACTTTATTCAATTTGACAAGCACATTACGAGTAAGTAATTAATGTAAGCGTCAGTGTAGTCAGTCCGCGAGGAAGCTACCACTGGCTCGGAAAGCAGTTCTCCTGAGAAGAGCTGGCAAGAAACCTAACAGTTGCTCTTTAAAAGAGTTATATCGAATATATATATATATATATATATATATATATATATTTGACGACACGTTTGGCTCAGTTTGTAGTGACCCTATTTGCTGCGCCAGCGGTCGCGGGTTCGAGTCCCGCTGGGGGCATTCATATGTGTGATGAGCACGAATATTTGAACTCCAGTCATGGGTGTTGATATTTATAATATGTATGTATTTAAAAATTATATATGTATAATGTATCAACTATCTGATATCCAGAACACAAGCCTCGTAGCTTACCATGGAACTAGATGGTACTGCGTGTTAATGTCCTGACATTAATTTTATATATATATATATATATATATATATATATATATATATATATCGAAGTTACATTTATTTTATTAACATACCAATATAGATAACTCGCATATGAGTCAATATTTCTTAATTCCACACATTTCCATCAACAAGAAACTCTAGAACACAGTAATTACTATTCATGATTTTGCCATAAATATCATTATTTACTTGAAATAATAAGAATTTTATATTTAATAGAGATAACACAATATTAGCTTTTTTTTTCTTTATTACAAGAAAAACCTTTAGCCATTTTTATTTATTAACATTTATTTACTCATAACGGTAAATAATATTCTATTAATATTTGTATTCTTTTTTAACATTATTGTTTGGCTACAGGTTTAGTTCTATGACACTGTCTATTATTCTATATTTTTCCTTAGTATCTTCGTACCCTCGCTTCGCTTGGGTTCGACTCTGGTGAAAAACAAAAGCAAATCTATCTCAGGGGCACCGTACATTTTTTTGGGATAAAATATAACCCATGTGCTATTCCAGACTATAATCTATTTCTGTGCCAAATTTCATCCAGATCCGTTCAGCCGTTCTGGCGTGATTGAGTAACAAACATCCATATAAACTTTCGCATTTATATAGTAGTAAGATTATTGGGATTACATATATTTTGTTAAATTATACTTAATTTACTTCCCACTAATTTAATTTGAGATTTAATATCTACGCAGACACGAAGTTAAATTCAGATGTCGAAACCGTTTAGATTACTAGCATTGCCCGCGGCTCTGCCCGAGTCCAGATGACCAAAAACCAAATTCTTAGGTTTTACATATTAGTATACTCTTACGTTGCAGTTTTTATTTTTTCTCAGAAAGGAGACATTTTCTCGCGGTAATAAGTATCCTATATGTTGACCCGGTTAACTAGCTTACACTATACCAAATTTCATCAAAATCCGTCCAGCGGTTTTTCTGTGATGCGGTAACAGACAGACAGACTGCAATTTTATTATATGTATAGATTAGAGATAGTGTACTTATTTGTTAGTGAATTTCCTAACGTGTGCCACTGTCTACGCTACCCACGTATTCTTCCATACTTGTATCGTTTTATTGTGGTATGCGTAAAATATGTTAAGAAATATTGCCATTTTAACTAACAATAAAAAAAACTGGCCTTTACTAATAACTTGCCCTGGATTTACTTACTTCATATATGACGTTTTTTAAATTATTTGATTAAATAGAATTTCTTTTTTACTTAAAGTAAATTCTAATCATTAGATGTACATATACGAGTATGTACCTATATTGTATAGGATAGATCTTTATTCACTTAATTGTTTGTTGAAGCCTCTGACTCTCAAACTAGATTAAATCTGTATGTCAGGAGTCACCGCCCTCTTCCATCCTTAATCATAATTGGAGATCAATAATATTACAAAGCATATTTAACAGTAATAATTTTAGTATTTGTTTGTGAAAGGAGAAAATAAAATTGTCTTTTGAGATTATTGCATTCAAACTGATATTATTTATGCAAATTTTTATACTTAATAACATCTAGTTTTCATTTTCAATATTAATTTTCACGTAAAGTGCGTTCCAAATACACTTTTATTGTTATTTTAAAGAGTTAAAATTGTTTTTCAGTCAGTTTCAGTTCGGTTAGGTTACGCATTATGGCAGAATAGACGCAGAAACGTCGTAGGTTTTTGATTTCTTTATTTTTAACCCCCGACGCAAAAAAGAAAGGTGTTATAAGTTTGACGTCGTTGTCGTCTGTGTGTGTGTGTCTTTCATTTGAAGATCAACTGGAAGCATCCCATAGGTTTTCGGTCGAAAACCTATATAGAAGTTCCCGTTGACCTAGTATCACGAAATTTGGCAAAAAGCAAGGTCTTACAGCATAAATAAAGAAAAAAGTACAAAAAATAAAAAAAAAACGTTAAAAATTAAAGTTAAACAGAATTCTTACAAATTTGTACGGAACCCTCGGTTGGCGAGTCCTACTCGCACTTGTCCGTATTTTTCTTATTTGGAATATGTGAATAAAAAAATAAATTTATTTTATTATATTATAAATGTTTTTTATTATATATTTATATCTAACACTATAAGATATAAAGCCATAATAAATTATTTGCTTGTTTACTTATATGTATGTAGATAATTTCTAGAACTACTAAAGTAATAAAAAATATTCTTATAATTAATAATTCATGCAGATACATTATTCTTTAGTAAATTTTTTTATGAAAGCAGAGGCGTAAAAGTAGTACCTAAGTATAGATGATTTTTAAAAAGACATTTTTCGTGCGACTCGTTTCAGCGTAACAAAGATTCTCACAACAATGTGTTAGGTAATAAATCCGCGTGTATGAAGTTGGCACAACAGATAAAGAATTGGTCCACTAAATTTTTAAACATATTATGTAATAACTTGTTGATATTATTAGTTATTAGTTTTTGCTAATATTAATTAATGTAATTGCTTAATTATTTACATCACCGGCACGTTTTAGTCTAAGTACTAAAAACGTGACTGTATCATATAGGTGATGATGATGATGATGTTCTCCAGACCGATTCCGGCTACGGCGGCCAATCTCATTGAGACTAGCCAACTGCGCAGGAGATATTATAGTGCTCAAGTGTACGCGCAGACACAACGTGCTCTCTCTACTCCTGTCACTCTCATACTCCGGTGGGACGACTACTTGACACGACCAGTGAGAGTTAAGGCGCAAGACTGACGGCTTCACGTGCTCTCCGAGGCACGTGGGTGAAACACAATGAGATAGTTTCCCACGGCAAAATGTAGCCTATGTCACTCTCCAGCCTTCTAATTATCTTCACACAAAAAAATAATACTAATCCGTCACTCCGTTTGGACAAACAATCAAAAAACAAACACTTTGACATTTATAAAATTAAGTATGCATATATTAGGGATTTATTGTAATTAAATGTATACTATTGATTATGTAATTGTAGGGAATGTTATATTATACACTTAGACATACATATCTGATTACTTATTATTGTCTTATAAATGCATATAAATGTTTTAATATGTGTGTTGTTAGTATAAATAAATAAAAAAATATATAATAAATATAAATTATTAAAATAGTTTATAATAGTAACATAATTAAAGCGATATTTTGTAAATAAAAAATATAGCATTGGTTTATTTTGTATAATTTTTTAACGAAAAGTATTCTATACATATACTAGCTAGCTAGCTATATATAGCGCTATACATTTCATGAATTAAACTCTTTACAATTGTATTTTTTCTTACACAATATTTTCTAATGAATTCATATGATATGGAAAATTGCTTTTTAAGAAACAAAAGAGCTTGTAATATTTAAGAGATTTTATGATAAAATATTTCACATCACTGTTAAATTTTATTATTGTACATTATTTACGCACAATTGTTTGGTTTTCTATTTAGTTTAGCCTACATGGCATGTCTTACTTAATGGTCGGGGACCACGTAGATCTCTATTTGGCATATAAACTTCATTTATGATCATACATTTGGCTCAGTGTGTAGTGACCCTACTTACAGTGCCAGCGGTCGCGGGTTCGAGTCACGCTAGGGGCATTTATTTCTGTGATGAGCACGAATGTTTGTACTCCAGTCATGGGTGTTTATATTTATAATATGTATGTATTTAAAGTTATATATTATGTGTAGTGTATCAACTCTCTGGTATTTATTATACTATATTTATATACACATGTTTAGCTATCTCAGTACTATATTTGATACTAGCGACTCACCCTCGCTTCGCTCGGGTTCTCTAGGTACGTTGTAACGGTTAGTATGGAATAGATACACTATATTATAGATTTTAAATTATATAGCGAACCTCGCTTCGCTCGGATCCGTCCCTAGGTAAAATAAAATTAGCCTATGTTACTCCCTCTAACATCAGCTATCCTCCAGTGAAAGCCCCGTCAAAATCAACTTAGCCGTTCTAGAGATTATCCGGAACAAACAGACAGACAAAAATTTTAAGAATTGTGTTTTTCTTATAAATACCGTATATAATTAGACTAACGTTCTCGTTTCGCTTAACTGTCCCGACGCGTGGTACATCTTAAATACGTATATATTTCGTATTTTTTTTATTTGAATTTTACTCGCGTCAAAAAAGTTTTACTTTACTTGAGTCATTTTTTTTTAATTTAACTCGAGTAATAAGTTATCACTACACAAAATTTACTTGAAATCAGTTCAATACTTTTTGCTTGAAACGCACACAGATAAAAAATTTAATAACTATTGTTTTGGTGTCATATTTTATAAACAATACAGTCATAGTTTTTAAAAAAAAAATTGATGTACAGATTTCGCTAAGTTACTATATTTTTATTACATGTATATATAGATATTATCATATTTGTTTTAGTAGGAATCTTGCTTCGGGCTTAAGATTTTTCCTAGATATTTGTTCATAATCCACACTAATATTATAAATGTGAAAGTGTGTTTGTTTTTTTGTCCTTCTTTCACGTCAAAACAGAGTGACAGATTGGCGTGATTTTTTGTGTGTAGATAGTTGAAGGGCTGGAGAGTGACATAGGCTTCTTTTTACGGCGGGAGATTATGTCATTCTCACGGGAAAACATGTTATAATAAAACCCAAAGAGTTATTTATGATCAGAATTACATGAAAGTTGGTATTAATACTCTTCAATACAATTAATTAAATACGTCTTTTAGCATTTTTCGAAATTCATCCTATAAGGTGGTAAAATAGCGGATGAAAGTTTGTATGAAACCTACCATTTTAGAGATTTTTTGTAGTTTTAGCGCGAGCGAAGACGCGGGTTCTGCTAGTATTGCTATAATCACAGATCATATAATACTTTACTAAAATTTACAAAAAACAGTAACGGTGGCTGAGTTTGCATACTAAAAAAAATCGTTAACTGAACTCAAGTTAATTATATAACAAAACACAATAAAATAAAAGCTTACGAATGTATAATAAGTGCAAACTAATTAGATCCATAGACGTAATCTCATAAACAAATATGCAGTGGTCAGCCTTTAGAATATATGTAGGTACTTGTATATATATATATATATATATATATATATATATATATATATATATATATATATATATATATATATATATATATATATATATATATATATTACGCTGAAGGTTATCTGATCTGTTCACCCTGATATCTTGGACTTCTGTTCAGAATTAAAAAAATGTCTTATAACCAATTTATTAAGAAACCAGCGACTTACCCTCTCTGCCCTCTTACCCTCTTACTCTAGACAATATATTATACATATATATTATATACATAGATACAAAATAAATAGTTCTGAACTTTTCAAATTACCAGCTGTTTTTTTGGGTTATCCCTTTTTTTTAATACTTAAACCACCCCTGACACACCACCTACAAAACAAAAAAAGAATTATGCAAATCGATCCAGCCGTTTTTAAGTTTTAGCGAGATTAACGAACAGCAATTGATTTTTATATACATATTACGAGTATATATATACTGTGTATATATATTAAATATTACAGGCCATTTTAATTATATAATTTGAATTTATTTTTTGCAAAAGGAAGCAGGCGGAACCGCCAGTTTTGTAATAAGACACTAAAATATTCCATAAACAAAAATATGGTAAATATCTTAATTCGCATAATTATTTTCTGTAATAAAATTATGCCATCCTTAGTTTCACTTAAAGTTTTAATCTCGTTAATTTTTATTTTTGTAATTGTAACAAGAATTGTTAGTTTTTACTGTTTTCATTAAAATATGATAAAATAAGACCGTTTTATGTTTTCTTGTGAGATATTAGCTATCGTAAATAATATATTACAGACTAGCAACTCACCCTCGCTCGCTCCGCTCGGTATCGTCTCTACTTACGTTTTAACGTTTAGTATAGATTTCTCAGAGATAAGATATTTTCTCGCAGTAAAAAGTATCCTATATGTTGACCCGGATAACCAGCTATCATCATACCAAATTTCATCAAATCCCTCCAGTGGTTTTTCCGTGATGCGGTAATAGACAGACAGACAGACAAAAATTCTAAAAACTATAGATTCGGCCTCTGTAGCCCTTTAAGGTTAGCTTTCTAAAGTTAGATTTCTTTGAAAATTTATATGGAATTGTCCTATTGTGTAAAGTATTAATAAAAAATATGTACGAAAATCGGTTCACATGCGAAGTTGCGCGTAACTTACAAAAACACTTGAATTCTTGTTTTTCGAAGTCGACCAAATACAGAATTTGTTATGTAATTTAAGTATTTTATTTAATTGTATCTTTTTTTTTAATGCAAATCTTAAAATAAATCAACTTTAACTTACTTTCTACCAATCAGCATACTTTCCGGATGCGGAGATGACTCAGTAAGCCTCTTTACATATATAGAATTTCATCTGAAGAGTCTGTACGTAAAACAAACATTTACTGAATACAAAGTATTGGTTTAAATGTAAGATGCGAAATGTTAAATCACCGTAGAGAGAAAGCCAATGGGATATCTTGATTTACGATGAAGCTTTATAGCTAATTATTAAGATTTTATTGTACCTTCATTTTATTTGTATTTCTTAATTTTATTATACAACTGTTTATATAAGAGATCAATATGATTAAATGATACACAGCTCATAGTCTTTGCTCACCAAATAATGAAAATTTAACTAAAACGATATACAATTCCATACTATCCTTAGGAATTGATTTCTTTTGAATATTTCACGTACCATCCTTAAAAACCTATTCATTAAAATAAGAATCATGAAAATTGACAAAAAGTCGCATAACATATATCTACTTTTATTAAGTCACTAAAAAATTTTGTGAAACAAAAATTTTATTCGTATTAGCAACTCCCGCAGTAAAAAGTATCCTATATTTTAACCCGGATAACCAGCTATCATGATACCAAATTTCATCAAAATCTGTCTAGTGGTTTTCTCGTGATGCGTTCCCAGACAGACAGGCAGACAAAAATTCTAAAAACTGTAGATTCGGCCTCTGTATCGATAATTAACATTATTTCAATAATATTTTCTAAAAAAATTTAATGTACAGATTCGACTCAAAAATTTATTATATGTATAGATTTTGTACATTGCAAGAAAAACGGGACACACATACACACATATTTTTAGCCTTTTACTGAACGGAAAGAACAAAAAATGTATATACGTAATAATATCATTATGTATTTTGCATATGTTACATTGTTAATCGACATGTTCATTTGGATCGAAACTACGCAACAACTTTCACTCAAAGAACTTGGTGAATTCCCACCCCATGATTAACATAGAATATATTATCCAAGATCATTTGTTTCAGGCGTCATTTCCTTGCCTTTGAAATGCCATTTATTTTGAATTATAACAAAAGTTACATAACACTTTTCGAACAAATCCTTAAGATAATAGTTGATAAAAGTAGAGACTAAACTGCTACAAAAGTAGAGTCCTAAAATATTTAAGCTAAAATATAAATTAATTGTACTAATACATTAAAATAAAGATTATACATTAAATAAAGGTTCCTATTAGTATTAAGTTCAAAGTTATTGTTAAATATTAAATTTTAAATGTTGTTAGGTAATACATATTAAACTATGGACCTGTGTCTGAATGAAAATAAAAAAAATAAAAATAAAAAAAAATAAAAATTAAGATAAATTACGATTAAAATATGGTTATCAATAAAGATCTAGGAATTGACTAGAACAAAAGAAAATTAAGTAAACAATGTTAACTTAATTAATGTTAACTTAATTTACATTTAGTACATACATATCTATACATATGATAAAATTGTAACTAAGCCGAACCTGTATATTAAATATTTTTTGGAAAATCTTATTGAAATAGACATTATTATCGATACAGAGGCCGAATCTATACTTTTTGGAATTTTTGTCTGTCTGTCTGTTACCGCATCACGGAAAAACCACTGGAGGGATTGTGATGAAATTTGGTATGATGATAGCTGGTTATCCGGGTCAACATATAGGATACTTTTTACAGCGGAAAAATATCTTATCTCTGAGAAATGGATACTAAACGTTAAAACGTAAGTAGAAACGAACCCAAGCGAAGAGAGGGTGAGTCGCTAGTGTATTATAAAGGTATTATATACCGTACATATTATAACCAAGAACAATGACACCTCACAATGTTTTCTGTTAAAATATGAAATTATCTAATATGCTCTATTAATATTACATATGTGAAATTTCATGAAGACGTTTGGATGTTTGATACTCCATTACGCCTAAAGTTGGTGAAAAATGAGAAAGAGAACCAAATTTAGAGTCAAATGAAATGAGAAAAGGCTAGCAAAGAGAAAGAAAGAGAGCAGAGATTTTTTATTTTAAAACATCCCTTTCCAAGGAATATGAGTTTGTGTTTTATGATATGTTCTTTCTCATTCTCACAGTGACTGTTGGAAATTAAAAAAAAACAATTGCAAATTCGCACTTAGCTAGCGTGGTGGACTATGGCCTGATCCCCCTCGTATTGAAGGTAGGTCTGTGCCCAGCAGTGGGACGTTAAAAAAGGTTGAATACACAAGTGCAAAACATGGTTTCGCAACATAAAAATTACAAATTAGTTAATTAAGCGACCGTTCGTCATATACTAACGAAATTTAATAATCTTACGTTGATTCACGTGATGATTTATGTCTATTTCATAAATTCCTGAGCATGATTTTAAGTAGATTAAGATGATAAGTATGCTAAATGAGCGTATAACATTCATTATCGCGATATGGAGTCGTGCGTCGCGTGCGCGTGCTATTGTTTGCTATTTTCTTTCCCTATTTTTCTTAGACAATTATTTTGTGTTAGATATGACTTATGACAGTTATGAACTTTAATTATCTTTTTACTTGAACATACAGCAATTATGTAAATGTCTATCTTTTTACCCGACTGCAACAAATCTCTTAGGAGGGTTAGCTGTTTGACCTGTAAATATGTATGTCTGTATATACGATCCTATGTCTCCTCGTTATTACTAAACGGCTTAATTGATTTTATGATTCATACGTTGTTAAATTATACATATTATAACTAGCGGCTCACCCTCGCTTCGCCTCTAGACGAACAAAATCAAATATATCCCACGGGAACCGTACATTTTTCCGGGATGAAAAGTATCTAAAATGTTGACCGGGGATATAAGGTACCACCATGCAAAAATTCATTTAAATCGGATCAATAATTTCGGAAATTAGCCTGTACGTTTGTACAGGCTAATTTCCGAAATTATTGATCCGATTTAGGCAGAAACAAAAAAAAAATGAAAAAAAAAATCTGGATTTGTTCTATTTCCCTTCTTACATCCCTCTGATTCGGTTTTTAGTATTTTTTTCTATGAACAGACATTCGACCTCTACAGTTTTATTATATGTATAGATTTTAGGATATATTGAGATTATTTAAAATGAAGATGACGGATTTTATGCGTCAATATTTGTGTCATGAAAATATTTCACGTTGATAGCTCAGTAGGACTTATTTAAATTAATAACTTCAGTTAACTACTAAAATCTTTAAGAATCTAATGCCCGATGTCACCAACGTCACCTAAGCTTAAGGGATCCACTAAGCATGGTTAGGGGGCTGTTAGGGGACAGTTTCTGTTTCACCGACAGTTAGGGGTCAAATAAATGTTAAAAGGCCCCCTAAATTTAGGGGCTCCAATATATCGGCTTAAAGACGATGGTAAAACGAAATATAATTTAGGGGCTAGTTTAGGGGAATTTTGAGCTAGGGATCCCATACGTATGTGGTAGCTTATGGGGTGGTGGTGAAATCGGGCATAAGTCATCGAAGCAACATCTAAGTACAAAATTATGTCCTGCTAAGTAAGATGACATCACTAAAAGCTGCGAGTAGAATATAAAATCCCATTCATATTCAACACAGTAAAATGTTCGAAAAGACATAAAATAACTCCGAATTTGTTTTAAACATTTTAAGTGAAATAAATTATTTCTATTAAGGGCAGATTTTAAAATTTCAATCCAATACTGTGAATTAAACTGCTTTAACCTTATCTAAGCATCAAGACTAACGGGTGTGCCATCACCCAACCATATCTTTGCAGTTGACCTAGGCTTGTTAGGTTAAAAGAATCTAGATAGAATGTAGCAGCCTTGATCTGCTAAGATGCGTTGCAATTACGGAAAATTGTATGTAATTACACTGAGAACTCTTATTTACTAGTTATAAATGAACGGTATTTTACAATGTTGGCCATTTTTTTGCGACTTTAAGATATCATCTCACTCACCATAAGAAACAAACTTTACTTTTGATACAAGAGTATGTCAGAGGGTAATTTAAACAAGTATATTTTCTCGTGTAATAAACACATTTTTGCAAGACGGCGAGTATTCTTTGCGGCATTTATTTGGTCCGAAAATCGCGGGTTCGATTATTGCGGGGGAATATTTGTACCCATATATATAAATAGTGTTTGTACATACGAGTATTTAGTTTAAGAAGTATTAAGTCCTCTTTAACGTCCCACTGCTGGGCACGGGCCTCCCTTCAATACGAGGGGGATCAGGCCATAGTCCACCACGCTGGCCAAGTGCGGGTTGGCGGACCTCAAATGTCTCTCAGACGTGCAGGTTTCTTCAGGATGTTTTCATTCACCGTAAGACAAGTGGTAATTATGTATGAAAAATTGATATGAAAATATCAGAGGTATGAGACCCGGGATTGAACCGGTTTCACTCGGTTTCCCAAGCGAGTGCTTTGCTACAAGGCTACCACTGCCTTAATTTAAAGTTTAAACGAATGATGATATTGGCATAATAGCTAATAACCGAAAACAAAACCTAAAGATAACTTATTTAAACTTATTCGAAAACGAAAATGTAAATCATAAGTACATATATCGTTAACAGGATACCGGTATTATATAATGTCCATATTGTTTTATCGATGGACGTACCTACTTGTAAAAGTAGTTGAACTGCATCTTACGTAAGGCTGACTCATGCAGAAAGTGCTTTGTAAGGACTTTTATACCAAAAACGTGCGTCTGGTAACAAATGTGACCTAATAATACGGAAATGGGTATATGAGTCAATTGTAATGTAAATTTGTGTTGAAATTGTTTAGATATCGTGGGATTTTCCAATATATTTATTTATTTATAATATTTAGTAAGGAATGCAAGGATATATATAATACAAGTAAATATTCCAGTTTGTAACATAGTTCCAGTTTGTAACATATAATTTTATTTCAAATCACGAGTTTTATTGTCGTCGTCAATGCGTAATTGAAGTCATATTTTATTTAACATTTTAATTTTTTTGGCCTAAGTTTAAAAGTCCTATGTAAAAACCGCTTCCATCTTAAAGAAATAAAAACTATCTGTTCCCAATTTTTAAAAGTCAAAAGAGACAAAGGTGCTGCTTTGTTTTCTTTTCGCCTGTTTATGAGATGTGGCTGTATCAACAACTTTTATAATCTTAGAAGTATATAATATTATAAGTACATATTTTTGTAAGTTAGTGGGTGTATAAACAATATTTGTATGTAAAAAGCGTTTGGGGTCATTGACATCGAACCTCAGAGTGTAAGTGAAACTTGCAACAATGCATATACATATTTCCGGAATTCTACGTTTGCTTACGCATACGCTTTATCGACTGCTATATCTACAGAAGGCTAACTGTACAATCCTACTTCAGTTCAAATAGCTTATAGGTTAGGCACTAAAATATCAAAATTTCACACTATGGTTGACCGACTTATAAAGAAAGAGATACCCAATTTTAATTTTTTTATTTTGTTAACTATATCTACGCCAATTGTAAACCTATTAAAAGACTAAAACACTTTGTTTGTTTTAGATTGGGGCAAGCAAGTGTGATACTACAAGCTTCAAAGCTTCGGGCAGCTATTGAAAATTTCTTACAGAAAACCTCGAGTATATTTGTATGATGTTGAACTAGAATCCACGACCTCAGAATCTGCAGCCAGACATGCGAGCCCAACGAGACTTTCAGAAACACCAAGTTTGTGAACCGGACATATATAACCTCTTTTTATTCCATGGTTACTGTAAGATGTTATTTAAAATTTTATTAAACCGTCACATAAGCATGAGCCTTTTTTTTGTTATCGCTGGGGAAACCCTTCATGGGGTCCACCCTACCGGCCGTCAATGGGTAGGGTACTGTGAGACTCCTACTCACTAAAACCCACAGCGGAACCCGCCGCAGTGCAATGGGGCGTTGCAGGATCGCTTGCGCATTCACTACAACACCCCATATAAGCATGAGCCTGAGCGAAGTCAGGTAGGTTCGATTTCTATTATTTTGCTGCGGCTATGAGTATGCTTAATCTATTGTGATCAATACAAATTATGAATAATTATAATGCTAAAAATATTTAACCTAAGTATCTATACTAATAATAAAGAGGTAAAGTTTGTGAGTTTGTGACGATCTAGGGGGTATCTCTGGATCTATTAACCAATTTAGATGAAATTTAGTAAGAAGATAGTTTGAGACCTTGGGAAGGACATAAGATACTTTTATTCCCGGAAATCATCTCTTAAGAGGGTGAAAATGGGGATGAAAGTTTGTGTGGGGAATCAAGCTAGGGATGAACCCGCGCTAAGTGAGGGTGAATCTCTAGTATATTATAATGAGGCAGCATTTGTTTGTTTGTTTTGTTTTGTTTTGTTTGTTTGTTTGTTTGTTTGTTTGTTTGTTTGTTTGAACGCACTAATCTCAGGAACTACTTATTCAATTTGAAAAATTCTTTTTACATTAGATAGCCCGTTTATTTGGGAAGGCTATAGGCTATATATCATATAATATATGTATAGCCTATCTATTCCATACTAACCGTTAAAACGTATCCAGTTAAACATAAAATTTCATACATTTCGTGTATGAGCAAAATGAATTTCCAGAGTATTGTCCATTCGAGATGTCCATTAATTTCAAAACAATATAACGCATTACGTAACACAACCTTAATATATCTGGCCTTGTCTATTATTGGGGATAGATCGTTAGTGTGATATATGGTTAGTAAAATAAGAGCAGGCGAGTTGAGTAATGTTTTTATGAAGGCTCTACGGTCTCTAATAAAATAATTGAAGATGAAGTCATATCAATTAATCTTTACATATAATAAAATGGTAACTAAGCCGAATCTGTACATTAAATATTTTTTGAAAAATCTTATTAAAATAGACATTATTATCGATACAGAGTCCGAATCTATAGTTTTTAGGTTTTTTGTCTGTCTGTCTGTCTGTCTGTTACCGCATCACGAGAAAACCACTTGACAGATTTTGAAGAAATTTCGTATGATAATAGCTGGTTATTCGGGTCAACATATAGAATACTTTTTACCGCAGGAAAATATCTCATTTCTGAGAAAAAATATAAAAACTGCATTGTAAGAGTATACTAATATGTAAAACCTAAGAATTTGGTTTTTGGTCATCTGAACGCGGGCGGAGTCGCGGGCAATGCTAGTATATAGATAAAAATAATGCAAATGTAGCTCTAAAACTGTACCGTATACTTTTATTTTAATCTTTTTATGCTCGATAAAAATCTCTGTAGAGATTCTCAACTTAAGTGCTTGAAAGCTAGGCATTGCTTCACTAAGAAGTAACGCAAGCATGGGACGCAAACGTAGTCAGAACAGAAAATTTGAACAAATTTTAGAATTTAGTAGTTCAATTTTAAATTACATTATGACAGTCCTGCGTTACGATAATTTTTGTTAAATTTTATTGTTATTTAACATCTAATGTCATATTTACTACAATATAGTATTAATGTAGCTATCAAAGTAGATGATTTTGTTTAATCCAATAAATTGAACTGAAGATAATGTGTATTAGACCGACTGATTTGTTGCGAATTGTGTACCTAGTAGAATAGTTGTCTTATGAATTAAAAAACTTAAAAATAACGAAACAGCTATGAAATAACGAAAATCTGGTAACTTTCTTAGATTTACGCGAATAGTTTGAAATAAAACTATCTTTTCCGATTTTTTCGCGGATTTATTTTGATTTTTGGTTCCCGACGTTTCGAATGCTTTATAGCGATTATGATTACGGGAGGTCTCTCCCTTAAAAGCTTTGCACAGTCAAAGTAAAATACACCATATCATATAAATTGTGTAATATAATAAATTTGTTTCATTTAATTTAAGGTTTATTTTTTAGGTATTTATTTGTATTCCTCACAGCGAACCCTTTTATTTGATATCCATATCATTGGGGTGCTAAAAAACACAGTTAGTCTTCGCTGGGAGTGCGTCATATTGGATTTAGAATGACGTCACTTATCTTACCATGCATTGTCATCCAAACTATCGTAAACGTCGTGTATGCAAAATTTCAGCTCAATCGGTTGAGGACAACTTTTTTGCTTTAAAATTCAGTTGTAAGATTTAGACACAAACAAACATACATACAAACATTGGAAGTTAAATAAAAGCTTGTAAAAAATCGTCCCTTCTGAGCGCTTACATAGCTAACTTTAGCTTCCTATAAGTTGCTAAATACAAACATTTTAATTATGCCACGATTTAGATGTATTTATTAATGTGCTTCTTACTTTTTTACAGATAAAGGAAATTACTTATAACGTCATTAACAAAACTTATCTCACATCATCAGAACCCGTTCCTCTTACATAACGACTCAATATTAATTGATTTTCAAAATTGAATCTTATTGTAAAGCATTAAAATTCAAAATTCTTTAGGAAAATTTTAAGTGAATCCTGAACAAGTTTAGCCATGACTGTGATGAGAGTGAGAGTGGTCTTGCTTTCGCTGATGTAACTGTTATTAAATATGCGACTTTAAGTTGTTATAATAAAGTCGATTTTTGTATGATATTATTCATATGCATGAGTTTACGCGTTCATCATAATACATTCGATCAATGTGGATTATTTTTTTAAGTACACAAATAAGTCTTATAAATAACTATGTATTCATTCTTAATTCATTTTTATACTTTTTTTTAATTTTAACGACACGTTTGGCACAGTTTGTAGTGACCTTACTTGCTGTGCTAGGAGTTGTGGGTTCGAGTCCCGCTGAGGGCATTCGTTTGTGATGAGCGTGAATGTTTGTACTCCAGTCATGGGTGTTTATAATTATAATATGTATGTATTTAAAGTTATGCGTAGTGTATCAACTATTTGCTATCCACAACCCGGGCCTCGTAGCTTACCGTGGAACTACATAGATAGTGCTGTGTGTATATATATATATATAAACCTTCCTCTTGAATCACTCTATCTATTGCTGAAAACTGCATTACAATCCGTTGAGTAGTTTAAAAGATCTAAGCGAACAGACGAACAGCGGAAGCGATTTCATTTTTATATTATGTAAAGATTAATTCGAATGTGTGTTATTTCGAACTTCTTTCAAGCACTAATATACTTCTTCCTTTCAGTAATAGAGCAACTTATTCTGATTTTTTATGTACGGAAAGTATTATAGCTATTTGACTGTAGCTATAGTTTTTTGACCTTTACGATAGATATTGCACTTGGGAATATATGTAAAGTGGAGTTTTCGATGGATATAGATATATAGAATACTAGCATTATCTGTGACTCCGCCCGCGTTCACATGACCAATAACCAAATTCTTCGGTTTTACATATTAGTATACCTTTACATTGCAATTTTTGTATTTTTTCTCAGAAATGAGACATTTTCCCGCGGTAAAAAGTATCCTATATGTTGACCCGGATAACCAGCTACCACCATACCAAATTTCATCGAAATCCCTCCAGTGGTTTTTCTATGATGCGGTAACAGACAGACAGACAAAAATTCTAAAAACTATAGATTCGTTCTCTGTATCGATAATAAAGTATATATCAATAAGATTTTCGAAAAAATATTGAATATACAGATTCGACTCAGTTACAATTTTATTATATGTATGTATAGATATAGGATTGAAGTAAATTGATAGCATTAGTTCATCACAAAAACTTCATATACAAGAAAAGTCGAAGACCAAAACAAGTATGTATTAATAAAATCTGTTATTACATACATGAGCCTTCAGACGTATAATGGTTTAAAATGGCTTTACGAATTGACATAATATCTTACATCTACACTCTACTATTCACTTTGATTAATGGAGTGTGTTTGTAAGAGTCGTACGCTTATTACTAAACCCGTTTTCAAATTATTGATTTTTATGATGTTCTAACAGTGATTGCATTTTGTAATATAGTTAGTAGCTTGAAGCAATCATACTTATTTAATGTGATACCTCTAAGTAGAAATTAAATGTTTAGAATAGAATTCTTTATTTCGAAACTGTGATTAAAATATAGATATAATATTTTTTTTAATAGGCAGTGGTAGCCCAGTGGTAACGCGCTCACTTGGGAAATCGAGTGAACCGAGTTCAAATCCCGGGTCTCGCACCTCTGATATTTTCATGTGCGAATCATTTCCAACATCTTAACGGTGAAGGAAAACATCGTGAGGAAACCTGCATGTCTGAGAGAACCTAGCAAGTTTTCAAAAGACATGTGAAGTCCGCCAACCCGCACTTGGCCAGCGTGGTGGACTATGGCCTGATCCCCCTCGTACTGAAGGGAGGCCCGTACCCAGCAGTGGGACGTTAAAAAAAAGGGCTGAATACATAATATTTTTTAAAAAACTATTGATTACTAATTAACTAAAATCAAATTATTATTAGTTTTATTTTTACTTTATTTTTTATATTTTAAATTATATTGTTTCTAATTTTTGTTAATTTTGTATTTTTTATCAGTTACTATAATAATTCCATAATATTATAAATGCTATGTACACTTGTAATTGATATGCATGTCTGATTTTTTTTTATTTCACTTTAATTATTGTATTGAATTGTTTAACATGTGTATTGTAAGTGTGCTTAATAATAAATAAATTTTGTGGCTTTTAGGCAAGCTAGTTTGGCATAATTTACTCTAACAATGTGGCGTATAATGAAGAAGACATGATGAAAATTGACCAGTGGCATGTGGTCTCATCATGAACAAAGAAAAAATAGTTTAAATAAATGTCAATAGATGACGTTAAATATGTCGATCTGTTATGAAAGTTGTGTTACATTAACAAAAGATAAAAAAAATGGATACCAAAAGGTATATTATTGTTTTAAAAAATATTCTAAGTGGAGGGAAACGAAATAATGAGCCGGTAAAACAAAGCGTAATTTTACCGATTATTGAAATATCACCAATCAGATGATGGGTTTGTAGTATATATTCACAGATGGCGTTTTTATTTTTTAGGAATCGTTAAGACCACAGAAACTATTTTATTGGAATTCATAATGAATTTTACAATATTTACCGTACGTTAGTTTGCACATATTTATAAAATAAAACAGTTTAACTATTTGTGAATCAACGAAATATTTATTATCTATTCAAACAAACAAAAATAGCGAGAATTAGCGCTCTCCAATTTCTTTGTATGGGATGAGACATCTATAATAGTATAGTATTATGTGATCTGTGCCAATATTAACCAGATTTTAAAGATTTTTGTGTATGTTTGTTACTCCTGTACATTGAAACGGCTGGACAGAATGGCTGGCATGGTAAGATCATATTATATCAATATAGTGTATTATAGTCCCAATGAGAAAAGTGTACGCTGATGCCGATGCCGAATAAGCGTGAAGACGGTAATTATACGAATGGCATAAATCAAAAGTCTCCGTTGCCTAAATGAAGTGAATTAATGGGTAGTATATTAGTATGTAATATAATTAAATTTATATGACACTCTAATTACCATTTATTTTGAATATATATTTTATATCATAATTATTACGAGTACATTGGATAAAAACTGGTGTTCTATATTTGTTATAAGAACATTTAAAATATTATCTATACTAATACATATTATATAGAGGTAAAGTTTGTGAGTTTGTGACGCTGTAGGGGGTAATCTCTGGATCTACGGAACCGATTTAGATGAAATTTGGTAAGAAGATAGTTTGAGACCCTGGGAAGGATATAGAATACTTTTTATCCCGGAAGTCATCCCTAAAGGAGGTAAAAATGGGGATGAAAGTTTGTATTGGGAAGGAAGCTAGGCACGAACCCGAGCGAAGCGAGGGTGAGTCGCTAGTATATTATAAAAGAAAACAGATGTCTTAAACTAAAAATATCTTTTTGGATTTTTTCGTGGTTTTTTTATTTTAAATAGTAATTTAAATCCGAAATAATAGTTTTAATGTCAATTATTCGCGTAAATCTAAGAAAGTAAAAATGCAAAATGCTATGCAAAAAATAAAGTTTAATGAATTATATAAATATTTAATATTTAAACAGTAGGTACTTACATTGTTATAAATCTTCCAAAATGAATTTGAATTGATAGAAATTTAAATAAACGAAAGAGAAATGAATAATAAAAACGTGGGATATTTAAAAATAATATATACTGATATAACTTCACACTCAAACACATACGTATTCAGATACACAGACACACAGATCTTTTTATGTATAGATAATTATAATCGACATACTTAGTTTTAGATTTTCTTTGATAATATTAACTTATTTTTACTGTAGAAGATATACAAGAAGTTCTCCATACTAGTACGGTAAATACAAGTTTTACTACTTTTTTTTAACTATTATTACTACTTTTTCATCCCATTGCTGGGCGTGGACCTTTCGTCAATATGAGGGGGATCAAGCTACAGACCACCATGCTGGCCAAGTGCGAGTGGACACTTCACATATCTTTCCATAACTAGTATATAATTCGAATATATGTACTAATTGAATAAATAATTTTTCATATCTCATTTCTTTTATTTTTTAATTTTACATGCAATTTACATAATAAATAATAAGACGAAACTTTGTCGTAATGAAAGTAATTTTATTTAAATAAGACACAGCGTGGTTTGTTTCTGCGTCTAAAATCATTAAAACGAAATTGCTGCGATTAAAGTCTGTCTCAAATTTATTTAAAAAATTACGCATAATAGTAATTTATTTAAAATAGGCTAATTAATTATGCAGTTTAGACATCAGATAAGTATAGTTCAGCGTAATTTTTATGTTCTTAAGATTCATAAATCTTTTCCTTGTTACGTAAGAAAGCAAATCGTGCGGGCAAGTTCGATGCCCTTAACACATACCGTGAGTTATTTTTTTTATATGACGTATAGATACTACGTATTGCCACTCTCGATATCATCTGAATCGAATATATTTAATACTAATGATTAGCACTTGCTTTGTCCGTATGCTATTTTTTAATATTTCTCGTAAATAATAATATATGTATAATTGTGTATTGTTGTGTATTTTTTATTAAGTTAAAGTTATATAATATACGGTCAAAACGTTTCACTTTTCATATTAAATTTGTCGCTTCTTTTTTAGTGATTTAACCTCATATTAGTATTACAAAACACTTATACCGTATAAAGTGTGATTTTGATACAGTTTTTGACAATCTTTAGATTAACTAGAAGATTTTATTGAAACTATATAAATATTTTAAGAAAGTATATTTCTCATCTGCTATCTGTTTTTTTTAAATTAACTTTTTTGGGAAAAAATCTAAAATTTTCAAACAAACATGATATGTTAACCAAATTATGTATATACGATGTCGTAAAGGGAAATTTCCAAATGTCAAGGTTTACGCAACTGAATTGTTTAGAGTGGGTGCTTTTACGTAATAAATATATTTAGCGAAGCTCTTACTGTACCGTTTTGTAAGGAGCTTCATTCTTATGCAAGTGAGGTCACTCTGTCCCGCATTGCGTAAGGGCGGAGAAAACTTTCTAACATCCGTTGGTCAGATGTAGAGTTTGACTTGTTAATGTAAAAAAATAACAGATGACACGATAAAAGACCTTGGCATCTCCGACTTGATGCTTACGAAATATTTGTATACTCAGTTATGTGTGCTCTTTCTCTTGGTTAGATGACTCTAAATCGATTTCTTTTACTTTTGGACTCGGATATTGTTTGTTTAAGTGTTGTGTATGTATTATTTGACTTAATGGTACGATTTTAGAGAGTTATGAAAATAAAAGCATGGAGTTCGTTGGTTTATCGAGTTTTTTATGCAAAAAGATTTTATAATACAACTAAAATTATACATTAAAATTACTATTTACATAAATACATTTAGGCACCGTAATTTTTTCTCTACTTATAACTAAATTTGTCGCCGGCTGAGCAGGTATCACAAGTTAGCACGCGGGGTGCGGTTTAGTATGGGCCACCGGAGTGTCCGGGGGGTCCGTAAGAAGAGCTGACGGAGCCGGAGCCGCTGATGCTGCCACCGCCGATGCTGCCACCTCCGATGCTACCACCAGAGATGCCAATGCCAGATCCACCGTGTCCACCACCGATACCACCGCCAATACCAGATCCGCCGAGTCCACCACCAATACCACCGCCAATACCACCGCCAATACCACCTCCGATGGAACCACCGTCCTTTTGGGTCTTGTATTTGATGAAGTATACTTCGGGCTTTGAGGGTTGGGTGGGAGCGGCAGTGGGGATGGTGATATCGGGTTGATCTTCGGGTTTCTTGACCAACACGTATACGAGGGTCTTCTCTTCGTTTTGGGCTTGAACAGGGATGACGGGCGCTAAAGGTGCAGGAGGTGATGGGGCCTTGATGAAGATAATCTTGTAGTGTTTCTGGGGGGTGCCACCGCCGACAATGGTTTGTTGGCGTGGTTCTTCAGGTTCTGGGGGTGGAACGTGGACGTAGATGTGTTTCTGGACGATGGGGGTACCTCCGAAGCTGCCTCCGAATCCACCTCCGAATCCGCCTCCGAATGCGGCACCGCCGCCGCCGCCGGAGCTGAATCCGCCGCCGGAACCGAAACCGCTGCCGAAGGAGGATCCACCGCCAGAGGAGAATCCTCCACTGATTCCACCACCACCAATACCGAAGCTGCTGGAGCTCAGACCACCGGAGGAGAAGCCACCGCTGATTCCACCGTGGCCGCCACCGATACCTCCCCCAATACCACCGATGCCTCCATGACCTCCAAGACCACCGCCACCGGGCGCGTTGTAGGAGTATCCGGCTTCGGGTCTCGCCGAGCCGATCGCCGCAACGGCTGCTAATACCTGAGACACAAAAAAGGACATTTTCACATACCTATTTATAAACCAAAGCACGATTTCAAAATAATTTGATCATTTAAAAATTTATCAATTGAAATTGAATATAAACTACATATAAGCCCGCCCGTAGCACTGAAACTTCCTGAAATCGATTCCCATGATCGATGACATATCGCTCGAGTAATTGTATCGAGAGCACTGAGTCACAATCCCATAAGGAAGCATGACTCTTGCGGGTCACACACAGGTCACAACACTTTCACTACACACGGATACCTACCAAGAACGCTTTCATGTTGTCTCACGGAGGTCTCGTGGTTGTGTGATGCTCTGTACCTGATTCACTTGGCTTTTATACAGACGGCTCGTCGATGCCTCTCTCCCTGACTCTTCCTAAGATTCGGCCTTCAGGCTATACGAGAATTATGATTTTAATGACACCCGTCCGAATTCGCCTTCGGTGAAAACAATGTAGAACTTTGGATCGACACTTTCTCGGTAAAAACTAACATGTCGACGTTTTTTCATATATATTTAATTGTTCATTGTTATAATTACTATAGTTTTATGAGAATTAATAAGTATTCTTATTAATTCTCATATATGATAATAAATGTTTCAAGCCTTTTTTTCGTATAAGCCTGCTTGCATTTTAATGTAGGTATAGAGTTACCCTTAAAAAGAGTTCAACGACTCAAATAAAATTTTAGAAACAGGATGTTTTTTAAAACTAAATAAATATGATTATTGAAAACCACTCTAATGACAAAATTTTGTTATATTGACTTATACAATTTATACCTCAGAAGTGTACGTTATTTAATGCCTCTGAATATCAGTGATTTTGCATCATACAAAAATCTAGCGCAAAAAGTCAATTATAATTTCTTGTACATAAACATAATATGTACAATGTTCATATAATGTATATTATTTTAATTTGTTTACTAAACATCATTGAATATATAATAAACTCTAATATAATAGAGCTACGAATTTGTATGTATTTCACAATGCGTGATGTAATTTACTTATTTCCATAAGAAATAAGATATTTGCCATTTAGTATTAATGTTTTGCTTCCATGCAAGAATCTCTCTATAGAAGCATTTTGACACATTCATTATTAATACTGTAGTATATGAGTAGTGTCATGGGTTCGATTCCCATTTGTAGTAGTGGTAGCATCCTAAGCAGGTTTTGCCTCCAGTCCATTTAAGGAAAAATTAGCATCTGTCTTCCAACTAGCAATATTCTAAATAAAACGGAGAAATATTGCTATTTATACTCTCTCTCCTTTGAAATACAAAGTGCGTGTAGCTATCGATAAATAAATAAATTGTAGAGCACAGTAATAATAATATGAATTTATATATATGAAAAAATATGTTAGATTTTTAAAATTATCAATAATATGTATGTACAAATAAATAAAAAATATTAATGATATAAAAAATAGGTTACAGTAGATATGACAAAAATGTGAACTTTAAATTGTATTTATTTATTTATTTATTTTAGGGAAACAATCAGTACAATACTAGGTACCTAAAAAAATTTAGTTACGTTTATTTAGTTAAGATAAAATTGACTTGTAAATATCCAATGTGCATGTTTTAACGATTGTTGTTAAAAATACTTTAAAGTATGCTTAAAATTGAATATTTACCATATAATGTTATGAGATTTGGTTGTAAGAAGTATAAGAGATTCACTTGTACACAGACTGGTACACCGTAGTTTTTACTTAGACTCATATCTTACGAAAGGACTTGGGTCAATCTGACATTTAAATAAAAACTCTAATGAATCAAGTAAAATAAGGGTACATTTTTAATAATTATTTATTTTCATATAAAAATGTCTTTCAAGGTCATATATATATTTCTTATATAATATGTACATGCCAGTGGTTTTTTTGCATATAAAACCTTAAGTCATTTTCTTAGAGATTGTTTTTTTGAAGCACATTTTTTAACTTTGCCCAAATATAACACATGTGTATACGTACAGCTATACATACTTAAATGGTTTTATATATACATAGTAGCTTAGAGTAATATATGTCATGTTATATGACTCTTGTCTCTCAACACGCATTTCATTTCTTATTGATTATTATCTTTAAGATACATATATGTAACACATATATGTAAAAAAAATTAATATAATAATACTTTCTTCGACTTACACGAATACTTGGTATTTTATTGAATTTTTTTGCGGACTTATTTTCATTTTTGGTTCCCGACGTTTCAATTATAAACGTTGTTGAAATAATAAAAAAAATATTTAAAATTAACAAATATTATAAGGAACTTTGGTGCCATTTTTTCTATTTATTGTATGATTTTTATGAGACGTCTAAAACCTGTGTCTCTCCCATGACCATGATTGTTGTAAAGTATTCGAAACGTCGCGGTGAACCAAAACTCAAAATAAATCCACGAAAAAATCTAAAAAGATAGTGTTATTTAAAAATATGTATTACCATGAATACTTTTTGAGCATAAATACTACACTGCCTTAAGGGTTGTATTTTGTGATCATCCCCCAAAGAAAGTGTAGCGCTTAATAGGGAGCTAGTAACGAAATATATTTATAGGCTCCATGTTAAATTTTAATTATAGTTAGTGATTATGAATGAACAAACAAATATGTAGAACAGATATGTTTTTATTATATAATGTTGCTTAGATGATATTTTATATTAGGATAACTGCACAACTTTTACAATGTATAACTGGTTTCCTAACAAAGCATCAGATATCAGGATCACGGTCGGATAAGATAAACGTAACATTTCAACGCTGCATTTAGTAGGCATACGAAGTAAACTAAGTTATGTAATATAAGTATCCTTAGAATGAAACACATATACTGTAATCATTATATTGGCCTCTTTAATAGTAAAAAAACTGATTTAATTTTACCAAACAAGTTTGTAGGTATACTAGAGAAATATCCAAAAGTATTATAAAACTTTCCGATATATGGACTATATCTATAAAAAATAGGTCAGTACGTTTGTCCTTTACTCTTCTACACCTTTATTAAGGACAAACATATAGACTTATATAATGTTATATTTAAGGACAAGACTTAAGCAAACTTTTATATACAATTAGTTAGTATGCTTTAGATATAGATTTAAAAGTATATATATGGTAAAAAATATTTCATAGTATGCTGTATGGAGATCCTCAAAGCCACGGTTATTTATTTAACGAATCTTATTTCTTCGAAAGAAACGAAGAAGAAGTGAAAAATATTTTTTTTAGTAGGTACTAGAGTCAAACCTAAAGCTATATAATTAATCATATATGTAATAAATATACATTTGTACTACCACTTTCTAAGTCGGTTAAGTTCAAATTCTGTATCATAATGAATAAACGATAAACGGATTACAATATTTATTGAGACATGATAAATTGATGCCCTCTGACACGAAGCTTGTGTCATCGCTTCTATATGATATTCTATTGACGTGTTCACTTCACTTTCGAATTTTATTAAAACGTAACGTGCTTATAGTACCTATTTTGTGATTATTTTACTTTAAATATATTTTTGCTTAAAGTACTGTAAGTATAAGCCATTAAATAAAACTATCTCTTCGGATTTTGTCGCGGATTTATTTGCATTTTTGTTATATATATATATATATATATATATATATATATATATATATATACATACATATATGTGTATATATATCCATTTTTTGGTATTGAATTTTTTGTATTGATATCGCTAAAGCTCTCCAATAGCTCTTAAATTAAAAAAAGAAAATCGGCTGACAAACAGACGAGAAAATGATACTGAAATTATTTGTGTTTGCCTATCTAATATATAAATATGTTGTGTCACGGTGTTTGTGGTCGCACTCCTCCGAAACGGCTCGACCGATTTTAATGTTTTTTTTTTGTTTATTTGGTAGGTATAAGAATAGGTTGTAAAGTTTTTTTCACTCTCCTATCCTCACCCCTCATTTTTTAAGTAACTAGGGTCGAACCAGAGCGGAGCGAGGGTGAGTCGCTAGTTTATATATAGATTTAAATACGGTAATGAAATTCTTCGAATAGCCTAAATATCTTCAAACCAAAAAATATCCAGATTTGGTCGTAGACATATCATAAAGACTCACAAAATATATGTTTCTTTTTCTAAAATAATTTTAAGAACTAAATCTGAAACATAAAATAAAATTAAATGTTTCTTTATATATTTTATATTCTTGCTTTCTTATATGCATAACATATACAGATGGCATATATATTTATAAAGCAGTAGTATCGATTTAAGAAACACGATGTGTATGACATAATAGTGAAAAGGAGAAATTAAAGTAAAAGGTTCGGTTTATTTTCATAATCAGTAAGCACATTTTGTGTAAAAATGTTAATTATATTATTTTTAATTCTTTAAATTTTATAATCATATGGGTCTCAACAAGCTAAATCCATTTATTTGACATTCGATAAGCTTTTAAGCATCCAAAAGTAGCTTTAAGATATTCATATAAAAGTTTACCTATTTCTAATGAATTTCGTAACCAAAATATCTGGGAAGTAAAAAAAAATATACATTTTTAAAGATATTTTTTTCTCCTTCAACATAAATAGTACAAGCTTTCCTGTATTGATGATCGTACATATTTCATGAAGAGTATTATAATATGTTAATATTAAATTATTAAATTATTATCGAATAAATAATATGAAATTATTAAATTATTATCGAATAGATATCGTTTAAAGTCAATCTATAACAATTTGTTAAGTATTTAAGAATTTCAAAAATGTATATGTTTATCTGTTATTAATTTATAATTAAACGGATCTTACAATTTCATTGCGACATAAAAGGTTGAAAATTTGTTAGCTTGGACATGTTAATATTTGGGACTACCAGTCTGATTTAAAAATGTTTTTATATAACACTAGCATTGCCCGCGGCTCCGCCCGTGTTCAGATGACCAAAAACCAAATTCTTAGTTTTTACATATTAGTATACTCTTACATTGCAGTTTTTGTAATTTTTCTCAGAAATGAGACATTTTCCCGCGGTAAAAGTATCTTATATGTTGACCCGGATAATCAGCTATCACCATACCAAATTTCATCAAAATCAGACAGATAGACAGACAGACAGACAAAAATTCTAAAAACTATAGATTCGGCGTCTGTATCGATAATAATGTCTATTACAATAAGATTTTCCAAAAAATATTTAATATACAGATTCGGCTTGGTTACAATTTTATTATATGTATAGATTTGATCAACCAATGTTAAAAAATCAATGATTTTATTAAATAACTTATATGTCAAAACTTGTGTCATATAAAATTCCAGGGCAAGACGAACATTAAGAATGCATAAGTACATATGTAAACAGTATTTATGTATTTATAACACTGCACAACTTAAACCTGCTCTTAAGTAATGATTAATAATTATCAGCGATTTAAGTAGACCATTATATTTACAGCTAGCATTGCCCGCGGCTCTGCCCGCGTTCAGATTACCAAAAACCAAATTCTTACGTTTTACATATTAGTATACTCTTACAATGCAGTTTTTGTATTTTTTCTCAGAAATGAGATATTTTCCCGCGGTAAAAAGTATTGTATATGTTGACCTGGATAACCAGCTATCATCATACCAAATTTCATCAAAATCTGCCCAGTGGTTTTCTCGTGATGCGGTAACAAACAGACAAATAGACAGACAGACAGACAGACAGACAAAAAGACAAGACGGACTCTGTATCGATAATAATGTCTATTCCAATAAGATTTTCCAAAATATATTTAATGTACAGATTTGATTTATTTACAAATTTATTTTATGTATAGACGTGGAATAAAGAGAAGGTTTTTAGGAAATATAGAATGTGATTCGACAGTTCAAAACTAATGTTTAATTAACAATAGATTTCTAATCGATTGGTATCTAAATTTATAAATGATCATAAATGGTGTCTTCCTTCTTAAGTATTTAGATAAATCTATATTTTTTAGATTTTTAATGCTTGTGCAATAATAAAGTACAAAAATCACTAAACTATTACATTTTTTCTAGTTAGATCACCCACACCGAGGCTACTTTTTAACTCCCGACGCAAAAAGAGGGGTGTTATAATTTTGACGTCGATGTCTGTCTGTCTGTGTGTGTCTTTGTCTGTGGCATAGTAGCTCTCAAACGGATGGACCGATTTCGATGCGGTTTTTTCATACGAAAGCCAGTTTCCTTGCGGTGGTTCTTAGCTATGTTTGGATAAAATCGGTTCAGCAGTGTAAGAGTATCAGTTTTTTTCCAAAATGATGTAAGGCATTTTTTCGTATGATTACTCGATTAAGTGCTTCACCCGTGCCAATATAATCGTTGAATGCTAATATTTCACGGAAATCACTTTATGCATCTGAATAACCCATAATCATAAAATCTACGCAAAAAAAAAACCATATCTATTTATTCGTTGCTCCATAAAAGACACTAAAATACTAACATAATATTTTCGCATTACTAATATTAGTAAAGGTCTATATAATAATGAAAAGTAATTGAATTAAAACATCTTCTATTAAAACGACAAGATTGCGTCAAAGCTTCATGAAAAAGCTGTTGACATTTGCTCTTTATCAAATTGATTATAAAATGTGAATGTGTTAGAAGTAAAATATTTTGCTCGGATGATGTGTCAATCAACGCGAAAGCTTGTATGTGTGTTACCCATTCACCTAAAATGGGCGAGAGTTTTGGAAGAAATTTCGTACACCAGGAGTACCCGGAGTAGTACCAGGAGCAACCAGCATGGTACGTCCACCGAAGTGGGCCACCTCCTAGTGCGTTTCTTGGTTTCATACTTGGCTAAACTGCCGAAGGCTAATGAGTCAGACCCCCCCCCCCTTCCTCCTCCTTCCACCACAGCAAGGAGAACGCACACTATGTTTATGTTTAGAAACAAAAATTATATTACCTAATAAATATATAATAATTATTACTAATATTATGTTTATCATTTGTTTTTATAGTTTAAAAAAAAACTTTGGTCTTGTAAATCAAAAATAAGACTTATCTTTAAAAACTTTAAAGAAAAAGATTATCTTTATCAATAATTTCCAAAATTATTATTTTTATTAAACTATTCTTTGGATTTAAAAAATATTTATATCTTCTTTATTAAATTTTATTTCTATTTTTATATTCTTTATTAATCATCCACTCTCTTATAGGATTAATAATTCTTATCCAAACTTTATTAACTTGTTTATTATCAGGTATATTTATTAATACTTATTGATTTTCCTCTATTTTATTTTTAATTTTCTTAGGAGGATTATTAGTTTTATTTCTTTATTCGTGTCGTTGATTAATATTATTTTAAATATGTAAGTCGTGTATATTTTAGGCTTTTGTTTTAGAAAAAAATATAGAATTAGTTTAGTAGATCCACTTCGGTGGGCGGTGGGAGGCGGCCCTCTTCGGAGGGCGGTGTACCATGCGGGTTGCTCCTGGTACTTCTCTGATAGCAGAGTGGACCTTGGAGCAGCCCCGAGGTTGTTGTGGTCTGCTTCGGCAGACCTGCCGTCGGGGCGTCGTAGTTGAATGCGTAAGCGATCCTGCGACGCCCCATTAAGACGGTGGAAGGCTTTGTTGGGTTTTAGTGGGTAGTACTGGCTTTGCCGGTGAGTCCCACACCTCGTGCGTAAACGCATTTCCCAACGTTAAAAAAATGGTCTTTGAATGATGGGGAACGAATGCACTGTAGGTAAGCGCCATCTAGAGACTATAGGATGGTTTGTCATCAATAACCACTTCTATACATATAATAAAATTCTAACGAGTCGAATCTGAACTGAAACATTAAATATTTTTTTGGAAAATCTCATTGAAATAGTCATTATTTTCGATACAGAGGCCGAATCTATATAGTTTTTAGAATTTCTGTCTGTCTGTCTGGGAACGCATCACGAGAAAACCATTAGACAGAATTTGATGAAATTTGGTATGGTGATAGCTGATTATAGGAGACAACACATGGAATACTTTTTACTGCAGGATAATATCTCATCTCTGAGAAATCTATACTAAACGTTAAAACATAATTAGTGAACCTGAGCGAAGCGAGGGTGAGTCGCTAGTATATATTTAATATTATAATATATTAGGTTGGCCTAAACATAAAAGGGTTACAAGAAATATTTAGTATAATATTTAGTACAACTTTTGTTTAAGAACACTAACGTCTGAACTAGGCCGAGTCTATCTCAGACTCTAGCCTCTTAATATTACACAATTTATTGAGCAATTATTTATAAAACTATTAAGCAAAGAGACGTATATACTAGTAATACATAAAACTATATCAGCGTAGGTAGTTATTTAATTTACTAAAAACATTTGCCGTCATTATGTCATTTGCAGCTTATGTTTGAAGCAACCACTAAAGTAATGAATTTAGGAGCTTTTCTTTCCCGAATAAGAGTTTTATTTGCCCATATTCAAAGCAAAGAGAGCTTCAAAATATACACTAATATCTACTATAAACCTCTTTGAAAAAATAATTTGAAAAGGGCTAATAGAATTTATATACAATTTTTGTTAGCCTGTACCTAAAAAAATATATATAGTTTTAAAAGAACAAAGTAAAATATATTATAGGGTTTTATAAGCAGGACC
Source organism: Brenthis daphne (assembly GCA_947093115.1). NCBI lineage: Eukaryota > Metazoa > Arthropoda > Insecta > Lepidoptera > Nymphalidae > Brenthis > Brenthis daphne. Next base: position 22,799,139 of record OX352479.1, on the reverse strand, counting down.
ACCACAATCCACCTCCAGGCTGCATCATAAGATCACATGATAGTATAAAAATATAATTAATCTCCGCATTTCCTACAAAGTTTTATATTTAGACGATCTGTAGATCCTAATAATCAATTTTTACGATTTGATTTCATAGCTAACGTGAAGCCAACGCACACGAAGTGTCCGTTCCAAAGCTCTTAAATAAGTAACTAATTACGAAAAGTACCTAGAGAACTATTTATTAAAAAATAAAAAAATACAAACGCGAGAATATTGCACGCAGTAGCTAATTATTTTAATATTATTATTATACAGCCCTTTTTAACGTCCCACTGCTGGGTACGGGCCTCCCTTCAATACGAGGTTGATCAGGCCATAGTCCACCACGCTGGCCAAGTGCGGGTTGGCGGACTTCACATGTCTTTCGAAAACATGCTAGGTACTCTCAAACCTGCAGGTTTCCTCACTATGTTTTGCTTCACAGTAAGGCAAGTGGTCATCATGTTAGAAATAATTCGCACATGAAAATATCAGAGGTGCGAGATCCGGGATGTGAACCCGCTTCACTCGGTTTCCCAAGCGAGCGCGTTACCACTGGGCTAACACTGCCTTTTTAGCTAATTAAATTAGTATAAACCAAAAATTATATACTTTTTAATTTTACCCACTTAACCACATATGTGAGTATGTATTACATAGCAGAAAACAAGATTATTATTTCCTAATAAGTAGTAAAGTCGAGATAATAAGGATGTTACGAATTTTCGAAGTGACTGGACAGTCGAACATTTCGCAACGCGTCAGATTTGAATGAACATTAGTTGTAGATCATTAACTACGTCAAAGCGCATACAGACAGTACCTACTTTCTTTAGAAAGGATAGAAGGCCTAGAATATTTAAGTAACCAGTAGATTATTTAACGAGATCTATTTGTGCGGTGAAGTGATTGAAGATTTTTTATATATGTAGGTTCATTTGAGTTATAAATAGTAATAAATAATAAATTAATAAATATGTTGGGACATTAACACATAGCACCATCTAGTTCCATGGTAAGCTACTAGGCTTGCGTTTGATACACTACACATATATAACTTTAAATACATACATATTAAATATAAACAATCATGACTGGAGTACAAACATTCGTGCTCGTCACACAAATAAATGCCCACAGCGGGACTTGAACTCGCGACCGCTGGCACAGCAAGTATGGTCACTACAAACTGAGCCAAACGTGTCGTAACATGAAAATTGGATAATAGTATTTATTAAAGATGCTTTTATAATATAATATATTTTTTGTAAAAAAAATGCGTTTTTTTTTCAGAAAAGACATCTAATTGATGATGATGTTCTCCTAGTCGATTCCGGCTACGGCGGCCAATCTCAATGAGATTAGCCAACTGCGCAGGAGATATTATAGTGCTCAAGTGTACGCGCAGACACAACGTGCAATCTCTATTCCTATCACTCTCATACTCCGGTGGGACGACCACTCGACACGACCGGTGAGAGTTAAGGCGCAGGACCGACGGCTTTACGTGCTCTCCGAGGCACGGGGGTGAAACACCGCCAACTTCCCAACTTCGGGCTGTTACTGAGACTTACTATACAGGAAGACTCAATAACTAAACTTGGCCCGACCCGGGACTCGAACCCAGGACCTCCGGGTGTGCAGCCGTACATGCTAGCCACTACACCACCGAGGCAGTTATATATAGATAAACTTAAAAAGCAAAACCTTATCTAAATACAAAATACACACGAGATACTCAAAATAAATTTATATATGTATAGAAGAATTGGTTGTTTAAAATTATAAAAAAAAATAATGTTTAGTTTCATTTGAGTAATAAATAATAATAGTATTATAAATGCTAATAAAATAAATGTAATTTACTTTTAACGTATTTATTTTATTTAATGGACATACAGTTGGTATTACATTATTTCTTACATTTAAAAATATAAATTAGGATTAAAATAAAATGCATAACATTTGAACGTGTCTTGTAACTTCTGTGTTTCAATACAGCCTTATAAAAGAAATATTACTATCTATAATATTATTGTAATTAAAAGGAATTTGGTTGTGTTTGTTTGTGAGTTCTTCAAATGTGACATGATATTTATATATAACCTTTTTTATATTTAAACTGCCTCGGTGGTCTAGTGGTTAGCATGTACGGCTGCAGATCCGGAGGTACTAGATTCAAGTCCCGGGTCGGGCTAAGTTTAATTACTGAGATTATTTTTAAAGATACTTCCAGTAATAGCCCGGAGTTGTGGAAGTTGGCGGTGTTACACCCCCGTGCTTAGGAGAGCACGTAGAGAATGCACCTGTGTCTGCGCGTACACTTGTGCACTATAATATCCTCTGGGCAGTTGGCTAGTCTGAATGCGATAGACTGCCGTAGCCGATATCGATCAGGAGGTCATTATATATCCTTTTTTTTTAATAATGTATATGTAACAAACCACAGATATATTGTTTTTATTTGATGATTTTGTTTAAGATTTTGAAAAAGTCAGAAAGTTGATATTATTTTAATATCAGAAATGAGTTTAAGGAGTCCTTATTTTATAAAATTTTATATGTTAGAAAATATTATTGAGGATTAGGTGAGTCCTTTTGTAGCAATCCTTTTTTAGTAAATAGGTTTTACATTTAAGCGCGGTCACATAATATAATAATTTCATAAGAAATTGCCGCTCTAAAAGGGATATACAGTTAAATTTGCTTGGAATCCAATGAAGTTATTTGATAGAAAAGTACTTATTATTCTTATTTCTCTAGAGGAATTGTATCATGAAGATATCGCGTAACACACTTTCAGACATACACAAGCTATACTCTCGATTCCATTGTACTCTCCTTTTTAAATAAAAAATCTAAGAAAGTATTATGTACTCTCCTTTTTGAAGTCGATAACGAAGTTTTTAACCCATATATCAGACAGACAAAAGCGGAAATAAAATATTATAATACTAGCAGCTCACCCTCGCTTCGCCCGGGTTCGCCTCTAAAACAAAAACTATCCCACGGGAACCGTACATTTTTCCGGGATGAAAAGGTAGCCTATATGTTATTCCAGGCTATATATATTTATATAATCTATCTCTGTGCCAAATTTAATCCAGATCCGTTTAATCAGCCGTCCAAATTTAATCAGCCGTTCTGGCGTGAAAGAGTAACAAACATCCATACTTAAAAACTTTCACATTTATATTATTAGTATAGATAATGGAGCATATAAGTGGTTATTATAATAAGTAAAAAAAAATAACTGCAATATACATAGATAACGTCAGTCATAAAGCAAGTATAACATCTTAAAAGTAATAAAATCGCACTCACAGAGATTCGTAATAAAAATACTGTTGCAAAACACCACGACCTCTGCAATGCATCGTAATATTCCTTTCTTTTTTAACTTACTCGTACATTAGAATCTGAATATTTAGGATATTTTGAAATTATTCACGTTTGGTAATTTGCAAACGAAATAAAAGATAAAAATGTTAACATAATAGTTTTAAATGTACAATGTTTATGATGACTCTATTGCAAATATTTGAAATTACTAATATTAATATGTAAGTTCATATTACGTTTGTTTGTTTGTCCTTCTTTTACGTGAGAAGAGTCAATGTTTTTTTTACATTCTTAAAATTATATAGAGTAAAAAAATACAATAAATAAGTAAAGACAAACAATTCAGTACCTTTTTTCCTTTGTTTGTCAACCGATTTTCTTTTTTTTTGTTTATTAGCTACTAGCGACTCATTCTCGCTTTGTTCGGGTTCGTCCCTAGCTTGATTCTGCATAAAAATTTTCATCCGCATTTTCATCCTCTTAAGGGATGATTTCCGGGATAAAAAGTATCCTATATCCTGTCCAGGGTCTTAACCTATTTCCCCCCCAATGTGCGTTCACCTTGTCGTGGTGGGGGGGGGGGGGGAGGCTCAGTAGTGCCCGGCAGTACAGCCGGGCGCGAAGCCAAGAAACGCACAGGGAGGTGGCCCGCTTCGATGGGGCTTCGATAGCAGAGTGGACCTTGGAGCAACCCCGTGGTTGTTGTGGTCTGCTTCGGCAAACTTGCCGTCGGGGAGTCGTAGTTGAATACGTAAGCGCCCCATTAAGACGGGGGAAGGTTTTGTTGGGTTTTAGTGGGTAGTACTGGCTTCGCCGGTGAGTCCCACACTTCGTGCGTAAATGCATTTCCCAACGTTAAAAAAAAGGGTCACAAACTATCTTCTTACCAAATTTCATTCAAATCAGTTTAGTAGATCCAGAGACTACCCCCTACAACAAACACACAAACTTTACCTCTTTATAATAAAAGCACATATATATTGACTAGCTTTAGTGTTATCAATAAAAAAATTAACAGTTACTTTTTTAGTATAATTACAATATATATATATATATATATATATATATATATATATATATATATATATATATATATATATATATATATATATATATATATCATATAATTTCGACCGAAGGCGAACACTAGTATATAACAATAATTAAGTGTGAATCGTACTCAGTGATGTTCTTTTTCTACTTGTAAAAAGTTTTATATTCGTCTGTATATATTTTTATTGTTAAGTTTATTTTTAGTTGTTTTTTTGCATAGGAATGAATGTGCGAGATTGTGTGTTTTTACTATTTTTTTGCATTATAATTAACTAACAACTTAAAGGCTTTTAATTTACGAATGCCGACAGTTATTTACGGTGATGAACAAGTACGCATACTTTATCGATGTATCTACCACACGAGCGGAGCCGCGGTTAAAAACTAGTTTAATATAGGGCAAAGGATTGAAATTAAATATAATCTATCTCAATCGAATGACGTCCAATACTGGACATATCCCTCCAAAGTTTCCAGGCCATTTGATCACAATCCAATAATTCAAATTTCTTATTGGCAAATAAATAACACAAAAACATTAATGGTGTATATAATATAATAATAAATATATTGAGTACGTGTCCGACTCGCATTTGACCGAGTTTTATTTAATATATGAGACTGTGAGAACTAAGTGCTGATTTCTATCTATATACGTACCTACATACGTTTCTTAATGTTTTTCTAAACTAGATTTAGCAAAAATCTGTATATTACGCTCATCTATACATATAATAAAATTGTAACTAAGCCGAATCTGTACATTTTTTTTTTTTGGAAATTCTTATTGAAATAAACGTTATTGTCGATACAGAGGCCAAATCTATAGTTTTTAGAAATTTTGTCTGTCTGTCTGTTACTGCATCACAGAAAAACCACGGGAGGGATTTAGATGAAATTTGGTATGTTAATGGCTGGTTATCCGGGTCCACATATAGGATACTTTTTACGGCGAGAAAATATCTAATTTTTAAGAAAAAAATAATACAAAAACAGCATTGTAAGAGTATACCAATATGTAAAACCTAAGAATTTGGCTTTTGGTAATCTGAACGCGGGCGGCACTGCGGGCTAAATGCTAGTAAAATGTAAAAATATATAGTTTTTTTACATGAGTATTGAACTTAATACATATTGTATTTAGTGGTCAGTAGCAACTTCATAAGCCGCAAATACGTATGATGATGTTTAAGATTTTTAAAGGATAAGTTACCCTTTGTCGACATTCTGTCACTTTATTTTGTATCTAAACTAATATTATAAAGAGGTAAAGTTTGTGAATTTCTGCCGTTGTAGGAGGTAATCTCTAGATCTACTGAACTGATTTAGATGAAATTTGGTAAAAGGATAGTTTGAGATCTTGGGAAGGATATAGGACATAGTTTTTATCCCGGAAATCATTCCTTAAGGGGGTGAAAATGGGAATGAAAGTTTGTATTGGGAAGCAAGCAAATAAAATATTTGGTAAAATATGCTTAATTAAAATGAGCTCTAAAGAACTGTTAGATATCAATTAATTGATTCTGAGAAGTTATCGTTAAATGTGATGTGAAGAAACGTACAATAGATGAACTAAGATATATATCTGAAATGGTTCTGCAATAGAACCTTACGTAAGGACGACGTAACTGCTTGATTCGCATGAATCAGTCTTAGGATTAGTTCGGACATATCTGTCTACTCTTGAATTATCTGCTACTAACTATATACAGGTCCGAAGTGAAAGGTTTTTAGTTTAGACAATATTTCGAATATAAATAACGATGAGTATGAGCCTTCTCTTTGCTAGGAGGACCAGGTCATAGCCCACTGCGCTGGTTTGCGGAAACGTAATGGTGGGTTTCACACGTTTTTCGAAAACTAGGCAGGTTCTTTCAGGTATGGAGATTTCCTTATAAGCAAACGACAATGATATAAAAGTAATAAATATAATCGATACAAATAAAAAAAAATTAATGGAATGTTTATAATGTCAAAATAATAGTTTTTTTACTAAATGCATATAAAAGTAATTTTTATAAATTACAAAAAAAAAAAATTGTCTCTCTGTCTGTTTCTTCTGGCTAATCTCCGAAACGGTTGGACCGATTTTGACGAGATTTTCACTGGCAGATAGCTGATATTATTAGGAGTAACTTAGATCAATTTTATTTGAAACAAAGAATTAGGATTCCGTGCAAAAAATTAAAACACATGAAATTGTGAAAAAAATCCGCGTACCTAAGGACGCACTCGAGCTAAGCGAGGGTAGCTATTAAATAATATAATTAAAGCATTATAGGAAAGTTTTTCAAAAGGCTCGTTAATAATGGTCTGATTAAATTATAATAATAAAAGTTAGTACAAGAAATTCGGTCAAGCCGTCTTCGAGAAATTTATGAATACACATAAAAAAACATACATACAGACGTAACATAGAACCTCCTCCTTTTTGAAAGTTGGTTAAAAGTATCAGTGTTATATGTAAAAAGATTAGATAAACATCATGAAATGTCGAAAATCGATCGATATCCTTTTCATTTCTAGAAAATTGTCTTGTTTAGCTTCAAACAAAGAAGCTATTTAGAAGGAACTTAATGGCTACACTAAATATAGAAATCCAATAACCGTTGATTGGATGCTGCTTTATAAAGACCGAAAGGGCACTTGGTTACTAAATACTGATAGAATCGCATGATATTATTACCTAGTACTTTAGTTATGCGTATTGCGTAAAACCGAAAATCTATCTATACCTACATATAATAATAATAATATTAATATTTATTTATTTAAGACTCAGTCCACTTGTTAGTTACATTTAAAAACTTACAGCTATGTTACATATGATAGAATTCTTTATTAAATATTTTTTGGTAAATATTATTAAAATAGTTATTAATAATGATACAGAGAGCGAATCTATAATTTTTCGATTTTTTTCTGTCTGTCTGTGACTGCATCGCCAGATAACCATTGGACAGATTTTGATGAAATTTGGTAAGATGATAGCTGGTTATCTGGGTCAACATATAGGATACTTTTTACTGCGAGAAAACATCTCATCTCTGAGAAATCTAAAACTAAACGTTAAAACGTTACTAGGGACGAACAGTCGCTAGGTCTAATAATAAAATTCTAGATCTAGAGAGAGTTTTTTGTTTTAAGTCGGTAAAAATATACACCTCATATAGGTCCCTTGTACTTGTGGTGTAAATTTTGACCAACTTCGAAAAACCTGATATTTTTCCTATTGTGAAACGGCACTTTCGATTATTTGCGAAAACTTTTAATTGAAAAATTAATATTGTATATTCGTTAAACCTAACATAACATTATAATCGGTCGATAGATCCAAATAGCTACGGACTGCTGAAATTCATCTTACCACGTGTTTGTAAATATCCTGAATTTAGACTTTTTAAGACATTTTTTGATCGGACTATAATCTAATATATACCTAAATATGTCGTCACGGTGTTTGTGGTTAGACTCCTCCGAAACGGCTCAACCGATTTTTATGATTTTTATTTGTATATTTGTTAGGTAAGAGAATATTTCGTAAAGTATTTTTCATCCTACAACACCCACCCCCATTTTTTTATCGCGTTTTTAGTATTTTTTGTATAAACAACATCATATAAATACATGCGACGAACCAGAGCAAGTGTGAGAAGCGAGTGTGGCTGTATAACATAAAGTCAAAGAGTTTTTTTGAAGATTGAAGGCGGGCATAGCCGCGGATTCTGCTAGTAATATTATAAATGCGAAATTTTGTATGCGTGTTTATATTACTCCTTCTCGCTGAAATAGCTGAGCCAATATAAATGAGTTGAGTAGACAAATAGACTATGACTTGGAGTAACACATAAGACATTATAATGCCTGATTTCACCAACAACCCATAAGCTACGTATATACGTATATATACCTACGTATGGGATCCCTAGCTTAAAAGTCCCCTAAACTAGCCCCTAACTGTCGGTGAAACAGAAACTATCCCCTAATAGCCCCCTAACCATGCTTAGGGGATCCCTTAAACTTAGGTGACGTAGGTGAAATCGGGCATAAGACTTCTAGGGACGCACCCGAAGCGAGAGTAGTTTATTATTATTTTGCATATTTTATTACTGACCTAATAAATTATTATAAAAAGGCAGATCAAATCAGTAGAATTCCAGAAGCTTAAATTAATATAAATATTTAATTTACCAAGATTTATTTTTATCAAGATTTTTCGTTTCATCGTTAAGAGATAATTAAGTGGCGTAAGAGATGGATGTTGTTTCGGCGTTTTTTTCCCTTAATATTTATACAACATGATTAGCAACATTTATTATTAAAATATACAAAAGATGGCGATTAAATGAAATCTATTGTACATATTTATAAGAAATTAAAAAATTATTGGCAAATAATTTTTAAATTATGTGATGTTATAATTAACTTCTTATCTGCTCTAATTAGAAATGTGGTAAAATATTTACATGACCCACATTTTGAAGACAAAAGTTATGATGGAATGGAAATGTAAGTAACAGCTAATAAACTTGTATTTCATCATCTATACATATAATAAAATTCTAACTGAATCGAATCTGTACATTAAATATTTTTTGGAAAATCTTATTGAAATGAACATTATTATCGATACAGAGGTCGAATCTATAGTTTTTAGATTTTTTTACTGTCCGTCACGGCCGCATTTGTAACATGTTAAGATTGTAAAGATAACATTTTAAGAAAAAGCAGATTGTCTTTTAGCAGTCGTTCCCACCCTCAGGATTGACCTTTTTTGTGTTTATGTGAGACTTTGAATTGTTTTTTCCATATAAAAAAAACTTAAAAAAAATAATAAAACCGACATCCAGGCACTAAAATGTAAAAACAACAAACGGGGGTTTTCATTTAGAACAGATACCTAATCAAATATTTTCGAAGTCGGTGCCAGCCGATGCAAAGCAAATGTAATATATTTCGATACGTATAATACAATTTACCTATTAGATATTCAAATCTGAAAATATTGTCCCTTAAGGGATGATTTCCGGGATCAAAACTATCCCATATCCTTTCCAGGGTTTCAAACTATCTTCATACCAAATATCAGCTAAATCGGTTCAGCGGATTAAGCGTGAAAATGTAACAGACAGACAGAGTTACTTTCGCATTTGTATATTAACAACTCCAGGTAAATTTCTAAGAAATTAAATAAACTTCTAAGTTATCTATTGTTAACTGACACGCCGGCGTGTCCGCGGTCGTGGAGGGATTACATAGTATGGATAAGTATAGATATAAGAAGTTCTGAAGTTTGTTTGCACTAATGTCCATAATAAAGGTCGAGAAGTAGAACTATTGATATTTGAACGACCGACATTACTATATTCACCTCACTTTCAATATCGTGTTAAATAAGAAATAATAATTTTTCTAAAGCCGATTGATTTTTTATTAAAAAAAACTTTTTTGTATAATTGTGTGTATTGTGTAACATATTATAATAACTAAGTAGATATATGTATATATACAACCAATAATTTTACTATTAGAAAGCTAAATCTTTGACTAGCATTGAATATTTTAACACACGGAAAAACTAGTTTCATATGATTTAAATTATTTACATCAGTCGATTTTTCTTTTATTAGCCTTGTCTTTTTCCAGGTGTTATTAAAAGTATGTTTCATACGCAAACCCACCTAAATTACTTTCTTATGGAGAGCTGGCGACTTACTGGTGCGTCCTTACTAAGTACGCTTTTTTTGTTCACAATTTAATGGGTTTTAATTTTTTGCGCGGAACCCCATTTCTTTTTTAAAATTAAATTAGCTTTAGTTATTTCTTATAACATCAGCTGTCTAGCAGTAAAAGTCCCGTCAAAAACGGTCCAGCCTTTTCGGAGATTAGCCAGCACAAACAGACAGAAAAAAAAATCTTAAGCTACCCTAACCGTACGTACTTTCACATGCATTTAGTAAAACTTGTTATTTTGACAATACAAACAGACACTAAAATTTTATTTATTTGTATAGCTGGTGTGTTCAGACGAATAATTTTATCGTAATTAACTGAATTAAGTAATAAATATGTAGACTTTGTGTTACTGATAATCAACGTTCATATTCTGAACGACGCTCGCTATTTTACATATAAATTAATACCACAACTATACAATACTATTATTTTATTATAAACTAATAAAATATTACCTACAAAACAATAAAAAAAATATAATATAAACCTTAAAGCTCCGAATTAATCCATACATATAATAAAATTGTTTGTTTGTTCGATTTGTTTGTTGGTAACTAAGCCGAATCTGTAGATTAAATATTTTCTTATAAATCCCATTGAAATAGACATTATTATCGATACAGAGGCCGAATTTATAGTATTAAAATTTTTGTCTGTCTGTCTGTCTGTGACCTCATCACGGAAAAACCACTGGAGGGATTTTGATGAAATTTGGTATAATGATAGCTGGTTATCCGGGTCAACATATAGGACAATTTTTACTGCGGAAAATGTCTCAACGTAGGTAAATAAAATACCTATAAGCAACACGACGTATACGTTACACATTCTTTCCCTCAGTCTATCGATATCATAACATGTGATTTGAATATCTAATACAACATGCGCTTAGAAATCCGATCGGAATAGGCAGTTATACAACCACTATTACGGTAGCATCTCATTTGCAACGCATTTATAGACTAAAACACCATAATATATGTTGCTACGTATGACATAATACATTGTGAAAAAGTGAACGTCTTGACTTTTGATCCGGATTAAAGTGCATTATATTTGTTTGAATGTTCCGATGGACAGATAATAAAACAAGTTGACCTAAAACAATATCGTTTTTAATAAAAAAAAACAAGATATAACACTATGTATTAATCGGTTTTTATTTCTAATTTGCATGGCGGCCATTTTGAAATTCGCTATCTTTGTTTTTTATTATTTGTTGTTATAGCGGCAATAGAATTATTTACTCTGTGAAAATTTCAATTCTCTATCCACTACATTTCTTCTGATATAGTCCGTTGACAGACGGACGGATCGACAACGGAGGGTCTTGTTGGCACCTTATAACAATATAACCCTTAAAATCAATCGAAAAATAAAATATATTGTTTTATTATTTATTCATTTTGGGAAATCATGTGATGTAGGTTCAAATCCGGGTCTCGCACCACTGAGAATTTCATATGCGAATCATTTTGAACATGATTACGACTTGCTGATACTATAAAGGAAAACATCGTGAGGAAATCTGCATGTTTTAGAGAACTATATATAAAAATTCAGAGATGGGTGGGTGGCTTTTAAAGTAAAAGAGATAATTAAAAGTTAAATAAATTGAAATAAAAATATACATAATCTTACAATATTATAAAGAAAAATAATTTAGAACTATAAAAATTCTTTCACTAAAGTACTGGTGTAGTAATCGGTCGCATGGTATTTTGATTAAAATAGTATACTATTTTTATCGATATATCATGCGAGTGGAGTTACGGGTACAAGTAAATAATAAATACATAAATATTTTAGGACATTAACACACAGCACTATCTAGTTCCATAGTAAGCTACGAGGCTGGTGTTATGGATACCAGATAGTTGATACACTACACATATATAACTTTAAATACATACATATTATAAATCTAAACACTCGGACTGGAGTACAAACATTTGTGCTGATCACACAAATGAATGCCCCCAGCGGCACTTGAGCCCGCGACCGCTGGCACAGCAAGTACAAACTGAGCCAAGCTAATATACTAGCATTGCCCGCGGCTCCGCCCGCATTCAGATGACCCAAAAACAAAATCTTAGGTTTTACATATTTAGTATACTCTTACATTGCAGTTTTTGTATTTTTTCTCAGAAATGAAATATTTTCCCGCCGTAAAAACTATCCTATATGTTGACCCGGATAACCAGCTATCACCAAATTTCAGCAAAATCAGACATTCATTCAGACATTCAGACAGACAGACAAAAATTCTAAAAACCATACATTCGGCCTCTATATCGATAATAATGTTTGTTGCATTAAGATTTTCCAAAAATATCTAATGTACAGATTCGGCTTAGTTACAATTTTATTATATGTATAGATTAAGAACCCAATTCTAATTCGACTCTAGCTAAAATAAAACTTGTATTTCAAATATTTAATAAAAACATCAAAGCCCTATAATCCGAAAAACGCCTCGTACAAAGAAGACCAAAAGAAAAATAAAACCGACCATAATTGTTCTAACAGTAATATTTCTCAAATACAAGTGAAGACTTTCACATTGGTTTTGTGGTCATTTTATAACAGAGAAAGGATCACCGAGACATTAAATGTAACATTTGTAATTTAAGTACAGCTTGTTCCGGCGTGATGCAACTACTTGTTTGATCATTTAAAATATTTTTGTAATTGACATAAGTTATCCAGTATAAGTGATGCTTCACTTGATAATTTTACTTTTGGATAAGTTTACGAACTTCTGTATAAAAGACGAAAGTTATAAAGAAATAAATATAATAATAATAACTCCATTGATTAGTAACAAAATGTCGAAAAGTTTTATGTTACCAACTTGACATTTGACATTTCATTTATTCCAAAATAAAATTATACGCGAAAGTAGCTATCGTTTTCGATTTTTGATAGATAACGAGTGAATCGATTTTGCTCAAAGCCACGAAACTTAAGAATTGAATTGAATCGATTTTGATGAAATTTGGCATCTATGCCAGAGATACTGTCAATTCTCAACAAAGAAAAATAAATAAGAAAGAGTGTTTTTAAGCTATTGCATAGCTTCTATCGCGGACCTTGAGCGTGGGGACCGAATCCAGAAATTCCGTAACGAAAAAAACCTGACACCCCCCACTCCGACCGGCACAGCGGTGATACTTTTTAGTTTTTCCATCTATCGATAAATACTAGAACTTTTAATGACTTTTTGAAATATCACGCTTGTCTCTTTAGTTCAGCAACCCGCCTTTAGGTGGCATTGGTTGTATTGGAAAACTACCGTAATCAGCTGTTTGTGAGAAAGTATATAGGTGTATAGGTATTTATCATCTATGTACAACAGTGAATATCTGTACTCGTATAATTTGTGTACAAAGTGTTTTAAAATGAATAAACAAAGTGCATTTATTAATGAAGAAAGTCAAGGAAAAAAAAATACTGCATTAATAAAATAAATAAATAATCATAATTGCATAAGTTGATAAAAAATGCTATGCAATAGCTTTACCGCGGCAGTCTCCGAGTGCCACATTTAATTATTTTTTTTTAGGGGGTTAAACATCTTATAGAAATGTATATAAAAATATGCCAAATAAAAAAAAATAGTCTTTAAAATTATCATCAATTAAAAAAGGTTTGTATATTTGGAGTAAATATTTCTATTGGTTAAACAGATTTTGTTCCGTAAGGGTTTATCGGCGTCAACCGCATTACTTCAACATAGAAACTGTAATGTAACTTTTCTCTAAGTACCCTAAAAGGTAAATTGCTGGAAGATACACAGATATATTTCAAGTTATAATATAATTATAGATAACCTATCGTTTTATTCATTACTTATTTTTGTCTGTACATTCTTAAGCAGCTTTGAACTTTATTAACATTTGATGATGATGTGCTCCTGACCGATTCCGGCCACGGCGGCCAATCTCATTGAGACTAGCCAACTGCGCAGGAGATATTATAGTGCACAAGTGTACGCGCAGACACAACGTGCACTCTCTATTCCTGTCACTCTCATACTCTGGTGGGGCGACCACTCGACACGACCAGTGAGAGGACCGACGTCTTTACGTGCTCTCCGAGGCACGGGGGTGAAACACCGCCAACTTCCCAACTCCGGGCTGTTACTGAGACTTACTATACAGAAAGACTCAATAACTAAACTTATCCCGACTCGGGACTCGAACCCAGGACATCCGGGTGTGCAGCCGTACATGCTAGGCACTACACCACCGCGGCAGTTTTTATTTTATTAACATTTATTTTTTTGGACAGTTACGAAGCTACGAAGCTTGTGTTATGTATACCAGATAGTTGATACACTACATATATATATATATATATATATATATAACTTTAAATAAATACTTATTATAAATATAAACACCCATGACTGGAGTACAAACATTCGTGCTCATCACACAAATGAATGCCCCCAGCGGGATTCAAACCCGCAACCGCTGGCATAGCAAGTAGGGTTACTACAAACTGAGCCAAACGTGTCGTTGAAGTTTGTATTCTATGTAAAACACTTCAATATTCAGGATAAATCAAGAAATATTTCGTCTCGTTGCAGATGAAATAAAAACCAAGACACAAACTAACACTCTCCTTCGTCGCATTTAATACTAAATAATAACCTCGGGCACGTTCATTTCTACAACCAATGTTAGCTAAGTAGAAAACTACAATATATATAAAAATTATGATATATTCTAACCATGTGACGCAACGGTTCAACGTCATTTCCATACATTCAGTTTTCTATAAACGAAAGCGATAGTAGATAACTATCATGTCTATATCCCACCATGGACCAGTTATGGTTATGTGATTTAAAAATATTTAGATAGGCTATAGAGGTCAAAGCCATGGGCAGTCCATCGTATTAAGCTACAATTACTTCACATCAGACGATTGTACTTTTACTGCCGTGAATCTGAGCTGTTTCGGGGTGAAAGGTTGGGTATCTAACTTATGACTAGACAGATTGATGCTGGAGATCTTAATATGGTTTTGATTTGCAAGTCATGCAGAAAATTTTTAAAACTTCTTATTAATATATATAAATTAGTAAAATGGTTTTGTTTTTTTGTTTGTTTGTTCTTTTGTGCGCTAAATAATAATGGCTAACTGGATGAGTCAAATTCAGTTAGGATTTAATTTCTTGATACAGCTTACTTTTTAATTAATTGAGATGATTAGAAAATTAAAGGAAATGTTTTTATATGAGTACACATAATATACAAATAAATACTATCAATCTATATAATGTAGGTATATAATGTATCAATAAAAGTAGCCGAAGTTACTCCTTATAACATTAGCTATCTGCCGGTGAAATTCCTATCAAAATCGGTTTTGGAGATTAGCCGGAACAAACAGACAGACAAACATTAAAAAAATCTTATTAGTACCGTATATACTTTTTTATATCCATTTAGTAAAGAGCTGTTATTTTAACTTTACAAACAGACACTTAAATTTTATTTATCTGTAAGTATAGATTTAATAGATACAACTGTACCAGAATCCAATAAAATAATTAATATCACAATTACATTATCTCATAGTACAGAAATGGACCCTAAGTATTTACTTGTTTGAACCCAGGTTGCATAATGTGAAAGGTAAGGAAAGGTCGAGCGCATATAATAAGTAATGTAATCACAGCTATATTACAACTTTACTTTTTCTTCCTCTGTATTTCGTTAAGATTTCCTGACAGACACGTGGTACTATACAAATTATTTAGTTTAATCCCCGGATTCGCTTGTTTGTAAGGAAATTAAAAAAAATTGAATTATCAAAATTAAAAAAAAACACCAACTTCCGGATATAGATAAAGAAGGCATCTAGTTAATGAAGAATAGTATTATGCAGTCGAAAACATATTTTTTAGCCTTACTGCGAATCTTAGTACGTGTATGTACATATGTACGTATGTGTCTCCGACTGCATAATACTGTTTTTTTTTCGTCAACTTGTTCTCTTCTTTTTAGATCGCTTTTTTTAGTTGATTTTTTTTTTAAATTTTGTAATTGAATTTTTATTTACAACTTTTTAGTTATTGTCATTTAACAATTGTTATCTAAACTATTATTATTATAATATATAAATAAATAGTATATGTAAAGGCCGCTTAAAAACCTTTATTTTGATACCCCACTTGATAGGATTAGAAAAAAAATTTAAGACAAAATTTTGACACACACAAAAAATACTCTAATTCAAAGCCTCAACTGGCCAGTTAAGCTAGCAGATGATTTTAAGGGTTTATTTTTTATTTTTTTATTTTATTGTACAGAGGTATAATTGCGGAGTGAACATATTTTTTTTATTTATCATCACGAAAAGCTTGATGAAACAAAGTTTATTTTTAGCATAGACCCTAATTATATTATGTTTATTGATATATTTACTACATAAATATTAGTACCTGGGCGACAGAAAAGACACCTACATATTTAAATAAACTTAAAAAATGAAATATTATCTAAATACAAAATTCGATCAAAATCGTTACAGCCGTTTCCGAGGTACACGAAATAAATCTATATATATACAAGAATTGCTCATTTAATATTATAAGATAATATACTTATTTGATAAATATTCTTTAAAAAAAAAATTGTTTGATGTTGAGATTATAATTTACAGTCCAATTAACAGTTTTAAAAATATCTGTGTACGTGAATCGATGGATGTTCAAGAATAATTCATAGATAAGCTTAAATTTAATTGACCCATTAAAGGTAAGACTTAGTGGACATAAACTGGTTATAAAAAATTGATTCACACGTGTTGTTAAAGAAACATTAATATGTGTTCTAAAAATTGATTTAAAAACTAAAATATTCCACCTGTATTTGTTTGCCTTTAGTTTACGACAGTGATAATAGTATACTATCGTAACTTTATTATACGTCATTAACATGGTAGTCTCATCTACAACGTATATGTATACTAATAAATAAAATTGAAGTGTCTGTTTGTAATGTCAAAATAAAACATAAAAAAAAAACATACAGTCGAATTGAGAACCTCCTCCTTTTTGAAGTCGGTTGAAAATGTTTTTTACTAAATGCATATAAAAGTATATACTGTACTGAAAAAAAAAAACAATTTTTAAATATTTTGTCCATCTGTTTGTTCCGGCTAATTTCCGGAACGGCTGGACCGATTTTGACGGGACTTTCACTGGCAGATAGCTGATGTTATACGGAGTAACTTAGGCTACTTATATTTTAGAAAAAAAACTAGGGTTCCGCGTAAAAAAAAATCCCTATTATTATTTATCTAAAACGTATCTAGAGACGGATACACCCGAGCGAAGCAAGAGCAAGTCGCTACAGTAGTATAAAAGTTAAATAAGTAAGTACGGTCGAATTGGTGTTTTCTTGTGTAATTTTATATCTATTTTAGTGTCTGTGTGGTAATTTGATACGTCTTGACTATTCATGTAAGTATTAGGATAATGAGAGGCACAATATGCAGTAAACGTATTGGAGGTGAACTTAGAAGGTGAATACGATATAAACGTTTAAATTGATTGGCATTTTCTTTGTGTTTTCTAATCGTTTTACTGCCTATGTCGTTATTTTTATACGTCTTGAGTGTTTATATAGTATTAGGATAATAAGGGTCACCATATGCAGTAAACGTAGGCCATAAACGTATTAGAGATGGGATTTTGAATTATTAGATGTCTTTCGTATTTATGTGTTAGTAGATTTTAATAAAATCGTGTAAAATTTTGGGATTCCGCGTACAAAATGTCCAGTCAAGAATTCTATTGCTAAGCCGACGCTGTTAATTCATCGATCGTTTAATGACTGATGTAAGATATGCAATTTCTATGTATCTTTTGGGCCCTTTTTAACGTCCCACTGCTGGGCACCGGTTTATCTTCAATGTGAGGAGGATCAATCTATACATATCCTCCCACGCTGGCTAAATGTAAGATGGCGGACTTATCATTCCTTTCGAAAACTTACTAAGTTCTCTAATTTCATGCAGATTTCCTCATATTTTAATGACGTTAGTAATGGATAAACTAAAAAGTATGAAAGTTAGGTAAAAACTAACGCACATGAAGATATCAGAGTTACAAGACCCGAGATTTGACCGACCCGAGGTTTTTTTGGTAAGCGCGTTACCGTTTTTGGGTTACCACTGCTTAAAATTTACATAAATTTTAATAAAAAACAAAATTTCATTTAAATTCCTAAATTTCTGTTGAAATTATCAAATTAAATATTCTAAGTACAACATTAAGTCTGTTCATTATTATTGCATGTACACTAATTGCAAAATAAATTAATATGTAGTGATATATAATTTTCCTTATCTTGTCACGAGTGATAATAAAAATTAATAAAACTTATCTGAAGCAATTATAACATCTGTCTAGTGGTTTTCTCGTGATGCGGTCAGAGACAGACAGACAGACAAAGACTCAAAAAAACTATAGATTCGTCCTCTGTATCTAGTAATGACAATTTCAATAAGGTTTTCCAAAAAATATTTAATGTACAGACTCAATTACAATTTTATTATATGTATAGATATAGTTGCAACTGGGGTTTATTTACTTATATATGTAATACTTTAACCCATTTTGCATTTCACCCCTGGATGCGGGTTACCCGTCAATGACCCTCTATATGGCTATAGTCCAACATGCTCACCAAGTTCTTAGTAGAGTTGACAAGTTTTTCGAAAAGTATTAGATTCTCTTAGATATGCAGATTTCCTTGTGAAATATTCCCATCTTATTTGTATTAGATAATTATTATGTCAGATGAGGTGCGAGTCCCGGATTTGAACCCACTACACTTAGTATTACAAGTAAAAACTTGGTTGGTGAGCATTATCAATAGGCTACCATTACTTTACTTAAATATATACACGTTATTAATATAAAAGTTTAGTTTTTGTCTAACTTTCATACTTCTTAGTTTATCCTTTATTGGTCTGACGTGTAGTAATTGTATGCAGATTATTAGCATAGCTTCTTTATAATGGTAATGAAACCTATTGATTTCAATAACAATAGCTTCTGTGAAGTGACCTGCTGTTTTTTTATATGTCACATTCATACTATTATAATGGAAAGTGCTTGTTTTTTTCGATTGTTCTAACAAAAGGTATGTAAATTATTATATTACGTTTTGCTAGCGAATAGCGATCTTATGCAATGCATAGGTTATGTGTGGACAGACAGTTAAAACACCATTTATTTTTATATAGATAATTAGTTTTGGATCTCTTTAATATGTAAAAACAATGTAGAGTCAGTTTCCATTTTCAAATAAGTCATTTTCAAATAAATTAAATGTTTAAACATTCGACAATATATTTCTTGTATTGTATCTTTGAAATAATTCATATTTCTTTATGATAAAAACTTGTTAACTTTGTGTTGTGTTTTTAACTTTTTAACGTGTGCTTTGCTTTGTATCGACTGGCACCGACTTCGAAATTATTTGATTAGGTATGTATAAAATTACCAATCAGTTATTTATTACTTTTTAGTGCTTTTTTTGAAGTTGGTTTTTATTTTCAACCGACTTCAAAAAGGAGGAGGTTCTCAATTCGTCTGTATTTTTTTTTGTTAAAAAGTTTTTATTTTTCCCTTTTTAGCGTAAACAGTAGTATCAAAGTAAGAATTCTAACGTGTTCGGCTTGTCAAATCAAACAAAATAAGCCCAAACTCAAAGTATATAGTAAAGTATCTACTATTAGCCGTTGATGAGTTCCACCTATCCACCTTCTGGCCTTACCATCAGATCAGAAATAGAAACACTTGCAAAGTTTCAAGTCAATATGACAATTAGAAGTAGGTTAAATTCATCATTAGCTATTTTTCCACCCTTAGGGGTGGTATTTTTTTTTTAAATTTAAATGGGACCAATCTGTCAAGTATATACTTTGAAACAAAACAAAAATTGTCTAAATCGGTTAATAAATGACGGAGTTCTGAGGTAACAAATATAACAAAAAAATGCAGCCGAATTGAGAACCTCCTCCTTTTTGAGGAAGTCGGTTGAAAATTGATTAACATTGTGACGTATTACACTGATGCGTAACGTGAACTGGAAATATGTACTTTACCGGTGTAGTACAAATAAAGTAGGCGGGAGATGAGGCATTCACTACGCATCTAGTAATAAAATGTTAGAAAGTGAAAAAATTGGAAAGGTGTGAGTTAGGCTCGTGTATATTTGGGTTCCGTATTAATATATGAGAATTTATAACGAGTAAACTTTTTGATGAACAGATTTTGATTTAAAGTTTTTTTTTTTAACTTGTTTTAATATTCGTTTGCTAGGTATGTGATGGTACAGTTAATTTATTTGTGCTATTTGTTCATCATTAGATCACCTCTTATCACTACTTTATCTATTTACCTCAGACTAAGGAATAATATAGACAGTAAGGTTTGAAAATAACTATACATATAATAAAATTCTAACTGTATCGAATCTGTACATTAAATTTTTTTTGAAAATATTATTGACATAGTCATTATTATCGATGCAGAAGTCGAATATATAGTTTTTAGAATTTTTGTCTGTCTTTCTGTCTGTTTGGGAACGCATCACAAGAAATCTTCTGGTCAAATTTTGATGAAAATTAGTATAATGATAGCTCGTTATCCGTGTCAATATTTAGCATACTTTTTACCAAGAAAATATCTCATCTCTGAGAAATCTATACTAACAGTTAAAACGTACCTAGGGACGAACCCGAGGGGAGCGAGAGTGAATCGCTAGTAGGTATATAATAAAAATAACGTCATAAGTAAATAATAAAGTATATATAAAATAGCATATTTAAATATAATTTAGATATGAATCTCGATTCTAAACTATGTTTGTTAACTAACATAAAAACTTTTTAACAAAAAAATTAAAACCGACTTCAAAAAAAAGCACTAAAAAGTAAAAAATAACTGATTGGTAGTTTTCATTTACTATACATACCTAATCAAATATTTTCGAAGTCGGTGTGCTTTGCTTTGTATGGGCTGGCACCGATTTCGAAAATATTTGATTAGGTATGTATTTAATAGGTAGACTTTAATTACTTAGCCAAAGCACACCGACTTCGAAAATATTTGATTAGGTATGTATAGTAAATGAAAACTACCAATCAGTTATTTTTTACTTTTTAGTGCTTTTTTTTTGAAGTCGGTTTTAATTTTTTTGTTAAAAAGTTTTTATTTTTCCCTTTTTAGTGTACACAGTAGTAGCGAAGTAAGAATTCTAACGTGTTAGGCTTGTCAAATCAAACAAAATTAGCCCAAACTCAAAGTATCTACTATTAGCCGTTGAAGAGTTCCACCTATCCACCTTCTGGCCTTACAATCAGATCAGGTCAATAATACCGAACCACTGTACTATCAACGGAGATAGAAACACTTGCAAATTTAAAGTTAATATGACAATTAGAAGTAGGTTAAATTCATCATTAGCTATTTTTCCACCCTTAGGGGTGGTATTTTTTTTTGAAATTTAAATGGGACCAATCTGGAAGTATACCCTTTCAAACAACACAAAAATTGTCCAAATCGGTTAATAAATGACGGAGTTCGGAGGTAACAAACATAAAAAAAAAAAAAAAAAAAAAAACCAAAAAAAACAGTCGAATTGAGAACCTCCTCCTTTTTGAAGTCGGTTGAAAACATACGCATATTTATAAACAATTGTTTTGAATGAACATGTTGTAGCAAATGACGTTTAAAGTAAATCATAATAATTGGGCTTTATTAGGCATCAGTCAAAATTACACCATTTGAAATTGTTTGAATTTGCGTAAATAGCTGTATAAATCTAACTATCCACTAACTTATCTCAGATATGTTAAAAAATAGGAAAGATATCTTAAATATATCTCAAAAAGGAATAGAAGATACCTAAAAGGCTGAAATCGTCGGTTGAATTCGTCTATGCACATTCATCGACATTTACGTTTATACTATATATGAATTTTATTTTAGGTAAATACTGCTACACATCTCTATATATTATAAAATAAAATCTTCCGCCGCATCTGTCTGTCTGTCTGTCTGTCTGTCTGTCTGTTTGAAAGTGATATACTCAAAAACTACCGAACGGATTTTCGTACGGGTTTCACCAATGAATGGAGTGATGTATAAAGAAGGTTTAAGTGTATTTTTTATAAAAGTTTTATATAAATTGGCTGAAATATAATTGATGATTGTTGAAGTTGTCGAAAATCATGACGACTGGGGCCTTTACTGGTGTGCGCCGTGTAAACGAATAGTTATATGCAAACAATGTATTTAGTCACTAGTATGTATGTATATAAAATAGAACAAAATACTACATAATTGACCCATTTTAGTTGATATAATATTTTATCAGATTAAAGTATTATATAGCAACACATTTGTTTTAAACATTAAAAATTGCACTCTAACACTACAAATGAGGATATGTCTTATTCCTGACTCTAACTTTGGACGACTTAAAAAAAAAGTGGTCCGCAATTCAACAATTGTGAACCCATTTTCATGGTTTTTTTAAATGATATGTATATTGTATACAGGTGGCTTATATATGAATTATTATATAATATGAATTATTTCAATAATACAAAACAAGAAATGTATTTACGAATGTTAAAAAATTAACTTATTGGGAAATGGAGACTGACTCTATATTGTTTTTACTTGTTAAAAAGATTCAAAACTAATTATCTAATATAGGATAGTATTATGTTCGGTTAAGGGTGTAATCACACCCGATATCTATATCTTTACATTGTCGAGGTGGTGATGGGAGGGGGGAAGGGGGGAAAAGAGGGGGAGGTTGGTTTCTCATTGAATAATCAATAATAATCATCATCATCAGTTGAATTATATTTTAAGTTAAAAAATGTCAACCTTAAAAATATGAGATAATAAAAACTATTTTCATATTTATCTTTCTTTATCAAATTTTTATTAGTTAGGTATAATTCTACATTATGTAATCAGTAGCTAGTATCCCACGCTCAATAAATTTTAATAATATTTCCATACTTATTTCCTTATTAACTAAAATGACTTAGATGGCGCTGCTTAAAACTAAGCAAAATAAAGGCCTTTAATCACTAAAGTCTGATTTTTAATTCCACGGAAATATGACAGCTGTCATTCTTTGACAATTCAGATATCATAAAATTTGCTTTGAATTTTTTTAATATAAAATAACAAAAAATATGAAACAGGCTTAGATCAAGTAAACTATAAGTATGACATTGTAAATAGTCTTTGTTTTGTGCATTAAATGCACGCTAACTGTAACATAAATATTTAATGGTTAAATGAATAAAACAGAGTAAAACAAAATATTTTACCAACAAAGGGACTTTCCTAAAAAAGGCTTGCAACCTATGGATTATTGGACAGGGATTCCTGTAATAGAAAAATAATTTCCTTACTAATTATTGTAACTTCAATAATATGACAATAAAAAAATAATTACCATTTTAGAATTATCAATATTTTTTTAAGTCTTAATTTTTCTAATTGAAACCTTAACTTCACGAAACGTTTATTTTTTTATTTTGCAAAAATGCTTTCCGTTTTTAGTGACAATGTTTCTAAGTTGACAACACTTCTGAAATGTCAGAATTCCATCGAATTAAAAATCAGACTTTAGTATGTATTTGATATGAATTTGCCTTCGTATTAAATAAACCGAAACAGCTTATATATTATCGTATACTGAAGCGTAGAATTTCTCTTTCACGGAAACACCTAAAGAAAGAGCTAATTACGTACGCAAATATTACAAAAGGCGTTGCCGATGCTTTTGTACGAGTAAATCGGCACTTCATTTACTCGAGTCACTACTTTGCTTGCATACTGATTTACAAGTATACAATTGATTTGTTAGTTTTTCTAAAATATCTAGTAAATACTATATATAATGAAATTTTTCTTTTTAAATACTCATAGATATTTAGGAAAATTTTTAGTCTTAGTTGGTATAGCGATTATCACAGGTTCGTTCCGGCTATGAAGAATTTTTTACGAAGGTTTTGTAATGTACAGAAATCACTTGTTGTTAATAGTTAAACGCCGGTCCATAAAATATCGAAAAAGTAACGTCACTAACGTAACGTCACTGTTTATATATAACAATATATAAAAACTAGCGATTCACCCTCGGGTTCGTCCCTAAGTTGTTTCCCCATACAAACTTTCATTCCCATTTTCATCCCCTTATGTATATATGATTTCCGGGATAACAAATCCTATGACCTTCCCAGGGTATCAAACCATCTTCTTACCAAATTTCATCTTAATCGGTCTAGTAGTTTTTGAGTTTATTCGTTACAAATATACAAAAATACAAATCTTTCCTCTATATAATATTAGTGTACACTAGTGACTAACTCTCGCTTCGCTCGCGTGCATCTCTAGTTTTTATATAGATCAAAATAGTTATCGTGAGAGTATAATAATGCCACTACATGACTTAAACGCTTCGATTCGTACTTGGCTAAATACGTTATTCCCGATATTCCGACTGCACCACTGCAGACCACTGCTGCCCACGACTGCTGCAACCCAGTCGAAAGTTCGGGATTAAGGTATTTAGATACGAATCCACGCATTTTAGTCCCGCAATGTCATTATTATATAATTATGGAAAGCGAAAATTTAAAAAGTTATATCGTGAGAGTAGTCTAAGTAGCTGATCTCATATAAACTTTCAACCTCTATTTTCACTTCAAGTTTTATTTTCGCAACAAAAAGAAGCCAATGTCCTTCTGCAAGATTACATCTATCTCTATACCAAAATTCTTTAAAATTGGTTGAGTTGTTTTGGAGTGAAAACGTAACAGACAGAAAGACAGATAGATAGACTTTCGCGTTTATAACGTTAATTAAGTTTAGATTATTGTTTATGCAAAATTAAAATAAGAAACACTTTGATTCTGCTACGAGTATTTATGTATGCTGAGTGTTGAGTATGATTTATGAGTTAAAAGCACCAACAAAAGGCAATTATTTTATTTCGCAAATATCACAGGTTCGACGTTTTTACAATCAAATATTAATCACCGTATTTTTTGTGATTTTTGTCATGTAAATAATATGGGATTATAAAATCAGTTAGTAATCGCTTCTATATATTTATGAAATTATATAAAACCGTAGTATTTTAAGTAAAAAGTGTAAATGATTATTGTAAAATTTATTTAGTATCTAAGTGATCGTATGTAGGTAAAGGTCAATTTTATATGACCCTGCATCAAGTAATAATTATCGAGCTTCTTTTCATTTATATAAACAGTGTTAAGGACACTTTGCATCTATTAGTAAGATCACTAATACCAAAATGAAATTAAATGTTAATTTAAAAAAAAATCGATTTTTAATTAATTTCATAGGAAAATCGACTTTTTCGTTTCTACGTAATCATTATATTATATCGTGGTTCAAATTGTATTTTTGTAATTTATATAAAACTAGCAGAACCCGTGGCTTAGCTCGCGTTAAAACAAAAAAAAACTCTAAAAAGGTAGGTACCTAGGTTTCATACAAACTTTCATCCCATATTTTACCCACTTATAGGATGAATTTCGAAAAATGCTAAAACACGTATTTATTTATTTGTGTGCAAGAGCATTAATACCAAGTTTTAAGAAATTCTTATCGATAATTTTTTTATTGTATTATAACGTGTTTTCCCGTGGGAATGAGATTATCACCCGCGATAAAAAGTAACCTATGTCACTCTCCAGGTCTCCAACTATCTTCACACCAAAAATCACACCAATCTCTCACTCCGTTTCGACGTGAAAGGCAAACAAACAAACACACTTTCACATTTATAATATTAGTATGGATAGTACTTATTATAATACAGATATCTGGAAGTTCAACTTGTAGGATGCAACTATAACGAATATCCTTCTTAAGAGTATTCCTCTCGAGACCTATCTATTAAAAATAGAAAAATAAAAATAAATTCATAATTGGCAGTGATATTGCGTTGTTAACGACAAAAAAAAATTAAGTTCTTTCATTTTTCAAGTCGATCAAAAATAGACTCACCAAATACCTTTCTAAAATTGGTTTTTGTAATAATAATAATATTCTCTTCTGTATAGTAAGTCTCAGTAACAGCCCGGAGTTGGGAAGTAGGCGGTGTTTCACCCCCGTGCCTCGGAGAGCATGTAAAGCCGTCGGTCCTACGCCTTAACTCTCACCGGTCGTGTCGAGTGGTCGTCCCACCGGAGTATGAGAGTGATAGGAATAGAGAGTACACTTGTGTCTGCGCGTACACTTGTGCGCTATAATATCTCCTGCGCAGTTGGCTAGTCTCGATGAGATTGGCCGCCGTGGCCGGAATCGGCTAGGAGAACATCAATATTTCAGACAGGGCGGCTAATCTCATTGAACCAATTTTTAATTGCACAAGTGTGCGCGAAAACAAAAGCGCATTCCTTATTCCTTTCATTCCAACTCAAACTAAACAAACACTGATGGGACAATAATTCGGCATGAACGGTGAAAGATCAGGTACAAAATCTACACCTTAACACTTCAAAATAGATTTATTGGACTTTTTGCATCTCAGTTATTTGGAAGTGCTTCTTCTATTCAAAAATAATTATTATAATTATACTTTCAAGCTAATAAAAGCGTGCTAAATATCAGAACCTAGGTTTTAAAACTCCAGTCGAGCTTGATTATTATGGCACTAAAAGATAAGCCATCCAAAAGTTTAATCGGGGCTTTTGCTTTGCTAATATTTCAGTCAAGATTCGAAACAACAAATACCAATGCCGCCTCCTTAGTGCTTGTTGGATTATGTGCTAACATATCAATTCTCACTGCCACCCGTACAGTGACTTATGGCCTCGGTAAAAGTTGTTTGACTAGACGAACTCCGATAGGTTATGAGTTATGATTGAGAAAAAATTAATCGTAGGCCATGCGATTATTGAGGGACTTTTTTTTGATAAATATTTAGAAAGTGGTAATTAGTAATTATTGATAAGGTGAATTGTGATAAGCTTCATATTTATTTTCTACTATACGTGGAATGTTGAGGAAGTGAATGGGCTTGTTACTTTTTTATGCTACAGTGGCTCGACAGATTTGAGTAAGCCTTGAAATATCGTCTTAATGCTGGATACGAATCTACCTCGCATTGAAGATTGCGATCAAGCCGTAGTCTATCGAAAACTTGATAGGTTATCTCAGACACGCAGGTTTTTTCACGATATTTTCCTTCACCGTAAAGAAAGTGATAATCATGTTGAAAATCATTCGCACATGAAAATATCGAGATAGATATCGAGATCTGGGAATTGATCTAAGTACACCTGGTTCTCCAAGTCCTCACATTACCACTGGGCTATATTGAACTTTGGAATAGAAAAAGCTTGTATCGTGGACACAAATAAAAGTTTTCTATCGACCTAAGAAGCGGCAAAAACTAGTCTATACCTACATAAACATAATGGCTATTACAAAGAAAAAAAACGTCTTATATGATTTCATCGGTGTTAATTAAATTAATCTTTATTATCTTAGATATCATTTTGCAATAAAATATGTCGTTTATATATTATGTTTAAGTAATGTCTCTATTACGTAAAATAAATTTAAAAATTAGTGTTGCCATCTATTATAATAAAATTCTGGGTCAAATCTGTACATAAATATTTCTTGGAAAATCTTATTGATAAAGACATTATTATGGATACAGAGGCCGAATCTATGGTTTTTATGATTTTTGTCTGTCTGGGAACGCATCACGAGAACACCACAGATTTTGATGAAATTTGGTGTGATGATAGCCGGTTATCCGCGTCAATATTTATGACACTTTTTACTGCGGGAAAATATCTCATCTCTGAACTAAACGTTAAAACGTAACTAAAGACGAACCCGAGCGGAGCGACGGTGAGTCGCTAGTATTATAATATAGAAACAAAAAGAAATCTATAATAATGCTATCTCTCTTTCAAGGGGAAGGAAAGTAATGCTTAAGAAATTCAAAGAATGGAACACAGAACAAAACAGAAAAAATGTATCCCACGGGAATTGTAAATTTTTTCGGGATAAAAATTAGACTATAATCTATCACTGCGCCTTTAATCCAGATCCATTCAGCCGTTCTGCCATGATTGAGTAACAAACATCCAAACATCCATCTAAACTTTCAATTTATAAAATTAATAAGAAGTAAGAAAATCGGTTAGCCATTTTTATTTACTAACATTTATTTAGTTATCACTCAATATACAACTAATCATTTGTATACTAAGTATTTTAAAACATTACTGTTTGACTTCATGTTTAGTTCTAAGACACTCAGACAGTCTGAGATCTAAGCAAAATGATCTGTGTGCCTTTCATATACATAAATTGCCTCAATTATTGCGACGTGATGAGCGCGCATCACAACATCTGAAACAAATATTATAAATGTGAAAGTAAATATTTTGCGCACTCCTTTTTCCACTTGTTTCTTCGATATGTGTGGTAAAATTGCATAAGTATATTTTAACGCACATAACTTCTGACTTTAAAAGGACAAAAATAACTTGTCATCGATTACTTAAAAATATTTGTTTTGTATATTTACCTTCAAATATACTCGTATCAGTACTATTCAATAAATTATTTTAAACTAGCGATTCTACCTCGCTTCGCTTTAGTTCGTCCCTAGCTTGCTTCCCAATACAAACTTTCATCCCCATTTTCACCTCCTTAAGGGATAATTTTCGAGATAAAAAGTATTTTATGTCCTTTCCAGGGTCTTAAACTGTCTTCTTACCAAATTTCATCTAAATCGGTTCAGTAGGCCTAGAGATTATCCCTTACAACCTCACAAACTCACAAACTTTACCTCTTTATAATATTAGTATAGATTTAAGTGTTTATAAAAAAATATATGTAATGTATACCACGGTTTCTCAGTCAAATATAAATATCCTATTATTTAATTTTAAGCGTATTATATTTTATGCAGAGTACGTCTCTGGGAGATAATTTTAGTGATTGCCGATGACGGTAAATCAAGGAAGTTGACCGCTCACCTCATCTCTTTGCGATACCATCCGCATCTCACTTAGAATACTTTCTAAACCGACAAAAGATCAGATTTTATTTGCAAGAATCAACTTATAAAAGAAATCTCACGGAACTTATAACACATTTTTCTCATACTAATAGCAGTTAAGTCAATTAAACCGACTTCAAAAAAAATAATACTAAAAAGTAAAAACTAACGGAACGGGGGTTTTAGGGTCCTTAGCAGCAGGGGTGTTTTCGAATTTCACTATAGGGACTCAAATGTACACACAATAGGGACTCAAATGCTTCCAAAGTGATAAAAAATCCATGAAAATTTGAGCACTTAATATTAGCTCTAAGATAGTCCGCATTTCAACCAAAGTTTCTTATGAAAATAACATGGGAAAAATTTCATTTTTTTTAGAATTTTCTAACTTGAGAATAAATAAATTTAAAATAATATATATACTTATAGAGAAATTAACGTTCAACAAAAAAGGCTTTTTATGATATTTCGCTAAGTCTATTGATTCAAAAGTTATTCGAGCTCAAAATTTAATTTTTAAATAACTATCAATATTATCAAGTATATTTATAAAATTTAGCGGGGTTTTCATTTACTATAGAATATAGATACCTAATCAGATATTTTCGAAGTCTGTGCCAACTGATGCAAGACAAAGCAAATCTATTTCGATATGTGTAAATACATCACAAATCTATACATATAATAAAGCTGTAGAGGTCGAATGTCTGTACATAGAAAAAAATGCTAAAAACCGTGTCAGGGGGGTGTAAGAAGAGAAATAGAAAAAAAATTTTTTTTCAAAATTTTTGTTTGTCTGTCTGTTTGTCTGTTTGTACGGGCTAATCTTCGTAACAGTTGGACCGATTCAAATGAAATTTTGCATAGTTGTACCTTATATCCCCGATCAACACATTTGACACTTTTTATCCCGGAAAATTAAACGTGGGATAAATAAAAAACTATAGTCACTTATACAGCTTAGTACACAACAACTAATGCATCTAATTTAATAAAATTTGACATGCTGATACCTTAATATATTGCGGGTCAAACAACATGTTACTTTTTATCCCGGAAAAATAAACGATTCCCGTGGGATAGATCTGTTTGTGCTTTTTGATATATAATATTTTAACTATAATTAGAGTTTATCCCTTGCCATATACATATATCTATTAAATATTCATGTCTCAAAGTATTGTCGCATCATAAAAAAATAACTTAGAACATTTTAAAAGATTATTTTATATTTACTATTATTTATTAGAGTGTTTTATTGAGTATTTTATCATTAGTTTATGGTGAAATGAAAAATATAGTATTATATTAAGGAATTTAAAACAATAACTTAAAAACAAAACTTAAAAAAATCTATATCTCATTAAATTGGATAATTCGAAATGATTTCTCTTATGTACGCATAGGTATATATTTTTTTTAAAGATGTGAAAAAAAAAGGTCAAATTAATTAAATTCTAGAATCTTGTTAATGTAATGATATTATTACTTCAAACTTATCTCATCCAACGTTTCTTTCACAATAAAAGAATCCCAGAGTAAATGTTGGGTCAAGGCTCATACAATTTTATTAAATTAACACTCGTTTTCGTAATTTTTTCGATCAAATCTTTAGAGTCAGGCATTTGACTACGTCTGGTAAAAGTAGATTTTGTAACATTCTTACTAACAATGTATTTTTCTATTGGAAAACGTGTGTTTATCAGTTCATTCGTTCATATGTAATGTAATAGTGTAGAAAAAGATCCTAGAAATCTATACTAATATTAAATAATATTATAAAGAGGCAGAGTTTCGTTATGTGTTTCTTTGAACGCGCTTATCTCAGGAACTACTAACCCGATTTCAAAAATTCTTTTTGCATTAGATAGCCCGTTTATTGAGAAACGCTATTAAATATATATATATATATATGTATATATATATATATTTAGTCTATCTATTGCATACCAAACGTTAAAACGTACCGAGCCCGAACAAAGCGAGAGTTAAGTCGCTATAATAACATTATAATTTAGTGTTTAGATAGTTTCGCAGGCTTTTCTTTATTTTAATAACTCAAGGTCCTATCGGATACTATTAAATGTATGTTTTTATATAATATACATATCGAATTGAGAACCTCCTTTTTTTTCGTTAGTCAAAAATACGCCTCTATATTATTTCACTAATAACGGATGTACATATCAACGATTATAAGTCATTAGTTAGCTAAAAATATATTTCTTTCACTTCTAATTCTTTTGAATTCTTACAAAGAATTTTATCGCAATAAGCAATTAATTACTATGAGACACCATTTGTTTTATATTTGCTACACGTAATATTTTGGAAGCGACCTTAAGCTGTATTTATGAGAAAATAAGTATCTACTTCGTTACTGATTACGGTTTCTCTCGCATGAAAAGGGGTTTGTTTTTGACATTACAATACCAACTGTGACTGTGTACAATACCAAAAATTTGTTCCAAATAAAGATTTTTATTTTTTATTTTAACTATTGTTAAATTTTAATATATTCCGCTTCCGCTCACACTCTCAT
Source organism: Brenthis daphne (assembly GCA_947093115.1). Classification (NCBI taxonomy): domain Eukaryota; kingdom Metazoa; phylum Arthropoda; class Insecta; order Lepidoptera; family Nymphalidae; genus Brenthis; species Brenthis daphne. Next base: position 22,767,321 of record OX352479.1, on the reverse strand, counting down.
ATTCCGCTGGGATTATAATTCAACAAAATCGGTGAGAGATCAGGCCCAGGACCAGCGCCTTTACGTACTTTTCGAGACACGGGGCTGTAACACGGCGTACTTCCTATCTATAGTCTGTTCTTGAAATTTTATTGTCAGAAAAAAATCATTAACTATGCCTGACCTGGCACTCGAACTTAGGATCTTTAGATCTTTAGCGATGCACTCAAAGTAATATTGCAAATAATGAATTTATTAGGTTAGTGGAGGCCAGATTTGAACTCGAACTATTATGATCTATTCCCACACAACACGGAATGTGTCTAAAAATTGCTTTAACAGCAGTAAAAATCCTATATGTTGTCATGGATAACCAGCTATCATCATACCTAATCTCATCAAAATCTGTCCAGTGGTTTTCTCGCGATGCGTTCTCAGACAGACAGATACATTCGGCGTCTGTATCGATAATAATGACTATGTCAATAAGATTCTCCAAAAAATATTTAATGTACAGATTCGACCCAGAATTTTATTATATGTATAGATTAAATTTTTAATAAGTCCTCAACTCAATGGAATGTGAGCTAAAATCAATGCGATAATATTTAACCAAATAACTTTCGATTTTACGCGTCAATGGAAATGTTTATGGAAGTAAAAGTGGAAGTTTTAAATTAAATTCATCAAATTCTCCCACAACTCTACTATAGAATGTTACGAATTATTACGAAATGTAATAAACAGATATTTTTGACAAATAAAAATAAACTTTATTAATACGTTTGTATGTTCTATATTTCTTTTTTTGTTTATACCAAATAAGATTCCTTTTTCATTATATGCATGTTGTAATAAGATATGAAGCGGGTAATATTATATGTGGATAAAGTTTTCTATATCAACCCCATGATGCATTATTATGGTTTTTTATGGGAGTTTGAAAATGAAAAGTAAAAAAATATATTATTTTATTACATAATAAACAAATATATTATAAACTTAAAAAAAACCCGACTGAATAAAAGCTAACTAAAAAGATGAAAACGAGTTCACAAAGGAATATAGTATTATGCAGTCGGAGACAAACAAGTTTCATCCTTGCCGCGAGATGTACATACTCGTATGTACTATGGACATAATCGTTGGCTCACTATTACAAGGTTCTATGTTACAATTTTAGTACTTATTTAGTTATTAACGCTACAAGGTTCTATGTGTCATTAGCTACAGTTTTGCAAAAACAAACCACTAGATAGCGGCACTATAACTACAAAATATTCAATTTTATGTAAAATGTAGAACTATGTAGTTCTATGTTGTTTTTTTTACGATAACAAAATAACGAAGTTCTATGTAAAAATTACTAATCTTCATTAAAATTAACATAGAACCTTGTAATAGTAAGCCAACGAATTATGTCTCCGACTGTATAATAGGCAGTCAGGTAACAATCTAATATAGTTTTTGCTGTGGGGAGTATGGGACTAATTTGAATAAATAGGTATAAAGTTATTAAAACAAACATTTATTAAATATATGTTACGATATAAGCATATTATAATTAAACATAGCGAAAAGAAGAAGTAGAAAGTTAGGCCTTAGAATTTTGTTTTAGCTATTACAAAGTCAATATAGGTAATTTAAGGTATAATAAAATCTTTTTAACAAAAAAATAAAAACCGACTTCAAACAAAAGCACTAAAAAGTAAAAAATAACTGATTGGTAGTTTTCATTTACTATACATACCTAATCTAATATATTATCGAAGTCGGTGTGCTTTGGCTAAATCATAAAAAAAAATACAGTCGAATTGAGAACCTCCTCCTTTTTGAAGTCGGCTGAAAAATGGGTAAGTACTCTAAAAAAAAACTTTAAATCATCCCCTACTTTAATTTGATGGGTCAATAACGCCGTAACATTCTTCATTTCTTACCAAAATTATAGGATTACGATTTAACGTTTAGTATAGATTTCTCAGAGATGAGATATTTTCCCGCAGTAAAAAGTATCCTATATGTTGACAATTGAGTGGAATATGAAATATTTTAGTTTAAAAATGTTATTGTGTGCGTAAAATTATAATTATTTTTAATGAATAGATTATACCTAAAGGGGTCCTATATCTATATGTTATATGTAAAAATAAAATAATTGAGAAGAGTTAGATTTTTTTTATAAATTTAGTTAAATTCTATTCATATACATATGTTTTCCTCTAATTTTCAATAGTGATTATCGTCGAATTTTGACCACTTGGCGAACACTATATACAAAAAATACACTATAAAGTTTTAATTATTTAAGGTATATAATATAGTACTACTATTATATATGCAAAAGTATGTGATGTTTTCCTAAATGTGAACCCGAGCGAAGTGGGGGTGTGCCGCTAGTATATAATAATTTCATAATAAAGATCAGTTATAGGAAATCTTAATTTATACATCTCAGAAAGTTGTAATCGATATGGCGCCGTTGCTTGGTTACTCCCAGCGGTCTTCCTTTCAAATCTCAACTTCCTTGTATGATTATTGTATTAAATTAATCGCAAAATAATATGAACGAACAAGTCTGAATTAATATAAAATTGTTCAATGGGTTTTAAAAGTAAAATGTTTCCCACTGATGCTTATTTTTAGGATAAGAAATTTTGAATGCCAATACGAATACACAATAGTTATTTTTAAGCAGCTATAAATATTCATTCTACGGAATTAATAATTTACGCAGACGGAAATCGAATCTACAAACTCAGTGTTACTAGATCGTTTCTTTAGTCTTAGTTAATAGATAGCTTATAATAAAACCTATATAATATATTCCTATAATCTTCTGTTTTTAACAATTGTTTTTGAAATTCGCGCGTTCAAGTTAACAAAAAAATATCTCTTTAACTTTATAAATATTGTTTTTGATTAAGCGGTAAGAGTTTATTTTTTAAAGTTTTTTCTAGAAATTTAAAGATTTATTATTTTTTTACTATAATTTTATTTTTCAGTAAACTTAAAGTATCTAATATTATCGAAATAAAGTGCTTCGATTTACAAAAGCTCTGACACAAACGTAATAATATAACGAGCTTTTATAACTTCAATTTAGTTTTAAATCTTTTTCAATTTTGTCAACCAGTTTTATTTTATACAAGTTTTATTATACTAGTTTTAACGTCTTGTATAGATTTCTCAGAGATGAGATATTTTCCCGCAGTAAAAACTGCAGATCAATCATCTATTATCATAATAATAATCAGCTATCGTCATACCAAATTTCATCAACATTTGTCCAGTGATTTTCTCGTGATGCGATCACAGACAGACAGACAGACGAAAATTCTAAAAACTATAGATTCGGTCTCTGTATCGATAATAATGAGTATTTCAATAAGATTTTCCAAAAAAAATTTAATGAACAGATTCGACTCATTTTTTTTAGATTTTTAGATTTTTTTTAGATTTTTTTTAGATTTTATAGATTTTTCTTCCCGACGTTTTGAACACTTTACAGCAAATATGGTCGTGGTAGAGACTTTAGACGTCTCAAACGTGAGATTTAACTTTTTTTTGTTTGGAGGACTGTGACCTATTTCCGCATCAAAGAGAGATTTAAAATGAAGATACTATTATTCTTATTGTTTAAAGAGTAACTTTGTATGTAGTTACCTAATAAATTATTGGGCACTATTATTTCAAGCAAAGCAAATATTTTCTTTTAACTCTACATATGTTTTTGAAGTACACTCTACCTTTTGTACATACTGTAACAAACTGTCATAATGATACTTTCCAGCATCTAAACCACTCACAATTGCATTTTATTTCATTGCTTCTACGAAATTACCAAGATGGCCTGAAAAATCACTGACACGAAATGGTCAATCTCCCATTATATTTAAACGTATTCAGTGTTTCATGAATTTTGTAAAGAAATGAGTGATTTGTAATTGAAAGGATAATGTTGCCAATGAACAGCTTTAAAAAGTAGTTGTATATGATAGAATTTATGTTTTTAGACTTTTTCCTAAGGGAATAAAGAAAATGTAAATAGTTTTTATTGTTTAATAATACAATTAATAAAATATCGTGAAGCTTTTTCTAAAGAGTTGAGCCACATTCGTGAGTTGACTTATCTTAACAAAATGTGTCTAAAATCGGTTTCATTAGTTATTTAAATTTCTATTTTTCGAATTCAATTGAAAATATATAATATATTACCTTTTTTTGGATTTGTAGTTTTTGATTTTTTACTTATGTTCTTCTCTAGTTTTTATATTTCTTTTATGTCTACTAATTTCTTTTATACGTTGTGTGATCATTTGAAACTATCTAAAAAGTTTAATGGCCGATTTCACTAACGTCACCTAACTTTAAGGGATCCCCTAAGCATGGTTAGGGGGCTGTTAGGGGACAGTTTCTGTTTTACCGACAGTTAAGGGTGACCTAAAAATTAAAAAAAAATGCCATCTAAATATAGGTACTAGAAATACGGGCTCCGACGATGGTAAACAAAAGTTATTTTAGGGGCTAGTTTAGGGGACTTTTAAGCTAGGGATCCCATACGTAGGTGGTAGCGGTGAAATCGGGCATAAGAGTATTTGTGTTGGCGACACGTTTAGCTCAGTTTATTGTGACCCTACTTGCTCTGCCAGCGGTCGTAGGTTCGAGTCCCGCTGAGGGTATTCATTTGTTTGATGAACATGAATGTTTGTACTAAAGTCATAGGTGTTTATTACTAAAATATGTATGTATTTAAAGTTTTATTGTTTATGTATGTATTTAAAATATGTATGTATTTATCCATAACACAAGCCTCGTAGCTTACCATGGAACTAGATGGTGCTGTGTGTTAATGTCCCAACCAAAAAAAACTAAACTTTCAAGAAATTTTATTTTATATGTCCTCTTAATACATTTTTCTTGTAATTTAATAAGTAAATTGTCTTAAACTCGGCGTGGGCCCGTACTAAATGTGCGTTTGACAATCTTTTATATTTAACCTTGATGTATAATGTGAAGAGATGCCCATCTTTTGTACGTAGGTTTAGCCTGCACTAATAAATAAGCATTTTAAAATAAATAATATTACGTACTAGCGGCTCACCCTCACTTCGCTCGGGTTCGTCGCTAAGTACGTTTTAAATAGATATAAATATTTATTAGCCAGCATTAGCCATATACATTTTAATTTTTTTTTTGTTAATAATATTGACAAATATTGACATTAATATTTATACGATACTAACGTCACTCAATTTTTTTGCCTTCCCGGAACCTCTCCACTAAAACTTAAACTTTATGGTATGGTATTAAAGTTCAAATTGACTTTTAAGTATTATTACGAATCTTTTGTATGGGAGTATAGAAAAGTGTTATTTTTAGACTTTTTCAGGCAATTTTTAAATTTTTCTCTCGGTAAGAACCATCCTCGTACTTCAAGGAATATTGTAAAAAAAGAATTAGCGAAATCGTTTCAGCTGCTCTCGAGATTTGCGCTTAGCAACACATTCAGCGATTTATTTTATATTATAGAAGATATGTAGATAGAGATACATATACTGGCAAAGTAAAATCTGTACATGAAATATTTTTTAAAAACAATTACTGTTACGTATTCTATACAGAATATAGACCACAAAACAATAGTTGTAAAAAATTTTTGTTTGTTTGTCTGTATGTCTTTGTACATTTCATTCAAAAAGAACTGAACCGATTTTAACAAAAAATTGTGAAATTATAACTCATCAATCGAGTCAACATTTGGGATACATTTTACTTCAGAAAAATCTTTAACTTCCACGGAAAAACACAATAACTGATTCTGATGAGTCAACCTGAGAAATTTTGATGGAAAAAACCCTGTCTAAACCTTAAAATATACATCAAAACAATGTAATAGAAAATGGTAGCTCTTAAAAATGCCTACAAAAATTCTGCAAAAGCACATGATCTATCTCGTAAAATACACTCTCGATCATTATGGTTTTTTTTATTTAAAACATACATAAGGACGTACCTAAGCGAAGCAAGGTGAAGTCTCGAGTATAAAAGAAGGTCAAAAGTCATCTTGTCAATCGTACAATTACACAAACTAAATATCAATAGGTATCATTAAGTATTGCAATATGATACTTACAAATTAGAATGGTGAGTGGAATTTCGAAGTTACATCAAGGAGGTAAACAGCTGTGTTTAGTCAAATAATAAAATTTTACATTAAATTAACATAAGTAATGCATATATATATATATATATACTGTAGGAGTAGGTACTCTCCTATTAAAAATATATGCTTTTTAATAGGAGCTCTTTAAAATCTCTTTAAATGATTGTAAATAAAAGCTTTTTATATATCGTTTTAAATTTTTCTTTTTAAACAAATTTTCGCAATAAAATACTTATTTGATTCTAAGAAAATTCTTATTAAAGATATAAAAGTTTAGGCTGATTGACCTTAACAACTAATCGATTTTAGTTGCACACATATTATGATGCATATTAATTAAAAATGTTTTATACAGTCAAATCCGCGACCTCATTGCACAGCGACAAAAAGCGTCTTACGTCCCTAGATATCTAACAGTAGGTAGTCTATAAATTAATTATTCAATTTAACTATCTAACTCAGAGTTAAGGAGTAACAACTAACAAAAATATAGGTACAAACATACTTTTGCATTAATATTAGTAGTGCGATCTTTGCTATTACCGAGATTTAAAAATGCTAAACACGAATTGTTTCGAAATCTTTAGTACTCTAAATGATGATTCAGTTGTCAAAATAGAATATTGATATATATATATATATATATATATATATATATATATATATATATATATAGATAGGTAGATAGACATAGTACGTCCCTAGTGTAAAACAAAAACGAGTAATTTAGGCTTTTATTTTACTGAATGTTTCCCGTCTTAACGGGGAATCCTAGGCTCACTTACGCACTCAATTACGACTCACCGATGGCTGGTCAACCGGGCAGATCACAACAACCATGGGATTGCTGCCAAAGTCCAGAGGAGTATGGCTGATCTACCGGTGCAGACCATAACAACCATGAAGTTGTTTCCACGAATTAGAAGTACCAGAAGCAACCCCCATGGTACAGCACCCACCGAGGTAAGCCGCATCCCAAGTGCGTTTTTTGTCTTCACAACCGGCTAGATTGCCAGACGCTGATGAGTTTCCATGACAAGGTGAACACATCACAGGGAAATTCTGATTATTTGATTGATAGATTGATTACATTGAACGCAACCAAGGTAAGCCGCTAGTATAAAATAAATAAAGTTATAAAAATCTTATTACTTTTAGTTTGTAGTAGAATGAGAAATAATAAAACATGATACATCTAAACTCGTGTTACAACAGATTTGATGAATTGAACAGTGATGCCACCAAATTGAGCATGACTTAGTAAATAAAAGTAGTTAACTCGGTCAAGTATGTACGCTTCATTTTCGTATGCAATACTTAGAGATGTTTGCTTGAAACAAATATTTAAATTATTGGGATTTTTGATTAGAAGTCAATTTTAAAATTACAAACAATTGCAAAATCTGATAAAATATTTAGTCAGACAAAATTTTACAGGAATTTTGCGCCTATGTCACTCGAGAATAATAAAATAAGTAAAATATATGTAGATCTTCTAAGTAGTCTGAAATAAAAATATAACCCTGGCTCATTTAGTGAAGTGGTATCAAAGAAGCTGTTTAGCGCATTTACTCTCCATTTAAGTGATAATCTCACTTTTATGTTTATTTGAAGTGTTCTATTTTTGTTGACTCCCTCAAAATTAGGCAAGTGATAAAAGTTACAAAGCTAGTGCACGTCATACACATAGTATAACCTATAAATAACTTTTTCCATCAAAATCTAGAAAATGTGTGGGTTGTGATACTACATTTGACGTGATATATTGTACTTTTTATTTAGTTCTCACGACATAAAAATCATAGATCATAAAAACTTACTGTGAATGTGCCAGAGAGTAGCAAAGATGTAACAATTATGTACTTATAAAAAATATATGTACTTATAAAAAATGTATACTTGCATAGTCAAAGCAGCTACCTCTACCATAACAATTAGTCAGTCAGAACTAAGACTAAGGAATAATATAGGTAGAGTGTCATATATTAAACATGAAGCCAAAAAAATATGTTTTAAAATAGTATAAAAATGACAATTTATCCATCTATATAATTAGTCTGTGGTCAGAAACACTTCTGTACCATAACAGTTGTTTTTCAACCGACTTCAAAAAGGAGGAGGTTCTCAATTCGACTGTATGTTTTTTTTTATGTTTGTTACCTCAGAACTTCGTCATTTATTAACCGATTTGGACAATTTTTGTTTTGTTTGAAAGGGTATACTTCCAGATTGGTCCCATTTAAATTTAAAAAAAAAATACCACCCCTAAATGGAAAAATAGCTAATAATGCATTTAACCTACTTCTAATTGTCATATTGACTTGAAACTTTGCAAGTGTTTCTATTTCCGTTGATAGTACAGTGGTCCGGTATTGTTGACCTGATCTGATGGTAAGGTCAGAAGGTGGATAGGTGGAACTCTTCAACGACTAGTAGTAGATACTTTGAGTTTGGGCGTATTTTGTTTGGTTTGATAAGCCTAACACTTTAGAATTCTTACTTTGCTACTACTGTCTACACTAAAAAGGGAAAAATAAAAACTTTTTAACAAAAAAATAATAACCGACTTCAAACAAAAGCACTAAAAAGTAAAAAATAACTGATTGGTAGTTTTCATTTACTATACATACCTATTCAAATATTTTCGAAGTCGGTGTGCTTTGCTTTGTATGGGCTGGCACCGATTCCGAAAATATTTGATTAGGTATGTATTTAATAGGTAGGCTTTAATTACTTAGCCAAAGCACACCGACTTCGAAAATATTTGATTAGGTATGTATAGTAAATGAAAACTACTAATAAGTTATTTTTTACTTTTTAGTGCTTTTGTTTGAAGTCGGTTTTTATTTTTTTGTTAAAAAGTTTTTTTTAAATTATACATCTTTTGGCGCGTTACGGAAAAAAAGTATGATAGTGATTTTTTTACGATGCGACAGATTTAGACTACAGTATGAAGTTAATCATTAATCTCCCTTTACTAGTGTGTGTGAAGTGATGTCTATATTCAAGATATTTATTCTGGTATTTCTATATACGCAACAGTTTTATATCGATAAAAATAAAAATTATTATATTTAGTTTCATCTGTCCGGTGTATGTCTGTAATCAAATCTTGCAAGTTAAATTTGACCCAGCTGAAATTTGGCACACACGTTTAGTTCTCGTGACTGCACGATTACCTAAACGTTGCCATTTTTAATCCAATATGGCGGACGTTACAAAATGATGATTAATCATTTCCATAGTGACCCTTATGATATGGACATCAAATGAAAGGGCTTGATGAGCGAAACACAATAAGCAGTGACGCCATTGTAAATCCAATATGGCGGAATCCCTAAGGTGGCAGATTGTATTTTTTTTATGCAACCCCATGATATAGTTTTCTAACGAATAAGTTTGCTGAGTACAATACGAATAAAATAAAAAATAAAAACGAAAAAAGGAACATAAAATAAAGAAACCATAAAAACAATCTTTTATTTAAATGTTCTTAAAAAAAACAAAATACAACTTCTTACATGCATACATAAGTACGCGTACACTTTTTTCAATACAGAAATGTCAAACTATTTAACTATTAAATTTTCATTAAAATAGCTTTAGTTATATAATGAATCTGTTTATAACAAGCAAATTGATTTACGTATTTAAAATGTAAATGTGTAATAACTAGAGTAGATTTATTACAGCAATGAGCAACTAAAAAACGTTGTACCGTAAATATGATTTATATGAACGTATAATAAAATTAAATCGTATACTGCTTGTACAAATAACACTGATTAGAATAACTCATAGTGGGTTCTATTAAAACGTAGGTTTTAAATTTTTTAGGGTTTCGTATTAAATAAAGCCAAAACCTTCATAGGATATTGTATCTATGTGCCTGTTTGTCTCAGCCTGTTTTTACCCGAGACTTCCACGGAGACGGTATTTGTGTGTGTTTGTATGTGTGTATGTTACCTTTTTTATCGGAAACGGCTAAGCTGATTTTGGAACGGTTTTTAGCTTTGTATAAGTCATTCCTAAGTTGAGCATACCACATACACATATTTCTCCAAAACGGTTAATTAATTTAAATAAATGTGTCGCATTTACTATTAATCCCTCCACAAAAATGTATAACCATAAATTTTCACGTTTTTTAATGAAACAAAACAATAATTTTCATTTAAAAATCTTGTTAATTTTTTTATGTAAGTACTGCAGTAAAAATAAAACATATATTTTTCTTTATTACTACGCAGATTCTGTTTATAAGATGTGAAGCGTTCTCACATAAAAATAGTTCCTTTTCCATGAGCATTGTAATATGAGAAGCTTGTACGTGTATAGGAAACTGTTATAATTAAAATACCGTGCTTTTTTAATATCCCGTTAAGTTTTTAAATTAATAACTAATCAAATACTTTGGAAAATCATACTAATTAAAAAAATGGTAAAGATGTATGGAAAAAAGATGATGGTAGATGGTGAGAGTGTATGTAATTAAAATAGTAAATGTATTTGGACATTTGTCATTATTTGTGATTGTCATCGGAATGGAGATAATCCATAAGTATCCTTTTTTAAAGTTGGGAAATGCATTAACATATACGATCTGCATACATGGTCACGTGGGACTCACCGGGTAGAAAAGCGGGTACTACCAACTAAAATCCAACGAAACCTCCTCCATCTTAAAGGAACGTCGCAAGATCGCATACACATTTAACCACAACGCTCCAACGGTTGCCTACTGAGACAAACCATAACACCCATGGGGTTGCTCCCATGGCCCCCTCCGCTATCAGAGAAACGACACATAAGCTATTTTTCTTCGACAAACTGTTTATGAGCGAAGTCGCAGGCGTAAACTATGGATATAATCTTCTTTGTCAATGCCAGCTAAAGTATTGTTATATATTAATACTATTCTTTATTGCACTTAAAAAACAATACAGTAATTTAAAAATAGTTGTTATTTACAAAGGTGCGCTGCTCTGCTCTATATTCTCTCTCTCTCTCTTCTGCTCGCCATGATACTGGACATACATAGTACCCCTTGAAAATTAAATAAAATAAATAAAATACAAAATAATACAATATATGAACAGTGATCTCATTTCACACGAATATAATAATATAGTGCAATGTTAAAAAATTACCTAAATAACTCAAGAAAGAAGGTTAATAAGGGATATTTTTGAGATTATTGGGATAAGATACCTCAATACCTCTATGGAATGAAAATGGAATCGAACCTGTTCCGGCCATTTATTACATAATTTTCATAGTGTTTTGAACGAAAGGTCTATTCGGCCGATAATAATAATCGTATGAATAAAAAATATATTATTCGTCGTACGATTGCTGGTTTGTGTTAAATAAATGCAACCTTTTTGTGTTCTTATAATAAATTATTTTTTAGCTCCAAAAGTAAGAGCCTTTTTCTTTATTTTTGCACAAAATAGCTCTTGGACCTTGGAGGTTGGGATTGAATTCCAACAATTCAATTTATAGATCGGTAGGTTAAGGCTATATCCTATTTTTTTGCAAATAAAAGCTGTGGCACCTAAAAACCTATTATTTTATATTAGAACCAGCACAACTCACCCTTGCTTCGCTCAGATTCGACCATAGGTACGTTTTGATGTCTTTTTTTGTGAATTTTTCCAATGTTTTAATAGTTATTTTGCTATTCGAAGTGAAAACAAATCCAATAAAACAAAGATTATTAAAATCGGTCCAGCCATTCTCGAGTTAGTGTTGTAATAAACTCGACGTTGTTTGATATATACCTATGGATACAAAAAACTGGCTACTATTCATGACAAACCGACAATAGCAAGACTAGCAATTACTTTTGTTCATTTTTGTTCATGACTATAATAGCAATAGTTTTATTTGAAACCCTGCAATCTCTAACGTTGAAGCATTAACACACTCACTTGGAAAATTGACGACTCTTTCATTTTTTTTTCTTTAAAATATAAATTACAAGAATGATCTATTCATTTAAAAAGAAACTAAGCAAAATAATCCATATTTACATTTAATTACTTAAAACTCGCTCTCTCTCTCTGTATATATATATATATATATATATATATATATATATATTCATTATATATGTATATACATAAACATTACATATTGGTACATCATTATATATATTTATTTCTTGAAATAATAAGTTTTATGCAACAGAATTTTTTTCCGCTAATTATTTTAAAGTTTATCACTTAATTTCATTATATAAGGAGATGGTATCGTGATGCATCGGTGGCGGAAATTAGTCCATTGTATTCGGTTCGACTCCAGACGAGGCCATCGCGATATTAAAGCTCATTTATATTCACTTTCTCATGTTCTTTCTCATTCACTGTTTGTTTTGTACATAGCTTTGAGAATTGCGCCTAATTGTTGTCAGAAATGGACTCTTATTTTACGTTTTTACGGTTTTTTAGATATACTTGCTATCAGTCACGTCATGACAAAAGTTTTATCAATCGCTTGCATACTACCTTTATTATACAGACAAACAAAACGAAGTAAATTTTAGTCATATATTGCTCTTATGTTTCCAATTATTGACAAAAAAACTAAGAATAATCTATACATATAATAAAATTGTAACTAAGCCGAATCTGTACATTAAATATTTTTTGGAAAATCTAATTGAAATAAACATTATTATCGATACAGAGGCCGAATCTATAGTTTTTAGACTTTTTGTCTGTCTGTCTATCTGTCTGTCTGTCTGTAACCGCATCACAGAAAAACCACTGGAGGTATTTTGATGATATGTGCTTTGGTTATAGCTGGTTATCCGGGCCACCATATACGATACTTTTTACCGCGGGAAAATGTCTCATTTCTGAGAAAAAATACAAAAACTACAATGTAAGAGTATACTAATATGTAAAACCTAAGAATTTGGTTTTTGGTCATCTGAACGCGGGCGGAGCCGCGGGCAATGCTAGTTAAAAATATATCTGCTCTCATGAATCTACATCGTCGTATATTAGACGAGCAGTCAGCCTTAGCTAATTGGTGAGAACATTGTGAGCGTTTGACTTGTCTGAGTTATTGATAATTGTAATTGATTGAATCTGTAACAAGACAGCTTGTTACTTGTGTTGCTTAAAAAATAAAGCTTATAGTATATAATGTCACTATTTACTTAATAACCGATTGTTTCAGAAAGATGGTAATGTTTTTGAGTTATATACATTATTTTATAAGATCTAAAGTAAAGTCAATCTTTAGCTACTGCTTACCAGAAGAACTTTTAAAATACAAAAAAGCTTTTTTGTTTAATATTTTACTTTTACAAACTCATCGATTTTATTGTGATTATTTCATTTATTTATACATTTATATTAGGAGGCAGTGGTAGTCCAGTGGCAGTGGCAGTCCAGTGGCAGTGGCTTGCTTGCGCTTGAAGCGGGTTCAAATGGGACATGTAAAGTCCGCCAATCCGCACTTGGGCAGCGTCGTGGACTACGGCCTGATCCCCCTCGTATTAAAGGGAGGCTCGGGCCCATCAGTGGGACGTTTAAAAGGGCTAAACACATACATACATACATACATATTACATAAGTAATTAAATTGTGTTTAAAAAATTCCTATACCTACAGACCTTTTATCAATAATCCGTTTAACATATTACTAGGTGCTTCCCTTAGCAACTTTTAGATCAAAGTTATATCTCACGCAAACTACTGTATACCTAAAACTGTTGTACAGAAATAAAAAAAACACTAATCTATAGGCTACACTAATATTATAAAGAGGTAAAGTTTGTGAGATTGTGAGTTTGTGACGTTGTAGGGGGTAATCTCTGGATCTACTGAACCATTTTAGATGAAATTTTGTAAGAAGATAGTTTGAGACCCCGGGAAGGACATAGAATAACTTTTATCCCGGAAATCCCGAAAATTACGAAACAACAAAAGTCGCTAGTACAATATAAATATACCTGGGAGATAATTAATAGCTCAAGAATCAAAATAACAACCTTGAGTGTGCTAGATATTCGAAATTGCAACGCTATAAAACTAAACGAAAATACATATAATATTTATGCAAACGGAGTTTTTTGAACTATAAAAATACCGCATACGATTGTACTTAATGAGCAATAATCCAGAGTAATATGATAGTAAGTTTATTACATTCTGTATATTTCAGCTTTGTTGTGGGGCTATCAAAAGTCAGTGTGGAATATGTAGGAAGTTTCATATGTTTTTGTACAACATTGCTTGTGCGATATTTCCATGAATTTTTATGTATAGTACCTGGGATTTTAATTGATCTTTAGTAGGGATTTTTTCCCTTAAGGTATATGCTAGTTATAAATTAAGAATAATGAAAATAGCTTTACAATATCTTATATATAAAATTTCCATGTCACAATGTTTGTTACCGTACTCCTCCGAAACGGCTTTACCGATTTTTACCAAATTTTATATGCGTATTCAGTAGGTCTGAGAATCGGCTACTATCTATTTTTCATACCCCTAAGTGATAATGATAAGGGTGGTCCTACCAGACCCCACCCCAGGGACGAACCCGAACGGAGCGAGGGTGAGTCGCTAGTATGTATATAATATGGTTATGACGTATGTATGTTACTGCTTCACTTTAAGATGGTTGCACTTATCAATTTAAGGCTTAGTATGAAATAGATATTTTTTTTCGTGAATTTTTCCGATGTTTTAACAGTTATTCTGCTATTCGGGGTGAAGACAAATCCAACGAAACAAAGATCGCAAAAATCGGTCCAGTAGTTCTCGAGTTATAAATGTTGTAACAAAGCTGACGACTTTGTATATATATTTGACTATATATATATATATATTCGTTTAAGTTATGAGAACATTTTCAGAAGTTCAGAAGTAGTAAGCCAACATATGAACGAGCGAGCGAAAACAAACTTCGAATCAATAAAGCCATCATATGAGCTATTAGCTTTATCGCGCACTCAAAGGTGATATGCGATATTAAAACATTATAGCCCAATTACATGAAATTGCGATATTATGGGAAAGATATAAAAAATTGCTAATTTCGCATAATATTTTAACACTAGTGACTTCCCCATGCTTCGCTCGCAAGTCTCTAGGCACCTTTTGCGATTTTACACAAACACATTCGATTTTTCTTTATGTATATAATATAGTATGTATGTATATATTTTGGTTAACGATCAGCGCCACCTATTGGCATTTCTTTTATTAACAGCAGCCTATGTATTAGTTCTTAGTAATATATATACTATATATGTTTACTTAATTTTATTCAAAGTTTAGTTATGTATCAAGTTCAAGTTTAATTAAAAAATAATTATTCATTAAAGATACTTGTTGTGTATTAATTATAATTTATATAAACCGCCTACAGGATACAAGCTTCCAGAATCCTTCTCAAAAGTTCACTATTACTGATTTTCCATTGTAACCATATTGGATGGACAGATACAATATTTTATAATATTATTATATAAAAAATAAAGTATATTTATAAGCGCCTAGATAAATAATGACGGCAAAAAGACGATAATGTATAATTTATATATTCTTTTCCTAGTATTATTATACGTTTAAGCACTTTCTATACAAAATATAGACAAAGGCAAAGATCGAACATTTTTCCACAAAAACTGGCATTAGACAATCGTTAATATCTGAATAATACGAGTAGCTTCTATGCTGATTTAAGTCTTTCTTAGAAGAAAGAAAAAAAAAATAAGCAGTAATGGGGACTGCCGACAGAAGTGGAAACTAAGAACTTTAGAATAACATGTTATTTTTAACTTTAAAATTTATTATAGAATGAATAATTAAAATTTCATGATTTGTAAATTGAAATTATTATTAGTCCGGTATCACATCCATTGGCACTCCGAGCAGTAATTATTTACATATTCCACGACACGTTTGGCTCAGTTTGTAGTGGGCCCTACTTCCTGTGCCAGCGGTCGCGGGTTCGAGTCCCGCTGGGGGTATTCATTTGTGTAATGAGCAGGAATGTTTGTACTCCAGTCATGGGTGTTTATATTTATAATATGTATGTATTTAAAGTTATATATGTGTAATATATCAACTATCTGGTATCCATAACACAAGCCTCGTAGCTTACCGTGGAACTAGATAGTGCTGTGTGTTAAAAAAACATATTGATATAGTTTATTTATTAATCAAAACATATAACACTGCACGTCGCCAGTCTGCGCCAGATTGTGTCGACGTCACATGTCACATGTAGCATGTCGGTGACGCGAACCC
Source organism: Brenthis daphne (assembly GCA_947093115.1). Classification (NCBI taxonomy): domain Eukaryota; kingdom Metazoa; phylum Arthropoda; class Insecta; order Lepidoptera; family Nymphalidae; genus Brenthis; species Brenthis daphne. Next base: position 22,750,905 of record OX352479.1, on the reverse strand, counting down.
ATAAGTTTTGCCCCTACTAAAAATCGCTCAATATGGTAAAGAAGTTTTTACTTCAAAAAGACGCATAATAACCTGGTCATCATGCCAATACAACAATAAAATTAATTTTTAATGATTGCACGCCATTGTCAAATAATAATCAAGAAGCTGTCAAAAAATAAGCGAAAAAATGTTTTCTTAATAAATAGACCATATATATAATAGTAGCTCCAGATTAGCACGATCAAAAATAAACAAACACACATACGTATAGATATAATAGTGAGTTACAATGCTTCTTACTTAATAATAGCAATAATTGGCGAAAATATTAGAAATATATAAGATTTAATTGATAATATAAAAATAGGCACTAAAATGTTTTTAATCACATTTTCTACTATATTACCAAAGCGATTTCCTTTTTTATATAACATCAAATATTGTGTTTACTGTCCTAAAGATATGTTTGATTCATTCAGCCCCCAAACAAAACAGCCCCCATTCAAACAAAATTACGACGTATTGATCGGTAAGTCATGACAACGAGACTTTAACGTTGTGTTTTTCTGGCCACTGGGAAACGATTGAGGGGTCACAACTGACACCGCATGAAAATTTGATTTCACTGTGACACAGTAATAGCTATTAACTTATTTAATATCAATTTTAAGGAAACTCTTGTTAGCACAACAGAGCTGACAATCGATGCGTACTATAGAAGCATGACGGTTGATTACCTTCATGCGTGGGTACGACGGTACCTGCAATATAACTGAAGTGTTGCTCACATCTACACACTGTACCTATATAAAATACGAATGGACACCTCAATTCTCCCAGATATATGGACCAAGTAAGACTTGGCTTGTAAAAGTTAGGTCTAGGCTAGGTCCCAAATTTAATATTAGGTCGTCTTAGTATGACAAGACCAAACCCAAACCATCAAACCCGGCCCAAAGATCAAGGTGAGAGCAGAGATAGGAGATTAAAACTGGCACACATTGAAACCATTAAGAATTAAATTGAATTGGAGGCTTTTAATTCTTGCTCGCTGGTTCTGGAAGACTCTTCTAAGAGATTTATAAGATAACCCTTAAACTGTTTACCAGTAGGACCAACTCACCAGTATGTTAGTACCACACAGTTCGAGATAAGAAACACCCCATACTGCCCCAACTGTATAGCAGTAGTGGGTGGAGACCCCTCATTACTGAGCATGATTATATATTTAGCGTTGCTAATGATGTTCTTTATAGAGTATATTGTTTCTATGTGAAGTAGACAATTAATTGTTATAGGTATTGCAAATAAATATATATATATTGCAATACCTATAACAATATATTGCATTGCCCGCGGCTCCGCCCGCGTTCAGATGACCCAAAACCAAATTCTTACGTTTTACATATTAGTATACTCTTACTTTGCAGTTTTTGTATTTTTTCTCAGAAATGAGGTATTTTCCCGCAGTAAAAAGTATCCTATATGTTGATCCAGATAACCAGTTATCATTATACCAAATTTCATTAAAATCTGTCCAGTGGTTTTCTCGTGATGCGGTAACAGACAGACAGACAGACGGACAAAAATTCTAAAAACTATAGATTCGGATTCCGTATCGATAATAATGTCTATTTCAATTAGATTTTCCAAAAAATATTTAATGTACAGATTCGACTTAGTTACAATTTTATTATATGTATGGATATTGTTTCTATGTGAAGTAGATAATAGCTAATTAGTTATTATCGGTATTGCAAATATCTAAGTACCTAAGTATTCTAAATACGGCCCGTTCTAAGAACATCATATTGCTATTTTAATTTTATAATTTCTTATTTCTTATCATTATAACATAGAAGTGTACTCCGAACGTTGGTTTAAGCGCAGCTTATATATTTTTATTTTATTTCTGAGTATTTTTCACGTATTTGTCTCAAGTTGACATTATGATGGTAATGGTGTTTATAAACTTGGCTTAGTGATGGGATGATTTTTATATAAAATTTTATTATATATTTAGATTCTGGTTTTTTGCCATAATAGAATTAGATAATTGCTATGTGATTCTAAAAATAAACCTAAAGAAGAGTTTATTTTCAAGATAATTATAATATATATTTAAGATAAATAAATATATAGATTAACAAGAAATTCAAATAACGAATACATAAACTTCATGCCAAAATAAAAGAGATCAATTATGACCAATTAACAGATAATATTGTAATTTCATCATGTACCTATATACATATATATATATATATATATATATATATATATATATATATATGTCACAGATAAACAGATTCCTCAGCGACAAGTCGCAGAACTATCTTGAAATTAATAAATCCACTATAAAAAAACAACAGTATATACAAAAGCTCTCGTTAGTTCCAAAAACAGTCACTAGAGAAAACTAATGTCCACTAATTCCCAAAATTTCATTATATAATTCCTTAAATCTATTACTCACGTGCCAAGTGGGAACCACAGTGGTCGGTGTGCCATTGGTTGTAGTGGGGCGGAAATGGAAGCTGGGCGGAATTCGTTTAGTACACGTTTCACTGCTCGCGCACTAAATGCTAGTATCACTACGACAGCTAGCACGCACGCGCCACCAAACGCCGCCCAAAGCGCCTGTTAATAACATCAATGAGTTAAATCAAAGATCAACAATAAAATAAATTGGGAAGAAATATTGTGACCAAAATTGACTTTTTACAATCCATGTATCTCCATACAAAAAACTACATCTATTAGTTGAAATAACATACAAGGGAATACAGGTCATAATAAAAATCATACATAAGGATGTGGAAGTCTATAATATTATAACTTGTATTCCCATGGAAATGAGTTATTTACAAGCTGTAAAAATTAGCTGATGTCAATTTATAGCCCTCCGTAAACTTTCATATAAAAAATTACATTAATATCTCTCTTCACTGCCGTAAGAAGGACAAACAAACAAACAAACAAACAAACAAATAATAGTCACAATTATAGCATTAAAATGGAATATATTTATTACCACACCATCAAGAAAGCACCTGTACAATTTTAAATCCAAAGGTCGAATGAAACACCCACCAAAAGTATAAATAATTATACTTTATGTTTATATACATATCGATTAAAATATTTTGTTAAAATAATAGTTGTAAAATAATAAATAAATAAATACGTTGGGACATTTACACACAACACCATCTAGTTCCATGGTAACCTACGAGGCTTGTGTTATGGATGCCAGATAGTTGATACACTACACATATATAACTTTAAATACATAAATATTATAAATATAAACACCCATGACTGGAGTACAAATATTGGTGCTCATCACACAATTGAATGCCCCCAACGGGACTCGAACCCGCGACCTCTGGCACAGCAAGTAGGGTCACTACAAACTGAGCCAAACGTGTCGTTAAATTGTGACTGAAGAGTTCTACTTTGTAATATTAACAAAATAAGACATAGATAATTGTTTTTTTAGAACCGTTTACAACCAAATTAAAAATTTTTTTTTTTTAGAATTTTGAACGAATTTCACAGCCATCATTTACGAGTTGTTGATGCTCACAAGCTCAAACTATCAATACTTTAAAATTATCGAGAGCAATCTTTGAAAAATAGGACTTAATCATAGTTTGAACATGCGGCGTGTTTTTAGAACATCAACACATATCCCGTTTTCCATAAAACTAAATATATTCATTCCCAATTACCCTTCATCACAATCACATTACAAGTGTCTGGCACACGTATTTCATAAATAATTTACTTACAAAAGTTCCCACTGTTGATTTCGCTATCTTCGCTGGATCTACGGAAATAGAATAAACCATTAGCTTCTAAATAATAAACATTAACTTTATTGTTTTCTCACGTGTAATTGCTATTGTATAAAGCTATATATAATGTATTAGGCATGGCTGTATGAAGTAAATCTATCTATACAGATAAATAAAATTGAAGTGTCTGTTTGTAATGTCAAAATAACAGCGTTTTATTATATGCATATAAAGTTATATAAGTACGTCACTTATTAAAAAATTCAATTTTTTAAATTTTTGTTTGTCTGTCTGTCTTTTTCAAATATCTAACAAGACACATAAAAATTAAAAATACTTTAGTAAAAGAATGATATATATATATTATTTTTTTATGTAAGAATGTTCAGAAATAGAATAAACCATTAGCTTCTAAATAATAAACATTAACTTTATTGTTTTCTCACGTGTAATTGCTATTGTATAAAGCTATATATAATATATTAGGCATGGCTGTATGAAGTAAATCTATCTATACAGATAAATAAAATTGAAGTGTCTGTTTGTAATGTCAAAATAACAGCGTTTTATTATATGCATATAAAATTATATAAGTACGTCACTTATTAAAAAATACAATTTTTTAAATTTTTGTTTGTCTGTCTGTCTTTTTCAAATATTTAACAAGACACATAAAAAGTAAAAATGCTTTAGTAAGGAAATTAAAAAATTTATATATTTCTATTAATGAGCGATATTCACATATTTCATTACTTTTTTATGTAAGAATGTTTACAATCCAGTTCACATTTAGAGCATTTTTGAATAACGTCTGATACCGTCGTGATTCTTATTATGACTGTTTTTTTTAACAAAGTATACTCTTACGTTGCAGTTTTTGTATTTTTTCTCAGAAATGAGATATTTTCCCGCGGTAAAAAGTATCCTATATGACCCGGTGATTTTTCCGTGATGCGATAACAGATAGACAGATAGACAGACAAAAATTCTAAAAACTATAGATTCAGCCTCTGTATCGATAATAATGTCTATTTCAATAAGATTTTCCAAAAAATATTTAATGTACAGATTTCGCGTAGTTGCAATTTTATTATATGTATATACAAACCGTAAGCAGTAGCGTTGCCAGCCTGGCCGATACAACCACGTTCATCCACTAAACTGACCCTAGCCAGCAATTTCACCATGTGTTTATCACTTTTATCACCACGATCACTGTTTCTCTCTGTAACTGGCAGTACTTGCCAATGTTGAACGTCCGGTACTACCACAAACCCGGTAGCGTCCACTCTACGGGATATGGTATTTGCAAACCATGGTGCAGGATGCGCGTCTGACACCATTTGTTTTCCAAGACTGAAAAAGTAAATAATTGTAGCTACCATAATATATCTCTACATATAATAAAATTCTAAGTTGAATCTGTAGATTAAATATTTTTTTGAAAATCTTATTGAAACAGTCATTATTATCGATACAGAGGTCGAATCTATAATTTTTAGAATTTTTGTCTGTCTGTCTGTCTGTCTGTCTGTCTGTCTGTCTGTCTGGGAAAGCATTGTATGGAAAAACATTTATAAAAAAATCATTTGGGTCAACATTATTATAACAAAAGCAAAATATATTGTATATGTACAATGTACATAATATGTATAAAAATACATAATATTATTTGATATAGAAATGTCGACATCTCGAATAATCCATTCGGAAATTCGCGAGTTTGTTTTTGACATCGACTTCAGGACAAAAAGAATAAACAAAACTTAGGAAAGTGTTTTACGTAATAATTTTACTTATTTTATTTTTCATGTGACAATTGGCCTCAAAGGACGCTAAAATCGTGCGCGAAAAATTAAATTTCCTCCACTAATTGAATACGTAAAATGAAAATGTTCAGAATTTCAATATTAAACAATAAAATATTTATTACTTTATTATCTAAATTTATTTTAGCATACATTTAACTTATACTTTATGAATAAATAACAGTAAAATAAATAAAAGCTACTAGGTATTTGTTTGAATGAATGAAATTAAGCTTTATTCAATTAGATTGATGTAGATATTCAAATAAAATAGTATTATTACTTTTGAAACCTCAATTTAATTTAAAAATCGAGGGAGAAAGAGAAAAAGAAAGAGTGATAGGCCGTTCTGCTAAGAGCCGACGAGAAACTCAACAGTTGCTCGTTTAAATACCAAGTTACATTTTATTGAATACAAGCAACTCACCCTCGCTCTGCTCGGGTTCGTCCCTAAGAACTTTTTAACGGTTAGTATAGATTTCTCAGAGATGAGATATTTTGTTCCCAAACAGATAGACAAAAATTCCAAAAACTATAGATTCGCTCTCTGTATCGATAATAATGACTATTCCAATAAGATTTTTCGAGAAATATTTAATGTACAGTTTCGACTCAGAATATTAATCTAGAATTGGCAATTGTATATAGAATGAAATAGAACATTTTTAATGATTATAAGTAACATATTACCTGACAAAATAATACTTCTTCATAAGTCTTGGGGGTAAGCGAAGTGGCTCATCTGGTGGAGGTAGAGTCCATGTTATATTCACAAATAAATCTCCTTGTATCGATAGAGGATGCGCGTCAACTATAGGCACGGGCAGACGGGGTGCGTGAGCGCAGGAGCATATGCCAGCGACGCATTCTGTAACCAAACTATTGACTCAATAATGACTTATTTCGAAATAAAATTACCAAACACTAGCGAATTACCCTCGCTTTACTCGGGTACACCCCTAGCGGTATTTGGTATACGGATTCTGTTCAATATTTTATTTTTCAATTTTTTTATGCGGAAATCTAATTCTTTTTCTGAAATAAAAGTAGCCTAAATTACTCTTAATTTCAGCCACCTGCCAGTAAAATTCAAAATCGGTTCAGCCGTTCCGGAAATTAGCCGAAACAAATAAGCAGGCAGACAGATAGACACAAAAATTTTAAACATTGTATTTTTCTTATAAGTACAATATTTACAAATATATTTAGTAAAAACCTTTATTTCAACATTACAAACACAATTTTATTTCTCTATATGTATAGATATTCAGCCCTATTTAACTGCTGGGCACTTTCAAAATACAGAGGATAGTAAAATATTAATAAAAAAACTTTATTACTTAATCTTGTATGTAGGACTGTTATAACTGCTAGTTTGTATGTATGTGTAAGTATGCTTTTTACTCTCTCACGCTGAAAATGCTGTACGAATTTGGATGAAGTTTAGCACACAGACAGTCTATGACATAGAGTAAAACATAAGCTACTGTTAGGTACCTGCCCTATCAAATCGAGGTTAAGTCGCTAGTAGATATACATATATTAAATGTGAAACTGTGTCTTTTTATTTATTTTATTTATATATCCTACCATGTAGATAAAAAATATGAATTAGCGTGGTTTCTACACGTAATTTTGATCCTGCTATGTCAACTTTTCCTGCGGGACATAAATTAATCTGTTACAAAAATAATCTAAGAACTAGCGCGAGTGAAGCAAGATCAGTCGTATTTATTTAATATAACCCACAAAAGGTTTCCTTCGCAGATTTAATTCGACTCTACGTGAATTGCTAAGAAAAAATATCATTACGTTCGAAACTTTTTATTTTTAGACTAGCGACTCACCCTCGCTTCGCTCGGGTTCGTCCCTAGTTACATTTTAACGTTTAGTATAGATTTCTCAGAGATGAGATATTTTCCCGCAGTCAAAAGTATCCTATAATATGCTGACCTGGATCAAAATCTGTCCAGCGGTTTTCTCGCGATACACTCCCAGACCGACAGACAGACAAACAAAAGTTCTAAACACTATAGGTTTGGCCGGCCTCTGTATCGATAATAATGACTATTTCAATAAGATTTTCCAAAAAATAATGTTCAAATCGACTCAGTTAGATTTTTATTATTTGTATAGATTATTCTATTACTTTATGTTGCTATTGAATGAAGGCTTAGCGTGATATGAGTCTGACACTATTATCTTTATCGGAGTCTACGGGTTCTATTTTCGTTCAAGACGATTGTAAAAACTGAGGACTTAGCTAAGTTACAAACGTTTCCTATCTCATCTGTTTCTATCATTGGTTCTTATCGATGGCTTTATAGAAATCGATTTGTAGCTAGCTACGAGAATCTCAACACAACTGTGTCAATCGTTCATTCTATAATGTGGATAGAAAAAAAACTTTAAGGTGAGCGTTCCTACACGTCAAAGTCACGGTCTTATTTCATAATATGTTTTGTTTCGTAAAAAAAAAAAATGAGTGAATAATATATTATAATATACTCGTAATAGAAATACTTAAGTGTTAAATATTGTTATTTTAACTTAGTTTTTTAAAACGTTACCGATTGTAGATAGTTAACATGGCTAAGCCCTCTGATTACCAAGTGGACTTCCTAGTCAACATCTTCAACAGAAAAATCTGACAACGATATAGCATTTTGTAATTTATAATACTGATAACGATTAAAAATTATCGTCCCATCAAAGCGCTAATCGTGATATCCATGGATTAAAAACACAGAGTATGCTTGGTTTTTACGTTTGTTGATGGCATGTTTGGCTCAGCTTGTAGTGCCCTACTTGCTGTGCAAGCGGTCGCGGGTTCGAGTCCCGCTGGGGCATTCATTTGTGTGATGAGCACTAATGTTTGTAATCCAGTCATGGGTGTTTATATTTATAATAAGTATGTTTTTAAAGTTATATAATATTATGTGTAGTGTATCAACTATCTGGTATCCATAACACGAGTCTCGTAGCTTACCATGGAACTAGATGGTGATGTGATTTTATAAAAAAATGCATTCATACAAGAAAAATAATATTTTGTACTATCAAAGAAAAAAAATTATTATCTTAGGTCGTAAAAATGTGATTCATAGAATGCTTAGATCGATTTTGTCGGTTCCGTCGATACAAGGTATTTATTTATTATTTTGTTGGGTGTGGTGCCGCGGTCAACCCTAGCTACGTCGACTTTGGTCCATTGTAGCTCCCTTTATAATGAGTTCAAAGTTCTCCGCTTAGTCTGGTTCACTCCAGGAACTTCCAGATTTTCTGAGCGAGGAGCATCTGTATCTCTTCCGGTTGCATAATATGCTGCCCTAGATAGATACTTCTGCGGTGCATGAGTGGACCGCACGAGCAGAGGATGTGCATAGCAGTTTCCTCTGTCTCATGTAATAGTCTGCACATTGCGGTCTGACTGAGGCCGATGGTAAACATATATTTATTGAGTTTGCAGTGACCAGTAAATATTGTGGTTACTGCACTGGTTTTATACTTGTTGAGTTGAAGCAACTCTTTTGTAAACGTTTTGCGATATCCCTTAATTAGCGCTTTAGAGTGTATTTGTCCAGAAGTGGATTGTCACTCTTGAAGTGCTTGGCGATTGCTGTGAATTTTGATAATTGAATAGGCATGTTGTTTTGCAATACCACAAAATGGTTCGGGGCCACATTCTGGGGTTTCAGCGCCCCTTCTTGCCAATGCATCAGCCTTTTTATTCCCATCTATGCCTGAGTGACCCGGGACCCATCTGAGGGTAACTTTGTTGGATGTGCCCAGGACATTCAGATTATCTATACAGTCTTTGACCAACTTAGAGTTGGTCTCAAGAGCATCTATAGCCAAAAGTGCTGCTCGGCTATCTGAGTTGATGTAGATATATTGGTTTCTAAGCTTTCTCTCCAGGATGACTTCAGCACATTTGTTGATGGCGAAGACCTTGGCTTGAAAGATGGTGGCCTCCTTGCCCAGATTGACACTCATGTCAAATCTAGGCTTAAGGCCGTAGATACCGCACCCTACATCAGATCCTTTCTTGGATCCGTCTGTAAACCAAACATGACTGCCCTTTTTGTGAGACTTTTGGTCTTTTAGCCACATGTCCCGGTTGGGAAGATCTATTTGGTACTGTTTTGCGAATTTAAACTCTGTGCTGACTGGCATTTTTAGAGTTTTGTGTTCGAATGTCAACTCTTTGAGTTTGTTCATATATTACGATTGCAACTTTACATTCGATTGTGTACAGAGCCTGTAGAGGCAAGATTTAGCTTCTTTTTGCACGTGGAGATATAGCGGAGCTATGTCCAACAAAGCATTTAGAGCGTCGCTTGGTGCCGAATGGAAGGCTCCCGTGATGATTAGACATGCCATCCGTTGTATGCTGTCTAGTTTACTCATAGTTGTCTTTTGTTTGGTTTTGTTACACCATACGACTGAGGCGTAAGTTATGATCGGCCTTACCACAGCGGTGTACATCCAGAGAGCCATTTTGGGTGTGAGGCTCTACTTGGCTCCAGCCATTCGACAACATATCCAGAGGGCCATTTTGGATTTTTGTATAATATTGTTGAGGTGAGAGTTCCAGGTCAACTTTTAATCAATAGTGACTCCAAGGTACTTTACCTCATTTGATAGGTTAAGGGTTTTGCCATTGAGTCTGAGTTTAGTCAGCCTTTCAAGCTTCCTTTTCCTGGTAAATGGTACAATAACTGTTTTATCAGCGTTTATTGATAATTCATTTTCTCTGCACCATCTTGTGATGGTATTGAGAGCCTCTTGTAACCTGGTGGAAATTGTGTTCGGGCAGGGACCTCTTACTACTACAACAAGGTATAAGCGAATGGGAAGCGATTCCCAAAATAGTAATCGTTTACAATATACGAGTACAATGTATATACGTATTATCGCACATTTCTTCATATTACGCTTTTGACGTCTGGCTTCATCTCCATGAAAAACAGATTTTTGCGGTTTCAGTAAAATTCTAAAGTTAAGAAACTTAAATATTTAATTAATCCATTAACTATTTTATAAATGCGAAATAGCAAAAGCTTATAAAAAACCTCTAAGACATAAAAAAGCTACCAGTAAAATACCTTTCTATATTTAATTGAAAGTCAGTAATATTAGTATTTATTATTCAAAAACATAATAAATTAGTCTATGTAAAACTAAACAGAATATTTATCTAGTTCGCCGTTGAATTCATCTTAGAGGTACGTGACAGCTTTATAAACAATTTTCAAAAACAAACTCAGACTATCGCGTACGAGTATATACCATTGTAAATATATGAGCAAGGCTGTAAAGTTAGACCGAATTAGAGCTTTTGTTATAGAATTTCAGAGATGGTATGTAGATACAGACTAAGTAATATTTATGCAAAATTTTGTATAAAAAAATTACAAAAAATTGTGAATTTTGGTTTTGGTTTGTAATCGGACTCTTTCGGCCTTTTAGTCTTCGGGCCTTCTCCAACTATAAGCCCTTTGTGGGTCTCAATTTGTGACAAAGTGCAGATGGCACAAGACCAGATTTCGTGGAATTCTTTAGGGGAGTTCTATGTCCAGTAGTTTACATGTTTTGTTAAGAAGAAGATCAGTTAAAACTAGGTGTTAGACTATCATAATTCATGGAAACTCTTAGACAAACCGAAAAAAAAACCGGCTCGCTGGATTTAAAAAATACAAAATAGATGCTTTATAGCCCTAGCCAGCTTTATGTTCTATTGTAAGAGATTTATTAAGAAAAATCTCTTAATATTATCATATTAACAGTCTTAAATTAATTTAAACAAACTTCATAGGAAACTTTTTGAGTAAAAATCGAAGCGGCAAGAAGGATAAACTTGGAAAAGCCAAGTAAAAATTAATGGGCCGATGAAATCAAACTGTCGTTAATACATACAGATAGAGGCCAAATAATACTTTGAAAGTAATTAAATTGAAAGTCAAATGTTAATTTAAGATTTTTTTATAGAAACTTATATAGCTATAATATAAGATACACACAAAAAAGTGTACACAAATCAGTACCCCTCTTTTTTCAAAGTCGATCAATAATAATTATTATCTGTATTGCATATGTATACAATATGATTAATATACAATTTGTAAAGTATACTTTAAAATTAGATTTAGTAAAACGAGCTTGTTATTTCGAACACGCCGGAAAGCCGCAAGCCAGTAAACAAAAAAACTGATCAACCGCTAAAATACGCCCAGTGTATTACAAACATCTACTTATAGTACTTCATTTTATTTTATTCAACATGTGAAATTGTTGTTTTAGGATGGCATATTTTCCCATGGACATAGGTTAAAATTAGACACTTTATATGTGTTACCGGTTTTTGTATAATATGGCTTCGCTTGTTTGAATGATTGTTGTATATCTATACATACATATAATAAAATTGTAACTAAGCCGAATCTGTACATTAAATATTTTTTGAAAAATCTTTTTGAAATAGACATTATTATCGATACAGAGGCCGAATCTACAGTTTTTAGAATTTTTGTCTGTCTCTCTGTCTGGGAACGCATCACGAGAAAATCATTGGACAGATTTTGATTAAATTTGGACTTTTTATTGCGGGAAAATATTTCATCTCTGAGAAATCTATACTAACCGTTAAGACGAACACGAGCGGAGCGAGGGTCACTAGTGATACTAATAAAAAGTAATCCATTACTATGTCAGGATGATCAACTATTTTTATAAAAATCACTTTAATTTCTTTGCTAGGTAAAAGTAAAGCCGCCTAGGGACGCGCTTGAGACTAGTTTATAACATTAAGACTTGAGTGATCTATCATTAAGCTATGTACAGAACCGCTGTATAAATACGTGATCATATCGTTATAAAAACTGTAGATTCGGCCTCTGTATCGATAATAATGACTATTTCAATATAATTTTCCAAAAAATATTTAATGTACAGATTCGACTCAGAATTTTATTATATGTGTAGATTATATAATACATCCCTTACGGAGTCAACAGGGTATAGTTATCCTCATTATTTCCTTACATAAATTAGCTCAATGGATATTTTATATTGATTCACAGTCAGTCAAATCACGTACAATTTGACTAAGGTGTTTATTGATCGACTGTTAGTGTTATCTTATACTTACTTTTGGGTACTTTAATATCATTCTGATATCGTTATAACCGATTTATTCCAAAACGTTAGATAATGTGTAATCGCAAGCAATTTGAAAAGTTTAATATTTATGTATATGTATATTTTAACGAGGAAAATGCCCTAACTTTGCCCAGGTACATCCCTAAGTTCCTTTTATAATATTATACATACATATATACAGATACGCCTTCTTTTAGTTGTTTGTTTTTACTAGCAACCTTTTTTTTATTAGCCTATGAGTTTATATAGTATAACTATGATCTGATTAATCGTCTGAGTAGCCAAATTCATCTGAGTTCAAATCTAAGCGGTTTCAATGTGTCATACTTACTCGTACATAGGCGTACGTACACACTTTGGCATTCATAATAGTGGTTTATAACAGATTTTCAAATTTTGATAAATTGTTGAAATAATATGCGTTGTGTATAAATAACATGCTTCAAAAATGCTATCAGTCAAAACGCCAAAAATATCCAAGTACATAGATATTTATATTTAAAGTTTAGAATAGATTTCTCAGAGATGAGATATTTTCGTGTAACCAAAGTATTCTGTAATATGTTGACCCGGATGACCAGCTATCATTCTAGCAAATTTTATCAAAATCTATCCAGTGGTTGTCTCGATGCGTTCCCAGACAGACAGACAGACAGACAGACTAACATTTTAAAAAATATAGATTCGATTCGCTATCAATGATAATGACTATTTCAATAAGATTTTCCAAAAAATATTTAATGTACAGATTTGGCTCAGGTCTAATTGTATAGATAGAAGATAACTGTTCAATATAAGAGAAGGCAGTACGCAGAGTTAAGTTTTGATAAATGCTATCCATTTTATGACTTCACAAACAGATTTTACATGAAACATCAAGCGCAATGGTGGAAAGTAACTCTATTTTTTTTTTACTATCTACTAAATTAAAAAAACTGAGTGCTGAGTCTAATAATATTCCAAAGCATAAAAACGATGATATTCTACAATCCCTACTTGAAATAGAAAACCAAAAATAATAATCTATACTAATATTATAAAGAGATAGAGTTTGTAAGTTTGTGAATTGTGAGTTTGTGACGTTGTAGGGCGTGATCTCTGGATCTACTAAACCGATTTCGATGAGATTTGGTAAGAAGATAGCTTGAGACCCTGGGAAGGATATAGGATACTTTTTATCCAGGAAATCATCCCTTAAACAAATGGGAATAAAATTTTGTATGGGGAATCAAGCTAGGGACGAACCCGAGCCAAGCGAGGGTGAGTCGCTAGTAGTTACATATAATATGCATTATGTCATAACACGTGGTTAGAATAATTATTCATTCTTTTATATCTTTAAGTTTACTATTTGCGATAATACTTGTAAGTCAATTTGTTCACGGACCATCTAGAACTTAAAATATTTAGTTGTAAAAACTTTACATGGATCGTCAAAAAAAAAGATATTATTGCTGCCCGAAGAGGATACGAAATGTAACAATCTCTTATGTATTTCGACTGTAAATCTCAAGAGATTCGTATCTGGTGACACGCAAGATAAGTTAAAACATATTTATTTTTTTACGTAGCTGAAATATGAATCAAATAACATGAATTAAATTAGCTTTTCATAACTTTTCCTTTGTTATTATAATGTTTATTTACTGTTAGGTCAACTTTTTACAATCGCTTTCTTTAAGGACAAATGGAATAAGAAAATTGTAATACTGAATGTTTGAAAAAGAATTATATGTATATACCAATTTTAAATGTATATCTTAAATCTCAAAAATGATATTAAAAAGATAATTATTAATGTAATATACTGTTTATAGTGTTTCCCAAACTTATTTTCTGGGAAAAATTTGCCATTCGGACTAATAAGAATATTTGACACATATAACCAAATGGGTCCAGCCGTACTCAACTGGTGCGCTTAGCAACGAATGAGCTTTTCATTTTCAACCGACTTCAAAAAGGAGGAGGTTCTCAATTCGACTGTATGTTTTTTTATTTATACAGCTTACGATTTAAGATTCAAATATATCTGTTTGATAATCAACATAATCGTCAGTTGCTAATTAGTGGGGATGCTTAGTTTAAAAAAAAACTTTTCTATGAAATTCAGCAGTAATTTAAATTCTCTTGACTATTTGTAGGTACAATTCTTATGGTGATATTTGTTGCGCGAAAATTTTTATCCCATGCTTTATTTAATGGTATAAATATTTATAAACAAAATGGCAAAATCATTTCAAATTTAATGAAACTCAGCCATATTATTACTAAAATTATAAAAACAAATGCAAACGAGCTGTGTAAACCTTAAATAGGTACCTCGTTTACTACAACCTCCATATTATTGAGAGTTAGCTTTAACATAATTTAATTCTTCGAGTTTAATATGTCGAGCATCGGTACAAATAGAATCAAAATTATTGAATATACCTATTATATATTTTTGGATTCTTAAGAAATGGGTCTGAACATATGAAAATTTAACTGATTCTGATTGAAGTGCGCTTTATAATAATAATAATAATAAAAAAACATTAAAAAAATTATAATTGAACTAAAGTAACTTAAAAACTTTCACAGTCAAAAGTGGACTTGTTTTTGGAGTTTATTCCTTAAGAATCGATTTTCATATAAGTTCCCCGGTATGGAAATTTTATGAGGAGTGAAATTAATACAAGCATTAACTCAAAAGCATTACGTTTTTCTTTTACCTTTCACATTGAAATGTCACAGTGATTAATTATAATTGTTACACGCTTGGCTCAGTTTGTAGTGACCCTACTAGCTCTGCCAGCGGTCGCGGATTCGAGTCCCGCTGGGGGCATTCATTTGTGTGATGACGAATGTATGTACTCCAGTCATGGGTGTTTATATTTATAATATGTATGTATTTAAAGTTATATATGTGTCGTGTATCAACTATCTGGTATCCATAACACACGCCTCGTAGCTTACTATGGAACTAGATGGCGCTATGTGTTAATGTGCCAACATATAAGAGAGAGACATTATAAGAGATGCTTTTATTTACCCTCTTTTACTATAATTGCGTATTCAAAGGAAAAGGAGTAATCAAAAGGAGTAAATTTCAGTCGTGCGTCGAAGCTGACACACACATACTTTATTTTTACTTCTTATTATGTACTAAGTATGTTTTTAAAAAGAATACGTGAATATCTACAAAGAAAATTATTATTTGAATAAATCTAATTTTTTATACTAACTAAATCTTTTGTGTGCGAATATAACTCGTATTTTTTTAGTAAACTGGAAAACAAAGTGTTGACATAACAGAAAACAGATGAGTAGTAACATACTCGGCTATGAAGTTTTATAGCTTGTAATACGCATTCTTTACATAAAAAGTGCAAAAGAGTTCATATAATAATTATATATATATATATATATATATATATATATGTATAAATAAATATCATGCTACATACACGATTAGCATAACGTATGGATATAGATACATATATAAGGTAGTGGTAGCCCAGTGGTAACGAGCTCGCTTGGGATACCGAGTGAAGTGGGTTCATCCATCCATGAGCGAAACTTGTCAGTAAATTTCTTTGCAGCAAAACCAATTTTTACGTGATTTTTGTAAAAATAACAAAAAATTAACAACAAAAAACACAAAAATGCAATTAACATAAGTAAATTGTAGTATATTAAATAGTTTACTGACATACGAACGCTTACAAAAATTAGCTTTGATGTTGGGAAAGATCTAAAACTGAATATTATGAAAGGAGCCATTTCCTTGCAAACTTAACAGAAAATGTAAGGAAAATTATGCCATAAACAAATTTTCTTATAGTAACGACGCGACTGTATTCCATTCGATCTATTTCTGCTGAAAAGATTTTTAAATCAAGATATTTGCATTTAAATATAGTATAGAATATTCTTTGAACATAGCCATCCATAAGGGGATATATTATCGAATCTATGCATGAAATTTTGATAGAGGCCGAATCTATGGTTTTTAGAATTTTGTCTGACTGTCTGTCTGTCTGTGACTGCATCACAGGAAAACCACTGTGAGGGATTTTGTTGAAATTTGGTAGAGGTTTTAGACGTCTCAAAGGTCAAGTTGTTACAGACAATACCTACCCACAAAATTATAAATTTGTTCTAAAAATACAAAAATTGACAACAACCAAAAATCAAAAAATGAATCCAAAAAGTAAAGCCATTCTAATTAAGCTCTTTGTTCATAATGCTCATAAATTATAAGTTAAGTATTAACATATTAAGATTCAGACTAACGAAGAAAAAAGAACAAAGTCATCTATACATTATTATAATAAAATTCTAACTTAACCGAATTTGTACATTAAATATTTTATGAAAAATCTTATTAAAATAGACATTATAATCGATACAGAGGCCGAATCTATAGTTTTTAGAATTTTTACCTGTGTGTCTGTGACCGCATCACGGAACACCACTGCAGGGATTTTGATGAAATTTGGTATGATGATAGCTGGTTATCCAGGTCAACATACAGGATACTCTTTACTGCTGGAAAATATCTCATCTCAGAGAAACCTATACTAAACATTAAAACCGCTGTTTCTATAAGTGCTTTTAAATTTATAAGACAATGCTAACGATAATATTAAACAAATATTTCAATTTGTATTTATCCTTTACAGTCTAGTCTATACGGTAATGAATCGTAAATCTATTAAACATTTCCCAGACTTTAATACACAAGTTCAAAATAGAAATTGATTATACGATGATGCACTTTTAGTTATAAAAATAGTATTCAACGCCTGAATTAAACAGTAAGATATTTTAGATTAATAAAGAAAATTTAGTATACACCGTTCGAGTAGCAGAATAAATTGTTGTCTTTCTTCTAACGTTGTGACGTTTGGCTCAGTTTGTATTAACCCTACTTGCTGTGCCAGAGGTTCAGGTTCGAGTCCGCTGGGGGCATTCATTTGTGTAATTAGGACGAATGTTTGTACTCTAGTCATGTGTGTTTATATTTATAATATGTACGTATTTAACGTTATATATGTGTAATGTATCAACTATCTGGTATCCATAACACAAGCCTCGTAGCTTACCATGGAACTAGATGGTGCTGTGTTAATGTCCCAAAATATGATTTATTTATTTTACTAGCTACCTATAGATAAATTTAAGTTTATGTTATTGCTAATATTATAAAAAACTTAAAGTTGTAATTTTGTAAGTTTGAATGTAGGGTTAATCTCCGAAACAACTCATTCGATTTCAGAACATGTTTAAGAAATAAAAAGGACGCTTAGGATGGATATAAACTGTATATTATTCTGATCATGTCTGAGGGAGCCTTGAAGTTTTCGAAAGACATTGTGGAGGACTACGGCCTGATCCCCCTCGTATTGAAGGGAGGCCTGTGCTCAGCCTGGGACGTTAAAAAAAGGGCTGAATACGCATGCACAATGCACTTACCATCGAGTTCCACATTTATGTTGGCGGCTGTATGGCCGTCCCATGGGTGGGCAATTAACTTAACTTTATAAGCACAGCCCGGTCTCACTGCGCAGCCTTCTGGCACAGGACTAGCGAAGGCGGGTATTACGCTCCAGAGCGATTCCTAATAGATTAATATCAAATAATTACTTACTAGCAAGAAAAATATAACCTAAATATCTATAAATAACTATTTGAAGAAAACCTTCTTTGATAATGAGATTATTAATAATTTAATTCTATTTTAGACTGTTTCGTTCTGTTTTTATACGATGGTAAATGTTGCGATTTTCCCTTAAGTCGAGCTAGATTTTATAAGATTAAATGTCTTTTACGCAGAGTGTGTTTTGAGCATGATTTGAGATAGGAAATCGTACGCTAATCCTATTGGATGTTATCGTTACATTAGTAATCATATGAGTGCCTCCACGACCGCGGACACACCGACGTTACAGTTAACAATAGATTTCTTAGAAATTTGATTAATTTCTTAGAAATTTACCTGCAGGTGTTAAAATAGTTAAATGAAACTTAAAGTAAAGCTTAAACTCGCCCATATGTATTTTATGAGATTTGAAAGAAATATTTAGTATAGGCAATCTTAGGGTTTTTAACTAGTATAAACACTATCACGTCACATTATATTGTTACAAATTCGAAATTTGATGTGTGTATGTATGTTTGTTACTTCTTCACACCAAAGACAGATGGGCGGATTTAGATAAATATTTATACTAATTAGCGTAGATAGAATACGACTTGAACACATAGGCTAATTTTAGCAATAAAGTTTGCCGAAATGTAGCACTACCCGTATATTAACAATATTATAACGAGTAAATACAAAAGGCAAGTCGATAGCATGGCATATTTCTAAATTTATTCGATTATCGTATAAATAAGTTTGAACCGTTTTAAATTCAGTACCTCACATTCTTATTGGTTATAAGTTTGTATGGCAAATATATGCCACGTCGAATTATTCGTGGCTATTATAGCCAATTTTAAAAACATATATTGTTAAAATTGCCATTATAGCCACGAAAAAAAACAGCAAAAGGTTGAACGCGGAAAGTGAAATCGAATTAAGTTAATTATCTCAATAACTCAGTTTAATTTATAGCGTTTTTGTTTGAACTACAGCAAAACACTCACGCAAGATACACTCGAATTAAAATAGACAATCGTTTAGAGTTGTTGCAGTGTTACACAATATTTCAAAGTGTTTGGTTTTGAGTCTAGTTAAGACAATTATATCTGTACACTATATTTTACAAGTACACTTCTACAGCATTTTAGAATATAAATAACTAGTGAAAAACAAAAACAAATCTATCCCACGGAACCCGTACATTTTCCGGGATAGAAGGTAACCTATGTGCTATTCAAGACTCTCTAATCTATCTCTGTGCCAAATTTCATCCAGATCCGTTCAGCCATTCTGACTTGTTTGAGTAGCAAACATCCATCGAAAATTTTGCATTTATATAACCAAAATATTGTAAAAACAATTCAACAATCAAGTGCGAATCGGACTCGCACATGAAAGATTTTTTTTTATTTCCATGGTAGTCGTTTTGAAATTCGCCATCTTGGTTTTTTTTGTTGCTATAGCGGCAATAGACACTCTGTGAAAATTTCAACACTACGTATATTACGGTTCATGAGATACAGCCCTCTGACAGACGGACAGACGGCTTAGTAATAGGGTTCCGTTGGCACCCTTCGGGTACGGAACCCTAAAAATAGAGAATATCACAGATTAAATAAAGCGAATAAAAAACCACTTAAAAAGAAATCAATAGGTATACACATTCCTAACTACTACTAATTATGTATGTATTATACCTAACACAAATAATTATGTAAGTATCTACACTAAATTCGTATTTGTATAGAAAAAAATCTAATTTCTTAGACTATAAAGTAGATTTATGTATGTGTACAAAGTTAACATTTCATCGTTTATGAGTTACGCAAATAAAAGTATCAAGTTCTGTAATCCGTAATGGCTTTACACTGTACCATTTTTGCCTTATTTTCGGCTCTCTCCGTCTCTTGTTTCAACAAAATACATTGGTTCGTAAATATTTTCGCTCAATAAAATTTGCCTCATAAAATTTGCAATAATTGTTATAAACACAAGCTTTACCATCAATTACAATATAAAATATATTTATTTATTTATTTATTGAACTACCAACAAAAGTTACAATATTAAAATACTTAAACCTAGGTTACATATGATTTATCATGATAATTGCACTTTTAATTACAGGTATGTAGTTACAACTTGCTGCTTTTACAGGATATCACATTAGTATTAAATAGTATACTACGTTCTATTTAACCGTTTTAAAGTATGAGAACGAACGTTTATGTATATGGCTAATATAATAATTTGATTCTACAAGAATTCAAAACTGTATTTTTTAGCCAAAATACAATGTATTAAAAAATATAATTTCAATATTTATATATATATATATATATATATATATATATATATATATATATATATATATAGCCTTTCACTTCGTTTTTATTCCATAATAGAAAACTTAAAATTAAATTTACTCACCCCGGGAATGTTATATTCGTAGCAAAGGTTAGATCGGCAATCCCTCGTGTCAGTCAAGCTGTGGACTTCCAGAGAATACTCTCGAACCTCAGGGCCTGATGACAAAATTTCATCACTTCTTACAGAATCAGCTTATGTTACATGATGTGATGTGATATCTTCTAATGAGAAGAGAGCTTGTATTAAATGAAATATGTTCAACTGTTATGTATAAAATGCGACTATAGCTCCTAAAGGGCAGATTTTGATTTTAATTTAATATTTGTCAAACAGGTTTAATGTTAGTTAATTTTTTTTTTGTGAGCTTTGAGGCTAAGGTAAGTAAACAGATAGTGTTAGAGAAGACTACGTGTAGTACTACAAACTAGTAGACTAGAGTCTACATGACATTAGCGAAGTAATCTGTGCTCGACTGTCACGTTTTGATGCCACTAACATGATAATTAAATTGAATTGAATTGGGAATAAATGACAACATACCAACAGGTGGGTCCCAAGTAACGTTGAACATCAACTCGTGATCAGACCCCCTGAGGGGTACCGGGTAGACGGCTACACCCCGAGGGAGAGCGGCGTGCTGCACTCTGTAGGGGTCTGCTTTCTCCTATAATTATTTAAATAAAAATACTATTATTATAGTGATTAAATTTCAAAAATCTATAATACAAAAAATAGTTTCGAAACTTGGTGAATTATTGTGTACACGCCCGGAAAGTTTTCTGGGATCAGTATCATACCAGTATACCTTCAACATAAAATGATCATACATACAAATAGACAATTGGATGAAAATAAAAACTCACGCTGCGTTACTAATAATTGAAAATTAAAATGACTACACAAGCCACTACTCTCTTCTCTCCGATAAGTGAGCTTTTTAAAAAGCTTTTATAAAAAACAATGATTTTAACTTTAAATTTTAAATTAACTAAAAATATTTTTTTATATTTCACCATTTGTTAGTGTGAATTAGATTATATCAAAACAAAGTTCCATCTTCTTTCATTTAAAACTGAAATTGTTATTTGTACGGTCAAAACAAACATTATATCATGTAAACGTCGATCCAGCAACCTTCAGGTCAATGTAAAAGTAGGAAGGGAGGTAGGTGTAGAGATAAAATTGGAAAAGTTATACAAATTAAATACATAATATATATGTCGGAGGTGTAGTGGCTAGCATGTACGGCTGCCCACCCAGAGGTCCTTGATTTGAGTCCCGGGTCGGGCCAAGTTTAGTTATTGAGTCTTTCTGTATAGTAAGTCTCAGTAGCAGCCTGAAGTTGGGAAGTTGGCGGTGATTCACCCCCGTGCCTCGGAGAGCACGTAAAGCCGTCGGTCCTGCGCCTTAACTCTCACTGGTCGTGTCGAGCAGTCGTCCCACCGGAGTATGAGAGTGACAGGAATAGAGAGT
Source organism: Brenthis daphne (assembly GCA_947093115.1). Lineage (NCBI taxonomy): Eukaryota > Metazoa > Arthropoda > Insecta > Lepidoptera > Nymphalidae > Brenthis > Brenthis daphne. The sequence continues at coordinate 22,728,682 of OX352479.1, read as the reverse complement.
GCACTGGTGTCTGCGCGTACACTTGTGTACTATAATATCTCCTGCGCAGTTGGCTAGTCTCAATGAGATTGGCCGCCGTGGCCGGAATCGGTCAGGAGAACATCACCATATCGGAGGAGAATTTAGTTACCATTTTTTTTTTGGTATAATGTAAAACCTTATTATTGCTTAAAGTCACTATGTTATTCCCTCAACGACCGGGGACCCGCCGGCGTTACAGGTAACAATAGATTTCTTAGAAATTTAATTAACTTCTTAGAAATTTAATTAATTTCTTAGAAATTTATATATAAATCGAAATTATATTAAGAGCCGAGGCGAAGTTTCGAACGAGATCGAGGTGCCATCATGACATTCGTTGAAGATATGTGGTATGGTAACGTTGGTTGATCGTGGCGTATCATTGGAGAGTTGTGTTTCGATATTGTAGTTTATAACGTAACGTAAAATTTATTGAGCATTTCATACTTTATTTTGTGCCCGCATTAAATGAAAACACCCACCAGATTCATAATAACTAAAGATGATGTTAAGAATATGGATACCCTGTTATATATAACTAACATTGCCCGCGGCTCTGCCCGCGTTCAGATGACCAAAAACCAAATTATTAGATTTTACATATTAGTATACTCTTACATGGCAGTTTTTGTATTTTTTCTCAGAAATGAAATATTTTCCCGCTGTAAAAAGTATCTTATATGTTGACCCGGATAACCAGCTCACCATACCAAATACCAAATTTCATCAAATCCCTCCAGTGGTTTTTCTGTGATGCGGTAACAGGCAGACAGACCGACAGACAAAAAATCTAAAAACTATAGATTCGGCTTCTGTATCCATAATAATTTCCAAAAAATATTTAATGTACAAATTCGGCTTAGTTACAATTTTATTATATGTATAGTTTATTAGTCATCTCTCTTTCTCTCTCTGTCCCCCTCTGTTCTCTTTTCATTGCTTTTTATTGCGGGGAGGGGGGTGGGGACGTATGGACCATTATTATTAGCAACACGAGTTTCGTTCAACGTAAGACAAACGAATTAACTGAGTACTTAACGGGCAAAAATGTATAAGTTATGCCGACGAGACGCGGGACAATAAATACCGTCGAAATCGGGACTTTCCCGACGTATTGTGTACGTATTTAACTAGGTCTAAAGGGTTTGAAATTAAGTAAACTATGAATTGCTATGCTAACTAGGTTAAATGTACTGTAATATATAATAATATATTCCAACTACAAAAGCCCTAAAATAACAATGTTGTTGTTGGAAGCATTGAATTATTTGTTTGCTTTGATTTAAATGTTAATTTAATTTTATATTCCTTACAATGTTTTATAGCCGTAAGATATTTTTATATTTAAATGTTAACGGTTGAAACGTGGCCAGCAATCGATTTCTAATCGATGATGAATGTAGGACCAAGACTGTTCACAAACATAATGTTACGTTATACGTACTTTAGGGCTTTTACTCAAGGGTTTTTATTCTAGGGTCAATTTCAGATTGATTCATTGATTGGTTTAACCAAAGCGTCTCATGAAATAAAATAAATAGTTCAAATAAATGTCAATAGATGGCGTTATATTTAACGATTTGTTATTTGTTTATGTAAAATAGTTAGAAGAAAATATAAAATTGTTCCTTAAAAGACATTGTGATTTGAAAAAATAGTTCAAAGTTTCCATAATTTTACTGATTACTACTGATTATTAGTATGGAATAGACAGACTACATAGTAGTATATAGTTCCCAGGGTAGTCTCAAACTATCAGCGGTTTTTTAGTTTATCCATTACAAAAAAAAACATACAAAAACATAAAAAAAAAATAATCTCTTTATAATATTAGTATAGATGAGTCAAATACGAGCATGGCACTGTTTACATTTTATGAGTTGTTTGCCACGGTTAAAAAAGTTACTGAAATATATATTGTTAAATGCAAAATATTTTTTTATGTATTACAATGTTTTGTACAACCATTTATAAAAAATAATTCATTTTTGACAATTTTTTCCTACTTAAAAAATAGCCCGAAGAATAGCCAGAATTAGGACTTCAATTCTTGTACAGGATGGAGCATCAGTGCTAATATACCTAGTGTTCTGTAATCAGTAACCGATGTAACATTTATTCGGGGTATTGTGCTCGGGTTCGTCTCTACATACGTTTTAAGGTTTATTATCGATTTCTCAGAGATGAGATATATTCCCGCAGTAAAAGTATCCTATATGTTGACCCGGATAACCAGCTATCATCATACCAAACTTTATCAAAATCCTTCCAGTGGTTTTTCCGTGATGCGATAACAGACAGACAGACAAAAATTCTAAAAACTATAGATTCGGCCTCTGTATCGATAATAATGACTATTTTAGTAAGATTTTCGAAAAAATATTTAATGTACAGATTCGATTCGGTTAGAATTTTATTATATGTAAAACACACGAGCTCCAAATGGTTTTTTTTAAATCACTTTCTACAAGTGAGCATATTAGCTATATATAAACTAGATATTTGGTCATAATAAATTTGAATTTGCTTAGTAATAAATCACTTATTTTCAATTACAAATTTCAGTATACAATACAGCTGTAAATGGTAATATTAAAATCTGCTAAAATGATTTTAGGTGCGTTATTTTTTTTTAATTTATATGAAATCTGTGCAATATTACTTTTTTTTGAAAACGGCCAAAGTTAGTACCTTTCCTTTTTGATTTCGGTCAAATATAGACTAATTTCTTTTAATGTATCAAATAAAAATAAAAACTGTTTGTTTGTTTTTTATAAATAAGTGTTTATACAAGTCTAGTGTAGGCGAGGTGAGGCACTGGATACCGTATTGTCAGTTGCTATGTCAATATGAAACGAGCCATCTAAGTGTACGAGTACAAATCTATAGATAAATATAAAATTTTCACAGATTTTGTCTTATATTATATTTTTTCTACCAATGTTTTTGTTATATAACGTTAAAATCGTGTATATGTTAGTGCTCCAATCTTGTGTGTGGAATCATATTTTAATGCGATGTTAAGTTAATATTTATACACTCACAGGCACAATTAACAGCCCACTTTGTAAGTCTTAGTTCGTCGAAACTATCAAATGCATAAATTAGATAAATGGTACGTTGAAAACAATCTATATTGTATATAAAAGCAAAGAGATCTATCCCGTTCATTTTTCCGGGATGAAAAGTAACCTGTTGTTTGACTGGCAATATAAGGCATGCCAAATTTTACCAAATTGCAGTGCATAAGTTGTTGTGTAGCTGTATAAGTTACTATAGTTTTTTAACTATCCCATGGGAACTCTTTAATTTTCCGGGATGAAAAATATCTAAGACGTTGCCCGGGGATATAAGGTATCACAAAGCAAAATTTCATTTAAATCGGTCCAATAGATTCGGAGATTAGCCCGTACAAACAGACAGAGAAACAAAAAATTTAAAAAAAATCTGGATTTGTTCTATTTGTCTTCTAACATCCCCCTGACTCGGTTTTTATCATTTTTTTTCTATGTACAGAAATTCGACCTCTACAGTTTTATTATAGTATAGATAAAAGGCAAAAGTTATTGACTGATGTATCAACGCACAAGCCAAACCCTTAAAAACCTTGGCGTCACTATGTACCTTTTTAAGGCTACAAAATTGAAATTTCGCACGCGTATTCCCGATATGACGCAGGCTTCCACTAAAGAACGACTTTTCAAAATTCAACCCTCAAGGGTCTTCAAAATTTGAAATAGGGGATACCTGAGAGTTTGTATGAAACTTTTTATTTCTTGGACATATTTGCATGAAATTTCGTATGAATTGAGTACGGCAAAAATAATAAGTGACGTATTTCAGCGTTTTCTAAAATTTTACCCCTAAGAGTGTAAACTAGGGGATGAAATTTTTTATGAAACCCTCTTTTTAGAGATTTTTTGTAGTTTTAGCGCGAGCGATGCCACGAGTTCTGCTAGTCTTTGATAAATAAAAACAAATGAAAATATTGCAAACAAATGAGTTATTAAGATGTCCCACTTTCTGCCGAATTATAATAATAATATGACTCATGACCAAAAAATTTACACATTTTTGAGACATGATTCATTAGAAATCAAGTTAAGTTGCTGATAATGTACGTATGTAGTTTGTTATTATTATCATGTAGGTAAAGTCCGCCACATCATGTCTGTACATTAATCTATACACGATATCAATTACTCAATTTTGAAAACTATTGTTTCTGATAAGAATATAAAGAGATTTGTCTTTGTTTTCAAATTTATAATAATATGTTGGGACATTAACAAACAGCACCATCTAGTTCCACGGTAAGCCAGAAGGCTTGTGTTATGAATACCAGATAGTTGATACACTATACATATATAACTTTAAATACTCGTACATATATATTATAAATATAAACACCCATGACTGGAGTACAAACAGTCGTGCTCATCACAAAAAATAATGTCCAGCGGGACTCAAACCCGCGATCTCTGGCACAGCAAGTATTACACTACAAACCGAGCCAAACGTGTCGTCTTTATGAATTTTGAAAAGCACTTACATACTGACGTCTGGGCGGGTGATGCGGAGGCAGAAACGGCATGTCGTGATGACCGAAATGCATTCTTCCAACATTTTGTAAACCAGCACAAAAAAAATTACACTCTAACGATATTGTTATAAATAACAGTTTGTACCAACACATCGTTCGGACTCACATCGTATCCCTTTATAACGTAATGATTACTTCAATCATTGAAAAACACATGAATAACGGAAGTGAATGGTCTATTTTTGTATGATAAATAAACAATATAGAAGCAAACAACGAGGCCTCACGACATTGATTGAATGTTGTAATGCGAAGTCACAAAACTAGACAAATTTTTTTAGCGATTAAGATTTACAAGTGGATTAAGGAAAGTGCACACTGTCTTGAAACGCGCAATGCAACGTTATCGACAATATGTGCGATTGTTGCGACAGATATCTTAATTTTATAAATTTGAACATAGTACTTTTCTTGGTTTATTCAAATTTTAAATTGAATCTCAATATAATACCTAATACGATTTCTTACAAAAATAAATCTATACTAGTATTATAAAGAGGAAAGATTTTTTTGTCTGTTTGTTTGTACCGACTAAGCTCTGAAACTACTGAACCGATTTAGACGAAATTTGGTAAGAGGATAGTTTGACACTCTGGGATGGACATAAGATACAGGTTTTTATCCCGGAAATCATCCCTTAAGGTGGTGAAAATGGGGATGAAAATTTTTATGAGGAGGCAACCTAAATATTTCGCATGGTTACGTTTGTTCACGGAATCAAAATGTAACTTTTGTTTTTGCTTCAAAGTTATGTCTATCAAAACATCGCTGTAACCATTTCTGCGTGTTAAAGGCGAAGCTTAAAAATACATTCACATTTATTAATATTGGAAAGAAAATATTCGGTAATATATAAATGTGTTTCTATGTATATTTAATATTCTACATGCTGGGAACTTCTATGTAACACATAATGTCGTAGAATCTTGAACTTACATAACGACGTTTTATTTTGTCTGTCTATATCAATACATACATATAATAAAATTGTAACTAAGTCGAACCTGTACAATTAATATTTTTTGGAAAATCTTATTGTAATAGACATTATTATTGATACAAATCCAAATCTATAGTTTTTAGAATTTTTGTCTGTGAGTTTGTCTGTCTGTCTGTCTGTCTGTCTGTCTGTCTGTCTGTTAACGCATAACGAAAACCACTGGACAGATTTTGATGAAATTTGGTATGATGATAGTTGGTTATCCGGGTCAACATATAGGATTATATCGCTCCGCTCGGGTTCGTCCCTGGTATTGTATATTACTTATAAAACATAATTTAAATGTAATATAAGAAAAATATCGCAATAAATAATCTATATTAAAGCTATTATTATAATTGATAACGAATTTCAGTTTTAAAACAAAGGTGTGAAGTCATTTATAGCTCGCACATGACATTAATTTATTATAATAAGATACGTATGTCTTACTAGTGGCTAGCCTTGGCTTTGTACGGGTACTTTTGTGATAAAACGTTGTTCTAAATTAAATAATTCTATTTTGTACTCAAAGGATTTTAACATAATATATATTATATGTACATCTAATATATAAAATTTCCATGTCACAATGTTAGTTACCGTACTCCTCCGAAACGGCTTTACCGATTTTTACCAAATTTTAAATGCGTATTCAGTAGGTCTGAGAATCGGCTACTATCTATTTTCCATACCCCTAAGTGATAAAGATAAGGGTGGTACACCCAGAGCCCACCCCAGGGACGATCCCGAACGGAGCGAGGGTGAGTCGCTAGTAGAAATATAAAATTATAAGTTTGTCCAATTGCCAAATAAATCTGTTTTTACTATTATTTATCAAAATATTGCCCATAAACATGTTTCGTGTTCATTTTCTCAAATTACATCAAAATCAGATCATCCACGTAGCTGCAACAATTAATCAGAAAGACGTACAGAAAATCGCATTTATAATATCATTATAGACCCTCACTTCGCTTCGGGTCCTTCAAAAACCTAGACAAAAACAAATCTATCCCACGGGAACTGTACATTTTTCCGGGATAAAAAGTAGCCTAAGTGCTTTTCCAGAATATAATCTATCATGGTACCGAATTTCATCCAGATCCAATCAGCCGTTTTGGCGTGAAAGAGTAACAAACTGACAACCATCCCCACAAACTTTCACATTTATAATATTAGTATGGAGGATAAATCCCTTTAAACATCATAATAAAAAATCTATAACAGTTGAAGTATAAAATCGTCGACGCAATTACGATGAGTGTGTCCAAGGCACCTATTAGTGGATAGGCTATCAATTTTCACTACAGAACCGATAATATAACGAACACTCGAGATCCACTGACGTTATACCGATACGCTACTATAGATTAGATAAACACATTAACAACATATATTTGGACGGGTAATGTGAGTTTTAATTGCGAAAAAACAATACGCGAACTACCCAATAGGGTGCCAAGATAATCGATGTGGTGAAATTTTTGTGGTGTTTTTGTGGTTGTCTAGTGATTTATGTCATAGTATTACTAGTTTGTTATGTATACAAAATTTATATGTTTATTTTATGGTATCTCGTAATGCCTATAATGAAGATTTTTTTATTCTTGTGCTATATTGCTTTATATAAGTACTTTGACGTAATATGCAATTTTGGGATTATTATTGATACAATTTTGAATTTACGTATCAGGAATCGAAGTTACGATCTTCAGCACAAAACACAATGGTTGTTAAGTGACAAAAATATTTTATAAAATCATTTCATTAAGATTTATGTACATGAATCATTGAATGATACCTTCTTCTATATATGTAAAACCCAAATACCTTCTTCTATATACATTACCTATACATGTAATAAAATTGTAACTAAGCCGAATCTGTACATTAAATATTTTTTGGAAAATCTTATTGAAATAGACATTATTATCGATACAGAGGCCGAATCTATAGTTTTTAGAATTTTGTCTGTCTGTCTGTTACCGCATCACGGAAAAACCACTGAAGGGATTTTGATGAAAATAGGTGATAGTTGGTTATTCGGGTCAACATATACGATACTTTTTACCACGGGAAAATGTCTCATTTCTGAGAAAAAATACAAAAACTGCAGTATAAGAGTATACTAACATGTAAAACTTAAAAATTTGGTTTTTGGTCATCTGAACGCGGGTGGAGCCGCAGGCAATGCTAGTCTAATATAAACCTAATATAATATATTTATTAACATATAGGGTAAGTCCGGGAGAGACGCCTCTAAGGAAGAGATGCCTACTAAATTATATAATAAATTTATAATATTCGGATAACATATTACTAAAACAGTTTTTCTAATAGTCACGAATAGAGCTAGTATAAGAATTGTGAAAGACTCACCGTAACAGTACTATGTGCGTTTTGATATAAAAGTGTAGAATGTATGTCTCCTGTATTTCTTCTTGTTGAATCTGTTAAAGGTGCTAGAGTGTTGAAGTCATCTTGCGTTGTTTGCAAATCATCAGAGCTCGTCGTTCTTCCAATATACTCCCTTATAAGAGTATTGATGCCTGTAAAGGCTGAATCTGGCCTTGCATTCTTTCCTGATAGTAGCATCATAACACACAATGCCGAGTGCCATTTCATGGTAATATCCATATTACATCAGATCCACGTATTCATTCTTACATTTTGAAATAACACTTCACAAGATTCCATTCGAAGCTTATAAATACAATATTTAGTTTATTAAAGTCTTACAAGTTTATAAAATAGCTATTTGAATTATATATTCATTACACGATTTATTTGATATTTTGGGTTTCATCATCAAACTAACTTTATGGTACCATATTATTTACTGTACCAAGCGTGGTACCAATATAACATAGGTAAATGCTTCCAAATTAGTTTAATTTTGTACCTAACTAACAGACACACAAACGAAGCGAGGCAAATATTAGCAATGTAAAAAAAATCGGATAATATACATTTTTTGTTGAAAACGTAAGAACTTTTTTTACCATTAAATAAACAACGTAAAATATCTTCGGATATTTATCACGTCAGTAAATTTAACCCAGGATAAGTAGTAGGCAGCACTCTAAAGTTTATTTTAAAAAATGTATAAAACAGAGCTAGTTGTGCTTATGATGAGATTTAAAATAAATATAATGGTACATGTAAGCTACATTGTACGATGTTTACATATTGTTTTTGATACGAAAATATGACACCGTAGTCATTTCAAATTCTTTACATATTGCAACATAGACGTTTCTACAAATATTTAATTATTCAATATCTACAAATATTAAAAAAAAATGTGTCTTTTAATAACAATAAGGACTCAAACTTTTTTCGAAATATTCATTTCATATTACATTCTACTAATACCCTAAGGAATTGGAATACTAACTTAGAAACGTGTGAATTGCGTATTATATCAAAGGCAGATACGTTTTAACGGTTAGTATAGATATTTTCCCGCAATAAAAAGTATCTTATATGTTGATCCGGATAACCAGCTATCATCATACTAAATCATCAAAATCTGTCCAGTAGTTTTCTTGTGATGCGTTCCCAGACAGACTGAGAAAAATTCTAAAACTGATTGATTCGGCCGCTGTATTGATAATAATGACTATTTCAATAAGATTTTCCAAAAGTTATTTAATGTACAGATTCGATTCAGAATTTTATTATATGTCTATATATATAGATGTGTAGGTACATCAAGAGACAGGTTCTAATTTATCAACGTGAAAAAGAAATATTTTAAAGAAATTACCTTATATAAATAAAATTATTTTACTGTATAACCTCTCCCTATACTGTTAAACTATGACTGGATGTTCTGATCAAAAAATATATATCGTTAGAATACTAATAACTTAGATCAAATAATCTATTTAAATGTGATAAACGAAAAGTACTAAAAATTACTTTTAATAATACTAGATATAAAGTCTTAGCGATCTTTGTTTTGAATACAGCAACCTGTTGCTCGGTAAGCTCGTACAATTTACTTTGAACCGTATCGGAAGGAAATAGCAGCTTTTAAGCTCACTTGTGTATTTTTTGTCGAAAAAGCTTTTGATAGATAGTTCGTAAAATTAGATTATTAAAAGTCTTGAACGTTATTTCAATACATTTTTAATAATGACGTGTAGTCAGTAAACTTTACATCTGTACATTAAGTTTTATACAAATAGAATGTACTTATATATAGAGTTTTCTATAAGCTTTGGAATATATTTTATTTTTAATAAAATATTGATTTTATGTAATACTTGATTTATATAATAGTTTTTATATACGTTTTTATGTTTTTCTATACCAGATTATTGAAGATGAATTTAATAACCTATCCCTAGATACAAAACCACTTCACAACACTTATTTCTGGGCACTTGATTAAAAGTTCTATCTACTTTCTAACAAAAAATTGACACTATTTACACTACATGTTTTATTATAAAATTATTTTAAGTATTCATTATCACATTTGGAATACTTTAATTTACGATAGCACATTTTCACGCGCGTGTAACAAAAGCTGGTGTTTCAGGCAGGGCGGGCGCCCACTCGACTCCCGTAGCTCAACTGGTCCCCTGTAGCTGAACAGTCCTGGGACGTTACTATTTAACTTTTATTTTCGCATCTAATACGCATGATCGAGTTTTTATATAAGTGTTCCATAATTTTATTTGAAGGCCTTAATTTGGAAAATTACTTATTACGTTAGAATAAGCAATTTTATTCATTTTATACTTATCAAAATTTATATCAGAATTATAAAGCTCTAATAGAATATATTTTATATTTTGTTAAAGATTGTATTTACGAAATTGTTATTGTATTTATTGAAAGAAGTGTATTTACAAGTATTTCATTATACTCTAAATATACTTTAGTTATTGTCGTTAAGAAATATAATAACAATAATAAATATTCTGGTTACTCTCTATCAAAATTGATAACTGGAAGTGAATTACCATCGAGTTCGTATAGTACACCTAGGTATAGGTTCGAAGAAGAATTGTGTCACTGAAATTATGAGAGCACTTTGATATTCTCAAATATTTACATACAATTTTCGATTCCTTAATATTTTTTTTATGGTTCTAAATAATTTTAATTTTTTCGTATTTATAACTAGCGACTCACCCTTGCTTCGCTTCCGGTTCGTTCCTAAACCAGAACAAATCTATCCCACGGGAATCGTAAATTTTTTCGAGATCAAAAGTAACCTATGTGCTATTCCAGACTATAATCTATCTATATGCCGAATTTAATTCAGATCCATTCAGTCGTTCCGAATCGGTATAATTATAAAAACTTAAAAAAAACCGACTTCCAGGCACTAAAATGTAAAAAATAACTAAACGGAGGTTTTCATTTAGAATAGATACCTAATCAGATATTTTCGAAGTCCGTGCCAGCCGATGCAAAGCAAATCTAATATATTTCGATACGTAAAATACATATTTACCTATTAGATATTCACATCTTAAATTACATTTTAGTGCCTGGAAGTCGGTTTTTTTTAAGTTTTTCTTTTTCCATCTTAAGTCTAGACGTAATAAGCTGGTAAATTCTAAAAAGAAAATTTTTAACAACATATTCGATTAAACAATTTATTTAAAAAATATATTTATTCCTGATTTTTTTAATAGCCGCTCGACAGATTTCGATAAAATTTATATGGGATCACCTGGGAAGTATACCCTTTAAAACAAAACGATTCCGACGAATTGAGAACCTCCTCCTTTTTTTGGGAAGTCGGTTAAAGACTTACTCTGGTTCCCATTAACCTATCCAACCATCAGTCGATTAATTTTGATAAAAAAAAATCCCGTATGAAAGGCTATCTACCTAGAGGGTTATTGAATAATGACTGAGTAATAAAAAAAAAATACAGTCGAATTGAGAACCTCCTCCTTTTTGAAGTCGGTTGAAAATTAAAAATATTGCTAATTTATTTATTGCTATATACAAGTACGTATACTTACTTCGTAACAATAACTTCTTAGAACTACCTACATATATTGTTTTTTCTTTGGGGAATCCTTTCATATTTTGGTGTAATACGCAAACTGAATATTTTTCTATATACATTAATAATATAACTTCATTAAATGAATCTATTTGCATAAGTTCTTAATAAGTACATATTAAATAGATTTGATCTTGTTGGAAGTTCGTTGAACGGTAAAATTCAGTACGTACCTATTGGTTTAATAAATGCGCCTGTCTGTTTATTTATTGTACATGTCTGTCTGCCTGCAAAATCTTTACGCTTAAGCAAGTCAAGATCAGTGATATTTGGTATAGAATTCGCTTAGGTTATGGAGATAAGTTTACGTTCAAATGATTTGAGTACCAATTACTTTTATATTATTCTCTCTTTTATATAAAATATTTAGGATTTGAAGAAAAAATAAAAACTTCTTAAAATAAAATAAAAAATAAAAACGGACTTCAAAAAAAAGCACTAAGAAGTAAAAATTGAGAACCTCCTCCTTTTTGAAGTCGGTTGATAAAAATAGATATATCCGTCAAGAGCAAAGTCTAAATGCCAATACCTACCTATTGAAGTGTATGAAGAAGTGAAAAGAAAACTAAAAAGGAAAGGAATTTAGCAAAGGTAGACTTGTTACTATCAATATAGCATTGTCTTCATTTTTTAATAGTGATAACGATTACTTGTTATATCTATACATATAATAAAATTGTAACTAAGCCGAATCTGTACATTAAATATTTTTTGGAAAATCTTATTGTAATATACATTATTATCGATACAGAGGCCGAATCTATAGTTTTTAGAATTTTTGTCTGTCTGTCTGTTACCGCCTCACAGAAAAACCACTGGAGGGATTTTGATGAAATTTGGTATGATGATAGCTGGTTATCCGGGTCAACATATAGGATACTTTTTACCGCGAGAAAATATCTCATTTCTGAGAAAAGATTCAAAAACTGCAATGTAAGAGTATGCTTATCAGTAAAACCTAAGAATTTGGTTTTTTGTTATCTGAACGCGAGCGGAGCCGCGGGCAATGCTAGTATACTCTAAGCGAGTATATAAGTATGTGTGTATATAATAAGCATGCATATACGTATATAGCGTTGCATGAGAATAAAATTAAATTATCACGACTTTACCAACAGATAGAGCTACGTTGTTATTATTCGGAGTTGTGTATGTAGATCTTAGTATTTTTGCTTACAATCTCCATGCGGATAAAGTGTACTTACTCTTAGTTATTCTTATCAATTATTCATATAGTAGGTATGCTTTTATCATATCTATTTTTTTGGGGTACTGTGTTTTAACACCTTAAGCATTGCCATTTTCGGGTACCCTCATGGTGTATGATGTCATACTATCTCTGAGAGAACCTATTAAGTTTTGGTGTCATGTGAAGTCCGCCAACCCGTACTTGGCCAGCGTGGTGGACTATGGCCTTATCCCATTCGTACTGAAGGGAGGCCCGTGCCCAGCAGCGGGACGTTAAAAAGGGTTGAATACACACGGGATAAGGGTAAACTACTTATATAAACGACCAAATTTTCATTCGTAACGCTTGTTGTTGATGAAAACCAAACAAAATACCAACATTTTTAATTTTTTCTATATGCTATCTACGTATAGCTCGTAGGATAACCGATATTTCCCCAAAAAAAAATACAACAATTTTTATATATGTATAATAATTGGTAAATTCCAATGAAATAGCAAACCATAGGTATTTTTAGTAAGCAATTTAAATATGTAGTCTACGATCCGAATTAAAACCTCCTTTACCCGTTTACTTAGCGGATGAAAAGTATTATGCATAAAAGTTAATAATATAAAAAACAAATATAATAATAAACTATTTATTGTACACCAAGAACAAAAGAAAATAAATACAGAAAAGATAGGTATAAAATGTACTAGAGGCGGCCTTATCGCTAAAACAGCGATCTCTTCCAGGTAACCTTTAGGTGTAGGAAATAGCAAACTGTAAAGGTGTCTGTCCACTACATCGTCTCATACCGTGACCGTGCTATGAATGTATCAGGCACGGAAACTTATATTTTTTATTTTTTTTATTTATTAAATTATGTAATAAAAATATAACATAGGCAAGCAGGAAAATGTGCTTTTCACAATAACTGGCTAAATATAGCACATATTTTTATTGACTAAACGATAGTTTCACATCCGATACTTACGTTGACGACGTATAAACTATTAACTGCCTCGGTGGTCTAGTGCCTAACATGTACGGTCTCAAAACCTAAGGTCCTGGGTTCGAGTTCTGAGTCGGGCCAACTCCTTCCGTGTAGTAAGCCTCAGTAACAACTCGGAGTTGGGAAGTTGGCGGTGTTTCACCCGTGCCTCGGAGAGCACGAAAAGTCGTCGGTCGGTAAACAGTTCTTGAACACATTAAGTACTTGCAAAATTACATAGGGACTAGCCACTAGTATGATATAATAGAATGATGTGAATGTGTTTTATAATATGGAATGAAACAAGGTGTTTTGTTCAAAATTTATTTTCGTCACAGAAAAATATGCACAGCACTGTAAAGACATCACTAGGTAGAAAATTCAACACCCCTATTATATACATAGTTTAATACAGCATACGTCAAAATATCACTTACATGATGTGCCCTTAAAAATACGTATCAAAATTCATTCCTAAGTATAAAATCGAGTAAAACATTTCGACGGTCCCTAAACAAAAATCACATATTTTCAAAACGTACGATATTAGTCATTCGATATTAAACGAATATTAACTTACAGATTTACTTATAATAAATACTTAAACTAAATTTTCCAGGAAAAAAAAACCACAATTAAAAAACAAATCAAAATCGCACATTTTCCACATAGCGGTTTTTACTTAGGGACCGTCAAAACAATTAATTTTAGGAAAGAGAGTAATGCACACAAATGCACTTGAAATAAACATGTGAGAATATTTTGGCGTGCGTCGTAAAACGTATCTAGTTCAAACAAACTATCGTTTTATAGATCAAAACGCTTACAAACTACGTCAGTCATTAGCACTTTGAGGAGCATTCTACGTGTTAGGCACATTCGCAAAACTAAAAATAAATGGAGGTTATGTAACTTCAAATTCTATGAAAATGTATAGAACACATAAAATTTTTAGTGCCAATGAATAAATTGATACAATAAACATAGAAAATTAAGTATAAATTAATATCTATTTAACGTTGTGGCAAGAAATATTTTAGAATGACACGTATCGGCAAGGTTTATAAAAAAACTAAAAAAAAAACTGTGAAATCGATATTATATTTCTATTGTATAATCGCTAATCTCAATAACCTATCTATCTGTGGCTCTCCTTACTAGCGATACGAATTTGATATAATTTGTATGGAGCTTATGACAAACTAGCGTTTGCCCACAGCTCCGCCTACGTTCAAAAAGCAAAGTACTACAATTTTAGGCCCTTTCATTGGTTAAAATGTTGAAAAAAATCATACGTATCAGTGTAGTGACGGCCAAGATTTTGCACTATGAAATCAAGGGACCAAGACAAAAATATGCAAGTATCGAAGAGAGATCGCGCTTATACTACTGTTAGTTTGTATATAGATCCCGCAGCCAAAAAGAAATTATTCTTTATCCATACTTATAATTTTGAAAATTCGAACGGTGAAGAATATTTGATTAGAGTCGAGAGATGGAATGAGGAAAATGATAAAGATCAAGTGAATAGGTTGGTCTTCGTGTCAGGATCTGATCCACATATACCTATTTATAGAACTACATTATTTATTGAACCGGAGTCTCTTAGAACAAGATTCTCTGGTGCAGTTCATTCAGGTGCGCGAATCATGCACACTACTTATAATAATGCGAGTGTTGTACTCTAGTTGCAATATTACGAGGTAGTTTTCAGGACGCTGAGAGACGTGCTTTTGGTGGAAGAGGTGATCTTGCTAAAGATTTAGAATCCTTTGGATTAGAAGTTGTTGAAAAGAAACGGAAAGATAGCAGCCGTGATAATGAAGCTATTAAACTACCGAACGTCGGTGCCATAGTTAGAACCAGTTCTCCAAAGAAGAAGGATGAATTAAAGCATACGATAAACGATGGTGGAGAATCGAGTGGAGGGAGATTAGAAACGAGAAAGAGTACCACCGATAATCAGATACATACTTTAAAAACTATTTATTTTACTGATGCTTTGAAAAACCATTATCTGTAGATTAATTACAGCATCGCCTGCGTCAATAGACCCGTCAGAGCAATCATTAATTCCAATTTCAGTTTCTTCGGATGAGATAAATCAGATCTTAATTTCTGAACTAGATGATGAAGCTCTAGAAGAAATTAGAGCAGGAAAGTATTCAATAACTTCACAACGGAGCAAGTATCCTGGAAAAATTCTTGTTTTAGATGGTAATTCAATGAAGAACTATCAATTATATGAAGGTGTAGTCGATCTACGTTTACCAGTCTGTCATCATACAGGATTAAAATTTGTTCTTAGGTCTAATTGATTCTACAACGTGTAATTTTTCGTGCAACAATGAAGTAATTCTTAATAAGGGGTTATCTCTAGCGCGTGCGACCGAGTATGATTAAGTACAAAAAAAAAACCTTTTTTAGTGAATACAGAAGGTATTCGATTGTTATGAGGAATCTATCTAAATTTCAAGCTCGTAGCTTTTATGATATCTACGATTTCGAAGAAAAACTACACATAGATAGGTTATTTGAGAACCGCCGCCAAACGTCCATGTTGTCGAGAAATCGTCGTCTCAGTGCTTATTTGTCCAAACGACCAATATACCGAAATAGTTTTTAAAGACAGTATTAGTGACTTTTAAATGTTATGTATAGCCAAAGGAATGTACTTTATCTATCTAATATATAAATATCTCGTGTCACGGTGTTTGTGGTCGCACTTCTCCGGAACGGCTCGACCGATTTTAATGATGTTTTTGGTATATTTGGTAGGTATGAGAATAGGTCGTAAAGTATTTTTCACCCTCCTACCCCTAGCACTGAGGCGAAGAAATGTAAAAAAAGTTAACGTACTACTTACAGGCCTATGAAAACGTCACAAATATTTTAATTTAACCATTTTCTTTAAACTCAAATACATCTATGTTTTAATATATTATGTTTTCCTACAGATAAGAAAGAGAAGATATTAGTAAATAAATTAGTAACAAAAATATACATTGAAAATAATTCAACTGAAATATATATATCTTGAGGATATAAGCTAATTCGTACAGATATCAGGTTAGTGAGAAGAAAACGACGGACTTTTTAAGAATAAAATAAAAAAACTAACTCAAACCATGAATAAAAATCATTCTAAACGCACATAATGCTTTATAACATTATCTTTTATAACGTGATTTTTTTCTTCTTCTATTCATAATAAAAATATACGAATATTAGACTATTGTATACATTTAAACACAAATAATTGATTAAGTTGAGATTTATATTATCTATATACAAAATATGTAAGAGTTGCCACACATTGCTTAGTACAGTTAGTTATACTTTATCAAGTCAATAATTTCATATAAAATATACTATACGTGGATAACTCTACAATGTGCAGAAACCTTTAGATAATACAACAGCTTTGTAACTTATTTAAATTAATTTCTATTAATATGTAAGTTATACGACAATGCCGATTATGTCAGAGGTCTGAGTTTCGATTCCCGATTCGTCCAAAATAAACATTATTAATAAAGTCGGAGAGTTGACATTGGAATTTCTCTTTCTCTCTCAACATTCCTCAAATAGAAGACGAACGAAGGGATGAAAGAAATAATAGTTAATTACATCGATAAATTTGTGCAAGACTTTCAATAATTATTATTAATAATATTATTATTATTAGTACAATATACAATCCATATTAATAATTAAAAATCGATTTATATTCTGTTCAATAAATACATATAACGATTGCAAGTTGCAGGAAAGTTTAAACAAAGCTCAGTTACAATTTAAATAATTAATAATATTTAACACATTCTTGAATAATCGATTCCGAAGTGTAAAAATATCGATATGTCTACATTCACTACATAACTACATCACTAATACACACGCTTAGATTAGATTAGAATTTGTTATGGCAACTAAAAAATTAGTGAAAACGACCGATTTAATTAATAAAAAATACATGAAAAAAAGGTATTTTTAATGGATGGATATTGTTCCAAAATGGGAGGGAAAGGGGGTTAAATATTGAGTACATGCTGTCTAAAAATATACGTATGCTTCGATATATGCATACAATTTAAATCGATCTTATGCGATATCTTATTAATCAGTCTAGATTTTTACTATGACTAGTTATTATACGCGACTCTCCATCAGGGCTCGAATCCAGTTTCAAAAAAAACGATTTATTAACGGTAATGTAATAGTTAATTCATCGCTCGTTCTTTAACCGGTTGATGAAAACGAACGGTTTGGTCAACCGAAGTAATAATGGTTAATGGTTATTCTTAGATAAAAGTTTGGATTTCGGTTTTGATACCGAAATAAACCTGTTAATTCATTGATAAATAAGAAACGTGCATGAATCTTTTCACTTAGTAATTCACCATTGGCAAAGACACGCCATATGTCAACACATAAAAACTTATTTTAACCGGTTAATTCTGTTCATGGTACCTAAATTCGTCAAAAACCGTTCTCCCGGATTTAACCGGTTAAAGAACGTAACCGAAACATTAAACCGAAATGCCTTTCGGTTTGGGGTCAAAAACCAAAACCGGTTTAAAAATTGAATGGGTTTCCGAGCCTTGCTTTCCATCGATTTTAGTGGATATAATCGAAAATAGAAACAAGATTACATTACCATATATGTATATGACTTTAGAAATACTTGTTTTCATACTTTATCATATTATATTCATTTTATTTGCCCAATGTGTAAATAAATTAAAAGGCAAGTGCTAATAAAATCATTAAAATGTGTAATAAATA
Organism: Brenthis daphne; assembly: GCA_947093115.1. NCBI lineage: Eukaryota > Metazoa > Arthropoda > Insecta > Lepidoptera > Nymphalidae > Brenthis > Brenthis daphne. The sequence continues at coordinate 22,710,086 of OX352479.1, read as the reverse complement.
ATAAAAGATTTATCTTAAAAAGAAAAGCTTAAAAAAATAAAACTCTACGACTAATATGCCTATTAGCAATTTAGTCAAAATCGATGTACAAACACAATATAAAATATTAGTATTATTGCATAGTACAATAAAGTTGTTAAATAATTACTTAATTTGGATATATTTTAAAACGATTTAAATCTAAACGTGAAAAAGGCCTAAATTTCAAAAGCTTTTGCTATTAGGTCCCATTTCGTCGAACACTTTCGTGTGTATCACTTTTGATATACTCATTAATACTGTCATTGAAGAATTACTAATTCAAAGCTTATAACGCTTTATAATAATTACAATTGTATTCTAATCACTTAACTATTAATTTAATTTAGTTATACATTAAAACCTCCTTAAATGAAATGGCACACCTAATATTATAGAGGGTAAACCTAAGAGCTATCTCTGTGATGAAAAAGTGTCCGTTGAAAAGCGCTAAATTAGGATGGCGTCACGGTAGCAAGTGGGTACATTTTAAAGCGTCAAAAGTTAAAGTTTAATACTATCTCCCTAACTCACTTAGGTTGACTGGAAGAGATCTCTTCTAGATATAAGTCCATCTTTGCCAACTAATTTTATTGTTTTTTAATTTCTATTTTTTACATATAAGTATTAATAAAAGTTCACAAAAAATAAATCAATCTCCACGTTTATATCACCAGAGTTGTTTCTGATATATTTACTAAATAATTTTGGACTAATTAAACAGTTTCAATAACTTTTTAAATAAAACTATCTTTTCGGATTTTGTTGCGGATTTATTTGCATTTTTGTTTCCCGACGTTTCGAATGCTTTACAGCATCCATGGTCACGGGAGAGACTGAGGTGTTACATGTCTTGAAGGTATAGTTGTTACAGACAGCCTACCCACAATTAACAAAATCATTCATTTCATTTTGTTAATTGCGGGTAGGCTGTCTGTAACAACTATACCTTCAAGACATGTAACACCTCAGTCTCTCCCGTGACCATGGATGCTGTAAAGCATTCGAAACGTCGGGAAACAAAAATGCAAATAAATCCGCGACAAAATCCGAAACGATAGTTTTATTTAAAATGTCAAATATTCGCGTAAATCTAAGAAAGTATTAAGTTTCAATAACTACTCGAGTCACCCAAAATTTTTCAACTCAGCACACTTGACTCTGTTTATAATTGCTAACTTCATATCATACCCTCTTGCTACTCTAGCGCCATTCTGGTGAATTTTTGAACTGTTATTTACTTATCTCCCATTTAAGATAATTCTCCTTACATCTACCCTCCATACCTAATATAGAACAGTTAGTGTACAGATTAAAAATATACAGAAGTATGAAGTTAAATTCGTTGCAAGGCAAGTGATATCTAGATCTGATCTAGGGTCTAAAACCAAAAACAAAAAACTAATTAACATAGAAAATAAATATGCTAAATCTACTTAATGATATGTTGTTTTCGATTTATTCGAGTTATTTTTTATATGCAATATGTATTGGGTAGAGGGGGAAAGAGATATTTTAATATTTATTTTGTAAAGGCTTAGTATTATGGTCTTATATAACATTTGAGAGCTATACTACAGTCGATATCGTATGCTTAAGACACTTTTGGACTGGCAGTAAAGTTTATTATTTAACGTCGAAGCCTTCAAATTTTGAGTTATAGTTAGAAAAAGATAGAAAAACTTCCGTCTCTTTTTCACTTCTCTTTTTTATAAATGCTTATTTTTAGAAGATGGAAATAATGATAAAAACAATCGAAAACCTTACATGATTCTTATCAAATACAGTTATGTATCAAGCATTTATTATTACGTCTCTGATTAAAAAAAACATCTAGAACCTTCTAGATTATCGTAGTACATGTTCTCTTCTTTATATAAAGATTTTTTTTAACTGGTAATAATTTGAAATTTTCTTGTTTATAGTTAAGTGTTACTTACAAATTGAAATATTGATTAACAGAGGAAAATAAACCTCAACTATATTTAAATAAGATTGAAATTCTCATGTAAAAGCTGTTTTGCTGTACAATAAATATAAACAAACCTTATTCCTATACAATTAGGTGCTATTTTGATATACATTTTTAATCCAACATTTCTATCCTAAGATTAGAAATAGTAACAAATATAAATAATCACGGGTTATTGATACATTTCATTATACATATGTATATTTTATACAATTTCGCTGTATATATATATAACAGTTAAAGTTTGAAAAGTGTAATAAAGTAAGCAAGTGATATGTAAATCTGTAAATGAATGTTTAAAAGTGATAGAAGATATCGCTATCCTTATCACGTATTATACGATAAGAATAGATAGTGAATTGACAATTGCTCACTTTAATGTATCGTCACAACTTGAGAATTAAAGTGACCTATCTAGAAACAAAGTATTTAACTAAATAAAAAAAATCAACTTTTTTGTCTAAAAGCCTTATAATAAAATATAAAAAAAACTGTTTACAAAAAAACCGTTCAACGAATGAAATTCAAAGGTCACTTTAATCCTAAGCCTTTCTAACTATGGCTATAAATATATTAAAGTCGTATTTACAGGGAGAGTTTTTCGTCTCGATATGTATACTGAAATAGTGTAAAAATATTGGGCAATGCAAGATATTATAATGTTGATATATTCAGCTCTTTTAACATCCTGAACATGTCTTTCGAAAACTTGCTAGGTTCACTCAGACATGCAGGTTTTCTCACGATGTTTTCTTTCACCGTAAGATAATCGTGGTAATTGTGTTAGAAATGATTCGCACATGAAAATATCAGAGGTGCGAGACCCGAAATTTGAACCCACTTCAATTGGTTTCACCAAGCGAACGCATTACCACTGGGCTACCACTGCCTTTATATTTGCCATTACTCAATTCTTATATATTCTTACGAGCGCTTTCTCTCCGTGTAAATGAGTTTTAATATATCAGACTATGTTCTGTGGGCTGACAATGGAATATCGATTTTACCTTAGTGCAAATATGAGTTATTTTATTACAAACGTCCCCAGCGGGAACGTTCTGTCATCAGTTGGACGCGCTGTCTGAAGCATTCAGACCTTGTGAGTATGTTGCTTGTATGCTTTCACATACGAATTTGTATTGACTCTGTTGATAAAAAAAAAACGATATCAAAATCGACATATTTGTTTTGGAGCTACGCCAGAAATAATCATGGATTTTATATTTAGGTGGAAATAATTAATTGTATGGATATTTAAGATATAATATGATGAGCAAGAGGGACTCATTTTTCTAAATGTATAATATAAGTCAAATTACTTCACAATTATCTTGTATGTAAATATGTTATGATATATAAAAAAAAACAGTCTTTATTAAACAACACAATGGTAACAAATACACACAGCCCTAACTCCTGAACTAGAAAACTGTGTTTCAGGAGCTAGTACCTTCCCATATCAGGCGTACATATTCATTGCATGAAATTACGTTATAATAAGGTAAGTTAATGTAAACAAAAAAGGAAAAAAGAAAAAAAAAATATTAAAAATTAAATAAATTACTTCTAACTTACAAGACACAGAGAGAAAAAAAAAGTGTGTATATGAGTGTGTGTGTGTGTGTGCGTGTATGTGTGCGTGTGTGTGTGTGTGTGTTTGCGTTTGTGTGAGTGGGTTGGTTGTATGCTTGTGTGTGTTATGTTACTATTACAATTTGTATATATTAGCATTTATTTTATTTATTCATTTTTTTTATACTAGCACAAGGTTTTCAGTTTGTTCATACATTTATATACGTTCATATAGTTTGTGTAATGTTATTATACTTATGTTTATTTAACTATTTATATTTGATATGTTATTTACTTCATTATAACTGCACGATTTTAGTCCTTTATAACACTATTTCTCACTACAATAGGTTGGCTGGAAGAGATCGTTTTTAGAAATAAATCCATTTTTGCAAAACAATTTAATTGTATTTTAGAAAAGAAGAGGGGAGGGGGGAGGGATAGAGATAGAAGATATAGCGTAGGTGTGCGAGCGACAGGGATAGACTCACAGCGTTCTGTATGCACATGGGGCGCTGCGTGCGCATGGCGCGCACCAGGTCCAGCGGGTACAGCGGCTGGCGGCGCGCCAGCAGCGCCAGCGCCGTCTCCGCCAGCACCAGCGCGCCCGTGCGCCCCACGCCCGCCGAGCAGTGCACCACCATGGGCGGCTCCAGGATACGCTCCTCGCCGCCCATCTCTTCCACCACTGTCGGTATTACTGCGGACCGATATTTCTTTGATATTAGACTCAAAAAATTTTACTTTTTCATCTATACAAATAAATAAAATTGAAGTGTTTGTGATTTTTTGTAATGCTGAAATAATAGATTTTTACTAAATGCACGTGAAATATATACATGGTACCTATAAGAAAACATTTTTTATTTTTTTTTGTCTTGTTGTCTGTTTGGTCCGGCTAATCACAGGAACAGCCAGACCAATTTTAACAGGACTTTCACGGACACTTTCACTGATGTCATAAGGAAAAACTTAAATATTATGCTTTAAATACACTATTTACTCCTTTTTTTAAGTTGATCAAAAAAAATTCTAATAATATTTAGCATAGTATAAATACACATACTACAAAGAAAAAGAAAACAATATCCACTTAAAAATACGAATAATAAAACAAATCACCAGCTCGATGGTTTCTTAGTTGAGAACACAGCCGTGTGAAATCTATGAAGGCCGTGGAATCTTCTGGAACGCCGTGGTCCGGCCACGCCGTGTACTGTAGCTGAGTGATGTTGCGAGACGCACCGCTACTCGTGTCCTGGAGAAAAATAATATAATATCTATACAGATAAATAAAATTGAAGTGTCTGTTTGTAATGTCAAAACAGCGTTTTACTAAATGCGTCTGAAATTATATACGATACTTATAAGAAAAACACATTTTTTTAAATTTTTGTCTGTCTGTCTATTTTTTCCGGATAATCTCTGAAACGGCTGGACTGATTTTGACGGGACTTTCACTGGCAGATAGCTGATGTTATAAGGAGTAGCTTAGGCTACTTAAAAAAAAAAGAATTAGGGTTTTCCAAAACAAAACCTACCTAGAGACGAACGCGAGCAAAGCGAGGGTGAATCGCTAATATTTTTAATAAAACTATCTTTTCGGATTTATTTGCGATTTTTTTTGGATTTTTGGTTCTCGACGTTTCAAATGCTTTACAGCGATCATGGTCAGGAGAGACTCCTCCCGTGACCGAATATATTTTAAAACTATATTGTTTTATTTAAAATGTAAAATATTTGCGTAAATCTAAGTAAGTATTATATAATATTTATATTTTAAATGATAGTTTAATATTGCAGTCCAATGGATATAATAATATTTTAAGTACCTGTTACAAGTCCTAGATTTTGTATGCAATATTAGTGTAATGTGGTAGCCTTGACGAAAGTACTAGTGACAAATTAAAATTAAATTTTTAAAGTTTATATTAAAAAGTAACATACTAACCTTAAGACACATTTCTCTCCTAACATAATGTCCTAGATTCTGTTCGCTGTTGGTAACCACTGTTAGAGTGTTGGTAGCCTTGAGAGTGGTACCAACTTTAGGCCAATACTGGTGGCATTTGGCGCGACCACGCTCGGCTAGAACCGTTAACATCACTACCAGACTACTCTCACTCTCCCACACCATTTGCCAGAAATCACCCACTGTTGATGCTAAAGGGCCTGAAATGACATTGCAAAATGTTGTTTATTAACTGTTAAGTATAAATGTTTTGCCTAACTGCCTCGGTGGTCTAGTGGCTAGCATATACCGCTGCAGATCCGGAGGACCTGATTTTGAGTCCCGGATCAGACTAAGTTTAATTACTAAGATTTATTGTTAAGATATTCTTAGTACTAGAGTTGGGAAGCTGGCGGTGTTGCAGTGTTGGCACTCCCGTTCTTTAACTCACACTGCGAGTGTTAAAGTGTAGTCGCGTCGGACTTTCAGAGTAAAACGAATAGAGTACACTTAGTACTCAGAAATTGACCGCCGTGATCGAAACCGGTCGGGGGGATATTATTATAAATGTTTTGGTAGAAATATTGTCTCAAAGAAACTTTTTTATTTATTTATTATTCTTTATTATTACAAAAAGTACATGTGTGTTGTTATATAAAGTATATTAAGCACATGCTCAGTTTTATTGCTAAAAGCAATTTCTTCCCGACAATCTATGGTGAGAGGATTTAACAAGACGTAACGGGACGGTGCTATCAAAAAAACTTAGTAGTAGTAACTTAAGTGAATTTTGATTGGTTAAAGTTGTATAAACTTTTAACTTTAATATTATTTTAGTTCTAAAATTATACATAGATGGCGTAACTAAAGTAAATGGTGTTGAAATAAAATACTTTTTGATACAGATTGATGAAGGATATTAATCATATTGAAAAAAAAATATGTATAAAACGTTTGAAATTTCTCCTTTCAAAATCAAACTAAAAGGATTAAAAAAAGTAACTCACCTTGTGTAGCGATATATGTAAGAACAAGATCCGAATTCGGTATTTCCATATTGATGTAGGATGCATTAATATAGTCGCCTGTGGGGCCATTCTTGAGTATGACCCGTGTTGAATCATCTAAAACAAAAATATTATGGTTATTTAAAATTTCATATATATTTTCCGATTGAAAAGGAGAGAGCAAGAGAGTGAGAGTTTTTGTTTCAAATACGGCATGTTACATATTATAATATCGGCATTATTATTAGGTGTGTAACCTTGGAAATGATGTAATCAGAACGAAGCTGGTAAGACAGAGCGATGGACAGGATAAACTTATAAGCACAAACCTAACCCTAAGCAGTTTTGAACAAAATAGGAACCTGTTTATTAATTTAAAAAAAAAAGCAATAACCGAGTCACAATTGACGAACATACGATAATATAGACAAACTACTCTATTTTTAATGTCGGTCAAAACCATTCACCAACCACACAAATACAATTCAACAACAATACATACACGGAGCAATATCCCTGTATCTGTTCTTGGCTATATTCTGCGGTAGCTTCGAGGCACTTGCACTCTCTTCGGGCAAACGACGTAGAAGCGTGTCGTACTGTTTGAGGGCGTTCCCGCTGGCGAGCCCGTCGCCTAGCAACAACATGGATTGTTCTAGAAGGTCGCCCTCGAACTGGGTGGAACCGAGCGGGACGAAGCATACAGCTGGCTCCTCTGGACCTTCCTCTGGTTCGTACACCGCTGGGAAATATTGTTAGTTTTATTATATATATATATATATATATATATATATATATATATATATTTGTAGCAATGAGGATGCTGGTTGTAGTAATAACTCAACATTCAAGTATTTTTATGAAGAATTATTTTTTAATCATTAATTTTGCATATATACACGTATAGAACTCTATATACGACATTACTCATAGTGTATACAACATATTATATAATACCACATCTCACTTCTAGGGCTGAAAAACTAAAAGTGCTTTTCTGTACGGATTATACTAGCACAACCCACGGCTTCGCCCGCGTTCAAAGTACAAAAAAACAAACGCTTCTTTTCCTTCTCTTTACAATAACGTATGGAAGTTTGCCCGATTTGTTGACATTTATGATAACTGCTCTGCTCCCATTGATAGTAGCCTGATGATATATACCCTATAAACTTCCTCAATAAACGGGCTATATAATGCAAAAATATATTTTTTTATATCGGATTACTAGTTCCTGAGATTAGCGCGTTCAAACAAACTCTGTCTCTTTATAATATTAGTACAGATGTATGAATTCAATATCACAGAATAAAAATTAAATAAAGGATATTACTAGAAATTTCATCATCAACAAACATTAGACAAGACTCAAATATTATGTTATTGTTATATATAATAATATTTCTTAGATAATCATCATATAATCACAAAAATAATAATAATCATACCATTAGGTTTAACCAACAGCGTCAAAACGCCTTTCGTGTTCCTAATCATTTGCACAACTTGCTCATGTGTCATTTCGTCAACATCCTTCCCATTTATTGAAATAACCTGAAACAAAAGTCAAATTCTAATGTATTACCTCCTCCTTTCTTAAATTTACGCGAATAATCTTTTCAAATTTTTCCGCGGATTTATTTTGATTTTTGGTTTCCGACGATTCGAATGTTTTACAGCAATCATATCCAACCTCACAAACTTTCACATTTATAACATTAGTATGGATTAACAGGATAATGGGTTTATACCATGCCATACCTGATCACCCTCTTGCAACTGCGTCCTAGTCCGGGCGGCGACTCTAGAAACGAGTACGGGCGTGTTATTGCCTCCACCCCTTACATTGAACCCGAAGCGACCATCCGGCCCCGCGGACAGCCGGATACACACTGCCCCCTCGTGTGCTTCTGTATCCTCCTCGTTACGTTCAGGAGCCGATTCCGATTCAGATTCATCTACATAGGTGAGTGGTACTCGAAGAGCGCGTTCTAGGAAACCACCGTCGCTACTGGAAATTAAAGATGGAGTTTACTTGCAATTATTATTTTATACACACACATACATACAGAAGATTATTCATTACTGTAAGACAGGTTACGTTGCAAAGCATTTTCGGTTTTAATATGTAAAAATTCATACTAATATTATAAATGTCAGTGTGTTTGTTTGTTTGTCCTTCTTTCACGTCAAAACAGAGTGACGGATTGGCATGATTTTTTGCGTGGAGATAGTTGGAGGGCTGGAGAGTGACATAGGCTACTTTTTACCGCGGGAGATTAGGGCCTACTAATTCCCACGGGAAAACATCTTATAATCCAATCCAAAAAAATATATTTGATCAGAATTACTTTAAACTTGGTATTAATGCTTTTCGATAAAATAAAATAAATACGTGTTTTAGCATTTTTGAAAATTCATTCTATAAGGGGGTAAAATAGGGGATAAAAGTTTGTACGGAACTAACTTTTTAGAGAAATATTGTAAGTTTAGCGCGAGCGAAGCCGCTCTGCTCCGAATCTGCTAGTATGGAATAATTTTGCTCGTCGCGTGGAACATTCTCGACTCAGATTTAATGAAAAAATACTGTTACAAATATAATCACTTTTGTGACAATTTTTAAATATTATATTAAGCCTTTGGGCACACACAGTTTAGTTAGGTTACACACTCACACATCATCAACATAAAGTAATGGTACTTACGTATTAACGCCACCGCTGTAGATTGGCGGCACTTAAAAGTTAAAACCTGCCAAATTTGTAGCTGCGGTGGCGTAAAATATATTTATTGAATATTCCAATAAAGGCTTAAATAACCTTAAAATAATACGCCACCGCAGCTACAGATTTAGCGGGTTTTAAATGCCGCCAATCTACAGCGGTGTCATTAATACGTAAGTATCAAAGCCATTTACTAACGTCATCCACACAAACACAAAACACGCATCAACGTCACCAAAATACTCCCACACCGACCCAAAGCGCCCACTAACGTCACCCACATACACCACATTGATTTAGACCGCCCACTAAGGGCACCCACATACTCTACGCTCCCACACACCCCACGGCACTCACTCGTCGCGGTCGGGCGCGGCGTCACCCCAGGCGGCGCGCGGCGGCGGCGCGTCGTGCGCCGTGACGCGCGCGCCGCGCGCCGCGCCGCCCGCCGCCAGCGCCGGCGACGCGCCCGCCGACCGCTCGCGCGTCCGAGAACTGCTGCGTCTGTAACGTACTTTATTTATAGTATCGTGTATTGATACTTTCATAGATTTACGCGAACATTTGACATTTTAAATAAAACTATATTTTCGGATTATTTCGCGTTCAGCAATCATGGTTACGGGAGAGGCTGACCATGATTGCTGTAAAGCATCCGAAACTTCGAGAACCAAAAATCAAAATAAATCCGCGAAATAATCCGGAAAGATAGTTTTATCTAAAAATCGTTTATTAATCTTTTTGGTTTTCTTTTTTAATTTGGTAAAATCATTCCAATAATTCTACCTAAATGTTACTCTCGCTGAGTGACTATTGATGTGCAGCGATAAAAAAAAATATTTTTGGCCGAAATCATAAAATTTATGCAAAAAAATATTTTACGCTGAGTACTAGTGATTATATAATATTTTTGTACATAGCTAAATGTAATTTAACTCAGCAGAAACATTTACTTGACACAAGATATTTTATAGGATCTATTTATTATGAAATATACGATTTAGAACATACAATTATTTATGGAAAGTTTACAAATTTGCATTCATTTTATTAAAAACTTCAATTTCACTGAAGAAATATAGTACATATACGTACTTCCAAGACCCGAACAGTACGTATCTATGGGGGGCATACATAAAAAGCTCACCTTACAAAGCTCCTATTAGTGGACCTAGACCGTCTCGCGTCTTCCAAAGCTTGTGTCTCGGTCCTCGCGACCGTGGGGGCAGTGACCCCTGCGAGGGCCCCCAGGGCCCCCAACAGGGGTCGTCGTCGGGGGGCCCTGAGGCGGAAGAACCCGTGACGTTCCACACTACACCGCCAGAGGGCCTTCGCAGCTCGACCGGAACGCATGTTGAAGCCCAGCACTGTGTCGTATGATTCGGACTGGAAGATAAGAGCATATAGATTATACATGAGATCGTCCCTATTTAACTCTCGTTTGTAAATTTATCTCAACACCGACTGTATGAACCGTATAAAACCGAATGACCTTTGAGATCTTTTAACAATATTAAACTGAATTAAATAATTTTTTAACTAGCGACTCACCCTTGCTTTCTTTGGATTCATTCCTGGGTACGTTTTAACTGTCAGTATGATATAGATAAACTATAATATGTCATATGATACATAACCTATAGCCTTCCTCAATAAACGGGCTATATAATACAAAAAGAATTTTTCAAATCGGATTAGTAGTTCCTGAGATTAGCGCGTTCAAAGAAACAAACAAACTCTGCCTTTTATAATATTAGTATAGATTCATTGAAAATGAAAAAAAAACAAACAAAGATATATAAATAGAGACAAAGCTAAAACAACTTACTGGTTCTCGTTTAAGCTGTATAAAGAACTGTTTCTTCTTGAAGGAAATCTTCACAATTTTACTCCAAGAGAATGTGTTCACTCTAATATTATTCTGAAATACCACTATACCTATTGACGTCACGCCAATAAATATGTCTTTACCGTTGTAGTCCTAAAAACAAAAATAAATTGTTTATGACATCGAAAAAAATATTAAAAAAATCCATAATTATGAAAAAAAAACCACACGTATTTGAATATAGATACGTTAAATAAAACTATCCTTTCGGATTATTTCGCGGATTTATTTTTATTTTTGGTTGCCGACGTTTCGAATGCTTTACAGCAATCATGGCCACGGGAGAGACAAAAACGTCGGGCACCAAAACTCAAAATAAATCCGCGAAATAATCCGAAAAGATAGTTTTATTTAAAATTTATTATATATATAAATGTCAAATATTCGCGTTGTTATAGATACGTTAAATTTATATGAATATTCAAATTTTACATTATTTAAAATTCTGGCTCGAATCTATACATGAAATATTTTTCGGAGAATCTTATTGAAATAGTCATTATTATTATCGATACAGAGGTCGAATCTATAGTTTTTAGAATTTTTGTTTGTCTGTCTGGGAACGAGAACATCACGAAAAAAACCACTGGACAGATTTTGATGAAATTTGGTATGATGATAGCTGGTTATCCAAGTCAACATATACACTTTTTACTGCGGGAAAATATCTCATCTCTACGATATCTATAGTAAAATCTAAAACGTCAGCTAAAATTTCTTATCAAAATTTCTAACATTCTACGACGATCATAAAAACACATATTATATTACCTTTGCTGGATGCGATTCAACGCCATAACAGTCCAATCTTTTGGCGTGTTCCAGAAAGTTTGCTTCAGCATCCGCCGGCGCCTGGCCCTTGTGTAACTTGTGTAACTCACGTATCTTTCGTTCATCCTCCGCACATTGTTTGGGCAAAAGGCACAAGTCTGATAAATAGTTCATTTGGTGCTCTGTTGCGTTATAATCACCTATTTCAGCTGAAAATTAATTATTTACATAAATAAAAACGAATGTTCGTATGTTTGTAGTCTATGCGTTCCAAAACCATTGATCCGATTGTGATGAAACTCTGGTTGGTTATTTTGTTGAATTAATAATAATAAAATAGTAACACAGTGAAATCTGTACATGAAATATCTTTTAAAACAAATATATTTTTTGTCTGTATGTCTGTTATTCTTTTATCTGTGCATGCTTCATGTGTTATTCCAGACTATAATCTATCTCTGTTCCAAATTTCATCCAGATCCGTTTGGCCGTTCTAGCGTGAAATAGTAACAAACATCCATACATACTCACAAACTTTCTCATTTATAATATTTATACATTATTATAACTAGCTATTCAAGTATAAATGTGAAGGTAATGTAGATATTTTTTATTATTTTCCTTCCTACATATTGTTATATGGGTAAAATACAAAAGTATGGCACAGGCAGTCTTATCGTTAAGGCAGTGATGTCATCCAGCAAACCTTAGAGTAAAGAATAAACCTTAAGAAAAAAATGGATGGGGTCCACTCTTTTCAAAATAAATATTATGTATCTACATCTAATACTAATATTATAAAGAGGTAAAAATAATAAGTTTGTGAGTTTGTTTGTAGGAAGTAATATCTGGAACTACTGAACCGATTTAGATGAAATTTGCTATGAAGATAGTTTGAGTTCCTGGGAAGGACATAGGATAGTTTTTATCCCGAAAATCATCCCTTAAAGGGGTGAAACGGGGGAAGAAAGTTTGCATGGGGAATCAATCATTTTTCAAGTAAGAGTTATGAAACTGAATCATACCTATGTACTGGAAGTGCCATTAAAAGGCACAAATCATTGGTTTGGCGTGAAGTACTTTATAGTATGGCTTGTTCCATACTAAATATGAAGTAAAATATGTTAGTATTTTTTTCAAATATTTTATTTTATAAGACTTATAATGAAAAAACTAATTAATAAAATATAATACTACTGCTATTAATAGTCAAAAACTACCACATTATAATAAAATCTATACAGATAAATAAAATTGAAGCGTCTGTTTGTAAAGTCAAAAATGTTATATTATTTTTAATAAATGCATATGAAATTATATACTGTACTTATAAGAAAAACATAATTTGAAATTTTTTGTCTGTCTGTCTGTTTGTTCCGGCTAATCTCTGAAATGGCTGAACTGATATTGACAGGACTTTCACTGGCAGATAGCTAATGTTATAATGAATATAAATATCTCGATAAAACTCAGAAAAAGCCAAATATGAAATAATGTTTCGTAAGTTATAAACAAAACAGATTATCAAGTGCAATGAACTGCAAACATGAGTATGGAAATAATTTTGTTTAAATTTAAAACACATACCTTGTACTGTGAATGATGCGAGCAACAATGCAGTATTTTTAGGTGCAGTCATTCTGCCGTCAAACAAAAGTTTTCTCAATTGCAAACATAAGAGATATCTTGTAAATTCTTCACCCAGTCTACAAGGCTCTGGAGGATAAAAGCGAACTGCAAGCCAGAATTGTGCATTGACACCCACTTGCTTCTTCACTGATTTACCACCATCAAGCCAACGCTGGAACATTTATGATGGAATGTTAATAAAAAACAACTATTTCCAAGACACTAGGTAATTATTATTGCCAAAAGTTTATTTTTTTAATCTATCTGTAAAAAAAAACTGATACATTTACTAATTAGACACATAAAATTATAAAATTTTTGAGTGTATAAATGTTTGTACTTCACACTATAATGGCTCAACAATCAACATGTAATTAATTCAATAACCTGACAAAACTACGCTTTTTACTTTAAAATCCTTAAAATCTATTATTTATAATGTATCTTAATAGTATACCAAGAAAATAGTAAAAAAGTTAAAAGTAAGAACATGAGTCAGTCAAAGGATGACTTAAAAGTTTATGCACTTTCCTCACAAGGGTTAATTGTTCATGAGTCATACTTCGCTTTATATATTGATAGTGACTGATAACATCGTGTGGACTAACAACAGGTGTGAAAGAGTTATTATTATCACAGGTAATATAAACAAATTATAAAATATTTATATTTTCTTTTAGTTTTTTAGATCTTTAAATACTGTTTTATATTAATAAAAAAAATATATATTAATATAAAATTAGTTAATTTTTATTCTAAGTTACAAAACATTTCTCTAGATATTTTATCAACTTAATTTAATGTATTTTCTTGGATATTAGATTGAATTCGACTATCAAGTAAAGATTTGTAAAGAAAGTTTACCGTTATTTCTGTGTTAGTTGCATTTGGTGTGGAACCATTCTCAGTGAATTGTAAACCAAAATAATCTTTCTCTACTAATTCTAGATGTTGAAATACATGCTCCAGGAGTACACTTCCTTTGGCTTTTTTCTGAAATCATTATTATATTACATTTAATAAAATATTTAATATTAAATATAAAAAGGGAATTTCCATAATAAAATTTTATTGTACTAATACAATAAAGTGTTACAGTGTTTTCCTTGTTTAACTTATTTATTCAGCAGAAACATTGACAAACATGTATGTAACAAAATTTATATATGTTATATTTTCATGATAATATATTTTCTTTGGTAAAAAACAACTTGCCGTAATACTAACTCTGTTTAAGAAATTATGTACATCAAAAACTCACCTCAATTTGAAACGAGTGCTGGGTATCGTCCAAAAACACAACAGTGACATTGAAGATGTTAAGTTTACGTTCGCGCGCCAGCTCTGAGGCGCGAACATTATAGGTACCACTGGAGCTACTGAAGGCACGACGTGATACACTCTCAATCATTTCATCGATTATTCACTACCGGATTCCAATCAGATAACTCAACACACTTAGCTTTAATACAACACAGGGAACACCGCTTAATTACGCATTCTAGTAACCTATAACCTGTGATTCATGATCCGTACACCGTCCACTCCATGTTAAGTAGGTATTCCTTGTATATTGATAATTGACGTAACGTAAACGCAAAATATTACGTATAAATGCCAAGTTTTTTATGTATTTATTATTGTCGGACACATATATGACACTGTAATTATTCGCGTCGATATTTTAAATTACAAACAGTAATGTTCGTTGTATTAATAATGACTTATTCATTTTTTTAATTCAAATTTAAATGTAGGATTTTCTTTCCTGGAATTATAAACGATAAACACTTCTAATTCCCATTTGACGTAAATTTCTTTCTCGCCATATTACATTTTTGACAGTGACGTTTGCTGTACATAAGCCTGAGGGAACGTTTAGTTGTTGCTTCAGCAATGAGTTTTTAGAATAATTTTAATTAAATATGAACTTCAAAGAGTGTTTTGTCTGCAAGATTGTGCCTATAAATTAATATAATAATTATATTATTATAGGTATCAACGTACAGTTCAGTATATGTATATGTAAGAAAATTTAAGACACTAAAAACGCATACAATACACTAAAAAAATAGATTGGATATAGAGATAACGCGGATTACAACGGCTTTTTAACTATGCGCTTACCACGCTAATACTATGGGACTGGCACACGCAATGGGAGGTGGCCCACTTCAGAGGACTGTGTACCATGCGGGTTGCTGCTGGTACTTATTTGACGGCAGAATGTACCGTGGGAGCAACCCCATGGTTGCTGTGGTCTGCTGAGGTTTTAGTGGGTAGTACCTACTCGCTTTTTTCTAGCCGGTGAGTCCCACATAACCACCTATATGTCTACATGTTGTATGCGTAAAAGCATTTCCCAACATTAAAAAAAAGACATAATATCACAAAGCCTCGCTTGTCCGCCTGCTATACCTACATAATATATGTGTATCTCCTAATATTATTAGGACAAAAGAAATATTTATTTCACTGTAAAAACTATATCAGTACCTACACACAAGCGCTACATAACACACTACGTTCAATAATTACATAGATATCGTACAAACTTTAAAGAAAAACCACAATGAAGAGATCCATCAACAATTAATTTGTGCTATGTTTTGCCCGTCTACAATATCCATTTTATCGGCAGCAAAAACATGATTATAATATATCTTATTAATTCTCAATGATAGACACTACGAGTATGTAAAAAAAATAAAATGTGTAGCCGGAATATATCGCACATCTCCAAAATTATTCAACATATTAATCCTTTCCAAAGTATTTTTGAAATACTATTATTATGTGGATTTTGTTGAACTTCTTATCACTTTTAAAAGTTAGAGGGCGAGAAACCTACCATTTTAAAATCTATCTGAAATTCCCTACGTGCTTATACACTCACATTATGTGCTCCTCAATTATACATATCTTAATATCATTTGAACCGATTGAGAATTTAGATCTGAAGATACATTTCGACCCTCGTAAGAACTACGTGGTCCCTTATAAAGCCCGGTGCACATTGTTATGAATTAAAATAGGAAATGCACGCCCTTTGCATCTCTAGGAAAGGGTAATGTTTCTTGTTTGTTTATTTTACACTTTATCACAAACATATATTTTTTGCTTCCAGTAGCGATAAGCCCCTTCATGATTGATAATTCTTTGATGAACTGAGTAATTGCTTTTAAAAATCATTATTTTGACACATACTATTAAAATAATGTAGTTAAAATACATAAAACAATATTATAATCTATACATATAATAAAGTTCTAACTAAGCCGAATCTGTACATTAAATATTTTTTGGAAAATCTAATTAAAATAGACATAATTTTCGATACAGAGATCTAATCAATAGTTTTTAGAATTTTTGTCTATCTGTCTATTACCACATCAAGGAAAAACCACTGGAGGGATTTTGATGAAATTTGGTATGGTGATAGCCGGTTATCCGGGTCAACATATAGGGTACTTTTTACCGCGGGAAAATATCTCATTTCTGAGAAATCTATACCAAACGTTAAAACGTAAGTAGAGACGAACGCGAGCGGAGCGAGGGTGAGTCGCTAGTACTAAATAAATCTGCCCATTACTATTTTTTATTATTATAGTTACACGATATATATACCTTTATGTAATATATTAAAACGTTTATTATTAACGTTACTTATTAGTTGCTAATATTGAATTGGAAATCAAAATAAAGGTTAAGTTGTGAATAAAACAATCATTCAAACAGTTATCTGCCTTTAATCTGCTTCTCTTCATATTCCAGCAGCCATAGTCATCCATTCGGTACCATTACAGGAAGAAAAATTAATACACTATTAGATACTGTTACAGTTTGGTTTGATTATGTGTTACAGATGAAGTAATGTGTAGTAGATTTTTAATAATTGTATTTTAAACTATTATTATTATAAATACATGCGGATCATGAAAACCAGGGTGCAACGCGATTTTGCCATGTAATAAATTTTATTATACCTTTATATGTAACGGACTAGCAGTTTATCGTTAAATTAATTATTTGTACTTAGCATTCTATGCTTCAATCTATTACGCTAATGTTTGTTGGGAATCAGAAGTTTCGTGTCTTACACATATCGATTTTGAAGCACGGTTACTATGTGATGCTTAGAATCGATTCAATATCGGATATAATAAACGGACTGTCTATTGAAACACAGAATATGTATACTTATGCTATGGTATCCATTTAGATCTAACGAGTAAAAATTGAATTATTTCAACGAAATATCTGATTCCGTTATAAGTACATTACGTGCAATATCGCATCGCACATTTAAGTCACTGTTTACCGTACTGCTTGTGTGTGTAGTGGTGTGCTTTAGTCGATAAAAAATTCCATACTCGATAAATTTTGATTATGGCCAAACATCCCATTTTTTTTAAATACACATTTTTTGCAATTGTAATAATTTTTGAAAATATAAATTTTGATAATATTTTTTCCATTTGTTCCTAAATATTAATCCAAATAGTTTTATTATCCTTAATATTGTATTTACAATTTTTCAACAGCCGAAAAATATGTTCAATTTTATAATATTATTTTTTAACGACTCTTGTTAAGTAGTAGGTAACAGTACAAATATTAATGATCACAAGTTGGTTTTCATTGGTCATTAACATACGTTAAATTACAGCCTTATTACTATCGGTAATACAGTTAACAGTAGGTCTCCAACTGAAATTTTAGTTAAACTATTTACATCAATAGTTACTCTGATTAATATTATTAGGATTAAAGTAATAAACATTATTGTGCTCATATAAACAAAATAGAAAATTAATCAGTCATTTTAATATTTACGCTATACTTGGAAGATCCTATACGTCATTGAAAGTATTATAAAAATATAAAAAAAATAAACTTCGTATTAATAAATAATAATATGTATAAAACACAAACTAAGAATTGTGTGCATATCCTTTGTGTACCTCCTTCACTTAAAACATATATAATAATTTTATTTTTTTTGAAAATCTATATAAGTATATATTTCGAAATCTACTTTCCAAATGCGAGGCAATTTTATTAGTTTTTCTCGTAGGTACATAAACGATACGCACATTGACACAAAATGATCGATTCAAGTTAGACCCGCTGTTACTTGTATTTTATAATATCAAATCGCATTTGAACAAACACGTATTCGCAAACATGGAACTGAAGGCATACTTTTGAAAAATTATTTAATATTGCAACAAATATCCAACTCGAATACTTAGATGAAGACTTACAAAGCTAAACTTATAGTTCAGTTATAATTACATAAAACTAATAATACATTTTAATAAAACTAAAATTACGAGAACAATATGTACAATTTACGACGATGCATATAATTATTCTATACATATCGCTTTTAAACCTATCTATAAACAGAAATGAAATCGAAACAAAAATCAGTAGGCCACTAAGATTGACGACACATTTTATCTACTTTCAAATATTGTTATATCCTAAAACTATAAAGTGCAACATTCGCTATATAGAACGAAACAACTCAGAGTATTTCAATAAATTAATGCATCTATAAACTACATTTTTTATCGCCATGAGTTCAATTCAAAATGTTGTACTTATTTACAAAATGCATTTTTATTAAAACAAATCGGCCTCTCAAACAAAAGTTGTTATAAACGTCCAGATCAGCTCAAAATTATGGCTATCGATATCGATATCATCGATACTGTCGATATTATCGATTGTTATTACGCATCACTACAACAAAAGAGTATTCTACTCGTGACAATCACTCGTATGTTAGTTGATTTTGTACTAAACACCTATTTTATTCTACCATTTATATACCATTGTAAAAGTAGCTACGTCGAGACGAATATATCAGTCGAAATGTTTTAATTTACATTAATATTTAAAAAAATCGTATTACTTCACTAAACTTGGCTGGAATCGTATCAAGATTCGAATAAGGCCAGAGTGATTTCAACTGAAAATATATCGTAGCGCTAATATATATGCAAATAGGACAAATTGGATTGTCTGTATGTTACGGTGTTATTGATTTAAGAAGAAACCATGTTGTTATACAATAATTATAAAATTTTGTAAGCCCAGTGTGATACCCATTTTTTAAAATATTTTCTTTTAATTAAATTTAAATAGACGTGGCATAAGATTTACATACAATATCATGCAAACAATTATATAAAAAAAATTAAGTGTACAATAACCACATCATACATAACAGGATAAATAATTTTTGAATTGTATTTAAAACTTAGCCCATGTATTATTTTAAGTTTTCTCCCAACAAGGAAATATAATAATATGTAAATATTTCATTTAACTTTAGACAAAGGTGCAGAACAAAGTAGTTTCTTCCTCGACTATTTTAGAAAAAGGTGTTAAAGAACTCGTACATTTAAATCTCTCATAAAATATAAATCCACTAAATCGTTTGATCACCTGCAATGTATAATCGACCTATCTTTAACTTACATTTTTCTAAAGTAGTGACGTAATTACGAATATATGGCATAGGATTACTACAAAAATTAACTTTTCAACTTATAATATGCATTCAGTTAAAAAGAAAAAAAAAACATTTTTTTTGTTGATTTTTTTCATTGGTATAATGATTAGAAACGATGACGATTCGATACATGACTCGATTATATCTATTCATGTTAGAGAATATCATCGTATTTTAAAAAAAAACTTAAGACTGCGAGCTGAGCACATTATAGATTAATTTTTAATTAGTCTCCCACGTATAACAGCCCATAAGTGATATAGGACTTTGAATATACAAGAAAAATATAAAATTTTAATTAAAATGAGGTTACACGGTATCACACTTGGCAGTTAATTTAAAAATAACCTAAATAAAAGTTTTAGACCATGCCTTTAGACATCATTCGTACGGTGTTCTTGAGGGCCTGTCGCTTGTTACAGAACCATATTCTGATGACCTCCCGTTCGTAGCCCAGTTGGTGTGCAAGACCGGTTATTTCAGTGCCTGGAAAGATATGATAAATAATGTTAATTTTACATAGCTCGTTTACTAAGCTTTTAAGTTCGGTAATAACATTGTAAAAGAAATTTTCGAGATTGTATGATTACCCTAAAAAATGATTAAGATGTTAAAAATTTTGTTTAAATATACCTACATAAGAATTAGGAATATTTTTTGAATTGCCGAAATTAGTTGAAAACTTTTTAAAGTTTTTAAAGACACATTGAAAAATTGTGTTGGGAATTTCAAAGTTACTGTTGTAATCAATACTAATAAAAGGCATTAAGGTTTGTTGCATTTTGGTTGTAACCACTTGTAATGTATTATAATATTTTTAACAATATCAAGCTATGTATTATTATTTTAATTATAATTCTAAATCGACTATAAATTTACTTAATAGTAAATAATAACTTTAAGCGAGTTTTTCATTTGATTAAAAGAAAATTACTTTCGCTGTTAACATTTTTGGAGGGTGAGAAAATTGCGAATTAATGTTTTGTAGAAAGGGCGTGCTCCCTTCACAATAATTGATCTAATAAAATAAAAATATTGCTATATTAAAAATAGTAATATATCATCCATTTAAACTTTAACTATAAAAATATATATTTACCTATATGTCTTGTTCTCTCTGTGTTTGTTGTTTTCTCTTTTTTTATATAACAGCATAGTTTTATTCTTGTACATCAATTTATGTTGTGTTATTGATTTGATGCAAAATGTAACTTAAGCTAGTATTAATTTCTTCGATCAAGAATATTTTTGATCGAAGATTAATTTATAAAATATGTTGTTCATTTGGTCTATTATTATCTATACATACATATATAATAAAAGTGTAACTGATTGCTGTCTGTACATGGAAGAAATTTGAGAAAAAATATTATTTAGGGTCTTTATTAACGCAATAGAATCCAAACCAGTGATTTTTAGAATTTTTGTTGGTTTGTCTGTTTGTTTGTGCGCGCTAATCTCAGAAAAGGTATAACCGATTTGGGTACGATTTTATTTAATGTATCGTGGTAACTGGTAAGCTTCACTTGACATTAAGTATATATTTTATTTCAATCGGTTCATAAATAGAAAGTTATGTTAATTTAAAGAATCGAATAGGGACGAACCCAAGCGAAGCGAGGGTGAGTCGCTAGTTAATAAATAAGTTCAATCGGTACTCTTGAATAACTCTATACAAAAATAATAGCCATAGAACTTACCAGAAGGATGCGTGTTTCTTTCAAAGTGCGCGTTAAGCAGCTCAAGCGCTTGAGGCGTGAACGACGTCCGCCGCTTGCGCTTTTTACTCGGCTCCATTCCAATGAAATCCGTCAGATGGTTTTGTCCTGATGCATACCTAACGAACAAATTTGAACTATAAAATTATTAAGATAATGCTCAATTTTGTATGCATTTTTGGTAATTTAAGGGTCCTTGGCCTATAAAACTTAAATGCTAAAACTAGAATGTGATTTCGTTAAACATTCTCACCATTAATTATCAAGCGCTTAGTATCGATATAAATATAAATACGCTACTAATAAATATTTTAGTGCATTTATTTCTATGCGACATTCAATGCTAATTGATGAGTTTTGTTACCTAATAATATTGTACCTACATAAAGTTACAATTACAACACCTGCGAATCCGATCAAATCCTGTATTGGTTTTCATTCATAGTTTCTACTTTAAAAAGCACGCGATAGTTTGAATATTTCTTGAATAAGTGTAAGTTCAAATGAACTTTTAAGGTTAAATTTTAAATTTAACAAGTTTAATTTTATTTAATCTCAAGAACTCTATTCTTAATAAAGTACCTTGAAATCTATGGAAAGTGCAACACAGTGCCAAAAAGTTTTACTTCTTTACGTATTATAACCAATCAATACAAAAGCCGACGTATAATATTTAAAAACAGACGATTCGCAGAAATGGTATTGGAAAATATGAATAATTTTCAATTTATAAGTATGAAACATTAACATAATATAGATACGTCATATAATTTTTAAATTCGCCTACAATCTATCGATTCGATCGACCGATTAAATTCAACCAACATATTGTGTATATCTCTCTATGTATATATGTACATATATTACAATATACCGTAAACTTCAACGGTAGTTCCCATATCTATAGCAGCTAAAAGTAGAGCAGACTTAATTTCTTTTCAAGTTCATATTGAAAACCAAAATGATCTGATGAACGTCAAATGAAATGAACCTTGCTCTGGTTTCATAATGCCAATGTCATTTGAATCCCCTTACATAAATGAATCTTTAGTATTAAGAATACGTTTAGCATACGTTTTAGTGTTGTCTACGGATGGGACAATCTATAGATATAATAAAATTCTAACTGAGCCGAATCTAAACATTTTTTTTTTGGTAAAACTTATTGAAATAAATAAATATATTGCGACATTAACACACATTCCATCTAGTTCCATGGTATGCTACGAGGCTTGTGTTATAGATACCAGATAGTTGATACACTACACATATATAACTTTAAATACATACATAAACACCCATGACTAGAGTACACACATTCGTGTTCATCACACAAATGCATGCCCCTAGCGGGATTCGAACCCGCGACCGCTGGCATAGCAAGTAGGGTCACTACAAACTGAGCCAAACGTGTCGTCAAATAATCATTCTCATCGATACATACAGGGGCCAAATCTGTAGTGTTTAGAATTTTTGTCTGTTTGTTTGTCTATCTGTGAGGGTTAGTCGTCAGTGTTATATAAAATCGTGATAAATCGGTTTATAAAAAAAATGTATGATTTAATTTCATTCGATTCGTCGTAACAATTATAAATAACACCAAATAATCGATATTTTGTACTTATTGCTTGTTGTGTTAACTATCACATGTTTGTTCATATTAGCGTTACATAATATAGACAGTACAGTTGCGAAGATTAAAGTAATTATTGTTGTCGCAACCGTAATAGACAATGATTTATATAAAATAATCATGAATTATTGGACAATACTGAAATAAATGTTGCTAGCAATATCTAAATTGTAAGCTGGCGAAATAACATAGTGATAGGTTCGAGCAAGTGAATAGTAAGAGTCTCACGAATGGCTCTCTACAGTTTTTGACCTATCATAGAAAAAACAAACAAAATTTGTTTTACATTTATATTGGTAGTCAGAATATCGAAAATATTTTTAGTGGAGTTACTATAAAAAATATATTTTATGATTGAGAGGGATGTACATACAACTAAAAAGAAAAAAAATCTAGTATTCAAATATCCGAATATATCGTTCGATATAGAGAACTAGCATTGCCCGCGGCTCCGCCCACGTCCAGATGACCAAAAACCAAATTCTTAGGTTTTACATATTAGTGTACTCTTAAAATGCAGTTTTTGTATTTTTTCTCAGAAATGAGATATTTTCCCGTGGTAATAAGTATCCTATATGTTGACTCGGATAAACAGCTATCATCATACCAAATTTCATCAAAATCTGTCCAGTGGTTTTCTCGTGATGCGGTAACAGACAGACAGACAGACAAAAATTCTAAAAACTATAGATTCGTCCTTTGTATCGATAGTAATGTCTATTTCAATAAGATTTTCCAAAAATATTTAATGTACAGATTCGGCTTAGTTACAATTTTATTATATGTATAGATTGAAATGGAAAGTACTAATAAGCGACGTTCAGAACAATTAAAAAGTTAACAGGATGATTTGCCAGTTATGATTAACGAAGACGAGGATATATCTTTATTAATTCAAGGACTGTTAACGGAGTCGCTCGTTAAAAATTACCACCAAGAGGGCGATTGCAAATTCAACCATTTGCAATGTTAAAACCGTCCCGTTGCATCCAGATAATGCATTTTAATGATGCAGAATGTAAAATCGATAGATCCTAGTGGCCCTTACAAGATATTAAGTGGTCTTCGGGGATTTAAGCGACACCTGGTTTCCTTATGAAATTTTAAATGCGAACGAGATGTGTTTACGTCGTGTGAATTTATCAATTTTATTATATTTTCCATGTCTCAGTTTGAAATGTAAGTGTTTTTGTTTTATCAGGTATGTTTTGTAAGAAAACATTATAAACGCTACTTTATTCTATTTTTAATTTTTTAACATAAAGAAAAAACCATACATTATATATATATATATATATATATATATATATATATATATATATATATTCTGTACTTTGTCTTTAGAGTAACAAAAATTCTGACGTTGATACATTTTTACATAGGTACGTGACATAATTAAATTTGTTCATATGCGCTAGAATAAGCAAGCAATATTGTAATTGAATTTTAAATAACATGTTTCTAATTAATATTTAATTAATTATAAATTCTAAATTCCTGGTAAGCGCGAACATGAATTATGGAAAATATCGACTGCTTATAATTAGATTTTTATTAATTACACGAAGTGGTTATTACACGGTGCTACAATATAAAAAAAACCATTCCAAATGAAATAAATGAAAATAAATAGTTTTGTGATAAAATAAAATTGCCATAAGCCATATACGGGTGTTAGATAAGGTGATATATGAATAAAAAACAAAGCACAGCACTATCCTAACGAAAGCTTAGTTAGTCCAGATTTGAGAAATATCTTTCACGTTGCTAAAGCGTTAAGGCCAAATGTGGTACACGGACACGATCGCACAAAACGCACATATCACTCAAACTATATTTACCTCTCTTCGGCTTCCTTCATCCAACGTTCAAGCACCGGTTTGATTTTCTGCGCACTTTTTGGAGTTATATCCAATTTCTCAAATCTGTATCGAACATAAATTTGAATGTTAGAAAACTTGCACGATCCGATAATAGCGGTAAAGCGGTTACGCGAGCGTATCCCGATCCAAAGTAACAGGCGACGTACAGGACATTGACATTGCGTTTTGACGTACAGAAAAAAAAAACAATAGGCAATTTAGGCCGAAGGTGATCAGTTTGATTAATACCGTACGTGGTAACAATGAAATGAATTCAATTAGAAACGAAAGGTAACTAACGTATGCCAATGCCCTGGCTTAGTATTGCGCAAAATGAATTAAACAAAAAAATATATATATAACGAAAATAATGAAATAATACATCATGCTAGATAAGATGGAAACTTTGAAATTACTCGAGACGTAACATATAACAAATTTGATAATCCTCACAACTATTATTAATGTCGAACGGACGCCAGTACATTAGTAGGTAGCCAGTGTTTCAAAATCAAAATGTGTTTCGACTGATGCATAACGCATTTACAGTAATTACTCGTATGTAAATATGGTGTACGTGTGAAAAGGAAAAGTAAGAACGCCAAAACCGGTAATTAGAAATAAATCTATGAGGCTTACATTCACGTGGTACCCACGGATCGGCGATCAAGATAGCATTATATCGAGCAGCGTTGAAACATTTTGATTTAAAGACAATCTATCTATGGCCGTTGAGTGAGTCGAAGCGTGTGCTAATGCATGTAAGATGCAGCATCCTCGAAGATCGACTATAGTTGATATTAGGTGATACTTAAGATGCAAAGATCAATAGTGGATACTTCGAGGATGCTGTGTGTAGGGGTAAAGAAAACAAAACACATACATGTTTTGTTGTTGTGAAGACAGCTGAGCTGCTAGCATCTGCGAAGCCAGGGCACTGGGGACGGTAATAAATTATTTGTTAGAGTATGTTCATTGAAAACTCCTTAGTAAATCAAGGAGCACAACTTTGTTCAATGTAAAGCAATAAGTAATAGAGCCGCACGCATGGTTTGAGTCTCATGATGAATTATGTTTAGGAAACGAATTTCATATTTACTAATACGATTAATGGGAAAGTATATTTGTTTGTCAGTCTTTAACACTGTATTTGAACAATTATTTGAGGTAATTTATCTTATTAATTTAGCTTATCTTATATTCTATGGACCTATGGGGAGACCTACATAGATTAATCTTTAAAACGCTTATATTAATCAAATCTTTTCGATATTGTACTTCTTATAAGTAGTTGAAATTTTGAGTTTCAACTCAATACTATGTAATAATAGTTTTGAGTTGAAAATTTGAGTATGTGCAATTCAGATGACAACAGAAAAATTTGATACCGTCGAGCTAATCTGGTCATTAGCAGCCAAGAGATGGATAGTAAAACTCCACGAATTCGGTCTTATAAAATATTTTTCATTTTATGTTTTAAAGTATAATAATTATTATTTGTATATATAAATTAATGGTCTCAGTAGTATTGGTTGTATAACATATTTATTTATAAATGCTTCCGTTAAAATCAAGGCAATATAAAGTAAACAGTACCTCTAAAGCTCGAGGTGTTTTGACGCAGACTCTCTGATATACAATTGTAATAACTCTGCCCATGCTTAATTCAATGTTTGTGGACAATCATAAGCACAATGACCATATAAACATGAAAAGATATACGATTCGACAGTATTTTGTTATCTTATTTCAATGACACTTTACCATAGTGTATAAATAGACTTGATATATCTTTATGTATACAACAATATGTTATGTATTTATGCGTGTATGTATTATTAACTCTTTTTTACGTCCCACTGCTGGGCACGGGTCTCTCTTCAATACGAGAAGGATCAGGCCTTTCTTTTATGTGTTTATGTACAGTTACGAGTAATTTATCTATACATATAATAAAATTGTAACCAAGCCGAATCTGTACATTAAATATTTTTTGGAAAATCTCATTGAAATAGACATTATTATCGATACAGAGGCCGAATCTATAGTTTTTAGAATTTTTGTCTGTCTGTCTGTCTGTCTGTTACCGCATCACAGAAAAATCATTGGAGGGATTTTGATGAAACTTGGTGTGGTGATTGCTGGTTATCCGGGTCAACATATAGGATACTTTTTAAGGCGGGAAAATATCTCATTTCTGAGAAAAAAATACAAAAACTGCAATGTAAGAGTATACTAACATGTAATTTGCATTTTTATAAGATAATAAACTAACTTAATAGGCCTTTACTATTTTTCTTTGTTATATAGAAAAAGTCGATTAACTTCAATTATTGAATTATATACTTTGCGAATGTTGTGTTAAACTGTTGTTTTAAATAATAAATTCTTTTGTAGCCGCGGTCGCCTCGCCGCCAGGCCATCTAAGTGATGCATAAGGTGTATTCAGGAATAATAAATTTTAATTATAATGCAAATTAATTGAGTCCAGCATAATCAAAGGGGTAACAGCCGTGTAGCGGCGTCACAATAGCAAATTGGGGCGAAAGAAAAATTAATGGAAAATGAAATCACGACGGGACAAAGATAGGGGAATTCTACTCTTTTAATTACACGAAAAAAGTAATTACGGCAAGATAATTAATTAAATGGAACAGAAGTAACGATTAATGATTTTATTATACGGGACGAGGTCGGTGGGGGTCAAGTCGAAGTTTCCTTCCACTGTGCCTTCATCGGACCGATCGTCGGGAAGGTTTTTCAATCGTTTATTTTCAATTAAACGTTATTAGTGAATCGAATCTCGTGTAATGGAAACAAGGCTGCCTTAAATGTTTGATTTATTGGCCATTGACAAAGGAATCGTTATTGTTACCTATTTATTTTATTTTGACCTATTCGTGTGGTCTTTTTACATGGCCTTAGGTGTATTTGAAACAAGTTTAAAAAAAACAATTTTGAAATATCGTAATATATGCCAATATTTTGCTAATAAATTTAATAAAATAACAGGTTTTCGTTAAAATGAAAATGGAAATAACAAATTGATGTTAAAATAATTAAACGAAATAACATAAATAAAAAAAATTAACGATATGTTAATTTTAAACAACTAATACATAACTTTTGACAGAAACATAGAATATTTAAAATAGACAGATAACACACATATATTATTTTCGATAACAAATTGGGTTATGTAAATCATTAGTTATCATGGGGTACATATTTTAAAACACGTCTTAAAAATCGTAGCGGAGTGAACGGAAGCCGTCCAAATGGTAATTAATTAAACGAATTGTACGCTATGAAAGGAGTCATGCTGTTTTACAAATCATTTCAATTAACAATATTAAAAACTTATTGTGATATTTGGAAGCGTGATAAAAACGCCTCGTGGGGTCGATAGTGTCACGTTGTGATAGAAGCAACGACTGACGATTTAAAACCAAGCGTGCGTCTCTATTACACAAAAATTGATTGAATATATGAAATTGTTTACTTGTTTCATTGTTATACACAAATATTTGAACCGACTTCAAAAGGCTCTGGCAAATACGAGCAATTAATTACCTTTGTTGTTGTTGAATTCATTTGAAGTCGGTTTTCAAAAATACAAAGTGAGTATTAAAAATGAAAAATAAATGTAAAATGAGTGTATAGTGAAAATTCTTACCTGCATATAGCGCTTTGACTGTACGCGGGGCCCTCGGTGACGGACAGAGCCTGCCCCACTTGGGTCTGCGTGAGGCCTAGCCCTAGTCGTCGAAGCTTAAAAGCTTTAGCGAACTCCTTTATATCTTCTAAGTTGATGCCGTCCACTACATTGCCCGATGACTGGCTAATGGTAGGTTGATCTGGAGATAGTCAAACAATGTAATGAAAATTGAGGGAATTATTAGTGATTGTGATTCATTATTGTCTTATTCGTGGAAAAGGAAAGCTTTTAAGAGCTTTTTAATGTTAAACTTCATGATAGTTTTACAAGAAATAACTTTGTCATATCATATCAAATGGTAAATTAACCAGATAGTTTAAATTTAACATGTCATTTCTTATATCTAAGTATACATATAATAAAATTGTAACTATGTCGAATCTGTACATTAAATATATTTTGGAAAATCTAATTGAAATAGACATTATTATCGATACAGATTATCCTGGTCAACATATAGGATACTTTTTACCACGGAAAAATATCTCATTATAGAGAAAAAATACAAAAACTGCATTGTAAGAGTATGTGAAACCTAAAAATTTGGTTTTTGGTCATCTTAACGCGGGCGGAGCCGCGGGCAATGCTAGTAAATAAATATGAACTAAAAATAGCATATGACCGCTATAAGAGCTAGTTCAAAATTTAAATATACTTCAAAATAATTATTTAGTGAGGTATAAGGAAGTATAAAATGCTTATTAAAATATATTTAACTTCACTAAAAATGATGTTAACGTTATCTATAATTTAGGTAACAAAAAATCTAATTATAGCTAATAAAAAGTTTTCTAAGTAATTTTTACACAAAAAATAAGTATCTTCAAACTTATAGATACGTTAAAATTCTATTTCCATTTTATAATGTATATATTGAGGAAGGTTAGATATAGGTTACCTAAAATAAAGCTACGACCTTTACGTGTTTGTAAGCAGAGCTATGTATAAAAGCTTGTAATTTATAAATTTTAACATTTTTCAGTTTTGATAGTATCACCTCCAGGTAAATTTCTAAGAAATTAATTAAATTTCTAAGAAATCTATTGTTAACTGTAACACCGGCGTGTTCGCGGTCGTGGAGGGATAAATGAAATGATCAGTATTTATTAACATTTAAAACGTACGAAAGTTTTTATTAAAATAGAAAACTTGCATTTCATCGTTATTCTAGTGAAGCGGATTCAAACAGGCATCTGAGAGAACCTAGCAAGTTTTCGAAAGATATGTGAAGTCCAACCCGCACTTGGCCAACGTGGTGGACTATTGGCCTGATCTCCCTCATATTGAAGGGACAATCGAACAGCAGTCGGACGTTGAAAAAGTTTGAATACAAATATTGAGAATCTTTATTTTAATATAGATACAAAAAAAGTTATATTTCTGTTTTATATATAACTAGTATTGCCCGCGGTTCCGCCCGCGTCCAGATGACGAAAAACCAAATTCTTAGGTTTTACATATTAGTATACTCTTAAAATGCAGTTTTTGTATTTTTTCTCAGAAATGAGATATTTTCCCGCGGTAAAAAGTATTCTATATGTTGACCCGGATAAACAGCTATCATCATACCAAATTTCATCAAAATCTGTCCAGTGGTTTTCTCGTGATGCGGTAACAGACAGACAGACAAAAATTCTAAAAACTATAGATTCGGCCTCTGTATCGATAATGTCTATTTCAATAAGATTTTCAAAAACATATTTAATGTACAGATTCGGCTTAGTTACAATTTTATTATATGTATAGATATATGTACGTAATCATATGTCTGTAACTTAAATGAAGTTTTAAGAATAAAATCATCCTTAATCGTCCGCCTACAGTAGTCGATTAAATGCAAGTTTCTTGTTCCTAATTGCTGGAAAGGACATACGAATTTAGTTATACTTTCAAATAATATAAGTGTAGGTAAACTTAGATGTTACTTACTACATATTAAGTAGTAAAAATGTTTGTTTATTAGTGGAAAATCTGTGAGATAATACAAACTCAATTAGAAGCTCTAAAAGGTTCTTCTTTTTAAGGTTCTAATTGAGTCGGTACTTATTTTGTTTGTATATATTTGTGTGGATAAAATTTCGAAAGAAAATTTTAATCATTAGAGATTATAGATATTACTAGCGACTCACCCTCGCTCCGCTCGGGTTCGTCCCTGGGGTGGGGTCTGGGAGGACCACCCTTATCCTTATCACTTAGGGGTATGAAAAATAGATAGTAGCCGATTCTCAGACCTACTGAATACGCATATAAAATTTGGTAAAAATCGGTAAAGCCGTTTCGGAGGAGTACGGTAACAAACATTCTGACATGGAAATTTTATATATAAGATGTATAGTTTTGTACATCCGCGGATAAAAACTAGTATTTAATTAAGTTTGTATGATAATTATTCATTTGTCATCATGATAAATATATTAATTTACTGTAATTTTGGATTTTATTTGTATATTTATTTAAATATTATTATAATATGTACTTATGTATATGTGTATTTTTTTGTATATATTATATATACCTAGTTATATATACAAATATTTGTAAGGTTTATATATGTAACAGTATTATTTTTCTCTTTGAAGTATCTTTTGGCACGTAACGGACCTGCTGCTTAACACTATCTATCACATCCATGGGTTGACTGGAAGAAATCTCTTTTAGGGCTAAGTCCACCTTTGCCTTTGTCCTTTAGTATGCATCCATTGTCCTTTAGTATTATATTCAATATTTTGTTTCATAAGTGCAATAAAGAATATAGTATAAATATTGCATGTTAAATTAGATTTTTTAAATTATTAAACATAATAAAACGTTATATAAAACAAAATAATTTAGTAACATTAGATAAGAATTCCTCGGACTCCAATATTTAAAAACAATGGGTAGAATTTTACGTAGCATTCAATATTGTCTAAAAAATTTAATAAAACTTTTTCAAGAGAATAAATAAGGGAAATTTTAGTACTTTTTGGAGTTGCTATGGATTCTGGAACAATACGGAGTTATGTAGTTTAATGAATTAATTACATTGATTGTAATGACTCTATAATAATATTAACCTGTAAATTAGCAGAAATAGAGAGTAAGCTTGGCTTTATTACATAACTATGTACTAATATTATTATGTATTATCTATACTAATATTATAAATGTGAAAGCATGTTTGTTTGTTTGTTTGTTTGTTTGTTTGTTTGTTTGTTTGTTTGTTTGTTTGTTTGTTTGTTTGTTTGTTTGTTTGTTTGTTTGTCTGTCTGTCTTTCTTTCATGTCAAAACAGCTTGGTGGATCGGCGTGATTTATTGTGTGGAGATAGTTGGGAGGGCTGGAGAGTGACATAAGCTACATTTTACAGCGGGATATTATCTCTTTCCCACGGGAAAATACATTATGATACAATCCAAAAAAAATATTGATGATCAGAATGATCTGAAACTTGGTATAAATGCTCTTCAATACAATTAATTAAATACGTGTTTTAGCATGTTTCGAAATTCATCCCATAGGGAAGATAGCGTGTGAAAGTTTGTATGAAACCTACCATTTTAGATTTTTTTGTAGTTTTAGCGCGAGTGAGATATTTATATTTTAAATATTGATAACGAGGCATACTTCGTATAAACTTAATGTTATATACAAAAATATTTAATATATTACACTCTGGGAGTCTAGATTAATCCTTCTCTCTTTTCAACTCCAAGTTAAAAAGAAATGATGATCAGATTGCTAATAAAGAAAATAGTGGGTAAAATTTTATGATGTTTAGAATGTAGTACAAATGGAGTTAAAGCTGTATATTTTGCTATGAATGGTTACATTAAAAAAATGAATTTAGAAATTTTTAATTTTTTTGTGCTGATAACCTTGGTTTCAATAAGTAAATCAAAACTCAGCTTTGGCTCATCTTCTTGCGCTCTCCATAACTTGAAAGATGTGGCTTAGTAATCTCGGATTAAATAGAAAAAAAAATAACACTTACAGATGTCCTAAGATATCTAAGATAACTCTCACAGAATCTTACAGGAAGTTATACGAGTAGGGAGGTTTAGCGGGCAATTTATGTTATTAGCAAGATGGTGGTACTAATTATGAAGATTATCATTAGTAGTCATCCCCCTGCTTAGTTAACAGATGACAAATTACTTGCCTACCCCGTTAGTTTGAGTAGTCTGCACCAATTAAGACAAGGTAGGGTCGGTAAATTGGCAATCGTTTCTCCATTTACCGGTGTACGGTGTACCAAACGCAGACGATTTGTAATTTCGTTGATGTGAATTGTTATTGTGCATCATCTTCGGGTGCGTCTTGAACGTTTCATTAGAAATGGTTATCAATTTAGCCATATTCTCTGGTTTTTCCAATCCGATGGGTGGATGATTCGTACGGGCTAAGTATCTACTTTTCTATTACGAGTATCTATTAGGAATTTTGATACTTTCTCAAGATTTAGAGGCAGAATGAGTGTTAACTTTATTTTAACCCAGAAATTAACGGTTTTAAAAGTGCTTGTAAAATAATAACTTACTCAATTTATTTTGAGTTTGAGTTTTATCATTACCACATTCATCGATATCCTTGAAAATTATTTAAAGAATATCCTTTTGTAGTTGATAATTTCTCACCTATTCTTTTTACAAGTTGGTAAAAATAACAGAGGCTTTCAACTCGATAATTGAAGTGGTATGATATGTAAGCAATTTCTTCTATCATTATTTCCCAATAATCCTTACATACCTATTACGTACATCAAAACACTATAAAGCTAAATGGCAATTGTAAGTTTTCCCAATTACGTATCGCGTGATGAGACGCGCCCATTAATTAATTTACAAAGATAACACAATTGGCAAAGAGTGGTAACTACAATCGAATTCAATACTAATGCATCAAGATACCGTAGTCTAAATTGTTTAATTCATGTTATAAATTAATTAGATACAATTTCAGTTTGCGTGTTTTCTGTCCGAACGTTTATTGACCCGCGTTACGTGTAAGAGAATAATTTAAAAAGTAATGCCAATTAAGCGTTTTTGGCGGTTGCTTTCTTCAGAATTGGCGTGTAGATAGATATATATATATATATATATATATATATATTTTAATTATGGAATATTCTGATGATATTCGCTTCTGTTAATACACAATTTCTTTTGATACATTAATATATACATAATATATAATATAATAATATATACATAATTTATTTATATACATAGCGGCTCACCCCCGAACAGTACATTTTTCCAGGATAGAAAGTAGCCTATATGCTATTCTAGACTATAATCTATCTCTGAGCGCAAATTTCATCTAGATCCGTTTAGCCGTTCTGACGTGATTCAGTAACAAAGATCCAAACGTCCATCTAAACTTTCACATTTATAATATTAGTAAGATTTTTGAAAAATCTTTATTTACATAGAGTTACTTTTGAATTATACCTATACAAAATTATGCATGCATATATAACTTAGTGGTACGTAAAAAATACTGATTGCGGCCAAATTCAACTAAGATACAAAAAAAACGTTCTCAAGTAGCGTGGTTTAAAAAAATAAATACATTGTAAATATTCTGTCAAAAAATCTCTTTATAAATAAAAAAAATATATCATTCCGAGCCTTTGAATTTAGATTAATAAAAACAAGCCGTGTGTTTCATCCACAAATTACTAAAAGCAAATAAAACGTCCACATTTTTGGAACACAACTCTAACGACACTGTAATAGGCATCCAATTCGGCCATTCAATTCGTATTCCATACTTATCACATTCGAAATAGTTTCCTCTTCAAAATGATAAGCTAATATGAGATTTGCGTTTGTAGAAACCCAGTTAATGTCTCTCTCACATGCCAAAGGCGTGCATAGGAAAAATCTAACGATTTTTATAAGTAACACTGTCCGTTTCTTCAAAATTTTATATTCAACGCTTGATTATCCTTAATTTTTGGGATTATTATACTGTGTTTCATACATTACCGTGTTGTTATGCGAATGATATAAAGAACAGTATAGCTTACATCTTTGGACACGCAAATTATCAATTTGTAAAAATACGTAATGGATATGATTATGCGCGCCGAATCGACTTGTTTAGTGATACTATTACAATTTAGAACGCTATAGCTTTTCTATCGATTAAATTATATTAATGTAACCGTTTAAAGTACGTTCAAGAGTTTCGTTGAGAAATAAATCGGTGTTCTGTAAAAGTTTGACCCTCGTAATATCCAAGTTTTCGTTTCGATGTCTGTAATTAAAATCCCATTTTATTATAGATTCTATTATCAAAAACGTACATTAGATAATTCTTGTCAGAAATACCAATTGGAGTTAGCATGTTTTAATAATATTAATATGTTCTATAGTACACAAATCAGAACTTAGCTCAGAGGTATATGTTATATATGTACATATGTATATCATATATTTAATCTATATCTATAATATAAAAATGAATCGCTGAATGTGTTGCTAAGGGCAAATCTCGAGAGCAGCTGAACCGATTTCGCTAATTCTTTTTTTACAATATTCCTCGAAGTACGAGGATGGTTGTTACGGAGAGAAAAATTTAAAAATTTGCCTGAAAAAGTCTAAAAACAACACTTTTCTATACTCCCATACAAAAGATTCGTAATAATACTTAAAAGTCAATTTAAACTTTAATACCAAGCCATAAAGTTTAAGTGTTAGTGGAGACGTTCCGGGAAGGCAAAAAAAATGAGTGACGTTAGTATCATATAAATATTAATGTCAATATTTGTCAATATTATTAACAAAAAAAAAAAATTAAAATTTATATGGCTAACGCTGGCTAATAACTATTTATATCTATTTAAAACGTACCTAGCGACGAGCCCGAGCGAAGCGAGGGTGAGCCGCTTGTCTTTTAATAATAATTTGACGGCGCGTTTGGCTCAGTTTTTAGTGACCTACTTGCTGAGCCAGCGGTTACGGGTTCAATTCCCGCTGGAGGAATTCATTTGTGTGATGAGCACGAATGTTTGTACTCCAGTCATGGGTGTTTATATTTATAATATATATGTATTTAAAGTTATATATGTGTAGTGTATCAACTATCTGGTATCCATAACATAGACCTTCGTAGCTTATCATGGAACTAGATGGTGCTGTGTGTTAATGCCCCGACATATTTATTTATTTATTTAATAATGAGATTCGTTTTAACACATTCATTTATATCTATATCAAGATAAAATAATCTATACTAAAAAAAGTAATTGACAGCATCGACGCGCCCTAATACGTAATAATCGCGGTTTAATAAAACATTATAGTAATATTATAAAGTTAAAGTTTTTCGTTGTTTGTTTTAACGTATTTATTTCTGAAACATCTAGTCGGATTTGAAAAAAACGATTTGAATTTTATAGAATATTAAGCCAGAATTACAGTACGGTCCGTTAGAGTTGAGCAATAATTTAAAAAAAACGCTAGCATAGCCGCGGGCAAAAGCTAGTTATATATAAATATGTAGATAAAAAAGGCTTGACGTTCTACAAGTGACCAGTGCTTTGTTCCTTTATCGATTGTGCTCAATTTTATCGACCACGTTAATTATTTGTAATGGGTTTTAATTAGTTAATTAATTAATTTAGTCGGAGACGAGAACGCGGCGAGTCGGCCTCTTTGATGTCGCCACTTAGAGCTTTATTTTGACCGCTTTTGTAAATTTTAAATTCAAGATAAAATTGTGGGTAATAGTTATTGTAGATTTGATGGGACGATTTGAATTTTAATTTAATATACGATAATCACTATTAAAAAGCATTTTAAAGGTTTAATTATTTTAATATAACATATAATATGGCACGTAAATAAATATATTTACTTTTTAATTATTAAAGTTCTTAAATTCAATCTTTTTATAAGGGGGGCTGAATAGAATATTTTTTACTAAACAATAAAGATATATATTTACTATGTAAAGTTCGTGATTGAGTCAAATTTTTTTTTGACTTAAAAGTTATTCAGATAACATTTTTGTTTCATAAATATGTTTATAAAAGAAACAAGATATAACTGAACAGAAGTCCAAGTCATATTAAATGTACCCTATCGATTTAACATAGACAAATTAGCGCTGCCAGTAAACAGCAGAGGAACTGAGTAATTTAGTAATTGTATCCACTAACAACGAATTAAATAGTAATCAATAGAATAGGGCCCCAGGCATGGCTATTAGAGCTTTCTCTGCCCGTGATACGGGCACGATAAGATATTGAGATAAAATCGAATTGTCTTATTGATATTAGGAAAGATATCGATATAATTAATCGAATAATTAAAGTTTTAGAGCATATAATTTCTGGTATTTCCTTCCTACTTTTGTGAAATAGAACCTTTAGTCGGTAAATCTTCTTTATGGTTAACATTTTTTTGTTACTTGCAATATTTTTTTGACATTTTTTTATAATCCTTTTGAATTACATGCTTATATATATAAAATCAGTTACTATTCGTAAGTCTCGCTAAAACTCAAAAACCGCTGGACCGATTTGAATAGTTCTTTTTTTTGATTTATTGGGGATGTATCGGGGGTAGTTTAAGTATAAAAAAAAGGGAAAACTCAAAATAATAGCTGGAAAATCGAAAAGTTCAGAACTGTTTATTTTGTATGGAAATCATTAACCGTTGAAACGTATTTGGGGGCTAGGAATGAACCCGAGCGAAGCGAGGGTGACTTGCTAGTGTAAAATAAAATAATAATTTGTGCTTTATATCTATATTTAATTTTTCAGAAAATATATAATATAAGACACAATTCACAAATTTTAAAATATATTAAGGCAAATTTTCGTTCTATGCATTACCTAACTGGTTTTAGTCTAATCGAGTTATTGGCAGCATCCATTTTATGGTATAAAGGAAATTCACTTAACTCGTGAAGTCATAACAAACATAAATCATAACATCGTGTCTGTAATATTAATTTATTCAAAATTGAAATAAACTTAGAGTGTAAATGATCCTTTTAGAATCTATTACTCTAAATGGCATCGTTAGTAAATTATATTATTCTTAACTGTAAAATGAATCGTTAAAATAGCATGTAGTCGTCTTAAAAACTTGTGAAATCGACATTAATCTATGAACAGAATGCAGACTATAAACAAAGCGAATAAAAAGATTTTTGACCGACATAAAAAGAGATGGTACTAAATTCCATTGTATAAATGTGTGTATGCGCAATCTTTTCACCAAACGTAAATCGGTTTTAATATTTATTTAAATGTTTAGTTAAGGATATAAATGTCAAAAAATATTCCATACCTGAGGAAGAAATAATATTTTTAGTGATTTTGAATTAAGTAACCTTTTTTAGTTAAAAAGTAACTTTAGAACTGGCGTTTTAATTTGTATTTATGTTTCAATGCGCTTAATAAAACAAAATCTAAAAAAAATACATATATGCCATTTTTACTATAAAAAATATTCATGAATAATACGCATCTATATATATAAAAGAAAGTCGTGTTAGTTACTTCGCTTATAACTCAAGAACGGCTGAACCGATTTAGCTGAAAATTGGCAGGGAGGTAGTTTAGAGCCAGGAGAAGGACATAGGATACTTTTTATCCCGTTCGACCGCGTTCCAATTTTTATGATATTTTAATTTTTGGATTTCTCTTAGTCCGGAATAGGTAAGTATTAAAACATATAATTAAAATGTGAGAAAGAAAGATTTTTTCTTTTTATATCTATTTAAAACGTACCTAGCGACGAACCCGAGCGAAGCGAGGGTGAGCCGCTAGTAGTGTAATAATTTCTTAGATTTACGCAAATATTTGACATTTTAAATAATCTGTACATATAATAAAATTGTAACTAAGCCGAATCTGCAAATTAAATATTTTTTGGAAAATCTGATTGAAATAAACATTATTATCGATACAGAGGCCGAATCTATAGTTTTTAGAATTTTTGTCTTTCTGCCTGTCTGTTACCGCATCACAGAAAAATCACTGGAGGGATCTTGATGAAACTTTGTATGGTGATGGTGCTAGTTCAACATATAGGATACTTTTTACCGCGGGAAAATGTCTCATTTCTGAGAAAAAATACAAAAACTGCAATGTAAGAGTATACTAATATGTACAACCTAAGAATTTGGTTTTTGGTCATCTGAACGCGGGCGAAGCCGCGGGCAATGCTACTTTTAAATAAAAATATCTTTTCGGATTATTAAAGGAAGGATTATGAAAAGATAGTTTATTTAAAACTTAAAGTGTACTTAAAACGTGCAAATATACATGTGTATTGCTACCTTATGCCTGTGTCAAGCTTGTTCTCCTACATTAATGAGCTCACATCACCTCAATTCAAGCAGAAATAGCGTGGAATCGATGCACTTATTATCAAACAATTAGCAGACTATGACGCGCCTCTATAAACAAATGAGGACGTAATATGCTAGGTAGCCATAGCGTTAACGACATTATTAGGGTCTGACTTAAGGAAACTACTATATCTCAAAAAAAAAAAAACATTTTACCGACCAATCTCTCGTGTCTTATTAATTATATCGTAATCTGTGCTATACTGGCACGTTTGGAAATCATTAACAAAATATTTAATTGTAGAAGAAATCGTTAAAAATATTCAGTTGAAATACTTTTTTTAATAAAAAAGGCATCGTGGTATGTCAAGCTTAATATTGGGTACTTATTTTGAATTACGGACCCTTATATTTTAACAAGTTTTCATCTGCAGCTTCGCTCGTGGTAGATGGATAAAAAGTTAGTTCATAGTTAGTCCATTTCGAATTTCACTGAAATCTGTTGAGCCGTTACGGCGTGATGAAGTAACAAACAAACATCATTAAAAATACACACACTTTTTCATTTATAATATTAGTGGTTATTTCAAGTTCGTAATTATTGCTTTACAATATTAAATATAAATATTATAGATTTCAGTAAAAAAAATTAATTAACACTTGTTGTGTTGGTACGTGTGAACGGATCCTTATGTTCCGCTATTAAGGCCCTGTCTCATGTCTAATAACCCGTGAAATGATTGCAAATGATCATATGCAAATTGTCAAGATTTTAATGAATAATAATCAACATAACTGTGAACAACTGGAAGGACTCTGTAACGATTGAAGATATAATATTAATTAACATAATATTATTTTCGTCGATTTCTTTTCGCATT
Organism: Brenthis daphne; assembly: GCA_947093115.1. Taxonomy (NCBI): domain Eukaryota; kingdom Metazoa; phylum Arthropoda; class Insecta; order Lepidoptera; family Nymphalidae; genus Brenthis; species Brenthis daphne. The sequence continues at coordinate 22,669,925 of OX352479.1, read as the reverse complement.
TATATAAATGAAATAGCAGCCCTTTCTTCATCTTTCGCTCTCTCTCTCTCCACGTCTCTTGACCACGTCATGTCTTTTGTATATATTTTTTGTTAAAGTTGTGTCTTTATAATTTCAATAGAGAATATATAATAATCTTACTACTATAATATAATTAATGTATTGTGCGAAAGTTTGGATAGATGGATGTTTGTTACTCAATAACGCTAAAACCGCTTAAGGGATTTGGTTGAAATTTAGCACAGTGATAGATTTTAGTCTGCAATAGCACATAGGCTACTTTTAATCCCGGAAATATGTACAGTTCCCGTGGGATAGATTTGTTTTTAATCTTCACTAGGGACGAACCCAAGCGACACGAGGGTGAACCGCTAGTCTATCTATAACTGATATATACTCGTTTATCTTGGCTAACCGCTACTTTAAGCTGATTTTAATGATTTTTAGTTAAAAAAGCTTAAGATTTCTTTCGGTACCTACTTTTTTTTTAAATATTTAAGTATAATCTCACATAGGTTGATTTTTTATGTAAAGCAAGCAAAGCATTTACTATAGCTAGTATACGACATAATGGGGTGAAAGTAATTCCGAAGTTCGTATAATAGTGTGCCATGTGAATCATTATGCAACAGGTGGTAATGAATGGTCTCATTGATAAAATTTTATAATAAAACTTCTGTTACATATTATCTCCCATTATTTTATAAATAAAATACTTTAATCGATATATTTATTTAAATAAAGATTCAAGAAATCGATTCGATCGATCGATTAAAGAAATCAATAGATACATATTAAATAATAAAATCTTTTATATATAAAGCTGTTTTCGTTCTATTTCAATAGATTGCATAGTCATTTAAAGATAAAAGTTTATTTCGCTTCAATTAAAAGGTTAGATTGTAAAGCGGAAAGTTAAGTTGCAATGAAGACCTAGAATAACAAATTAGTCTAGGCAACTTTTAAGGTCACGTAACAGAAATAAAAGCTAAGCCAGGCCTATAAGTTTAATGGTTCCGATGGAACATACGATTTATAAAGATCTTTTCATTCTAAATGTGAATGAATTGGAGCAATAAAAATAGGGCATTTTGAATAGATTTGTTTATACGGACGTCTGGCGCTTAAATAAGTTAGTTATGACTTGCTTATATTTGGACGTTTCTGTGAGTAACAGATAGGCTTCTTCAAATATAATATTACTAGATACTTCATTATATTTTAATTGCACTGAGCTAATTTTTTTGAATACTACGACTCGCCCTCGCTCCGGTCGGGTTTGTCTTTCCTTATACGTCTTAACGATTAGTACAGATTTTTCAGAGATTAGATATTTTCCCGCAGTAAAAAGTCCTATATGTAGACCCGGATAACCAGCTTTCATACTAAATTTCTTCAAAATCTGTCCAGTAGTTTTCTCGTGATGCGTTCCCAGACAGACAGACAGATAAAACGAACAGACGGTTTTAGTTGCAATGACAGTTTGTGCTACTAAAATAGCCTAGCTTTCAATAAAATAACGATTTATCAGAAGTTTTTCTTAAAAATTATTCTATTCAAACAAACAAACAAATTTTATTATTAACAATAATATAAAACATAATCCGTATATATATATATATATATATATATATATATATATATATATATATATATATATATATATATAATTAAATTAACTAATTGATTTCCCTCAATTCCAAATAAATATTTATTAAAAGTACAAAAAGTTTTAAAAGTGTGTCCTTAAACGAATTGCAAGCATTTGCATACATCTAGCTGTACGAACTTACTCCTGTTGCCACGTTACCTAATCGACTTTGCGGTCCGTTACCGACGCACTAACTCCAAACAGACTCAGACTTCCTCAACTCTTTATAGTATTAGTTGAAATAACTACAGCACAATGTTGGACTTTGTCGAAGCTAATGGATCGCTATGCTTAGAACGCAAAACTTTTATGGATGAGTACAACTGAGTTACAAAAGTCGAAAATAGAGCTTTCCATTTGGCTTGGCTTTGTTTTGTTTTAATTAATAGTTACTATAGGTTTTAGTGTAAATGTATTTAATTCTCTAATATATAAATATCTCGTGTCACAGCGTTCGTGATCGAACTCCTCCGAAACGGCTCGACTGATTTTAATGATTTTTTTGTATATTTGGTAAGTATAGGTCGTAAATTTCACCCTCTTACCCACACTCTCTATTTTTAATCGTAGTATTTTTGTATGTACAATCTAATCTAATATATAAATATTTCGTTTTTTATGTTAATCCACCAATTAAAAAAAGGGTGTGTGCCTGTTTTTTGTGTATATTCGCTAATTATGAATCTTTTGAATGGCTTTTATTATTGTATTTTAATGAATATATTATCTCAATATAATAATACAAACAATTTATAAAGGTTATATCAATTTCAGGAAAAAGATTCCACATCAAAGGGTGGCATAATTATTATGAAGCGATCGTCATATTGTTATTTTTAGTCAAAAAGTTATTATTATGATAATAATTTTTGAAACGAATATATAATGAAATATCGGTTATTATTAAATTATTGAAGTAAAACTATATGTTAAGTAAGCTTATTAAGTGAAAGAAAAGAATGTGGTGTGATAAAAATAAACGAAGTAGAGGCCAGTTTATTTTTGGTGAAGGTTTGTATGAAGATAATATTTTTAAAACAAGGCTAAATGTATTTAAATCGATAAACATTGTATTTATAAACCTTTTCCATATTTAAAATAGCTTTTTTTGTTTTGGTAGAATTTTTGCAAGGCTCATTTTATTGACTACATTTGATAGCTTTTTAAAAGATAAATGTTATTTTTTTATATGATTATCAATCTATTTTATATCTTGTTAATAATTTCATAAAATCAAGATAGGTATTTATAGAAAAAAGATTATATCGCGGTAATTTATTATGTATGTTTTAGTGAAACAACTTTTAACGATTCGTTTCATGAGTAACAACAAATTGCATTTTACAGTTTTACTTATAATTGTTAAATTTTAATAAAAATGATGCTTTAAGGGTAAAAAACCTATATTATTTCAGCATAGACAGATAGATATTATATTTAATCGTTGAACTTTCTTATATTTAATCGAATAGGTACTTTATATATAGTTTAAATAAAACTATTTTTTTTTAAATCTTATCGCGGTTTCACTTGGATTTTTTCTATTTTAATAGTATTATAAATTATGTTTAGTATAACTTACTTGGTGAATCAGCAAGTAGATCACCATCGTCCTGAGCGGGAGACTTGACAGAGCCCGGCGATAGTTTCACAGGTGGATGGGGCGAGGCAGTGGGCCCGCTGCCCACGCTACCCGCGCTACTTGTCGTCCCCGCGTTCGAATGAGATGTTGTGATTGTGATCTCACCGTTGGATGCTGCCAGCCTATTGAACAGATATATATTAATATCATTGCATAAAACAATAGCGATAAAATATTTTGTATATAGAGAAATAGTGATTTTTTTGACATTTGTAGATTTTGTATATTTAATTTTTTTATGTTAAAAAGACAGATTAAAACACAGAAGGATGTTTTGTTTTACTTAGTGTAAAAGTTTCAAGATTAAGCCAAGCCTTAGCGTTTATTTACTATGCCCTCTTATATAAAATGGCGATTACAATTGTCAGATGGTGAAGTAAGTGGAAATAAAACTTAGCAACTTTATTATAAATACGTATTTATTTATAAATTGTTATTTCTATAAATAACTAACTTACGTATATGTATATAATATACGTAAATAAGTTTCAAGGTATATTAGTATTATGTTGCCGAGGTAACAAAATTAATAAAGTATGGATATGACATTAATTGACATGAAATACTTTGTACGTTTCCTAGAAATTTAAAGACACATATATCGAGTCTTAATGCGATAATATTTAAAAAGTTATACTAATAAGGTATAAGGAGTATGATATTAAAAACGGTGGCCATTTTTTTTTCATCGTTTACTGGAAAAATAAGGAAACAGAATTATAATCGTTCATAAATATTTGTATGGTAAAAAAATTGAACGCATGACCTTTTTGCGCAGATGTTTCCCTGGACACTATTATTTTACGAACGTTACTTTTTATATCGCACATTGTTAATAAATATCTATAAACAAAAATTATTACTTCCAGTGAATTATAAAGTAATAAAATTTAAGGGAAGACTTGTTTGTACTATTGCAGTGGGTTAATTCATATTAGGTAATGAACAAGTGATATAACGAAGTTTTTTAGTATTTTTTCCGACTAGTGTGTACACTTAGTTGATTATTATGAGTGTATTTCCAATATATGAGAGATTAGTGCAACTATGATAATTAGTAGCGGGTTTGATGCTGTACGATGTAATTTCTTATTGTAATAGAACAAACAATTGTTACAGCCTAATAACAAATGCGCTGTGTTAATTAGCGCAACGAAATACTTGACTTCATAAGTTTTATCTTTATATTACGTATACAAGTTAGCTAGAGAAGCTTAATAAGTAAAAAATACATTAAAATGGTGGAAATACGTTAGCAAAAACGTGTTTTTTTCCGTCAACCTAACAATAGTGTCGCATTTGTTGGTACAAGTGGCGATGTACGTATGGGGCGCGCTTCATTAAGTGCGCCGTTGCATTAGTGATAATTGCGGGCTAATTAGGGTCTCATCCGTTGCAATGAACGCATACAAACATAAAGTCTTTTAAACTTGATGCATGGGAACATGGTGCAAATTATGTGAAATATTCGACATTGTCATATAGGAAGTATGTACTTTCGTGTTGTATGGTGTAATTTATAAGCCGGTACCTTGGTTGTAACTGTTTTTAGTACTTTTTCTAAGTTTTTTTGGATAATATTTATCATGTTGATTTAAAAAGTTCTGATTTAAAACTTTTTTAATAGGCAATGAATCCACACAAGACATAGCTTTTAAGTTTTATTTGATCAATGATCGACATTACTATATGTAATATCCGGTAGGTATATTCACCTAGTATGAATCGCTTTGATTTAGCATTAGTCTATAAAGAATGAGGATGGAGAACAATGTTTATCGCGAATAAACAAAATAATTTAATGCCATTACGTAATTGATCGAATAACTAGTGCTACATATATTTCTAAAAATATATAGCAAAATAAATGATATTTCAAAATGTATATCATAAAAAAAAGCCCAAATAAGTGTGAGGTCGAACAGAAATTGCTATTGCTATTGCTATTAATCGTTGCACATTAATCTAGCGAAGCAATTTCTTACCATACACGGGCCCTACTAGAATAAAATACACACATATACAAAAACAAAGTACGGACACTTGAAAACGCACACATGCGCACTAACGTTAATTGTTCCTTCAATTTATCAACACGTTAGATACTCGGGGAAGTTACGCCTTTCCGAGATAATTATTTTGAAAATAGCTGTTTAGACGCGAAAATGACGATCTGTTGACATTTGCAACCTTACTGCAATATTTTTATGTTAAGAGAAAAAAGCGGGACAACTCTTTGGTGTACTTAATTCTAACATACGAATGGTACTATGTGGGAAAAGAAAATTCCATACATATTCTTGGTGAATGCTTATATTAATACTAGCGATTCACCCACGCTCTTATATCGCGTATTTTTATATGTTTGTAACGAATAAACTCAAAAACTACTGGACCGATTTAGATGAAATTTGATAAGAAGATAGTTCGAGACCCTGGAAAGGAAATAGAATTTTCAAACATCATTTTTTATTCCGGAAATCATCCATTAAGGGAGTGAAAATGTGGATGAAAGTTTGTATGGAGAATCAACCGAGGGACGAAGGTGAGTGAGTCCGGTGAGTCGCTAGTAATCCATGTGACTCAACTAGGTGACCGGTATCGAAGTAAAAAATACATTGTTAACAATATTATGTTGTCATTCACTAATATAAGTACCTGTTATAATGTTTTAAAAACAGGTAATTCTTAATGAAATTTTATATATGAATCATTTGATCATCAGCGGTATGGTAAAGGTCTTATTGAGGTCAATAATTAATTACAATTTAATAAAACCAACCATATAAAAATTCTTTTATGCTTGACAGACGGACATTTCGTAACCGTTGTATGGATATATATACATAATTATATAAATATTAACGGGACATGTCCTAATTACTGTACTTATTTATGATCTCTTGTAAAAAATTGTTGGATTCCCGCCATAATTGTATATGAGAACCATTCACAAAAAATGTAGTATGATTGAGAATTTTTTGTTCGAGAACGTGTTCATGATTGTTTTAATAAATGTTGTATTGTCTTTTGATAAATGACTGATAATGGTGTAGCAAAAGTAAGATGAAAGGTTATATATATATATATATATATATATATATATATATATATATATAATTTTAATTAATTAAAAACTATGCAAATTTTAGATAAAAAGTGCGCAATCGTTATGATTGCAAATTCCGTTAAAATATTTTCGTAAAAAAATCTGTTTGAGAACATGTAATAAAGGCGTAGTGTTAACAATAATTTGTAAACGTGGCGAATTGAGAACCTGTTCGCTGAATGCGGCTAAAATTATATTACAAGTTGTTTTACGAAACTTTTACGTAATTTAATAAAATATCTGCACGTGAATAAGACTGACAGTATAATTTTAAAATAATTATCGTTTATTTTGAGGCTAACTAGTAACTACATATAACGGTAAATTTGATGTGTAAAAGAAGATAACTAAGGCTTTTTACATGTGTTTATCTCAATCTATTTCGTGTTCAGCTCGCCGCGTAATAGAAACCAAAAATTTGTCTTTTGTCTTTGACCGACTTATAAAAAGAGGAATTCAATTCGAGTGTATGTTTTTATGTGTAGGCTACGCGATATCTTTGAAATGGTTAATCGATTTTTATATATAGATTATATATCAAGGGTCACCTCTAAAGTTGGCTTTATAATAGACTAACTATTAAAAAAAGATTGAAGTTGGTGCATACTTTTAGTTTATATATATATATATATATATATATATATATATATATATATATATATATATATACAAAATAAACTAAACAAATGAAATGAATTACGAAGTGTGCAAATAAATATTAAACGTTTAGAATTAACCAATATATAATTAAATACTCAGTAAACATAATGTAAGAATAATTCGAAAGTGAAACATTTCGAAACATACTTTGTCGATTAAGTACAAATTTAATTAAAATTAATAATTTTATTGGTAGGTATATCGAATCAGAAATTGGCAGCACTTAAAAATGTAATAAAGATTATTATAACGGTTTTGAACAACTAGTAATGCCAAAGGTTTTTTATTCCTGGTATACACAGAAATTTAAAAAAAAAATCTTTTATTTATAAGTACCTATGTATTAAATTAAAAAAAAAAACATCTTACCTGTTTGTATTTTTTGTTATTAATAACAAGTGGCTCTAGCGGTTCACCTCTAGCAGAACAAAAACAAACCTATCCCACGGGAACCGTATATTTTTCCGGAATAAAAAATAGCCTATGAGTGTTATTCCAGACTATAATCTATCTCTGTGCCACATTTCACCCAGATCTGTTCAGCCATTCTGGCGTGATTGAGTAACATACATCCATCCAAACATCCAGACTTTCACATTTATAATATTAGTATATATTAAATATTATATATTATATATTAAAAAATTCGGTGAAACCACAAATTTAAGTTATAATGGATAAAAGTGTGTACTTAATACTTATAACATGCGGAATCTACGCGCACGTGCGTAAAGTCAGCGTGATGGTAGCTCATAATAAGATTATTGTTAGCAATTTCTTTAAACTAAAGTATTATATAGACAGAGCCCGCCTAAGAAAATGTCAGTCAAAATAGTAGCAAGATTTGCTATTTATGCTATAATTCTCGATTTTGCATATCGTTTTACCATCTTCAAAGAATCAGGGAAATTTTATATAAGTATAAGTTGTTAATTTATTGGAAAAATATATTAATAATAAAAATATAAATACTATATTCTTTTGTATTTTTCAAGCTTTTATTTAACTTGCAGTGTCTGTATGTATGTTTGTTCGCGTCAAATCTTGCAACTGAATTTTAAAGCAGTTATTCTAAATCGATTGAGGTGAAATTTTGCATACACCCTTATTTCTCTGTGTATATTATTCCTTAGTCTGAGGCACTTTTATAGTAATAAATACATAAAAAAGTCGATAATCATTACACAATGTTGTATTTATATTAAGTATTGATTAAGTATAACAATGTATTGAATCCACGTGTTTCTGAAAACTAATAAGTATTTATAGTACATTAAAGGATTTAGTTTTTATGATAATCGCAACCGTAATTAACATGGTTTTCCGATTGTTTCACACATTGTAAGCGCAGAATGTGAATGTAAAAAAGGCAAAGTTGGAATATACGCAGTTATATAACGCCTTAGACTGCTTTCTTATTTGTTTCTGAATAAAATAAATACATTGCTAGCAAATTTAATAGGCCGTAAATTATGTAGGTCCCTCATGTTAGCCCTCGATATCGAACCCATGACTACCAGTCTAATGTTAGTACCAGTCAGCTGCCGACACTAGTACTTGTTACTGAGCAATAGTCGACAATGATTTGTAAATATTGATTGATCAATTAGTGCTGTCATTTATACAGATAATAAAATTCTGAGTCGAATATGTATGTACATTAAATATTTTTTGAAAATCTTATTGAAATAGGCTTTATCATCGATACAGAGGCCGAATCTATAGTTTTATAATTTTGTCTTATATATATTTTGTTCTATATTATTATTTGTCGTATTTTTATAGTCTGTCTGTCTAGGAACGCATCACGAGAGAACCACTGGACAGATTTTGATGAAATTTGGTGTGGTTATCCAAGTCAACATATAGGATACTTTTTACTGCTGGAAAATATCTCACCTCTGAGAAATCTATAGGTACTAAATGTTAAAACGTAACTAGGGACAAGTCCGAGCGGAGCGAAGTTGAATCGCTAGTTTTATAAAAATTGTGATTTAATCATTAGTGTCATTTTTCTCTAATTACAAACAGTTTAATTACTTTATTAGAATATCAAACAATTTTAAATTAATGCGATTGAATTACAGATATCGGCAATCATTGCTGTGCGTAAAATACGAAACTGCGCCACGTGTGTTTACACGACCTTGTATAACGAAAAAAAAATGTATTCTCAAAACCTTTGTTATGTATTTCACAATGATTCAACATTTTAACGTAACTTTAATAGACGTCAAATGACATACAATATTTATCTAGATTGTAGGCCAACAGAAATGAGGTATTAAACTTAATTATGGATGCGAGAATTAATGCTTCCAGCCAGTAATTATGAGGTCGCATTAACTTAATGTCTTTGAAGTACCTACGCGCACATATAAATTCACTTAATGGATGCACGGTACAATCGAATACTGAAATCTTATACTTAATAATACCATTGTAACATTAATGTACATGTAGAAAAATACTGAGCTGTTTTTGATAAATCAACTATATTACAGCTTTTGTGTTATAATATCACGATTTTGTTTAATCATTTTAATATTGTTTAATTTTCTTTGTGGTTATTTTTAAGTGCGACGTAATTTATGATATGGTTGTACCTACTTTCACTATAATAATTTTAAATGGGTCTAAGATTTATTTGATATTTACACGCATTCAGTTTTATTTCTATTTCTATAAATAATAAAATTGTAACTAAGCCGAATCTGTACATTAAATATTTTTTGGAAAATCTTATTGAAATAGACATTATTATCGATACAGAGGCCGAATCTATAGTTTTTAGAATTTTTGTCTGTCTGTCCGTCTGTCTGTTACCGCATCACGGAAAAACCACTGGACATATTTTGATGAAATTTGGTATGATGGTAGCTGGTTATCCGGGTCAACATATAGGACACTTTTTACCGCGGGAAAATATCTCGTTTGTGATAAAAAATACAAAAACTGCATTGTAAGAGTAGACTAATATGTATGTAAAACCTAAGAATTTGGTTTTTGTTTATCTGAACGCGAGCGGAGCCGCGGGCAATGATAGTATTTCTATAAATAGAACGTTTATTATAATATATTGAAACAAATAAGAATTACCATTTCGATATAAACGTAGGTATAGTTTGATTTAAATTATTAATAAGAAACTACGACTAACTCTTGCAAGGAAAATATAAAGTAATATTAAATTTACATAAGTACAGGAAAACTCATATTAATTGTATCATTTATATTATATATAAGATTACTGTTTAAGTGTGGTTTTTTATATAAACATAGATTAAATAGATTATAACATTAGTTACTTGGTAGTGTTTTTTTAATCTGTTGTTTCTAGTGTAAAAGCTTTCATGCTTAACTTGCTTGGAGCTTTAACTTAATAAGCTTTTATGTATGTGTGTACCTACTTACAATACCCATGTTACAGCCACATAAAAGATACACTTTATATTTATGGGGACTTGCTACCTTATTTAGTTGTGTAAAGGCATATATTAGTTGAACTAAGCTATTGTGTACTAATAAGTTTGTTGGTAAGAGCTATATGATTTTGACGAAATTATGTATTCAAGTATTGTAAATTCTAGGTCACTATCCGATATAAATATTTTTATTTTAAAAATTAAAAAAATGGGTGTTCTATAACTACTTTTGAGTGTGGCTTTGTTCACAGTGGTAAAAAGCTTCAGTTAAATACCTGCCTTCCGATATCTTGTTCAAATCAATTAAGACGTTCCGCAGATTATAAGATCTAAAATAGACATACAATATTTTTAATTGTTATTTAAGCTTGATAGAGATTGAGAATGATACGTAATTGAACAGTTCACTTTAATATTTCATAATAGCGACTCATCGTCGCTTCGCTCAGGTTCGTCCCTAGCTTGCTTCCCCATACAAACTTTCATTGAAATTTTCACCCCTTTAAGGGATAACTTCCGGGATAAAAAGTTATCCTATGTCCTTTCCAGGGTATCAAACTATCTTCTTACCAAATTTCATCTAAATCGGTTCAGTAGATCCAGAGATTACCCCCTACAACGTCACAAACTCACAAAATATACATCTTTATAATATTAGTATAGATTTAAGACTAAAGTTTACCTTCGTACCATACTGTTTATTAAATCTTTTATAGTAGAAAATATTGTTTAGAAATATAACGCCTTCGACACATGTTGAATATACATATTTCAACAGATTGGTAAAATAAGAACTGATTTTACGATCACTTGCAGTGATTCAAACCCACGAGTTTCAAACCACAGCATCACGCAAAAGCAAAAGACAATAAAAAACATACTTAAAACATAATGAGCAAATAAATAATGTAATTATATAAAATTATATAGCTATAAGGCACTATCGCAGTGCAACAACATTAGCCTTGAGAACTCCGCCACATCGTAAACTCTAATATATTCAAACGCGATATCGCATAAGATCTATTTATCACTATTACTCGGATTAGACGCGTCACGGGCGCTAAGGTAATTATACGTTGGAATACTTAATGCCTCGAGCGTACCTAATTATATGTTCGCATTAAACCCCCCGTCGAACGGATTGCGGCTCTTGGTTACTTTTGAAGAAATTCTTACTTTTAAAACTTATTCTGATTAATTATATTTTAGTGCTTTCTATAATATAATAAATGTAAAAGTTTGTATGCGTGTGTATGTGTGTTTGTTTGTTACTCACGTTGAAAATGCTGGACCCACTTGAATAATATTAAGTGCACAAATTGACTACGAGCTGGAGTATATAATAACATATACTACTATTAGACACATAAAGACATACGTACTAATTAAATTAATAAAATTAAAAGCCAATTGTCAGTTCGATAAATGTTTCGAAATTGATCTAAAAACAGATGAAAAACTATTTGGCATCATACGATTATGCGCACGCGCAAGTAGATACGTACAAATAAAACACTCGCACAAACTTAAAAAAGATAAAACATTAGCACATAGCATAACGACGCTTCTACAATATAATTAAGCAATATTAAAATTTATTTTTCTCTGTAATTAAATAATAATTAATATTTTATAACTAAATTAAAAAATAACCAGCATCAATTTTCATAATCATACCTATAAGTAATAATTATACGCATTCATTTCGTCTATGGTATAATAAATTAACCAAATAAAAAGTTTAACTAAAATTAACTTCTTTACTGGATAATAAATATTTACATAGCAATAGTTAAAAATTTGGATTTTAGTAGGAACTCCACACAAGTTTGATCGTGAAAAATATATAATATTACTTAGAATTATTTCTTTTTTCTTTTCGAATAGTATTAATTAGATATTATACTTCATATACAGAAGAACAAATTGTATATACATCAATATTAGTATAGGATAAATTATTACTAAGAAAAAATAACTAATGCGACTTACAGAATAATGCGTAATTTATAACAGTTTTATTGTGAAGGAAAACATCGTGATGAAACCTTCATGTCTCAGAGCAGCAAGTTTTCAAAAGACATGTGAAGTCTGCCAACCTGCACATGGCCAGCGCAGTGGACTATGGCTAGATCCCCTTGTAGTACAGGAAAGCCCGTACCCGGCAGTGGCACGTTTAAAAACGTTATACGAACTTATAGTAAGATAATTTGTATTCAGCCTTTTTTATTAACGACCCACTGCTGGGCACGGGCCTCCCTTCAATACGAGGGGAATCAGGCTATAGTCCACCACGCTGGCCAAGTGCGGGTTGGCGGACTTCACATGTCTTTTGAAAACTTGCTAAGTTCTCTCTGACATGCAGGTTTCCTCACGATGATTTCGCTCACCGTAAGGCAAGTGGTAATCATGTTAGAAATGATTCGCACATGAAAATATCAGAACTGTGTGACCCGGGATTTGAACTCGCTTTCTTCGGTTTCCCGAGCGATCGCGTTACCACTGGGCTACCACTGCCTTTATAGTAGTAATATAATTAATTTGCTTGAATAGTAAATAGTTAGAAACGCTGTCAATGTGAAAAGCCCTTAGTTTAAAACGCAAGGTTTTCCGCTAAGTCTATGCAATATAACTTTAAGTTGTCGATTTCGCACGAGATAAATGTTACCTAAATATGTCGTAATGAAATAGATTATAAAGTTTTATTAGTTTTATTATGACGATAACTTCGCAATCTACATATTTTACTGTCGTGTTCTATGTGAATTGTCTTTAGTACGCTAGAGATATACTCTGAATACCTATAGGCCAGCAGTGTCTACTAATTGTATAGAATTTTAGTTTTGGTATATTTTTTTGAAGTTATACTTCTTTTGGGACGTTTGGAAAAAAATGAGAGCAAAATTTTGAGCGCGCGCACACCGACAGCCAAAAAGCGACATGATGAAGTTAGCTCCAAAAAAGTTTAACTTCTTACATGCGTACATAAGTACACACACACGTTTTTTTATATAATTATGTGATAACGTCGCGATGTGCGAACCAATTTTCACTTTTTTTAACTAATCAATTAGGAATATCACAAAGTCCCATAAAAATTCCATCTTCAATAAAAAAAATGATGGAATAGGTAAAAAAATATATTATTTAGATTATATGAGTTCTAGCTTATACCTCAGCTTGCTTAACACGTCAATAAAAATAGCTGGTTATATATAAAATTGAAGTGTCTGTTTTTAAAATAACAGATTCTTATGAAATGTATATCTATGTATGAAAGTGTATACGTTAAAAAATTAAAATGTTAAAGTTGGGTTGGCGGTGTTTCACCCCCGTGCCTTGGAGAGCACGTAAACCCGTCGGTCCTGCGCCTTAACTCTCACTGGTCGTGTCGAGCTGTCGTCCCACCGGAGTATGAGAGTGACAGGAATAGAGAGTGCACGTTGTGTCTGCGCGTACACTTGCGCACTATAATATCTCCTGCGCCAACTCATCACATATAAAGTAACTTATGTACACGCAGATTGTTTATTTTAATATTATAAAATTTGTTTGGAATATTCCTAAACCTGTATAAAGCATTAAATGTAAAGCAAATAATACGAATATAAAATATATAAGGTAATTATGATATAATTCGGTTATTAATTATTCAGCTCAGAATATTGTTAGAAAATTCTAAGTCTTAAGTATTGTGGAATTATCTACACCAACTTACATAATTAATATTAGTATAATATTGTATTTAATGAAATTAATTAAGTTATTTAGTATTCAAGGTTCTGTTTTAGTAAGACATCTAATGTACTTGTAATGGTGTTTTAATAGTTATTAACATTATATTTTAAGATATTTTTTAATTTTATAAATTATTTTAAAAAGATATTAAAATAAATTATATTATTTTAATTATTATTAAATTATCGTTAAATTGTGAATTTTCATTCTTTTTCTTTAGTTGCCTATCATTTTATGTCAATTAGTTTTTTGTCCAGTTCTAATATGTTAGTAGTTAGTATTTAAAACGTATCTAAAATTTGTTCGATAGTTTTAAAGTAGCTGATATTATCACTAAAAGTCCTGTAATAATAGTATTTACTTTAAGTTTTAAGCAACTTGAACTTATTTTATTTTTTTCTTTTTGATAAATTTTTAATTGACATATCATTTTTAATAAGACTCTAGCACTAAATGTCTGACACATAGCACACAACCTAAGCCGGTGGTTTTAGAAACAAAACTTTTCTCATATAATGAACCTACGACTTGCCCTCGCTTCCTTCGGGTTCGTCCCTAGATACGCTTAATTTTTTTTGAGCGGGACCCTAATTCTTTTTTTAAAATCAAAGTTCCTTATAACATCAGCTCCATCTGCCAGTGAAAGCCCCGTTAAAATCAGTCCAGACGTTTCGGAGATTAGCCTTAACAAACAGACAGACAAAAATTTTAAAATTGTGTTTTTCTTATAAGTACCATATATAATTTCATGTGCATTTAGCAGACAGATAGACAAAAAATTTTTTTCTTATAACCACCGTACATAATTTCATAGTAAAAAGCTTGTAATTCGACATTATAAACTGACACTTCAATTTTATTTATCTGTTAGCAGTTTATTAAAAAAGCTTTGCAAATTCAAACGATGTATAAGACTTTTAAGGTTAAAAAGCTGTAAAAAAGTAAAGAATTCAGTCATTTTTGACGAAACAAATCCCATCTGGAACACTCCTAGTTATAATTTGTATCTAAATAAATCTTTTGGACCAACAAGTACCTTCTTACATCTCATAATATGTACAAAGCATTCCGCGATTCAGTAGCTTGCATTAGAATCCATACTGCAATATTACCGATGTGAATACAAACATGCTGTTGTACCTCTACTCGATTACGAAGAAAGCCTCAGTACGGACCGATATAATACTTAGATGATTGCTCGGTTACACTATAGCTTCGGTGCCTCAGATAAACATTTCTAGTAACTTTATATACATACTTGTATTATTTACTAGCATTGCCCGCGGCTCCGCCCGCATTCAGATGACCAAAAACCAAATTCTTAGGTTTTACATATTAATATACTGTTACATTGCAGTTTTTGTATTTTTTCTCAGAAACGAGACATTTTCCCGCGATAAAAAGTACCCTATATGTTGACCCGGATAACCAGCTATCACCATACCAAATTTCATCAAAATCCCTCCAGTTGGTTTTCCGTAATGCGGTAACAGACAGATAGACAGACAGACAAAAAAACTAAAAACTGTAGATTCGGCCTCTGTATCGATAATAATGTCTATTTCAATAAGATTTTCCAAAAAATATTTATTGTAGGGATTCGGCTTAGTTAGCATTTTATTATATGTAACTAACAAAAGTGAATAGAGAATTTCAAAGATATACGAAAAAATCACAGACTAAAGTCACACTTAAAAAATATTACTTAGTTTAAATAATACTTAATTAATACTAGTTTCGTTTAGTCTAAAATGAAATGTTTTATTCTGAATCAGACATATTTCAAACGATTTGACATTCTGAACTTAATAGAGCGATGATGGAAATTATTAATAAACTAGCGACTCACCCTTGCACCGCTCGGGCTCGTCCCTACTAACGTTTTATCGTTTAGTATAGATTTATTAGAGATGAGATATTTTCCCGCAGTATAAAGTATCCTATACGTTGACCTGGATAACCAGTTATCATGATCGTATCGTGAGTATCGTATGATACGTGAGACAGACAAGACAGACAAAAATTCTAAAAACTATAGATTCGGTCTCTGTATCAATAATAATGACTATTTCAATAAGATTTTCCAAAAAATATTTAATGTACAGATTCGACTCAGAAACTTTTTATGTTTAGATATATATTAATAAATAAAGGCTTTTAAAATTTGTATTGCAATATTAACACGCTTTCAAGCTTCTTTTTGTATTCCAAATCATTATACAAAAAAGGTTTATGCTTATAAAATATTTAGAAATCACAAAGATTTTTTTTTTATAAAATTTCATCTACAATTTGAAGCATTATCATATTTGA
Organism: Brenthis daphne; assembly: GCA_947093115.1. NCBI lineage: Eukaryota > Metazoa > Arthropoda > Insecta > Lepidoptera > Nymphalidae > Brenthis > Brenthis daphne. The sequence continues at coordinate 22,653,384 of OX352479.1, read as the reverse complement.
GAGACGATGTTACATTGAGTCAGACAGAACGCTTAGATATATCCACAAATAGCAAATGGTTATTTTCCGGCTTGTCATTATTAATTGCATAATATTCTATTAATAATAATTAAGTAACTGATACAAAAGTTATTATATAAGTAAAAAGAAATAGAAATAAAAAAAATAATATTATATAAAAACAAATCTCATATAGTTACCGTATAGGTAAATTATTAAAAATAATTATTTATATAAAACTAGCATTGCCCGCGGCTCCGCCCGCGTTCAAATGACCAAAAATCAAATTCTTAGGTTTTACATATTAGTATAGTCTTAAAATGCAGATTTTGTATTTCTTCTCAGACATGAGATATTTTCCCGCGGTAAAAAATATGCTATATGTTGACCCAGATAACCAGCTACCATCATACCAAATTTCTTTTAAATCTGTCCAGTGGTTTTCTCGTGATGCGGTAACAGACAGACAGACAGACAGACAGACAAAAATTCTAAAAACTATAGATTCGGACTCCGTATCGATAATAATGTCTATTTCAATTAGATTTTCCAAAAAAATATTTAATATACAGATTCGACTTATTTACAATTTTATTATATGTATAGATTGATCAAGCGATTTAGGCTTCGAAACATGGGGTTTTTAAGCTAGCAATGACCTACCACAGATTAGTATATTACATTAACAGATACCACGATTGTAACTTTATTAAGTAACAATGCGAAAAATTCCATCTAAGTCATGTTACTAAAATTTTACCTGTTTGACCATTTCAAAACTGCTAGTTGGGTTATTTTGCTATGATACCATAAACTAATTGACATAAACATAACCAGACAGAGTGTCCCTGTAGATCTAGTACGTTTTTGTTTCCGCGCGGTCAACACCAGAAAATTGTACATGAGGAGCTCGAACTGCGTTATTTATGTAATTATATGAGTTACTTTATATCCTGTCCATAATTAGCATAAAATACCTCATTAAGGTAGATAATAGACGAGTGACTTCTGGTTTTTCCTTATACTTAGACACCTACTATTTTAATATAAGACATTTAAATGAGCTAAGTTTTTATTGTACGTATGGCGTTTTGATTATATTTTTGATAAAATAATGTTTTAACTAAAATAAATTTAACCTAATCATACTGTTTTGATACAAAATATACTCTAAAGTACTATAAAAATTATAATTTAAAGCCTTTTCGATAGACGTAGGTATGTATGTATGACGTAAAATATTAACTTGTTTTTTTTTATAAGCGGTTAAAATGTATCGACTTAAAGTAGATATGGAGTCCGAAATATTTATATTTCCTTTACAGCTAAAACTAATCAATATAATTCAACTTTATTGTACAAAAAATATCATTAAAATACATTTTAATTATTCTAAGTCCTATAATGACGTGTAATAAGCAAGGGACGTTACCCTTGCCCGATAGCATCGGTATCCATACCGTTCTATTTCAAATGAATTAAAATGCTAATACTGTCATTGCATGATGTTCATTTATCATTCAAACTGAATGGAATTAAATTAAAATAATAATAAAAGTTAGTGCAGCGTCAAATGTTAATGAATGTATCATTAGAACACTTACATCATTAGAATTCGATTTCGAACGACTCGGGAGTGATAAAAAGTTACGAGCTTATGTTATTATTAAATTATAGATAAAATTAAATTAAATCGATAAAATTTTATTTTATAATATATCAATTTTTTTATATATTTCTTTGAAAATGGTTTAATTGATGTATATGTAGGTATGTGTTATTGATTGAAAATCATCTTGTTTAGATAATTTATAGATAATTTTTCGTATCCTATTGGTAAAGCGGTTGCTTGGATAGCCAAGTACATAGTGTGGGTTCAAATCCGGGGTATGATTTATCCCCTGATAATTTTATGGGCTAATAACAATTTTCAACACAATTACCACGTTCTAATATCGCGAAGAAAAACACAGTGTGAAAACCTATGTCTCTGAGTGAACCTAATTACGTATGGTGATAGATTTTGGCCCAAATCTACTCGCATTGAGGGGAGGTTCATGCCATGGAAGCCATGGGAGCCATGGAAAAGGGACTGTATTATTAGGTTTATAATCAATTGATTTACAATATCTATTATCTATATTTAATTCTGCAAAAAACTTATAGGAAAGATATTTTAACTTTCTTATCTACATGCTAATAGAGCCTTATCACTTATTAGGTACTCCTTAACTCCCTGTTTACTTAAACAATTACGCAAAAAGACCTGACTAAATAAAAGACCAATTTCTAAGCTCTTTTTAAACAATTTTATTCACCAATAGCGACTCACCCTGGATTCACTCGGGTTCGTCCCTTTAACGGTTAGTGTGAAATACAAATCTTTGAAAATCTCCGCTTTTCTGTACTATAATGTGCATGTATTTTACATATAAACCTTTCTCTTGAATCAGTCTATCTATTAAAAAAACATATATAGGGACAGACAGACAGCGGGAAGCGACTTTGTTTTATACTATGTAGTGATAATACATTAAAAACAAGATTTTTCAAAATAGAATACGTCGGATCGGCCAAAAGTACATAGTTCAGCTCTCAAATTCTATCTAAAGCTTGAGTTCTAACACAAACCGTTGATTAGTAACGTACACACGAGCCTAATTGCACTCATTGTCGTGTAATTACAACCAACATTTGTCATGGCCCACGCTGACTTTGGTATAAGCTTAATCCCTCAAGGCTTAGAATATTTTATTTTACTCTAGTCCGTGTGATTTTGAAACGTTGAGTTTACATGCGTTATGTTTTAGCTGATTGGTAGTTTAAGCTGTTAGATTATAATTGGAGTTACTTTTTAATTGTTAAAACGTAAATATATTATGCCTATTAAGTAATTAGGAATCATTGAGGTTATTTATTTTGCCTCTAGCGATTTGCCGTCGCTTCGACCGTTTGTATTTATAATATTACTACGAAGTTGTCCTGCTCGAACTTAAGGTTTTTGTTTGGGTGGCATTATAGATTTCGACAGTAAAACAAATAACATGTATTCAGCCCTTCTTAACGTCCCACTGCTGGGCACGGGCCTCCCTTCAATATGAGGGGGATCAGGCCGTAGTCCACCACGCTGCCCAAGTGCGGGTTGGCAGACTTCACATGTCTTTCGTAAACTTGCTAGGTTCTCTCAGACATGCAGGTTTCCTCACGATGTTTTCCTTCACCGTAAGGCAAGTGGTAATCATGTTGAAAATGATTCGCACATGAAAATATCAGAGGTGCGAGACCCGGGATTTGAATCCGCTTCACTCGGTTACCCATGCGAGCGCGTCACCACTGGGCTACCACTGCCTTATGAACGAACACAAAAAACCATCAAAATCGATCCAGTCATTTAGAAGGAGTTCAGTGACATACACACATACAGAAGAAATATTTATAGGTATGTACTGATAGGACAACGTATGTGGGGTCCGCTAGTAATAAAAACTAAAACCTAGAAACCGACTGCAGCGCCTAACCTACCGGATCCAGTTGTGGATCTAAACCACGCAGTGAATCTCTAAAACACACACAAAATATTTCATCAAAATCGGTCCAGCCGTTCATGGGGAGTTCAATGACATATATATAGACAACGACAGCTTTTGGAACATTTTATTACAAACAGTAGCCAATAGCCTACGTAGCTATAGGCCATAGTCTATCTAATCCGTCCAGCTGTTTCATTATGAAGGACCAGAAACAAAAATGTGTTTATAATGTTAATAGTGTGATTGGCTATATATCTTAACAAAGCCCTATAAGAATGACTCATTTGCAAGGACGAAAAATCTATTTGATATGCAAATGCAAACTTAATAATAAGAACTTTTAAATAACGTTCCAAGGATAACGAGATCCTAATAAGGATATTTGCCATTATATGGCAAGTGAATAATAAAATTATACTACAAATTCCATTAATTAAATTATTACTGCGAATGTAATAGTTTCAGCTAATTGATTAAGAAACGGCTGTTGCGAAGAGACAGGTAAGTTTTGCTACTAAATATATTTGTGTTTGTTTGTTATATATTGTATGAATAGCTGTGCCCCGCGGTTTCACTCGCGTTAAATTTGTTTGACTCTAAACATCAGTTTTAAAACAATGTATGGAAGCCTGTCGGATTTGTTGACATTTATGATTACTGCTCCGCTCTCTTTGCTTTTTTTCAAATCGAATTAGTAGTTCCTGATAATAGTGCGTTCGAACAAACGAACAAACAAACAAACAAAGAAACGTTAACGACGTTACAATCGATTTCCAGTAAATAGGTTAATTCTGTAGAGATATTACTGTAGATAAGATATTGGAATTCATTTAGTATCAAAAATGTAAACAAAAACTGTATAATGTTATGCAAATGTAAGAAAGTGTCATAATAGGCGCTCCTTGTTCTAAACGTGTTACTTGGAAGCAAGGCAACTTTGTAAGTGCACTAAAAAATAAGTTGATTACGTAAAGATCTGAAACTCAAAGATGCTAATTTATTAACTTATTATAATTATAATTTATGAAACAAAAAAAATAATTATAATTAAAAAATCAAGTTTCTTTGGAAACGTGTTAGAAGTGAAACTTCATTTGTTATTTATATTTCAAATCTGTAAGAATAATAAATTAATACAAACTTTTAATATTACACTCAGACAAAAATATGATTCAAGCGTATATATCACAAAAGAGGAGAGAATAATATTTTATCTCTTTCTATCTAGCTGTATTTTTACATCTATCGCATACTCTCTAAGGGACGAACGCAAGCCAAGCGAGGGTGAGCCGCTAGTTATAAAAATTTTGCATATTTGAAAACTATTTAGTAAAAATAGTAATTTGTAAAGATCGGAAACAATCATCATATAAATATTTTTTTCAGACAATAACAACGGTTACTATGGCAACCTAATGCAAGCGGTTACTATGGTAACCGTGTCGGTTTTTCGTGACGATTTCTCATGACGCGACCTTGAAATTTTACTTTTTCATTTTAAAAAACTATATAGCTTCATACGTAAGCTATATATTAGCTTACGTATGAAGGTCTCGATTTTCTATTATTGTTTTCTTATGTGCATATAATAAACGCCAGGAGTTAGTGGTAGTAGTAGCTTTTAAAAAATAAATAAACATAATACATATATTAATAAAACGCAATTATAACTAAATAGGTTATCTAAAGTTCAAAAACACTAATATGGTTATTTTAGCCAATTATTGGATAGATGGTCGTTATAACATAACGAATTATTATGGACATTATTATTTGAACCTGACATTATAGCACCAGCACGACATATTTGAATTTTCTAAAGAATTTTTTGTTTATGACGCGAATGACTTTGTGTAATTTTTTCTAAGATAGCGGTTATATTTTATTATTATTAATGTATTCTTATATCAATGGTACTATTAAAGATATTTGTTATTGCTATCCATATGAATTCTAAGAATGGTATATTTCAAATTGTATGTTTTTACTACAAGCTCGGAGTAAACGGTAATTATCATAGTAATAAGGCAATTCAGTACTATTTATCAGCTCTATTTAATGATATGAATATGTACTATTAGTTCTAGTTATATACTATTTAGTTCTTCAAACGTTTCTGCACCTTTAACATGTATAAAATTGTAAATAAAATCAATAAAAAATGTTTAATAGATGTGTTTTATTTAAATTTGTTTTGAATACAAATTTAGGGCTATGACATAAAAGGTGGAAAAAGTGCAATACGTCTGATAATTAAACGGTTTCAAATGAATTTCTTCAGGTGGTTCCTTATGTGAGTCTAACATATTTTTTCAATATTGGCCGGTTTATAGCATTATAGTCACTTCAATACATAATTCGGTATGTATATTACAAAAACTTTTATGCATTAAGAACTAATATATTTAAGTTTTAAGTCACATGATCAGAAAATAATCTGTAAATATAATAAAATTATAACTGAGTCGAATCTAGATAAAAATATTTTTTGGAAAATCTTATTGAAATAGTTATTATTATTATCGATACAGAGGCCGAATGTATAGTTTTTAAAAATTTTGCCTGTCCGTCTGTCTGGGAACGCATCGCGAGAAAAACACTAAACAGATATTCATGAAATTTGGTATGATGATAGCTGGTTATACGGCTCAGCATATAGGATACTTTTTATTGCGGAAAAAATACCTCATGTGTGAAAAATCAATACTACACGTTAAAATGTTCCTAGGGACGAACCCGAATTGAGCGAGGGTGAGATGCTAGACGCTAGTATCAGCATATATTTTTTCGTTATCTACTACCGATAGCGACCTTATAAAGTTAACATAACTAGAAACGATAAAACGTTTAAAGTTACACTGTAAACAAAAAACTCACCTGTTAATGCTATTCATCGCGGATCCCGAATCCCTTTCATTCCTTTCTCTAGAACCACTTGCATATCGTTCAAAGTTTTCCCTCTCCTTATAATGTCTATCTGGTCTGGGAGAAGACGATCTTCTGCCTTGCATTTGTTGGGGCATGTTGTTTTGTTGAACCGTTTGTAGGAGATTGTGATTTGCTTGGGGCTGTTGCTGTAAAGCTTGTAACAGTTCTTGGGCGTTTGCTGCCCCATTTGATAGGAAATTTGGTAGTCCTTGGTTTAGTAAAGCGTTAGATAACGATGGGTTCAACATATTTGGTCTAATATTCGGTGTTTGAGGATTGGAGTTTAAAAGCTGGTGGGGTTGGGCCATCGCTTGTAAGTTAGCGAGGGACGTAGACACTACTTGACCGTTGTTTAACGCTAGATTCACCATTTGGTCGTTTGAGTTGACATGGTTCACGGGAATGGTTAGGATGGTCTGTGTTGCGATACCTGTGCAGAAATATTATTTGTTTAATATTGTAGTTAGTGAATATACCTATAGTTTTACTCTATTAAATATGGAAGTATTGGAATTTAAATACCAAATTAATTAATTTTCTTCAAAATTTTATACTTTAAGACGCTTCAATTCCCTTAAATTAAATTAACTGTGTGAGAAAGAATATGTGTAATAAATTAAGACTTCCGTTGGGTTCGTACCTAAATCTTCTAAAAATAGTATATGTACTAAGCTACCTCATCATTATTAATATATAAAAAATATACTAAAAATATAAAATATTACTATGGAAATAAAAATATATCAATACCTTGAGATGTAGGTATGAGTAGTTGTGCCCCCTGTATGCCTTGGACGAGCTGTCCTGAAGCTAAGATAAGCTGTGGCATGGGCGACGGCATGGCGGGCGGTAACATGTTACTGTTACCGACTGGGTTAGGAGAACCCATGCCTGAGACAATAATGAAAAATTTAAATAAATCATAGAAAAAGTTTATTTTATTACTATTTTATTACAAACACTTATTTTATTTTATTACAATTTATTAATTAATATATTTTGTGTATTATATAATAAATTTTGATCTTGAATCTACTTTTAAAGTAACTCGATAGATTATGAAAGATGGAGACAATAAATGTTATACAAACAACAATTCATAAGCAATTTTTGGTTTGAAATTGTAAATTTTTAGTAGTATCTTAAAAGCTTTTGCTTTTCTCGTTAAACAACTTTTTAATAGCTAAAAGTACAATAATAATAATAATTAAATAACTCTATTTGCTTTGAGATATACCATCCGTCATGGTAGCGGTTAGCGCACTGACGAAACAATCGTGCTTCAGACATAAGACTTTCTATTCATAATTATAAACAATTAAAATAATATAGTAATTTTAATACACCGTCTATCCCAACGTAAGAAAGCAACGATAGAAAATTACACAAAACCCATCGGCAACCGAGCAAGACTAATTTACCGCGAACAAAACGGTCTCACAAAAATCTAAAACATTATCCGCATGCCTTACAAGCCCGTTAAACTCCACATTAACATAACGTATTCATTTAAACCATGACATTTCACATTTTGTAACAAATGCTCTTTCCTACGCTGCATCAATTAAGTGCCGAAAAAAATGTATAATTAGGTCTATTAAGACAATAAAACTGTTAATGATACCGCAACACTCGTAATATCCGTGCGTTCATGAAAAAATATATAATTATTCTCATTATTTAAATAGACTTTTTCATCCATTACCGCTCGACGGTAATAGGCGGGCTGTGGGGCCGCTATCTTGCCTTCATTAATCGATTGGTTTCGGTAATCACCTAATTATATACGTGATTCTCGATTTAAGAGTTTTAATGCACAAACCGTGTCTCATTGATTAGACCATTCTATCTAATTAGAGGATCTTCTCGTGTCTGATTATGTATTCAGAATAGTAATATGCTGAAAAAGTAGTTGACATATAAGCGGTTTCTTTAATTAAATACCTGAGCGCTAATATGGAACCGCTATAGTTATCACGATCTTATTTTGCCATCTGAGATGTGTATACTCATTATGTTTTTGTATTACAATAATTATTCACGTGTGGCAAATATAAGAATAATGTGACCTAATATAGAGTAATTATAATTAGCGGTAATGATATAAAAGAAGTCATTCTCTTGTTTGTTTGTTTGCACCTTGCAATGTATCAATACATCAACTTGATGTAGGCATTTAACTTGATTTTTTATTGTCTTTTTTTGTCTGATTTTTTTTTAATAACAAAATATAAGTTTAAAATTTGATCTTGAGTGACATTAAGTTGCTTGGCTTATTTTTTTTTTTAAACTGAAACTAGACACATGCGGGTAAAGTAGGGAAAACCTAGTGGTATCACCCCATTTTCACCCCTTTCAATAATTTTGAGGCAAAACATTTATGCAAAGAGATTTGTCTATCAGTTATAAAGTACTAAACTGCTAATATTTCTTACCTGGAGCGCTAACACTCAAGTTGAGGGGTGAGTTTATGACAGAGTTTGATGGCATGGACGTCAGGCCTTGGAGATTGGCGGCCAACTGTGACATCTGCTGGGACATTTGTTGCTGTGACATCGGCATGCCCTGCTGCATGTTGGCCAGGTTTTGTAAGTTTTGGAACATCGATGCCACTGTGGGAGATAAGATCGTTCAGTAATACTCTCATACATGAGAGAACAAATTAGGCAAGGTTACGTTATTATGACAATGGCAAACAAAGAAATCTTGATACGAAATATTGAAAAAATATATTTATACTCGCTCGGAGGCGTAGTGCTTTAGTACCTGCATTACTACACTACACTAGTACATGATAGTTTGGTACACTAACAGTAGTCTATGTGTTACACAAGATTATAATATATATATCCGTCCAATCGTTTAAGCGGGAAAGAGTAACAAACATACACACCTACACTTACACAACGTGAAATATTGAACTTAGAGAAGAATTAATATTAGTAATCCTTTAAATTTCAATTATTAATGTTAGAGTAAGTTATAAATAATCTTATATCTAATACATAATAATATATCAGTGTTACGAACTCACTGGAGCCATTCAAGTGCTGTGGGGTGCGCGCGCGCGGCGACGGCGTGCGGGGCTCGGCTAGCTGCGCGCGCCCACCGCCCTCCGGCGAACTCGCGCCGCTTTCACGGTCTGACTCCGCCTGCTGGATATGACATATCTATTTTAAAATGTGTATGAATTCAGTATTCTTAACGTCCCACTGCTGGGCATTGGCCTGCCTTCAATATGAGGAGGATCAGGCCATAGTCCACCACGCTGGCCAAGTACGGGCGGACTGAGCATGTCTTGCAAAAACATTTTCAAACATGATGGCTTCATTTGATATAAATAAATATAATTTAATTTATGAAAAAGTTATATCTATTATAAAATGTGAAAATGATTTTCCTTGCGAAATTATGTATTACAAAAGGAAAATGCTATCCTTATCTGCTAGCTAAATAGTTATAAAATCTCAATGTGTATCGAGTAATATCTATTATATGCAATAAAGTGTAATAAATAAAATAAAAAGGGTAATATGTGTTTCTTAGTTTCTTTACTATTTTTCCTTAGTCTTACTAAAAATATTTTATCCGATTATGATAAAGCTTCAGAGTGTTGAAGTGCGTAAGCTCGTGAAAGCTTATGACATAATACCATTAGTGTACAATAGATGGCGTATGAGTCATATAAAGTATTAGATACTTTAAATATGGAATCCAGAATATATGTATATTTGGAACTAATAGGTCTACATTTAAGCTCGAGACAAAATAATATTATGTAATCTTACGATATGTCTTACGACGGACTAATCTATCGTTATGTTTTCAACACACCACTTATAAAAATAATAAAAATAAAAAATCAAACAATATATAACACGATATGTTTGTCTAATTTAATTTTGTTAATATTGCGAGTAGAAACCTTCGTACGTAATATGCTATTAGCTATTTATAAATTAAAAAAAAAAACAAAAAATACACACGTAAAATCAGTATAATGCTACGGTATTATTAATATTATTGAATATTGTAGATATTTTAAGACGTTATATCATAATTCGTGGCCACTTAACATTTTAGTTAATTAATCTAATAAAATATCTACTGTAAGCTGCCAAGTTTTGTTAAGATTACGGATACATTTTTAAAAGCTTTTCATTTTAATTTTTGTACCCAACCCCTTACGTAAACTAAATCGCTACTTAAAATCTCGTAAGATATTTTTAAAATTTTACTGCGAACGTGCTTTAAACACGCAAACAAGTGAATAAAAGATTATACTTCACGCTGTTCTATAGTTACCACTATTTTTCTATATGATTGGGCGTAGCGTTAAATAACGCATTTTAACCTTTCTCGATAAGACTTAGAATTGAAGCTGTGAAGCTTTCATATGATGCAAGTATAGTGAATTGTATAGTAGTCATGGACTATCAACTAAAAGGAAAAAAAGCTAATAAGCCAGTGGTAGCTCAATGGTGACGCGCTCGCTTCTGTAACCAAGTGAAGCTGGTTTAAATCCCGGGTCTCGCACCTCTGATATTTTCATGTGCGAATCATTTTCAACATGATTACCACTTGTCTTACGGTGAAGGAAAACCTCGTGAGGAAACCTGCATGTCTGAAATAACCTAACAAGTCATGTTAAGTCCGCCAACCCACACTTGACCAGCGTGGTGGACACTGTCCTGACCCCCCTCGTATTGAAGTAAGGCCCGTGCCCAGCAGTGAGACGTCAAAAAGGGCTGAATACAATGCTTAAAATGACTTTGCGATAGATTTTAACAGTAAATCAAATATACTTATTATAATGAACTTACAAATCTTAACATTTAAACTAGTGACCTCCGCTGGCTCTATTATTTGTTTTTCTGTTAATTTTAAAATTCATAGAAATACTAAAATGTGTTTCGTTATTTATGTCTAAGTAAAAAACGTTATTTTCCTAAATTTTACCATCTTTATCGTTTTAGGAGATAAATTACTAAATTCTTTATTAGTATTTTGACGACACGTTTGGCTCAGCTTGTAGTGACCCTACTTGCTGTGCCAACGGTCGCGGGTTCGAGTTCCGCTGGGGGCATTCATATGTGTGTGATGAGCACAAATCTTTCTACTCCAGTCATGGGTGTTTATATTTATAATATGTATATATTCAAAAAAAAATGTGTAGTGTATCAATTATCTGGTATAGATAAGTCTCGTAGCTTACCATGGAACTAGACGGTGTTGTGTGTTAATGTTGCAACATATTTATTTATTATTATTTGTTATTATTTATTAGTATATTAAACTTATAATAGCGCTTGTTAGCAGTAGGAGTTAGCCATTTTTTTCCATGATACAGATTTGAGATCTAAATATACTTAGTTTACTTAGGATTCGCTACAACATATTACATAATAAAATGCCGGTAGAATTAATGAGTTGCATAATTTAATTTAGAATCATTATAAAAACTAGTGACTTTCAGACTAATTAAATAGACCTTGGTCTAGGCTCCGAAAATATTGAGAGAGAATTAGTACTTCCGTAGTCTTGAAGTTATTTAATTAAGTTATAAAATGAGCGTTGATAGCTCTGTGATGAAATTAAGATAAATTTTTGTTTTTGTAGTTAATTTATTTCTTTGTAACTGAGTATGATAAATTGTATGGAAATAAAAATTAAACGTTATTATTAGATATTGCTATTAGATATAACGATTATGTTCTTTCTTGATACAATTATTATATACATTGTAGATGTAAACGTCATAGTGTGTGTCAACGAATGAATATTTCATAATATTGTAATTTAGATAGCAACATATAGTGTGTATGGTAAAATAACCCAGTTACGTAACTTTCTGTGATTTAAAATTTAAAAAAGTATATTTATTTTAATTCCTTAATAAAAAAAAAAAATAATAAATATTTAAAATTTTTAGAATATCTTATTTTGACTTATTACCTTGTATCCTTCATTCAAGTAATTTAATTTCTACATATTACCTACTTCGTTATCTCTTAAAGGCCAGTCTGGTATAGTAATTATTATAGTCATTAAATACAGTTTATCGAATTATCTCAAGGAAATAAACGTAGAATAAAAACAATATACCTAGTATCTTAGGTTAGAAAATATTTGCTTTTATGATTAGTAAATGTCAATTTAAATACGTAGAAAAATCGCTGGAAAATTTCAAGATTTAAATAAATAATTTCATAGAAATTTATTTATTTCTGAAATAAATGGTAAAATTTATATTTTTCATGTTTTATTTACAGAGCTCCTACACACGGACAGACGTTAACGCGAATAGTTAAGCTGCAATTATGTGATTATTCTTTATAAATTACAAATATCTATAAGCGATATGAATTATTGAAAGGTAATTTAATATCGACCTTGATAAATTAAATAAGGATATTGTTGATTACATTTAATATGCACAATTATTTATAGTACTAAGAACATTTATAATGGACATAATTAAGGTTAAACATTACGTCTTAGCATTAATTTTATATTTTCAAGCAATTTTGTAATTACATACCTGTTTTGTATGTTTTTGAGCACGTACCGGAATAATTTTTAATATGTTATTATAGAAACAGTCTAAATTTAATTACTAATATAATATAAGAAAATAATAAGTTATAATATAATAAATAAAATAACTTACAAAAGACAATGTCATTCTCCCAAAAACTTGATCAATTTTCACTTTACTTGAAATAATTTTGCGTAATTACACTATCGTCTCATATATCATCCTTCGCAAAATTATTGGAATGTCCCGAAACGACGCCTAAGCTCGCTCCCAACTTTTCAAAACTTCGCCAAAACTCGCGGAGCCAATAAAAACGTCCGCAATATTATCATGACAATTATCGACTTAGATAAATTAACTGTATTTCCAAATTAATTAATTATTAAAATACAATTTACTTATAATATTTAAAAACGTATTAATAAATCATTAATCGATGAATCGCAATCGTTCGTCACTTTAACACAGTCACTATTTTCTAACACATTTGTTGCGCGTTAAAAGTTGTATTGTTCATCAAAAGTTCTTTTTCGAGGCCGAACGGAACCATAGACTAGAGATACCGCGGCGAAAAAGGAACACGGACACTATCGACAAAGCGTGCACATATATTTTTTTAATTTTTTTTTTTCTATTTATTTATCAACGACCGGCACACATACAGCCGCGCGCCAAGTTGCACAGCGCAGAATGAAAGCGCGTCATCAGTTTAAAAAATCAACCCCTTCGGTGGTGGCTGGAAAAAATGCGGCCCCGGAGGGCGGTGGGTGGTCCCTCCGAAATCCTTGCCAAAGCGATCGCCATCGGCCTGACTTGTCACTTGTCGAATAAGCATAATAATTAGAGTTTTCGATTAGCGTTTTAATTGCGTTCAATTACCGGCCCTCAGTCGGCCACGTTCTAAAATTAATTAAAAAAAATCTAGAACTCTATATTAAAATAAGTTTGTGATTTTTTCAATATAAGTACTAAAAACTTTTGTCAAGTTTGCCTTTGAGTACTTTGACTAGCGATAGATGATTCTGAATAGATTCACACGTTTATTAACCTCTTATACTTGTATACGATATTGTAAGGCAATAAAACGTGAACAATTAAACACAGAATATTCGTGAATTGTACTATAAAAAGCAAAGCCAATTTTCAATTACACTATCGATCGGTTTTAGCATTTTTAATTAATTACTCTAATTAAATTAGTTATAATTGTATCTTATAAAACCGGTGCCATTTGTGTTGGATACTTTTTTGTGCGATTTCATTTTATATTTGCGAGTTTTAAGTACTCCGTAATTACAGACGATAGTTTTAGGTCGGGCGTTCATTACGAACAGTTATTATGTTTTGGCTATTGCAGTCAATTTGGATTCTTTGTTGTCTTAACAGTGAATAGCATAAATTTAAAAAGGAAATATGTCAAAGTCATTGTTGAAAAAATTGCTTTCAACTATGTTCGAATTTCAAAGGGCTTGAAATAATTTTGCTGTTTCGTAACAGTTGTAGGTTGGGAAAATTTGTTTTCAAATGTGATTTTGTTATCATCTGACCATTCAAAATATTTATGTAGAGAAAAGAGAACTTATGCGTGCTAGCCGAAGCGGACAAACGGCGTGGCCGAAAAATTATCACCAGCAAATAACATTCGAAATAATCAGCGGAACACGAAAAAATCAGTAATTATTCAGATGAAGTTGGACGAACGAAGGGGGTATGGGGGCAAAGGCCGGCCAAAATAAAAACGCCGTTGCGTAGGGGTGACACCCCTCTCTCCTCGCCTCTACAAATGTTATCTAACTGCGTTCGCTTCGCGCCACGCCACCGCTTCGCTTGGTATTAGCGCGCTCGATCCGTCGAATTTTCAATTTCTACTCGATTTTTTTCTCGGATAGTTTGTCCTAATGCAAAAGGCGATCGCGGGCCCGCCGTAGAGGCTCAGCGCCTAGATAGCATCGGCGCCCGCGAACACTATTACAAGTCATTATTCGGTCCGCAAAGTGGGTATTATCGGCGAGCGGGCACACACGCGTCGCCCGCGCGGGTGTGTGTGTAGATTTTTACTCATTAATTTTAAAACGCTCCGGATTTTTTTCAGGGCGGGTGCTAGGGAGTACGTGGGGGGTTAAAATTGGCGATGGCCGCCGGGCGGGGTGTCACCGGCGGGGGTTATTAAATAGATTGGTCCGCGGCCGAACGGAGCCGCCGATCTGCACTTGTACTCGCGTCATTAACGGGTTGAGAACCGATTTTAAATCGTGAAATAACAGCCTGTTACAGGAAAAGTTGAGCGGGGCTTATCGGACTCTCGCAGTCGTATTCTACAAGCTTAATTGCATTAAAATGTCTAAGTGTATTTTTGTACGGCGACTCCGACGTTCGTTATCAGAGTTAATTGTTTCGTCGCGGGACAGCTCTCAAGATAGCCGCCTCGCAGGTCGCACCGCGCGCCGTTGTGCGATGTCACAGCGCTCGCCTCGCAGAGCCATCGGTTACACACACGCACGAGGCAATTTTTTTCTGCGGCCGTTCGGCAGAGTGGGATGAGTTGGGGTGGAGGAATTGTGAAAAATACTCGAAAAAAGGCAAAATTGTAGCAGATATATAATTAAAGTCCGACGTACAGTAACAGCGTATAGCGATGTATTATGCAGACGCGCGCTCGGGTGTCGCGGCGACTCGATACGTGTATGGGCCCGCAAAGCGGGTGAGAAAAATTAATTGAACAGACGTATATTCATACGAATGAGGAGTAGGAGTTATCATTGGTCTGTCGGTAGCGAAATTTGATTAACTTCCTTCACTTCGCAACTCGATCGCGGCCGAAACTAGGATGTTAATGATGCTCTCGTCGACTGATTGAGGTTTTTAGTGGCTCAACGTTGCGTCGCTCTCAAGTGTTCGATGCAATGAAATACCCTATAATTAGAGTAGGAGATAAAAATATTTTGAATTATACGTAATCCGAATTCATATATTTCTTTAAAAATTTTCACATTTACATAAGTACACCAATTTATTTTTCATTTGGGATTTTGTAGTACGATGCTATAGGCTTTTATAGAATTCTAATTTTTTTTTATACAATTAATAGTTCATACATGGTAAAACTTGACGATACTTCAATATACATGAAAAGGGAAAAGTCGATGTAATAAATGAATGCTAATTATATATAAACGATATAGAATATGAAAAACTGCTTTTCCTCCTCAAACTAAATTATTCTAGCTAAAATGAAAAAAATTATCTGTCTTGATTTGAGTGTTGAATTGTAAACACGGCGTATCGGTGCGTAGTTAACCACCCTCGTAAGATAAACCTAAATAAAAACTTTTTAACAAAAAAATAAAAACCACCATCCAGCCAATACAAAGCAAAGCACACCGACTTCGAATATATTTGATTAGGTATGTATAGTAAATGAAAACTACCAATCAGTTATTTTTTACTTTTTAGTGCTTTTTTTTGAAGTCAGTTTTTATTTTTTTGCTAAAAAGTTTTTATTTTTTCCTTTTTAGTGTTAACAAAGCAAAGTGAGAAGAAAGTTTTTTAAAAAAATATTTGCTTAAACCGTTTAAGTTACTTTGATGCTAATTTTAATATGAAGACTGAGAAAGTAAAATTCACTTTTATTAGTAACACTAAAAAGTCTGCCAGATACAGCCGAAGTGAGAATCTCCTCCTTTTTGAGGAAGTCGGTTGATAAAAAATAGCATACTATCAAATAGCGAAATAAGCTATAGAACATTATATTCAATGCAAAATGTAAGCTTAATTGTTAGATGGATATTTATATGGCAATGTTATGGCCTTTTTATTTATCTACTATTTATTGTATTTAATATTTAAATCTATTATTTATTTTCCGTACTATGTCTATGAAGTTTTATTAAGTTGATTCTTGCTAAGTTTTAAGCTCCTATTTTTCACAGCTTAAGATGTACCTACTATATTAAACGATTTGAAATCATATATATTTTTATTCAGAAAACTAGCACTGCCCGCGGCTCCGCCAGCGTTCAGGTGATCAAAAACCAAATTCTTAGGTTTTACATATTAGTATACTCTTACATTGCAGCTTTTGTTTTTTTTTCTCAGAAATGAGACATTTTCCCGCGGTATAAAGTACCCTGACCTATGTGATCTATGTTGACCCGGATAATCAGCTATCACCATACCAAATTTCATCAAAATCCTTCCAGTGACTTTTCTGTGATGCGGTAACAGACAGACAGACAAGAATTCTAAAAACTATAGATTCGGCCGTTGCATTTGAAGATTATATTTTGTTTGATGTCTTGAAATTTTGTGTTTGAGGTGAAATGATCCCTCTTCGTGTGTATAAAACGATCCCTGGAATCATATTACCCCATTAGTATTTTTTAAAACTTTTATTTAACTTGTAATGTATGTCTGTACGTATATAAGTGTGTATGTGTGTATGTGTGTTTGTAATTGACCTTAATTTGAACGTTAAATTTGAACTACTTCCCGGTGTTCGATTGAGCTGGAATTTTGCATACTTATGCTAGTCCGGTGACAATGCAATATTTTGATACCATCGAGCTGATCTGAACGTGGAGCCAGGGTGTAGAGACTGGAACTACTTGATGGCGAATAGTAGGACAGTTGAATTTGGGCTGGTATTTTTTTATCATGAGTAATTTCCATTACATATGATGGCGAGAGTCTGAAGATAAAGCTAAAAAATTGCCACTGGAACTCCGCTTTTATATCATATTAATCAAGTAATGTAATAAATTGATGGGTTTGATTTGTTTTAAAGTTTATTTTCTTCTTTTTAGAGCATTTAAATCAAAGCTTGTTTTTAAAAATGTTTTTTTTAATTTGAATTTTTATTTTTACAGATCGTGCCGCGAGTTTACAAACGTAAAACCACTCGCCAAAATTGGCCTGAGAAACAGTCTTTATTTATTTTTTTTATTATGAAAAAGAGTTTATTTGTTTATTTATATTTTATTAGTTATATAAACCTTAAAACTTTTGTTACCATTGTTTAACGTTTAATTTGGTTGATTTAGTAAGAAAAAAAAATGATCTTCAATGTAACTCAAGACCTAAAATGTTATATATAACACGCTTAAATATGTTTGCTGCTTTAAGCAATACATATGATTAAAATAAACAGCTGGGTGTTTTATTTTGTTAATATTAAATATTGTAGGGTATAAAATGATCATTTTAACCCTTCCCAACGTCTTACTAAACTTTTTTTAAAAGTGACGAAACTAATAAACCACATACATATCATCACAAATGAGTGAGAGCAGTTATAAAGATAAGTAAATTCACTATTCTTAACAATTTAAATCTTGTGTTTTTGTGTAAAACTTTGAACACAGTAAAGATTTTTCCTTAAGGGGATCATTTTGCACGCCTCTTCCCTAGTTACAATTTTATTATATGTAAGGATGACTAACATCATCTTAGGTTAACACACTGTACATATGGACGAGTCCTACACAAAGTTGTTTCAACTTATTTGGCACGTACTACAAGTGCCGATCGAAACTTTCGACTACAGTCAAACATTAACAAAAGCACTTAAAACATACAAATAACATAATAAAATTCATTGTTGCTCAAGCATCGACCGCGGGGGGCCAGACACGACAGATGGTAAGGGGGCTCACGATTAATTTGACATTAAATTCAATAATAACCTCCCATTTATTGCGTAATTTCCTACCAATTACGTTTCATTTATCGTTCTGTAACGAGGTTAGCGCGGGATGAGTGTGAGACCGTTTGTTTTTCTAGTTTTACTTAGTACTAGATATTATTAGTTTTCCTTTACTGTATTCTATTATTATAAAGCTTGTGAAGAATTTAACAAAGCTTTAACATAAGTTCTCAAAAGCTCTAAATGTTTTTAAAATTAATTAGAAGGTTTGTTAAATATTTATGATTATGATACACGGTACGTTTACAATGAAATAAAATAAAGCTTAAATTTTCTATTTATGTGGTGATACCCATTGTTTTATAGTTACTTGTTAGTTATTTCATTATGTATTGTTATTATATTGATAACGAAATTTTGATAGTCAATGCTCCATTATATTTTGAGACCACTTTAAAGATGAGCATTAATTTTAAAACAATTGAAACCATTGTTATTTTTAACTAGCTAACAAATTTCTATGAAATTTTTCATTATTTACGAAAATTATTATTTTTATTTACGCTTGTAATGACGTCATCGAACAAATTCCCCGCCGAGCAGCGCATGAGCACTCCACTGAATCTATTGCAGAACACTCGAGTATTAAAATCAAATTTTAAAATCACTATTGTCAGCTATCAAGGGTTGAACGATTATTTATTGATAATTACATTTATAAAGGCGTATTTTTTATTCCATTACAAATAATTTAATATTTTAGCATTAAAATTGTATTTCTTATATACGACAATTAAATCACTTAGTTTATGAGTCGAATTTATGAATTATTTTTATAGAGGCTCGAAACTCTGGATTTGAACCTGCTCCTCTCCGCCACAATCTACCATTGGGCCACAACTGCGTTTTAATTTTTTTTAAGCAAACGTATGCTTACATGCAGTACGAAATACACTTAACAAGGTAGACAAAGGAAACGGGATGCCAACCGTTGCGATTGACACGACGATTGTCCTCTTCAAACCACATTTTACATATTTTTTTGCAATATTCCTTCGACATAAAACTTTTACATTAATAGCAATGAGCTTACAAGATCATACTTGCAGATTAAATTCACATATCTGATTTTTATACTATTGAGCTTTGAAAGCTTTACAGTTAAACTTTCACTCTAGTTTTTATCTAATTGAAGTTAAAAAAAAAACTTTATAATTTCCACAATGATTGTTACATAAAACTGCAGTCATGTATGCATTTGCTATTGCCGTACATAAAATAAAAACATTGCCGGCTGCGAATCGTTTAAGCTACCTTTTACCGACAAACCCTTTCAACGCTCGCTGTATACCAGAGCGTTTCAGATGCAATTTCAAGAAAAAAACAATAAACCAACGATTACACGTTTTAGCTTAAAAATTGTGAATATTAGTCGAAATCGTTAATTCAATGTAAAGAATTGATACAACAATATTTATGGTAAATAAGTTATACAAAAGTGACTCTACTATAGAGCTTTTAAAATTGTAGAGCATATTTTAGTAAGAGAATGTGAATCCTATAGATAATTCTTATAGAAATCCTTACCTTAAAATAAATTGGTGTACGAATGAAAGCAAGCACCGATAACCACACTCACCCGTTCAATCTGGGTACATTGGGGCAGGCAGTAGTTTTTCAAATATGCAATTTACTGATTTAAAAAAAAAGAAAACGTGCGTGGGACGGGGTGCCCGAGCGGACCATGGAAAATGGCTTAAAAAAGAAACGAAAAAACTATGTAAAAATACCCCCATAGGTACAGTATGGTAAGTAGTGCGTCTGGCTAATTTGTTACTCTATCAAAAGATTTTAACGTGTATGTTGTACGAATACACTGTAGGTACTCGAACATGAAAAAAATGGTGAATTTTGTTAGAAAAATTTGAATATCGTGTAGGTATCACGTGTATGTGATTTTACGATTTAAAATCAAGTTAAAGGTGTGCATATAGAATAAAAGTTTTATGTAAATAACTCTTTAAAAGTTACATAAAACCCGAAGATGTGTATAATAATATCTATTTATATATTTAAATACTGGAAAATGACTATAACATTTATGGTTCTTTTTGTATAAATACTTGCTTTATTTTTCACTCGCCTTTGCATATATGTATAACTCGAAAATGTTCTAGGTGTTCAAATACCGATGTATACTAATTTTCATAGTGATCGGTTGAACGGGGTAGAATTTAATGCGATGCAGCACCATCTAGTAACAACTTACAATGCAAACAAGTAACATAAAACACTTTTATGTCGAAAATTAAAACCAGTTGGTAAAGAATTTTCGTAGATTTGCTGCTTTCGCAAACGAAAATTATACGGTTACTCATTATATATAGATATCATATTATTCTATTGGCATCAAATGTTTATTATGTAATAGAGCCCAAACCAACAGATTTTAGATGTATTTATTGTATATTATACGCTTTTTCACATAAAATGTCGTAATTATTGTGGACAAACAAGTACTATAGAAGTAAAGTCGCAGGTAAGAGTTAATTTTTTTTTCTTTGATTTACGAAATGTAAACTATGAAATCTTACAAAGATCTTATCTTAAAACGATTTTTACATTTTTTTGTATTTTTTTTTATTTTAATGAATAAATGAAAGTATTTTCGACATGATATTTTAAAAAAAACTTATCTATACATATAATAAAATTGTAACTAATCCGAATCTGTACATTAAATATTTTTTTTGGAAAATCTTATTGAAATAGACATTAAGGCCGACTCTACAGTTCTTAGAATTTTTGTCTGTCTGTCCGTTACCGCATCACGGAAAAATCACTGGAGGGATTTTGATGAAATTTGGTATGATGATAGCTGATTATCCGGCTCAACATATAGGATACTTTTTACAGCGAGAAAATATCTCATCTCTGAGAAATCGATACTAAACGCTAAAACGTAAGTAGGGACGAACCCGAGCGAAGCGAGGGTTAGTGGCTAGTAAATCATTATTATACAAATTATTTAATACTAAAATGTATCGTTCGTCACTCTAATATATTTATAAGCATAATATTGTATATATCTATACAGTATCAAATACCCATATTCGTAATTAAATTGAATAGAAAATTCACACCGCCATTACCGTGACAGAATAAACACACTCGATTTCTGAACGTTTAAAGTAGTCACGTAAGTTGAACTATTCTTTTAAGCCCAAACCTTATATTAACTACGAATAGAGACCTCGTAGTCTACCATTAGATATTTTACGCTATTTACATCCTTAAAACGATGTATTAAAGCTCATATTACCATAATTAACTAGAACTAGTAATTTGTGATATCGTAGAAAAGGCAAATAAGAACGGTATTATATAATACATTATAGGGCATCATTAAAAGCACATAGAAAGAAATGTAAGCAACAATTAAAGCTACAGTTCGCAATTAAAATAATGGCTGTCACACCTATAAGACAATTAGGTGGTAGAAAATAGTAGAAATAAATTCTGTTTTGGTAGTTTCCATTTAATTAGGGCTAATCAAAAAAACGTATCGTAATAGTATAAAATGTGTGGTGTTTTGTCGTGGTCTCTTGGTAGATGTTAATGAAAGCTAATTATGTATTCTGCGCTTAAAATCGGACCCCAGGGTGATTTTTGGTCATTAAGTTTGTTGTGGCTTTTCGTAGTTACAGCTTACGTATTTTTAACGAGTAAAATTTGTGACGTTTTCGTGATGAATTAAGTTTATTAAACTAATACTAATTATATAAATGTATATGTAATTATTGAAAGTGTTTTGATTAATTACAGAATGTTGAAAATCAACCTTTCATCGTCATACAAAATTTGTTGTAATACCAATTTCTAACGCTAGCGAAACCGTTTTAGAGTGACGTGTAGAAAAAAAAATATTAGGTAAATCATTTAGGCATAAGTTTCTTATATAGAATCAATCTTAAATTTTTATTCTACACATTATTATAATAAAAGTGTAACTGATCGCTGTCTGTACATGGAAGATATTTGAGAAAAACTATTATTGTAGGACTTTATTAATGCAATAAAACCTAAAAATTCTTTATCTGTTTGTCTGTGCGTTTGTGCGCGCTAATCTCTGAAACGGCAAAACCGATTTGGGTGCGGTTTTCATTAATGTAATTGTGGTAAACTTTCTGTTTTACTTCAATCAGTTCTTAAATAAAAAAGTTATATCAATTTAAAGAATCACCTAAGGACGAACCCGAGGGAAGCGAGGGTGAGTCGTTAGTATAGAATATGAATTTATTTTTAAGATAATGTAAAATTATAGGCCAATTATCCATCAATATATTTGAATCGTAACAAGGTATTACTACATGGTGACCTCTGCAAGTAGCATGGACAGAGCTATACGTTAGGTTAGATTAATGAAAGTCTGTAGGTACCCTATTAACTATTAAGCGATAAATTATGATAAATGATAATTATTACAGAAGTATAAGCTAAAAGTGTTTAAATGTTAGTAGTTTTCAGTAAATAGTGCTTGAAATTGAATTATTTTCCAAGAATAATAATGATATTTTACTTAGAAAATAATTCATTTACTGTCATGGCAGGCAGTGCTTATAAATAAGCTTTTAATCAAATGAAAGCTTAAAGATATCTTAATGTTAGTAAATTTTGAAGCTTACAGAAATATAGAATTAGAATTTACGGACGAATTTTACGATTGTTTTAAAAATAAAATAGAAGTTGTAATAAAAGCTTGTAATGTTTTAAGAAACCATAAGCACCTTTTCATATTTGAACATTAGAAATCTACACTATATGTATGTGTATATAAAATTCCCGTGTCACGATGTTAGTCCACGATGAACTCTGAAACTACTTATACGACCTTAACGTAATTTTTTTAAATGTGTGATTTGTTCCAACTTGAAACATATGATTTTATCCCGATTATTTCCTTTTTAATTACAAAATTAACGATGTTCAAACAAACATCAATTTTTTCATTTTAAGTTTTATTTATTTAACAGTGGCCAGGTCCTGCTAGTGTTGTAATATGTTATAATATATAACTCAGGTATAATATAAAGTTGAAATAGCAGTATGAAAAAATAATTTATATTTGTATATCATACTTATATATAGTTGATCTCAATTCTCGTCTCAGATTACTGAGATTTCGAGATACAAATGAACCTAATGATTAATATAAAACAATATGATATTGTACACTCTTGGCCTACTAACTCTTTGATTGTGCGAGTGTTTTACACGCATTTTAATTATCCTTATTAACAATTACAAGCAATACACGAATGTGGGTCAAGACGGTTAAAAGGAATAAATCAAGCCAGCTATGATCTCATATATTTCTGGCTATTTAGCTGTTTATTTCGACACTCTTATCGCTTATATAATAAAGTCGAGTATAGGTAATGTTGGTGTCAAATTATACTGGTCCTTTAAAGGCCACTAGCGTCATTACATTATTTTAAGATCATTATATTGCCACTATGTAATTCGTGATTGATACTACAACGAGTCGATAATGATTAAAGGATAGATCACCCGAAGGCTTAACAAGATGTTTATCGCTAAATAGCTAATCTAGTCGTATTTGCCTTTGGAAGAAAAAAATATGATATATGAATATAATTAACTTGTCAGTCAGATGGTAAGGTATATTACAAATTACTGTAAATACAAGTAAATTGGTACGTGACATTTATTATTTTTTTACTAACATAATTATAATTTATATTTTTTAGGTAAATTGCTACTTTAAAATCTTCAGTAAATCGTCAAATTCGTTATAAGGATAGGTATGTTTTTGTAATAATTACGTGGTATATATAAAGAAAATTAATGTTTTATATAAGGATAATATAGTTTTTTTATTACAAATGCACAAACTAAAAATTCTAAAGATCGTTTTATAGTTTTAGGGATGATCCACTTTTTTAAAATAACCTTGCAATTATACTAATATATAATATATATGTATAAGTTGTAAGATTTTAACATGAAAATATTTTTATAATACTTATGCGTTCCACGTGATTGAATCGTCCCTAAGATAAGGAAAATGGATCTGGATGAAGTTTCGGACAGAGATAGATTATAGCCTAGAATAGAACATAGGTTCCTTTTTATCTTAGATAGATATAGGCATAGATTTGTTTTTGTTTTTCACTAGGGATGAACCCGAGCGAAGTGAGAGTGAGTTGTTAGTTTAAACATATAATAAAATTGTAACGAAGCCGAATCTGTACATTAAATATTTTTTGGAAAATCTTATTGAAATAAACATTATTATCGATACAGAGTCCGAATCTATAGTTTTTAGAATATTTGTCTGTCTGTTTGTCTGTCTGTTACCGCATCACAGAAAAACCACTGGAGAGATTTTGATGAAATTTGGTATGATGATAGCTGGTTATCCGGGTCAACATATAGGATACTTTTTACCGCGGGAATATCTCATTTCTGAGAAAAAATACAAAAACTGCATTGTAAGAGTGTACTAATATGTAAAACCTAAGAATTTGGTTTTTGGTCATCTGAACGCGAGCGGAGCCGCGGGCAATGCTAGTTTTCAATAAAATTAACGGGTATACAGCTTGATATTTATATTTTATTTAACCTTTATTCTAAGCATAGTTCAATTTAAAATAATAAAAGCTACATAATGGTATTAATAATCGTTAAACTTATTAGCAATTTATTGCATATGTGAAATATTTCCGATAACACCAATAATAATAAATTTAGTCGATAAAAATTGTTATAGTAAAAAGTCCTTATATAAAAAAAAACGAATAATAAAAGTAAGTGTATTGTAAAGTTCTAATTCTCTTGCATTTAAAACTGATAATTGTTCATTATGATTCCTAAGACATTAAAAATCGTATTTAATAAACGTTGAAAAATTTGTAATTGGTGAAATCAACCAAATAACATGGTAACAATCAATTTTAACTAACTATTAAATAGAAAACGAATCGGCCAGCTATAAAGAACCCGATAAAATTACAAAAGAAATCTATAAAATGATTAAAATTTTCTAATCGCACCAATTAGTGAGTGAATTTATGGTCTCGCTTATTAAAGTTACTCGCACGGTGTAAGAACAAAACTAGAAATGGCTTCAAGCGTGTTAGGGGATCGAAGTCAAAATCATTCAAAACGCCGCCACCTTATAATTTCTCTAAAATATTTTCAACTTTTAACCTTTTCCTGTTCAAAATAAAGTCTTCACTTTTGTAATATTATATTAAAAATACAAAAAGACTTTTAAAAGTCTCTTTAGAAATCAATCAATTAAAGCTTTATACAGGGTCATTTTTAATTTACTGAAAACCTTTTGGGAATACACTATTTACAACATAACAACAACATCTGTAAGAAAAAAATATCTTAAATTTACCAAAAATAAAAATATTTTTATTGCACCTTCTAAACGGTAATAGTCCAGCATTAGCAAAAGAAAGTGCGTGTACCGTCTAGGGGTAGAGGTGGAGGGGTGTAGGCAGCCGCGCTTACTCATTTAAACTTAGCCAGAAGCTAGAACTTTAAAGTTTAGAAGGTGCAAAAAAAATATTTTTATTTGTGAATGAAAATGAAATGATGTTGTTGAGATGTAAATAGTATATTCCCAAAAGGTTTTCAGTAAATTAAAAATGACCCTGTATAATAATAAAACAATATGTATAGGCAACATTCTTAAGCACAATGATCATGTTAGTAATGACATGGCACTTATAATAAATTTAATGTTCTAAGGTCACCGCGGCCGCACAGAGAATAAGCGGGATTTTTTTTAAATTCAACAATGCTCTGTAATTACGATATTATGCCTAAAAGAACTGCGTCGGCAGAGGAATTCAATACAATAGTATCTGTGAAGATGTGGACCAGTGAGGTAATTACTTAAGTACCTTTTATGTATAATTTTCAACTGACCTTTTCATTTTATTGATTTTATTTATATGACATCTTAATCTATACATATAATAAAATTGTAACTAAGCCGAATCTGTACATTAAATATTTTTTGGAAAATCTTATAGAAATAAACATTATTGTCCATACAGAGGCCGAATCTAGTGTTTAGAATTTTTGTCTGTCTGTCTGTTACCGCATCACAGAAAAAACTACTGGAGAGGTTTTGATGAAATTTGGTATGGTGGTTATCCGGGTCAACATATAGGGTACTTTGTACCGCGGGAAAATGTATCATTTCTGAGAAAAAATACAAAAACTTCAATGTAAGAGTATACTAATATGTAAAACCTAAGAATTTGGTTTTTGATCATCTGAACGCGGGCGGGGCCGCGGGAAATGCTAGTGTATGTATAATTTTCAATACTTCCTTTCGAAGCCTAATCGTGAAGTAATATGGAAATATTCAGCTAGAGGTTATCAAAATAATAGGACAAATTTAAAATTAAAATTTACGCACACACTAAATTTATAAAGAAATATTGGAATACAATAGTTCTCTAATTTTAATTCGAATGCACGTTTTACTTGAATATAAAATCATAATGTGCTTCAGAGACCTCACTATAAACCCCAAGCCCTATACATCACCCTTTGCATTTGACGATAAAAACTCTTCTAATTAGGTCGTCAAGTGTGGCGTCGGCACAATAATAATTAACACTGGTTGGTAATGAAGCGGGTATAAAACTAATTGGGCGCGAGTTCGATTCCGACTGATTGACTATTGTTAATTCACGACGCGAAGGAACCCACACGTTAAAAATATAATTTATTTTTCTCATATTTAAATTAAATTTAACTGCCATATTAAGTTGATAAGAACAAGACAAGTTTTATTAATGATAAAACAACATTATAGAAATAAATTTAGTAGAGATATTAATATTGAAATCTATCTATACATATAATAAAATTTTAACTGAGTCGAATCTGTACATTAAATATTTTTTGGAAAATCTTATTTAAATATTCATTATTATCGATACAGAGGTCGAATCTATAGTTTTTAGAATTTTTACTTGTCTGTCTGTCTGAGAGCGCATCACGAGAAAACAACTGGACATATTTTGATGATTTTGACAATAAATATTTTTCTATAATATTGCCCTAAAATAAAAATAAAATTGTAATCGCAGACCGAGTAGCTTAGCCAAGCTGTCTACAATCGATTTTTATCCATTATATTACCCACATAACAGAAAATTATAATATTTAATACTTCCTTTGGTTTACCATGGAACTAGATGGTGCTGTGTGTTAATGTTCCAACATATTTATTTATATTTATTAAGGATAACGTGCTCCCCAGAACGGAAATATAACTGAGAATTTCATAAAAAATACTTCCAACAAGTAATTAAATAAAAAAAAAATACGAGCTACGATGTCACAGATACACATCTTAAAATTATAACACCTCTTTTTGTGTCGGAGGTTGAAAAATGATTCTGGCCACGTGACATAATGTTTAGATATCCCATTTTCAAGCGTTCTTTAAATGTCTATTAATATGTAGAGATATATGTCAAATGCCTAAGGCCGGCAAGAGTCTAGACATCTGAAAGTTCACTAACAGTTTGGGGAAATATCATAGGATTTGCATTATAGTAGGCTATAACAGTCCAGATTTCATCTAAGAAGTTAAACATAATATTATAAAGTTTATAAATAAATAAATATAATCTTAGTACTTTTTTAGTGTTTTTTTAATTTCTAGGTTTGAAAAACACAGAATATTTGTGTGCTTTAAATGATTTTCTAGAAATTATTAGGAACGATAAGATCGTTTCCAGGCTCTTTCAGTGTTGAATATTAAAATTTGTATTAATTTATTTTACAAAATAAAGATAAGAACTATATTTTCTGTCAGCAGTTTATTTTCTAAATTGTATCTTAATTGTTGGTAGAATTTTTACTTATTAATATAGATACATACTATTTCAGAAATACCAATATTAAATAAAGACATTCGAGTTACCAACAACTATCCCCTTTTCCAAATCTAATCGTTAAACGCTAATGCACAGAATTTTGTATTTTAAATCGAAAGCCGCCTGCCGTCGATCAGCTAGTTGAAATGGGAAATCAGTCAATAATGCACTAATTTCCCCTCCTTAATGGCTCAGTCCGGCCTCTACTCAGACAAGTTACGACACAGCAAGTTGTGTGTAATCAAATTACTTAGTTTTAACTTATACTGAACACTTTCTTTCTATATTATAGAGCATTGTGGAATAATATTTATACAGCTAAAATTTTAAATTCATTAATTTAGTACCAAAATACTATACCAGTCCATTTTTAGGCAAAACTAAAAATATAATTCATTCAAATAGACCTTTTACAAGCACTTTTCGTAAATTTAACATTTCCATTAAGCTCCAAAAGTGCTGTAAAGAATCTGGTAACGTGTTTTATTATATGGTAAAGTGAATTTTACTTTCATATTGAATTAAAAAATAGTCTATGTCAACGTTTTGTGAAGTGAAAACTACTATAGGCAGGTTTGGATGGGGAGTATATTCACGTAAGTCGTCATCGACATGGTCACGTGACGTGTTAACACTAACACTCAGAGTGTCGATAGATGTCAAAACCAGATAAATGTAAACAGTATTAATTTACAAATTTTAATTTCAGATCAAACAATTAATTTGAATATCCAAAAATAATAACTGTTTGTTTATAATTTTAAGTTTTCACTTCTGTCGGCAGTCCTCATGACTGTTTTTCCAATTGAATTAAAATCTCATCATATTATAATTCTATACCAAGTTATTTTAAATACTATGACACTTTAATCATAAAGAAAAATCATAAACCAAGTTTTGACGCTTTAGAAAAGAAGTTTATAAGGATTTAGAGATCTCAAAAAAATATTATTGAAGACATATTATTTTGTATTTAGTTATATTTAAATATGATATTTTGAACAACGTAGGATTTAATGCGACAGTTAATTAAAAAAAATATGACATCAGGCGCTAGTGTTTAATGTCAGTGTTTTCAAACTAATAACTAATTTTATTCTAGTGTCAATAGAATGAAAAAAAACCATATGAGACAATTATAATTGAAAGGAAATAATAATAAAATAATAAAGTTTACAATACAAGCTTTTCTCGCAAATAACTTGCTATATATATTAAACTAGCATTGCCCGCGGCTCCGCCCGCGTCCAGGTGACCAAAAACCAAATTCTTAGGTTTTACATATTAGTATACTCTTACAATGCAGTTTTTGTATATTCTCTCAGAAATGAGATATTTTTCCGCTGTAAAAAGTATCCTATATGTTGACCCGGATAAACAGCTATCATCATACCAAATTTCATCAAAATCTGTCCAGTGGTTTTCTCGTGATGCGGTAACAGACAAACAGACGGATAGACAAACAGACAGACAGATAAAAATTCTAAAAACTATAGATTCGGCCTCTGTATCGATAATAATGCCTATTTCAATAAGATTTTCCAAAAAATATTTAATGTACAGATTCGACTTAGTTACAACTTTATTATATGTATAGATAGTTCTGGGTAAAAATTCACACACGGTTTCTCCACTCGCGAAGGTTATTCCTTACAAAACATTATCCGCTGAAAACCCATTAAATTTGCATATGTCACGTTCAGTATAATAACATTAGCGAAAATAAACTAAGTTTTCCTTACGATAAGCTCTCGTACAATCCCGCTCGTCCTTCGATGTGTAATGACAATATTAGTATAGGGACTTTCCAGTGTAAAAATAGTTATATTATGTTATAGACTAGCGTTTTCCTACAATTCTACTTTTAATTTGTAATATGATTTTTATTTAATATTAGAAATGGCAGAATGTTTGTTTGTTTTTTATACTTCACGCTTTAAGGGTTACGAAAGGAAAAAGTTGTATGCATAGATATTAAATTTTAAATCCATAGATAAGCCTTCATCACACTTTTTACCGGTGGTAGGACTCTGTCAAGCCTGAGGAGTCCGACTGGATGGGTACCACCAGCTTATCTATTTCTCCCGCCAAGCAACAATGATTGCATTGTTGTCTTCCGGTTTGAAGGATAAGGTAGCCAGCGCAATTACAGGCAAGAGGCATATCATCTTAGTCCTCACAGTGACAACGCACCCGCGGTTCTGTATTTTTGTAACATAAACCCTAAATGCATGAACCGTAGGTGTTATGGGCGACAGGTACCGCTTTCCATCAGGTGGGCTGTCTGCTCGTTTGTCACTGAATACCATAAAAAAAAATTAAATCACTTGAAAATGCGCCTACATTGAGATCATTAAGATGAACGAGCTCACTCATCCCATCATCAATCGTTCTAAGACAACAGTCAGGTACACTCTTGACACTTTGCTTTATATTTTTTTTTATCTTAATAAATTTCTATTTAATATAGTAATTAATTAATATAGTAATTAAGGAAATTGTAATAAATTTTTCAATATTTTTTCAAAAATAATTACAATGCTTCCAATATTTTTTTCCTTCTATTGCGAATAAAAGAGTATTCATGTTATATGAGAAAGAGAGAAAGAGAGTAAACTTTTTAGTATGAATGAGTGAGACGTATTATATTTGGTACTTAAATGCCATACGTTTTAATGTTAACGAATATATACACGAATCACGGAAACATAACCTATTAAAAACGCGATAGTGCACATCTAGGGACTGAATTTTTTGCATAGACATAATTTATAGACGAGGTCAAAGTATGGTCCAATAACAAAATTTTAATATTTTTTTAAATGCTAATTAATTAGTAGGTATCGGTTTAGGTTTAGCAAAATTTAAAACCTATAATATTCTAAATAACTTCATTAGAATCTATAAATATTTTACTTATTTCCATATTAAATGTTCTCACACAAAAACCGACACGTGTAGAATGAACTTAAATTGTATACAACGTAATAAGTTTTATAATTAACCAATAAATTAGAAATCAATCTATAATTTATACGTGACCTTACAGCACTCGAATTATTAACAATCACTCATTATAGCATTCAAAGCTAATTTTAGCGTTCCGCAAGCGTTAGGTCATCGTCGGAAACTATTAAAAATATGATATTAATTGAGAAATTTTCAGTTGAACTTCTTCTACGCAGCAATTTAGTAAAGGATTGTCGTAATTTTTTGAATAATTACGATTCGTTATTATAATTTGGTAATTTGGTTCGTTAACTACGGTCATCACGAACCAAAATTGACAGAGGTTTCTTTATATCCGGATATCTAAGGTAGTTTTCATGGGATTAGAAAGTTATTTCGAGAAGCTAAGGCGAATAGTTTAGTATAAAGTTAAGTTTTACTTTCTTACATCAAAAAAAAAATAAAAGATTAAAGCCTCAATCTTTCTTTTAGGTCTTACTCTTCTCCTTTTAAGTTCACTGTAATTTCATAGTAACTAGCTGGCATAGAAAAGATCGGTATTCAGTCTAACATTATTTTTAAGGAATATTGAATGGGTTTTTAATAATAGTTTATATTTTCAATACTAGAATGTTTAGAATAATTTGAAAAAATACCTGCAAAGTACATCTCGTACTAGCAGCATACCCCAGATTTAACTTAATCGCTTTGCTCCTTAAGGCCTTTAGTTTAACAAAAGTTAAAATATATTTTTCATGAATTTATCCAAAGCATACTTTAAATATCGTATTTAACGTTGCCCATAAAAATATTATTTTTCATACAAACAACTCTACTTCTTTAGAGTTTAAATAACATAACTTTGTAAGCGGTTACCTAATGGGGCACATAAAAATAAAAATTATGTATCAAAATTTCAGCTACGCGTATCGAATGCCCCATTCTCATTGATCTTGTATAGACGTTGATTCAAAAGATATTAATTGGCGGAACCTTCTTCAAGTAAAAATCTCTCTAACTTTTAAATAATATTCTATTAAATTTCATAATAATTATAATCGATGCACGCTAATTAGCAGTCATGTGGGAAGTGGTAATTACAGTGGTAATTATTACGGTCGTAATCGTTGCTTAAAGAGACGAAAATTATCAGACGTCTAGCTTTTTACCTATAATAATTATTTGATAGAACCTGTTTATCTAGTCAAAAACCTTGGAACTTTCTGACTACAAACCTGTACGAATATTTACATTTTATGTGCATAGATAATATTTTGCTATGCATCTGTGAACCAGAGCGTAATGATTTCTGTCACATATTTCTTTTTAGTTTTATTAATGTTTATATTATACTAGCGACTCAACCTCGCTTCGCTCGGGTTTGTCCCTTGGTAGTTTTTTAATTTAAAATTGATATAGTATGTTATCCTTAACGAGAGACGACATTGCCATCGCGGATTTTCCTGTAGTACTATATAAGATACACAATTCCACCATACATTATTTTGTTATATCTCAAAGGGCTTAGGCAGCGTTTTCTTAAAAACTTAACAAATTATATACTAAAACCTTTATCGAGAACCACTCCATCCATTGGTGATAACAACATGAAAATCGGTGCAGCAGTTTTTGCGTATATCGCGAACAGACAGACAGACGCGGTGGAGGACTTTGTTTTATAATATGTTGTGACTAGTTAGGTTGCGTTCCCATACAAATTATCATCGCCATTTTCACTCTCTTAAGGGATGATTTCTAGGATAAAAACTGTCTTATTTCCTTTTCAAGAAAAGTCGATATTTCAACAAAAATATTGTATATTTAAAAAAAACAAATACATTAAATGTCAAACCGTTTCTTTTTTTTATGAACATAATAATTAAATAGATCATATGTATATTAATATAAAAAAATTGTAACATTTTCAACCCTATATTAATATAAATTTAATATTGCATAGTACCATGTCATTAACGTATGCTAATAAAAAATGTTATTGTAATGAATACTTATAGTACGTTTATTATGAAATAATACCTACTTATTAATTTGTTATACAGTTAAAATTTTCTAGAAACTTTAGTAGGAAAATTTTTATATGGGATTATGTAAAGAAAATTGTTTAGTTATATACTAAATGTTTTCTTGTTTATATCACATAAACATACATACATAAATTATATATTACAGTTAAAGAAAATATTTTGAAACTAGCGACTTACCCTCGCTTCGCTCGGGTTCGTCTCTCGTTGGTACTTTAAATTGACATAACTTTTTTGCTTATGAAGCGATTGAAATAAAACAAATACTAAATGTTAAGCGAAGCATCCTACATTATATTAGAGAAAACCGCACCCAAATCGGTTAAGCCGTTTCTGAGATTAGCACGCACAAGCAAACAGACAAAAATTGTAAAAATCTATGTTTTTGGTTCTATTGCGTTAATATAGACCCCAAATAATAGTTTTTCTCAAATCTTTCATGTACAGACAGCACACAGTTACAATTTTATTATATGTAAGTATATGACTTTTCTAAGAACAATAATTAGTTATCTTAATCTAAATTAGATATAATTATGTAAATCATGTTTGCATGTAATGATAAAAACTCTACACTTCCGCACTTCATTGCAAGGTTTAAAGTAATTACAAACAGTCTAAGTACCTATGCTGGTATTTCGTAGGAAATGCCGATATTAATTTGCTTTTTAGCATTTACCGGGTTGTACGCGAATGTTTGACATTTTTATAAAATACCTACTGTACTGCTTCATAGTAATTTTCTTCGAACTCTATATTGTAACGTGAACATAGAGAGTATTCTAAGTATACATTCATATATAATATAGATTGTAATTATATATTTTTGGTATAATAATTATGTATAAAAATTTAGTTATTGAGTCTTTCTGTTTAGTAAGCCTCAGTAACAGCCTGGAGTTGGGAAGTTGGCGGTGTTTCACCCCCGTGCCTCGGAGAACACGTAAAGCCGTCGGTCCTGCGCCTCAATTCTCACTGGTCGTATCTAGAAGTCATCCCACCGGAGTATGAGAGTCACAGAAACAGAGAGTGTTGAGAGTGAGAGAACACGATAAAATCTCCTGCGCAGTTGGCTAGCCTCAATGAAATTGGCCGCCGTGGCCGAAATCGGTCGGAAGGATTATTATTATTGTTATTCTATCTAGTAAACCAACATATTATGTTTAAAAATAACGATCTGATACTCGAATCTAGAACATATATCTAGTTTTTCATTTCATTAACATATTTTAAATCATATTATCTTTCTAAAAAATATCGACCGAGTACTACCTTATACATATATTATTAATCCATCCTTTACACACTCTAAAAGATTAACGAGACCTTAAAAAACACACCTGCTTTTAAACTTTTTCCTTTCTATGAAAAGTTTTGATCGTTTGAAGCATATGGGGTATTTAGTATTCTAACAACGTAAGAGATTGTAGAGAGTTTATCTTATCCCTTGGTTTGATTTCCTATTTGGAACTTTCTAGTACTTCAACTGTACAATGGACATAAAAATAATCTACATGAAAACAATATCCTTTCATAATAACAGCAATGATAATTTTACAGCCCAGGTCTTTGCCCTCTGTATTAATAGGCAATTCATTTACTTTTACTTTTATGCGTCGCCATGACACTAACATTAATAGAGTATTAATTTAGACGTGAATCATCTCTTATGGCCTTTCTAAACGTATGCAAGGACGTCAATTACATATACATGGCATGTTATTAAAATATGTATTTGAGCAATTTATATCAATACTAGCATTGCCCGCTGCTCCGCCCGCGTTCAGATGACCAATAACCAAATTCTTAGGTTTTATATATTACTATACTCTTAAATTCAGTTTTTGTATTTTTTCTCAGAAATGAGATATTTTCTCGCGGTAACAAGTCCTATATGTTGACTCGGATAAGCAGCTATCACCATACCAAATTTCATCAAAATCTGTCCAGTGGTTTTCTCGTGATGCGGTAACAGACAGACAGACAAAAATTCTAAAAACTATAGATTCGGACTCTGTATCGATCGATAATAATGTCTATTTCAATTAGATTTTCCAAAAAATATTTAATGTACAGATTCGACTTAGTTACAATGTAATTATATTGTATTTTATTACTTTAATAAATTGCTTTAAAAAATCACGTGATAGCTTTATAAAGTTACGCAAATAAATTACAAAAATAATAATATTATATTCTAGTTGGACATATGAGTCTTTTATATCAAAAGGACATAGATCTACAAATCTAGGTTGATCTAAGTATTTGAGATACATTGTTAATCCAGTAAATAAAAGATACGACGTACACGAATTTATTTTATATAAAAACAGATAGCTTTCATCTGCGCCTGTTACAGCTTACGCGAAGCTACCAGCTTAGCCAAGTAAATCCTCTTCTAAAAATTTTCCACATGCTCTTACTTATTGGACCTATGATTCGAAAAAATTTTAAATTTTCACCCACTAAGCCATTGAACTACACTAGCTGTAAATATAATAAATTATTAACATATTTCTTTATGAGTTCAAAGCGCGTAGTTAAATTACATATATCTTACTACATCTTTAAAAATTATAGCCTATTTGTTCTCGGATGAATAACCTATACATTACTGCGGCGTTACTGGAAAGTTTCATCAATATCCTTTTTTGCGTGAAAGAGTAACAAACATCCATCCATCCGCACTCCTGTTTATAATATTAGCAATAATAGCGACTTTCCCAACAGTATTGCTCTAGATCATAGTCTATCCCTGTAGTCTATCTAAGGCTATCCAGCCATCACATCCTGAAGAAGTAACAAACATACACACATACAAATCTTATTCAAATTAAAAAAAAAAACATTAAAAAAAACCGACTTCAAGAAAAGACTTCGAAAATATTTGACTAGGTATGTAGGTATAGTAAATGAAAACTACCAATTATTTTTTACTTTTTTAGCACTATCAACAGAAATAGACTTGCAAAGTTTCAAGTCAATATGACAATTAGAAGTAGGTAAAACTCATCATTTTTCCACTCTTAGGGCTAATACTTCATTTTTGAAATTTAAATGGGACCAATCTGGAACTTGTAAACAAAACGAAAATTGTCCAAATCGGTTAATAAATTACGGAGTTCTGAGGTAAAAAATATTAAAAAAAACCAGCCAAATTGAGAACCTCCTCCTTTTTGAGGAAGTCAGTTAAAAAATAATCGAGGTAGAGCTTCTATTGAACCCACGACATCAAAACTGGCTTACGTTTAGCCCCCACTAAGCCACCGAGCTAAACTAAAACAATACCCAGCATATTCCTTTACAGGCCTCGTGAATAAATGAGGACATCTAGCGGCAGCGGGCTAACGCATGCATTATCGCCTAATTACGCCTCGATTATGATCACGTCGCGATTCTGAATATTTCAGCACGGCATTGTTCCGCTGCGCAACGCTTTGTGAGAGCTCAAACACCACCTTTAATATAACATGGTTATAAAAACTTGTTTCTGACCGCAGTTCCGACTTATATATAATTTTGATTAAACATGTATGTATGTATGTATGTACAGTATAAGTTTTTGAAGAATAAAGTAACACGCTAGTTATAGTATTTGCATTTTGTATTTAGTTGCTAACATAAAAATTGAATATTAAATAAAATATATTCCATTATTTTGTAATCTTCCCCGTAAATGTTAGCTAAGGCGTTTGAAAGGTTGGGAACCAAAAATTAAAATATGTGTACGTAAAAACCGCGAAATGAAACCGATTAAATAGTTGCATTTAAAATGTCAAATATTCGTGTAAGCTTAAAAAAGTATTTAAGTTTGTTGTTTAAAAACCGTATTTGTTACCGTCATTTTAGGAACACATAAAAGATAAATATCTAAAGAAAAATCAATTTTTGTGCGCCAGGAACCTTCGCAGGTGTATACGTAATAACTCAGCAGAGTTTCATCACAATGGAATCAATAATTTAGGTACATAGAGAACAAACATACGAATTTTCATTTTTATTTATATATAAGGCTAATGTAAACTTAAATAGCTAAGTATTGAATAGCGTTTCATTTCTAGGTGAACATTAGAGCATCCTGTACAAGTGGAACTCACACACACAACTATACATTACACATTACCACAGCCTAATTATACATCATTATTACTAATTGTACAATACACCGGCTAAGAAGTATTCGCGTCTATTAATGACAAAAGCAATTAGGGTGCACGCACACGTTCACAGCCGTATGTACACTAAGTTATGTTTGTGTTGCCTTCCTGGAACCGTCCGTCTACTTGAATAGAATGTATTCAGAATTACTAGGAAAATTTTGATTTGCTTAATAAATCGTTTTTTTTTCATAATTAAACAATAATCAAGGGGTTTCCTTTTATACATTACGGATATTGCCATTTGGTTCTAGAAACATTGTATTTGCTTCATACGGGTATCGAACCCACATTTTTTGTGGATCTCTGGAGAGAAATATATCTATTGTATCTAGCTCTTATTAAATACATAGGATCATACATTTTATCAAATTCGTTTATCAGATATTGATGTGGTTATTTTTGTTTTTAGACCTAATAACTTACTATATAACTTGACTTCAAATGGTCCACCCGTTCAAATATCTTAAAATGTTAAAGCTAAATGTTTCAAATTGCTATTAAACCGACCAATTACTTTGTAAATTATTGAAATTCTTTAACTTATCTCTCCATTATACATTTACTCCATTATACTGGTATGATAGTGTATATCTATGTTTATTTATACTATATTATTTATTTGTAACATACATCTATACATATAATAAAATTGTAACTAAGCCGAATCTGTACATTAAATATTTTTTGGAAAATCTTATTGAAATGAACATTATTATCGATACAGAGGCCGAATCTATAGTTTTTAGAATTTTTGTCTGTCTGTCTGTTACCGAATCACGACAAAACCAATGGACAGATTTAGATCAAATTTGGTATGATGATAGCTTGTTATCCGGGTCAACATATAGGATACTTTTAACCGCGGGAAAATATCTCATTTCTGAGAAAAAATACAAAAACTGCATTGTAAGAGTATACTAATATGTAAAAGCTAAGAATTTGCTTTTTGGTCATCTGAACGCGGGCGGAGCCGAGGGCAAAGCTAATGTATAATAACATGCTTCAAAGGGAAAAATTGACAGTGAAACTTTGTAACAAAATAGTACGCGAAATTATTGTATATACTTAATATTATAAAAATTAATTAATATTATGCTAATGTACAGGCAGTGGTAGTCCAGTGAAAACGCGCTCGCTTGGGAAACCGAGTGAAGCGACTTCAAATCTCGGGTCCCGCACCTCTGATATTTTCATGTGCGAATCATTTCCAACACGATTACCACTTGTCTTAACGGTGAAGGAAAACATCGTGAGGAAAACTGCATGTTTGAGAGAACCTAGCAAGTTTTCAAAAGACATGTGAAGTCCGCCTACCAGTAATGTATTACGGAAAATCCCAAAATAGTGTTGTGGCTTTAAAAAAATATAGATTAAAAAAATATTTTCTTTAATTATTGGTGTCCTTACACTTAAAAGATTATTTTTTTAATAAAATTTATGTACAATTAAGGTCTAAGTTACTAATGTAAAATCATATTATTATCATTAGTCACAGCAATTTTTAAAGCCTTATAGGCTACATATACAAATAAGGAGTCATTATGCCGCATCTGTATATCGCTGTCGTGCCACTTTACTCTTTATTGCCTTTGTAACAAAGGCCTAATATAGCACTGACATTATTAATACAGTTATTTTTAGATTAATGAATAGATTAGCCCTTGTATCAAATAAGGTTATTTACAAACTATAAAAAATAAACTATATCATAAAAAATATTACCATATTAACAAATTTTTGGGGTTGTATAAGCATTTTTCCATAAATATCTACTATTTACAGAGAGCTTCAAGCTATTACAATTTTCACTTAATGTTTTCAACTTTTTGTCGTTATTCAAAAATTATGTTAATGTGAAATCTATCCTAAGTTTTATTTAAACCAGACAATGGCAAAGAAATGTATGACCAATACAAATTTACATACTACGCGGATTCGAACCAACTATTTCTGACATGCATCAAAATACACTATTATAGTTATTTAAAAAATATACTTATGGGAACCCCTATACTTTCATACCGGAATAAAGAATAAACAAACATTCATACTCGTATATGGGTATTTACTGTACCTAAAACACATAATACGATTGATCGTGTCACTAATAAAAACTTAAAATTATTTTATCAGATATATTGTGTGATATAAAACATAAAACAAAGGTATCACAGCTTGCAAGTGGCAAGCGAAAGCATTAATGTATAGTCATGACCTTTTGGTGAGAGCTTAAAGCATGCGGAGATCACATCGACGGCTCCGTCTCATTGTTGCTTACGACTGTCTATATTCTGTTATAGAAGGCTAATGCTGGCTGTTAAGGTATAATGTATAGGGTCAAAATGGCTATATATAAACCATAATAACGCTTGGAATTATTATTATTTTTCTCAAACCAATCCAAAATGTTATAAAATAGTAGATAAACTTAAATATCGACATTATTACACAATGAGAAAACTACCTCTGGCTTTCTAAAAAGTTTCTTCTAATGAAATATGATGTTAAGTTTTTACAGGCTTCTCCTGTACAAACTCCCTAGATCGTAAGCCTTATCTGTGCCTTCGATCTAAGATGAAGGTCAAGAGTGAGCCAATTTCTAATAAAAAAAAACATATATTTAAAAGACATTAGGTGTTTTTAAGGAGATTCTACTAAAAATAATTCACTTTAATCTAGCTTTCATCACATTAAATCCTGAAACATTCGGACGATTATAACAAGGTTACAAGCAATAAATAAACTATACTTTGCACAAAGTCATGATAACATTATAATTGAAATAATTATTTTCTTCGATTTTAAAAACAAAGAAAATAATGAAACAAATCACAAATGCCTTCAGTATAAAATTCTCTATTTTAGGCAGCATCTACACTTATTGCAGTTTATTATTGCGACACGCAGTGTGCAAGCTGCCTTATTTCATATAGCATTAGTGCAGTCATGAGCTCTCATTAGTGGTGCGCTTAATGGCGCTAAGCATGCGGGCCAGATCGCCTCGGCTGCTCACTCGTTTGTTCCATTGTTGCTTACAACTGTACACACGTTAGCATTACGTTACGTACGCACTGTATAGAAATAGATAGCTGGCTTTAAGTATACATTCGTATGGTACAGTTTGTGTTTGTGAAAGAAAATTTGCCTTGTGATAAAGGAATTGTAATAGGGAAAATTGAAAGCTACTTAGCGAATTATATTTTTCTATTCTTCATCTATAGTAATATTATAGAGAGGTAAAGTTTGTGAGTTTGTGAGATTGTGAATTTGTGACGTTGTAGGGGTAATCTCTGGATCTACTGAACCGATTTAGATGAAATTTGGTAAGAAGATAGTTTGAGACCCTGGGAACGATATAGGGTACGTTAAAATGTAAGTAGGGACGAACCCGAGCGAAGCGAGGGTGAGTCGCTAGTATTATATATATGTGCGATATGGAGCTTAAATATATTACTTTAAGTAATGTAAATACTAAATTCTTATTACTTTTTAGTTTTTATTTATTGTTAAACTTGCCAACAATTAATGATATCATTTCCGTTTTTAACCTGAAGAATCTGACGAAAAAAACTAAATATTAATTACTTACTTTTAAAAAACTTGCAAATTTATATTTTGAGAAAAGCAAATTTAACATATCACGATCTTTGAATAGTACAAACAAATGAAATAATCACATTTAAGTTAGTATAATTACAAGAGAAAACTGGAAATGTTATGCATTCGAACGTATTTTAATTCATAAGTGCGAGTGGACGTTAATGTTACTTGCTATCTCCCCGTTGCTGATTAGGCCCCCTACTACGAGGGCGAGCTTTTTGACGTAGCCGGGTTTTATCGAATTAACTATATTGTGATTTAGTTGTAGGGGTCATCTTTTCATTTTTGGATGTTATGGTCAAACTCAATATATTTATATCAATAGTTTAAAATAAAACATTTAATATATCACATACTAGATTTTACCTATATGTATGTATATAAATATACATCTTATGTACATATGTTATTCATATACCAGAAAATTACAAATACTTTTAATACTGCTTAAACATATTATTTTGCTATTTAAATCCTTAAACCAATTTCAGAACAACTTAAACAAATTAATGAGATCATTAACATTGTCCCTTTATTAAATAGAAAATTTAAAAAAGACATCCGTCAAGAATTACATCGAACGATGTTGGAAAGATTAGCTGAATCATTTAAAATGACTGCCACCCCAATGTTCTTGCATAATATCAACTTCAACACCCTTTCAGAATATTTTAAATAATCGATACGAATAGTGTTAATATTATTTCTGAATTATTTCTTTTCATATCATTTCTATATTATGTAATAAGTAATATTGGTTATTAATGGAATTAAACATCCATGCTAATATTATAAATGTGAAAGTTTGTGAGGATGGATGGATGGAGGGATGGATGGATGGTTGGCTGTTTGTTACTCTTTCACGCCAGAATGGATAAACGCATCTGGATGAAACGTGACACATAGATAGATTATAGTCTAAAATAGTACATAGGTTACCATTTATCCCGAAAAAATGAACGGTTCCCGTGGGATAGATTTTTTTTGGTCTAGGGATGAACCCGAAGCGAAGCGAGGGCGAGTCGCTAGTATCATATAAGTAT
This sequence comes from Brenthis daphne, assembly GCA_947093115.1. Lineage (NCBI taxonomy): Eukaryota > Metazoa > Arthropoda > Insecta > Lepidoptera > Nymphalidae > Brenthis > Brenthis daphne. Next base: position 22,611,015 of record OX352479.1, on the reverse strand, counting down.
TACTCATTATTTCATACAAAAATGTAACTTTATAAATAGTAGAACTTTTAACATAATATATTTAGCATGAAATTAAACTTGCTTACTTAGGAACTAGCACTTCTTGTCGCTCATTTTTGTTGAAATTTAGCTATGTCTTATTTAATAGATCATGTCATTTCTTATTTGTTATTATATGACGTAACAATAATCCATTTTAGCTTTAAACTCTTAACATATTTTAATCATAGCGACAGTTTAGATCGATCTCTGGCAAAAACTCTACCCTTAGTTAATTCAAAGTATAGTCGTAACTAATACTACAAGTTAAATATAATTTTTGATAGCATGTACATTGTGGGATATTACGCAGTCGTTACCAAAACAACATTTATCAAATTCTCACAATCTTACACGACACACTCACACAATCGCAGTTAAAAAGCCTAATCAACATGGATTTTTCGGTTTGCAATCAAGCGAGCGAGTTTCCACAGCCACGGGCGGCAATCGGAAAAATATAATTACCAACATAATCCTCGGCAAATTGGATTAAAAATGAAAAAAAAAGTAGAAAGTGTTTTAGGGAGCGTCATTATTTTTTGCCGAGGGATCGGCTAATTACGACAGATGGATCGGCAGTATGTAATACGCTAATTAATCGATCGACGTGATATCGCGTGAGTTTTTTTTTAATGCTGTACCAATCGAACTTGTTTGTACCTTTTCATTGTGCTCAAGTACATTGGAAAAGGTGCAATAAAACCACTTGATTGTGTGGTGTGTGAAGCTGAAGTTGTTGCGAAATTAATAAGTATCGCTTCATATATTTCAAAATAAAAGTATAGGTATAGTAAAGTTATGTACATTTACCAATCTGTACATAAAGTGCTTTAGATAACTTGAATTGAGGCCACTTTAAGGTGAGCGTTTAAAATATTTAGGTTTCAAAATATGTGTTATATTTAAAGTTTATAAGTCATTTTAAAGTTGTGAATGATTTACCAATATCTAACCAAGACGATGATTTACACAAATATACACATGCAGAAGTTAAAACAATACGTTAATAAAATTGATCACAATTTATAATACACGCAATGTGCACTGTTAGTTAGAGACAATTTGACAATACCCAAGACATGTTCCACAGTAAGACATCTCATCACCTCCTGGTATATCAACCAGAACAACCCTATCTACACCAGATGACCGACATGAGGTGTTATTTTGATATATTTCAAAAACATTCGTCCAGGAATTGGTAACTACCTATGAAGTGAAAGACATCAACAAGCGGGGGGCGCTCGAATGGAGCCAGTTTATTTCGCCCTTCTACCCTTCATTATAATCACTCGCACACAGACACTATCGATCCAGCCTATACACGTTTATACAAGTGATTAGTGTATTTAATTTGAAAATGCTAAGTAGTTGCCTTGTGTTGCTTAACACGCTTGTGTGGGTGTGTGCGTGTAGTAGCAACCCTTTTGCGAAGTGATCGCGATCGTATCGCGATTATAATTTCTATTTTAGTTGCGATTTCGCTGAAATAAATTATTGCTTTGTTGCGGAAAAGTAATAGCAATGAATAAGAGCTTAATGTATGTAATCATCATAAGGTTTTAGAAATAGGGTAATAGTACGTATTGTGACTTATCGTAAGATGAGATCCTGGGATATTTGTACGTGTTTATATCAGCCTATAAGCACCAATTGATCTTTTAATTTATCTAAGAACTACTAATACTCATAAAACTATAAAGAAATATTATAATATCTGATAAATATTTACTGAGTGGTTTGTTATTGATCTAACTTCTGAACTTCTTTGAAGTTAAACCTCCTTTCTCTTGGCATATGGTTTACACAAAGTTGTTTCTTAGTGTGAAAACGTGCTTAAAGCAACAATTAATTTGTGTAAAATTCCTGAAAGCACAATATTAGCAATTCGCAACAACACTTACACAGGAGTAATGACTCGTCTGTCCATATAATCATAGAGCGGCCATTACTTCGTCCAAAAAGGGTGACATACGTTTTGGATCTTGGAGGATAAGTAAATAAAATTTTTTATAACATTTAAATTATTTGTATTATTTTAAAGAAATCAATCATAATATTATGACTTGCATTCTAGTCGTGGAATAGACGTCCGTAACTATAAATGCTTTGACTAATGTACGTGAGCACTAAGCATTACTTACAACTATTCTTTTAAGATGTTCAACCGACCGATTCCGGCCACGGCGGCCAATCTCATTGAGACTAGCCAACTGCGCAGGAGATATTATAGTGCACAAGTGTACCCGCAGACACAAAGTGCACTCTCTATTCCTGTCACTCTCATACTCTGGTGGGACGACCACTCGACACGACCAGTGAGAGTTAAGGCGCAGGACCGACGGCTTTACGTGCTCTCCGAGGCACGGGGGTGAAACACCGCCAACTTCCCAACTCCGGGCTGTTACTGAGGCTTACTATACAGAAAGACTCAATAACTAAACTTAGCCCGACCCGGGACTCGAACCCAGGACCTCCGGGTGTACAGACGCACTTGCTAGTCAGTACATCACCGAGGCAGTTAAACTCTTCTTTATTTCTGCCACCGCATAATTCGACAATTTTAAGAGGCAGATCATATCATTTAACAACCCATTACCTCTTAGCCGGTTTATACAAAGTAGATAATAAAAGACAAGAAACAATTACGCAGATGGGCAACAAGAAAATGATTGAAGAAGCTTTATTCATGTACACGCACGGATCATAAACATAAGTTGTAACTGACAACGCGTACATTGAATAAGTTTCTCCGAAAAAGGGCATGACTTATGGTCACTCTACATTGGGGGTGAAACTCTACGACATTAATTTCGTGAAATGAACCTAATTTACATTTAAATAAGGAGTCGCCTTAGCCGGGATAAGTTGTGAAACTAGCGACCGGGGTCTCTCTTTGCCCAAAGCGACTCCGTATTTCATTACTATAATTCAATTCGAACGATATAATTTATATTGTGCTATATAATATACGCCTTTACCTATATATTATAGTATGAATCATTAAGACAGTTAATAATGGATATTGCAAAGGCTTGCTTGAATACGATATGAAGTTAAATGACGTTCGTATTTTGTTTTACTTTACATTTAATACTATAACCATGTAAAGAAAGACACAAGTTTACTTCTATTTCAATTGTAATGGAGTTTTCATAGTAATTTGTATATATTATAATACTGTTGTGATATTTTAAAATTACGAAGGACTTTTAGTATTACGGGGTAGTTGAAACAATTTGTTATGAACCTAACCTATAATTATTTGACCAAATAACTTTAAGTCAATTATCTTTATTGACATTTACAATTACCATACGACATTGAAGTATCGACACAGCAATATCAGTATTAAAAATCTATTAACATAATTAATGCCACAAAGAAACCGTTACGAAGTTTATACTTTTTTGGGAAACAGGTTTATGAAATTCAATCAAGTCGTTTAATTTTGAGTAAAGCACTCCTTAATATAAATAAGTGAATTACGAAGAAGAATCACAGTTCTCGGGGAAGTTTTAACAACGTGCAATCCAATCGGACCGCGGGACGGGACGGGAGGTCATCAATAACAAAATTAAAAATCCCCCAATTTGAATTTTAATTGCGTCCGATTATAATCGCGATCGCGGAGCGCGGGTGCCCTCGGAACTTTTTTGAACCTCTTAAATAATTCATCTTAAAACTTGCTGCAACTAGTTCGAGCCGGATCGAACCGGTTTAAGGCGGTGAGGGAGTAACTTTAATCCTTATAAATTTCCTTTTTACACAAAGCAATATAAGTAATTAGCATAATTTCGTTGAGTAAATGAAATATGGTAATGAGGGGGGGCGCAACCCCTTCTTGGGCGGATGGGAGAGGGTGGAAAGGACCCTCAGTCGCATCCTCATTGATACTCGTCACCGCTCGATGTAGTGATGATTACAATTAAATTATCCGCCGTTCAACGACAGCCATTTTGTTCCGATTTGAAAATTTAGATTAATAAATATAGGTACACAGCCGAAGCGCTAAATAATTTTAAAATATGTATGTATCAATATTTTGCGTTAAAGAAAGCAAGCCGACCTTTTAAAGTTTTAGAAATCGAACTATTTTATTATTTATATCGAATGAATATTAAAAATAAAATATAAAAAATAAAACGACGTTTAATTTTAACGAATCTCAGTTTTTACCTAACTATACGTACTTAGAATATTCGGAAAAGCTCACTCAATAGAAGTCCAATTAAAATCTAAGTGCTAATAAATTCCGAAAGGAATCGAACCGACGAATGCTCCACTTCGTGAAATGCCTCCGCGATAAAAGGTCTTCGAAAACACAATACCGCGTTTCTACCCCTCGTCTCTATGTTGGAGCGGGATGGCGCTATCCAAGACAATACAAGTATGACAGAGACGGGGACCAATTGGAATTAATTAATTATAATTAAGTTTTAAGTTGACGCGCCGGTTACGAGTAAGCGTACTTTCGTTTAGAATGCGCTTGTGTGTGTAAAATAGTTTGCGTGTGTTTTGGTATCGATTCACTGCTATGGCCAGAGATAATGAGCAGGGTAGGGCCGTATTGTAATAAGTTTTTGAGGTCGATATTTCAAATGCTAACCGACTTATTCAAAAGACGTCTTGCCCTTTTTAAAGGTGGTCGGGCTGTATGGCGAATTTATTTGGTCGGATTGTGCATTTGCAAATTCTCCTTTATTGATATTATGTCAAAACATAACGTGCTATATAATCAGTCAGTTTGAAGTATTAATTTAAAGTAATTTTATAATTATTTATAAGATAAATGCGTACATTTTAAATCCCTATGTACCTATTTCTTTAAAAGATTACAACATGATGATAGACTAAGATTTTTTATTACAATGCCTACTCACTTAAGAATGCCTTAAAATGCAAATAGGAAAAAGCTTTATTTTAGCTCGTTTTCTTTAAAATTTATATAAAAGCAAACATACGTATTCTTAGACTCTGCAACATTACAATTAATTGTAAGAAGTGTCGTTTACTTGCTGTACTATAGCTATTTGATAAAAAAGTAATAGTTTATAGTTATAATAAGCTTGTTTTACACAACATTTAGCGTTGAACAGACGGTTGATTACGTTTAAACACGCAACAAATTCGTAATTCACTATCTTGATACGTATCGTGCTTAAATAAGTTACTATATTATAGATTTGTTTTATCTCGTGACTCTATTTATGTCATTGGCAATCCCTTTTTGGCTAAAATTCGCGGGTTCGATATCTTCACTATGCAAATGTTTTAACCATAGAACTTCCTTTAACAATTTTGCTAACCAATTGTTTTTAAAGGAGAGTTTTCGAGTGTATGTATGTAAGCGTATGTCTTTAAATGGAAACCTTTTTTGTTTGATGAATTTTAACATAGTAATTATTAAATTAATCTATATCTATCTCTCTATCTCTATTAATCTATAACTATACGTCTGTTATAATGTAGTGACATAAGATATATAGCTACAATTTTTTCCGTTATAGAATTTTAAATACAGTTTTTTATAGGCATAAAATATTATTTCTTTGTCTATATCATACGGGAAAATGCGAGGAGCTAAAAAATGTTATATATATATATATATATATATATATATATATATATATATATATATATATATATATATATATATATATATTTTACTACTTTCATGATATAAATGAGAAAGTGTACAAGAAGTCTGTCTTTCTGTTACATATGCGTAGCTACTAATCGGCGTGATTTTACATAGATATAGTTATAGGCTGAGTGACAACGGCTAATATAGTTTTCCACTTTTATTTTTCCCTGTTCATTTGGTTTCATGATATAATAGCAAAAGTATTATATATAATATAATTACATAATGTAAGATTTAATGTTTATTTTTTATATAAAATTTACAACAACATAAAAATAAACTTTCATGTAATATTTTTTTAGTAAAATCGGAATAAATTCTATTCGTTAAAAAAAGATTTTAGAACCTCAAATATCGTAGAACATAATTATCCAATAAAAAGATTTACACAAAATAAGATCCTCCACATTTATGCAAACAAACGTCTACAAACAAATGTTATTATTATAGCTAAGCTAAAAAAGAAACAACATTAGAACCACAAAGTTTTTTACGTATAAACACTAACCTTTCTAATAAAGTAGGTACTAACCGTATTAATTTTAATATAGCAAATATCAAAGTGAATCTGTCCGTCTGTTTCTTTCGCGCTTATACTGCTGAACATATTTCGATAAAACAAGGGCATACATACATTGAGTAATAGAGATCGCCATAGGTATAATAACTTTAACGAATCCAAAACAAGCTAGAAGCAAAATGAATAATATATCCTTACAGCTCAGTTTAGCAGTAGGAGACTCGATATAATATATTTTGTTTCAAATAGGTACTAAAAAAGTTTACCAATTTTTAGTTTTAGCAGTGAACATGATGAATTGCGTTTTTTATTATGACTTGAAACGATATTGATATGACAGTTAATAGAAACGCTTGGAAATAGAAGTGTTATTTTCGATTGGCAAATGTTTGGCTTAAAAATATTAAAAAAATGTTTATGGAAACGAATAAACGAAAAATTAAAATAAAATTTATCGTAATAAAGTAATACCTAAATTACGTTGAAATCTTACTTACTAAGTATTTATGTTATTGCGAAAGTTTGGATTGATGGATATTTGTTACTCAATCACGCCAAAACGGCTAAACGGATCTAGATGAAATTTGGCACAGAGATAGATTATAGTCTGGAATAACACATAGGTAACTTTTTATCCCGAAAAAATGCACGGTTCCCGTGGGATAGATTAATTTTAGTTTTTCACTAGGGACAGACCCGAGTAAAGCGAGGATCAGCCGTTAGTATGTTATATTTTACTACTATAGTACAGTATAAAAAATATCATAATGTAGATCTGTTTGTATGATAACAAATATGCATCACAGAATAATTATTATACAAACTAAATACAGATATTTTATAGGGTTACATTTTCAATAAAAACCACTGAAATAAGATTTATTAGAGAAGATTACATTTAATTTTAACTAACATACGGAACTAGTTATAGCATCAACATAGCAGATGATACAAAGTAAACACGTTACGAGTATATTCTAATTTAATTTCAGATATATCAAAACGCGCAATACCAAAAGGTTATCTGAAATAGATATTAAGCCTTGCATGTCTCTAGTCCAGTTCCTCAACCAAAATCGATACCACCCTGTCCCCCTGCTGTTATAGCGCGCTTCTAATTCGTGCCCCACGTATGCCGATCTTTGTCGTCTAGCGCAGGTGCGAAGTTTGGATACGGCATTAATACTATGACCTCGAATTTGCTCATTTTCATCGTGTAACTTTTGGGGTTATGTCAGTTTTTATATGGTGCAATACCAAATAGCATAGTTATTTGATTGATTGGCAACACTGTGACTTGTGTGTGATTTTCAAAATTATTATTAATTGTGACGCTTTTATTCTTTTGTTATAAAATTAAATGTAAGCAATATTAAGGGCTTATTACTTTGATCGCGTTATCTAGCTTATATTTGAATTGAAAGAAAACCGTGAAATGAAAAGGTGTAAATAATTTTAAACTACACACGGTATTAAATAAAGTACTAACTAAATATAAAATTCTATATTCAATGTTTTTGTATATATCAATTATTGTTGATGTGTATTCTGTCTGTACGTAAAAACATATCATAGTAACAAGATCCATTGTTAATTGCAGTACTCCTAATTCGTAGACTGATCTTTGTGGGCGAGCGCAGGTGCTAAATGTGGATGCGGCAATTTTAAGCCTGGCTCCCAACAACAATTTTCAAACAACTTTTGCAAAGTTTATTGCTGTTTATCCAGTTAACAACATCTAATAAGGAGGTCACGTACTCAATAAATGTTATCTAATATAGTTTATTTCTTATCTACACTAGTTGAAAATTACTGATCGTAGTTCACTTTTGTGGCATCGGAGATCGTTTAGGAAAAGCTTTCCTTTAACAATAATATTAAATTTTAATCTTAAGTATCTCTTCGTGTAGTTATATTTCAAATAAATCGTAAAACATATTTCGGTTTTAATCAATTTATGCTATGATAATTTACGTACAGTTTTCTAGCACATAGATGCCTTCACGAATAACTAATTATTGTAAGTACATCTCAACTCTCAATGTACTGTACTTATATATTTTCCAATTCTAGCTACAAATAAATATTGTAAACCTTTCCAGACATTACAAACAACTCTATTGTCTATGGTAAAAATATTTTCAAGTTAAAGTACACGACGAAATCACGCGAAACTCTTAAATCACAAAACATGGAGAAACACAGTATGACAAGTAAAAGTAAAGTGTGCAGAACCAAGTGGCGCCTCGGGCGTCTAACGCTCGCACCGAATGGTAATAAAAAATAAAAATCTGACAAGTGCGAAGAGGGAAATGTAAAGGATTCTGTTGGAGGGTCGAGAGGCCGAGTGCTACGGATTACTACGTAAACCGACATTTAAATAGACTTATTTTCAAATGTGTAGCTGTTGTAAACTTTGCTGCATTTAATTATAATGACTTTAATTAAATATTAACAAAATATATTGTTATAAAAATGAAATACATATATTTTGATAAATATTGCATACGCTAAAATAAAATCTAACATATTAGTGACCTCATAAGAAAAGCAAGGGACAACAAATGTATGTAGAAGAAATACAATTGCAAAAACACCTAAGTATTTAAAAATAAAAATTACCAACAGGAAAACTAGTGATATAGACAGTATTTGACTAGTTACAATAGAACATTCCAAGTTATATTAGTAAAAATCAAAGTCAAAGAGGACTTTAAAAGGAAATAATCACACAAAACCACTACAACCAATATAAATCCACAAAAAACTAAAGAGGGGAATAAAAGCGTCTAAACAATGTAAAAAGAACAAGAAGAGTCAGTTAACTCGAGTCGGATTAACGCGGTAGATGCCACCGGCCCTAAGCACATATTTGTTCGCGCCACGTTTTTGACGTTCCTACAACGCTAACTTTTCTTAGGGTTGTTACACGCGTACTGATACGGGTTAAACCTGTTTAGGGGTGACAACTAGATTATAACCTTAAAATATATTATATTTGCTTACATGTAATTACATATGTACATATATGAGTATTTTATATTACTTATAATGTTTGCTGGTAGTAATTATTTATTTAATTACATTTTTTACTTTACTACGGTCTAGTTTTTTATGCTTCTCAGAATTACAGTCTTAATTATTCAAAAGGTCGTCAGTCTGATTATTTAAAAGTCATCTCGGCCGGATCTCGGTAATGCTAATGTTCAATTGATTATACAAATTATCTCGAGTCTAAATTTTTAATAGTTGCGATATAATTACTCACTCGCATTCAATGGAACTATTAGTGCCGCTATCTGGAGTATATGCGATAAGAATGTAAATGTAATCGTTAAAACAATTAAAATTATGAGTTTCATTTATCAAAAGCAGCGGTAACATAAAACACGTGAAAGAATCGCAAAAACGCTCGTTAATCTAATTTGCACGTATTAAACAAGTCGGTGTGCGACAACCCTAGCGAAGGCAATGAAAAGTCGGTTAAGCTAATGTTATCGAGAAATAAAAATGTATAATAAAATACAAACACGCCGCGTGAGGAAACAATTTGCCGCAGGAGACTGGAAGATTTCGTGCCACTAACAAATCGAATATGCGTGCGACAAACGACCTTATCACCGTTTAACAAGGTCTAATTTACAACAATGTGGCGGTGTAGAAAATTCCTTCAATTTTCTCAACGGTTACACTTACGTCTGAGCTGTATTCTGTTGTGTTAAAGCTTAGTTTCGATTGGCACTTTGTATCGCCTATTCAGGAAGAAAAGAGAGTTTTCCGGCTCGTCGGGGCGTCGTGACATTTGTGTTAAGCGGGACTGAGGGAGACCCATTCATAAACGCTCACGTAGCCAGTTTCTTTTTGTTTGGAAACTTGTTGGATATAAAAAATAACTAAGTCTGTTTTATAAATCATTCCATAATAAACCATCTACGTGGATGTTTTTTGAGCTCGTGTAAATACTTTATAATGACTTAACTTATATAGCGTGATGCTTAATCAATTACACTTAGCAAAAACTAAAGTAAAAACTAAGTAGGTGTATCGTAAAAAAGATCGCACCATAAAGATTATTTACTTATTGTACTTAATAACTACTGATAGTCTTTGAAGTTAATACGAGATGCGAATGTAGAAAAAGAAAAAATCCGAGTCACACCGAATTCGAGTGTGTCGTTTTTTCTAATACGGCGGCAAGGACACGTTTACGGCGCCACCTGTTGCGCGGGTCACGTGACTTTTTTGCTCCAAGGACGCGCGCCTCCTTCGCTCATTCATGGGCGGCCACCCCCGCTCCTTCCTTGCGGGGGTTAGACATTTTTTGTTCCCCTACATGAACCCCGAGGGCTTTCACCTACGTTTTCGAGGTCACGGCGGGATATTTCAGTGTTTTGTTTGTCGTTTTGGTGCGCCTCAACTTTGTTTAGGATTTGCGGACTCTCCTTCACTGGGCTAGCGGTTTCAGGCCATTGACTTACCGTATGTTTGATTTCGATTATGACTTAACGTGGAATGGATTTCGTACCGTAACTAATTCTGTACTTAAATTTTGAAATCGTTAGACGATTAGTTACAAATTGTAATTCTAAATTCGTCTGCTGGAATGATGTGAAACTGTGAGAAAAATACCTCTTTGTAGTTCGTCTCGGAAATATTTTATTCGAACCAGAAAATTTTATAACCGGTAAGCTTAGAATAACTAACAGTTCATAAACATGAAACGTGTAAATTTAATGTGTTAGTATTTCATACTTAGTTTAACATTTATGATATTTTCGTAACAGCTTCATGTAGCGAATATTACTTATAGTACAAAGTAATATTTTTAGCACTAATTGTGGATCGATGTTAAATGGATTATAAGTAACTGACGAGATGGTCGATAAAACTGTTCGTCAGAAAACGTCTGATATAACCTAGATTGAAGACAGTTTGTTAAAAAATTGGGGATTGTTCATTTAAATCTCTTTTAGTTTAATCGAACGCAAAAGTGGCCAATTCTTCTCGAGAGATCATGAAGGAAGATTGAAAAGAAATTTTTGTTCATTACTGCCACTATTATTAGAATTAACCAGATTCTAATTAAACCCCGTCCTGATAGTGCACCGTGGAGCTGTAGACTGCGTAATTTACATTAATCCAATAATTGCATGGAGGTTTCCTAGTTAGAAATTCAAATGAGATGATGTACTGTGGGGGGAGGGGGCGGTCTTTAGGGAGGAGGCGAGGAAACGGTGCGGATAACCTGCGATTATCTGATCTACACACGCCATTATCGCAGTTTTTCAACTGAGATCTTTAACTGGTTGCACTTTTAAGAAAGTAGAATTTTGTTTGGAGCATAAACAATGAAAGCGTTTTATATAGGATTTAGATGTGCATTGTAAGTGATAATATGAGTTTAATATAAAATTACGTCGGTCTTATTACCTATAGGTATATCTCGGAACAAATATTTAGACTATTGGTCATTAAATTTATATATCAAGTTCGATTAAAGTGTACGATTAGATGCATTGCAATATAACGTGTAAATTGATTGAACATAAATTTAATCAAGTAAATCCAACGGAAGCTGTTACCTATATTTAAATTTCATTTTATGTCCATTTATTTGTTTAATATAAAACATCCACCGAACTACCGACAAGAAATTTGCTGAAACTTTAATACATTTTGATATTCTTAGTATTATATATGTAATTAAACTTTACAAATTATTCTGTGGTAAAGTTAATTACAATTTAGATATACGTATTATAAGCGACAATAGTACGAATTATTGTGCCTGTAACGGAGGGACTTGATTAATTAAATTGTTATGGTAATGAGCGTCGGGGATTTTTGGTCGATGCGTTGTCTGAGCTAGGCGTTTGTTAGTCAGTTCTACAAGATGACGGGCTAACCGAAAACTTGTTTAATGTTTAGGTATTGCTCCTGATTAAATGTTTGAATTTATGCTGACTTATTATACTATACTAGGGGCTCACCCTTGCTTCAATCGGGTTTACTTCTAAAGAAACAAATACAAATTATCCCTCGGGAACCGTGTATTTTTCCGGGATAAATATTAGCCTTTGGTTATTCCAGATTAAAATCAATTTCTGTGCCAAATTTCATCCAGATCGTATAGCCGTTCTGGCGTGAAAGAGTAACAAACATACATCTATACATATATTCTTACAAACTTTTGCGTTTAAAATATTAGTTGGATGTTATATTAACACGTAGTTTATTATCGCGACCTTTTTGGGCAGATTTGGTAGGAATTAGATATCTGTGGAATTAGATTTTATGGTCCCAAAAGCTGTCATATAATTTTAATACAAAAATGGCAATTTTCAATTAAAAAGATAAATCGACCTTGAAATTACTTTAAGTAAAATTTTTACACACTTGCTGTACTTACACTCCCGTTAATTATCTTTCTTAAATAATGATTGAAAGAAGTATTCACTTCCTACATACGTTTAACGTTGCATACATTACATAGGTATAAATTGCATATATTTTTTTACATTTACATTTAACTTATTTTATCAAATTGTCGATATAAGTCTTGAACAATTAAATTTTCAACTTTTTCGCATTTTATATTGTACTTTCCCTCTATTACAGGCTATGAGGATAGAGATGTTATGTAGTTTTGTCTAAATATTTGTTCGCCAAGAGAATTGAACCCAATATAAGCCTAACCACTAAGCTTATCTCGAGCTTAGTTAGTAGAGAATTACTAAGTTTACTTATCAACGATTTTTAAATTTATACTTTATTTTTGATGTGTTATTTCCTGTATGACGTAAAAATATAATGGCGTGTTAAAGCACTGAGTTCACTCTAGCATTGTAAACACTGGAATTTGTAACATTTGCGGTTAGGTTGGTAGTTTTTTTTCTAATTATATCTGTATGTTGCTATATTGTGCGTATTATAATTGTATTGTTTCATATTAAGTTTCAATATTTTGTTTATACCTATTGTTAAGGGTCTAAAGGTACTATTAATAGCTTATCATAATTATTTATAACTTAAAACTTAACTTAAAAATATCTTTTTCACACAAAATTCTAGACATGAATATAATTTACTAGCGACTCACCCTCGCTTTGCTTCCCGATACAAACTTTCATCCCAATTTTCACCCCTTAAGGGATGATTTCCGAGATAAATTAATCAAATAATAGCCTATGTCCTTCCCAGGGTCTCAAACTATCTTCTTACCAAATTTCATTTAAATCGGTCCAGTAGTGTCGGGGTCTATTCAGTACAAACAAACCAAAAAAATAAATCTTTCTTCTTTATAATATTACTATAGATAATAGATATAGCACAATCATTAAACAAAATATATGAAAATTATCCTATTCAAATTTATAGGGTACCTATATTACCAGTGATTGACCGTCTAACCGAAGCGCAAGGAACGGCGTGGTATGAGGCGACGTCTGCGCCTTAGTAATTTCCGAAATCGCTTGTCGACAATCAGGCTAGTGGTGCGCTCGGCGAAACGAACGAATAATTCGATCCCGATCTTTATCTAATATCGATGATTGTCACTTACTTTCAGTGTAGTCACGTTTAAATGCTTTGAAAATGCAGAATGTTTTAGTTATGGAAAATTTTTAGCGGACTTTAAAGGAGATACTCGATTCTAGTTTGTTTTTTGTGTTTATGTTACGTGATTTTTTCGCTAATTGTTAATCGATTATATTGTCACATTTTTTGTGACAAGTACATCAAAGATAATCGTATTTACACACCACTAAAGGGGAAACTTTCACAGTGTTTTTGAAGTTGGTGTGCCCTTTAAGTTAATCATTATTGTAGATAGTTTGAACAAGAGTTACATGTAATATGATATTCGATTTAGACATCTATTTTTAATTAAACTTAATAAATAAGTTACTGTTTTATTGCAATTTGAATTAATATGTACCTCGGTAGGTACTGAAGGTAAATAAAATAATTTTACTGATGAAATAAAAATCTATTTTTTTTAATTTAATTACTATTTCATCATAAATATATATTTATTATTTATGTTAATACTAGCGACTCACAATCGCTTCGCTCGGGTTTGTCCCTTACTTCTCAATACAAACTTTCATCCCCATTTTCACCCATTTAAGGGATGATTTCCGGGATAAAAAGTATCCTATGTCCTTTTCAGGGTCTCAAACTATCTTCTTATCAAATTTCATATAAATCGGTTCAGTAGATTCAGAGATTACCCCCTACAACTTCACAAATTCACAAACTCACAAACTTTACCTCTTTATAATATTAGTATAGATTTCTCATACCTATTATAATTGGTACAAATATTATGAATGACTTTAAAATACGATGCAAGGAAACTATGAAGCAAGACAGAGTGTAACGGATGGTATCTATATGTATGTATGTAGCTTTAATAACTAATATCCGAAATCACTTGTCGGCATTTGGACTATCGACGCATTCTGCAAAACGAAATTGAATAATTAGATCTCGATCTTCGTCTGATTGTGAATGTGTGACTTTTACAAGTGAAGTGAGATTGAGAAACTTTGTACGAGGTAAATAAGTGTTGAATGGGAAATAAACAAGTGTTAAGTGCTAAAATAATATACCTATAAGTTTTAATAACATATACCTAATTTTAATTTATTAATATAAAATAACATATAATTTTATTTTCATATAACAGTTCTGAGTTAAAATTATGGTAAAAAAAGTGTTATTTTTTGTTTTATCTATTCGTATTGTAACATGAAATGTTCTTATCAAAATAACTTATCTTACGTTATAAATTAGTATTTGTTACTATTTTCATTGGTATTTTTTAAAGGTTATTAAGTGTAGTATATAAGTGTCATGTTAAAAAAAAATCCTATTAAAAAAATATAGAAATATGTTTGTTTAGGTGTCGATTGTTTTCTTATTCGATATATCAAGTATAAGCCGTCCGTCGTCACCAGGCAATCAGAAATATAATTAGATTGAGGCGGACGCCTAATTGTGATAGTCTCAAGTTGCGAGTCCCTAGATACGAGCCGAGCTGGGCGCATTGACAAAATCAATAGTTGACCTATCGTATGACCCTTTAAGACAACAGATATCACTTTTATTATAAGGTTCGAATATTCAAACAACTTCTGTAAATTTTTTACCAATAATGGACGACGTCAAGGAAAAATTATACACTGACGAAAAGAAAACGTGAGCCATTCCAAACTTTTAAGATGTAGCGGCGTGAAGTAAATTGACTAGTTGAACTTCGTTACTTCATAAAACAATGCTATGGGCTCCCATAAAAGTCAGCCATTAAATAAGATAGGCAGCCCCGGACCGATAACTGTTCTTTCAACCGCTAATCACCCCATGAATTCAGCTAAACCTACGGACAGTCCGTCATAATTCCGAACTTCAAAAGTAATACCATCAACTCGGTGTTAACTTAATTTGAGTCACTTTAACAAGTCCAATTAAAGGAATTTGTGTTTCTCTTATCTTCAATATAACATTGAGCATAATTTCAAATTATATTTCAAACTTTCCGATAATGAAGGGTGGGCGGGAGAGGGTTGGGGCGGGCGGGTGCGGCACTTCGCTTATTTCATTAGTTACATAAATTCTCCTATTGAGGATGGCTGGCAGAAAGGGGACGGTTTACCCTTATTACGAGAGTCTCCTTATCAATACAATTATTAATATAATAATATTATTATTGTAATAATTTCTGAGCGGAGTGGAAAGAGGAGTCGTAGCTTAACTTTGCCAGCAATAAAGGGTGGCGAGAGATAATGGAATGGAAAACAGTTTGAAGTTTTATTGGAAAATTGGTACTTACTAATTGGTAGCATTATCGATCTATTAGCGACTTACAAAGCGGATGAATTCAATATACTTATATTTTTTATCGTTAAACTGCTACAAGCGCTCTTTTTAACATGACCTTTATCTCAATAAATTATAAGTTAATATACCTGTAGTCCTTATAAATCTACAAATTTCAACGTGAAGTTTAAATATTTGTATATAATATATGTACCTATATAAATATTATAAATGTGAAAGTTTGTGAGTATGGATGTTTGTTACTGTTTCACGCCAGAACGGAACTGAACTATACTTTTTATCTCGGAAAAATATACGGTTCCCGAGTGATAATTTGTTGTTGTTTTTCTAGAGGCGAATCCGAGCGAAGCGAGGGTGAACCGCTAGTATAATATATTCTTATTAAATAAAAATAATTCAATAGAAGTCTATTTATTATAATAAAAGTCGTTATTTTAATATGGCCACATTTTGCTCGTGCCCAACTTATCTTCCATCCAGGCGAGGTCGGGTCAAACGGCCAGTCGCACCATAAATAGGTTAAACAATACATAGTTGCGTATCTCATATCGTTTAATATGATAACAGTATCGTGATCTAATGAAACCTCTCGTATATAGAAATTGAAACTAGGTTGAAGGTAATCCCGACCCAGGAGACCCATAAGTATAGCCATAATTCCTAAGGGCCACGTCTCATTATAACACTAATACAAGACTCATCCCGAAGTTACGGTGAATACATTAAAGGGTTCAATCCTTACTGATGAGACATCGGTCGGGTGGGGTGCCTCCCCGGGCGGGGTCGCTTCGGGCACTGGCCTGGCTAGGGGGAAATAAGGCAGGCATTATAGGAGATAGCGTTCATTTACATTGTCCAATAACTCCAAGTAGTGTCCGAGCGAATATTAGTTTATGGCATGCGGTGTTTCTCGCTCGCCACGTATATAACCAAATTGTACGGTCTTGACAAATTTTAAAACAAAAACCCGAATGAATTCGGTCCAGTAATTAATTTGATTTGGTTTTAATTAACGGGACGCCAATTTCAATACGAAAAAATTAAAGTCTCTAAAGGCTTTCCGATTACAAAACGGAAAATTTAGATGAAGTATAAAGAAAAGGCTTGAGAGATTGATTATAATTTATTTTGGAATTGAGATTTGGTTTGGGCAGTACTCTTAGCTGGATAATAAGACAGGGTAACGTACGCACTGACGGAAATATACGACGTTAGTACCAGAGAGTGGCATGCGGAGGACGAGCCTCCACGTTGTGAAAACAGGGTTGAGATATTTGTACTTCCCTTTTTATATCAAAGTTGTAAACTATAAAACGGCTCAATGAACTAGAGTACAACAACTTAGTTTTACCAAAAGTACTAATATAAATAACTTAAAAATAACTATATTTTTTTTATAAAACATGTTATTTACAATGTTAAATTGTTATAAAGTATATGAAATAATATACGCTATTAATAAGGTATCCAATCAAATTTCCAAAAATTTTCTTGCTTTTTCTAAATAACATTTAGTAACGAATAAAAATATTTGTATTATAAATTTTCTTTTCTAGTACGTATAAGAAAAATAATGTCTCAGATAAATAAGTACAACCCTAGCCACAGCATATACATATAAATACCCAGAATCAAGATGCATATATAAACTACACATACGCACGTAGTCTTCCCTCACAACTGTACAAAGGGTAGGCTTTATTCTCATTCGGTTCGGAGATGCACTATCCTAATTATTGAGAGGCCAGAAGCAAGACTCGGAAAGCTATTGTTTGAGAAAGGTAATATTATTACCGAGAATGCTAGGTTTATTCTCGTGTCGGATAAAGCTTTAACACGTTCTAGAAATACTCTTAATACATTTAGATATCATATCAGCATCACTGATCTGAACAGGTCCATGTGTATTGGGTTAGGAATTTCCTTATAAATTATATAATTGAAGCAATTTTAACTGTGCCACTTATCTTAATGAGAGGTTTTATAAGTACTACATTTAGTACTAAAATGAGTGTAAAACTAACAATAGGTGACAAGAACTGAATAAAAGTACAATATTATTAGGTCTAAATATTACTATACTCGTAGGTCGTAACTATACTAGTAAGGTTGTTAGGGGTATCTCTGGATCTACAGAACCGATTTAGATAAAATTTGTTAAGAAGATAGTTTAAGACCCTGGAAAGGACATAGGATACTTTTTATCCCAGAAAACATCCCTTAAGAAGGTGAAAATGGGGATGAAAGTTTGTATTGTGAAGCAAGCAGGGACGCAACCGAGGGAAGCGAGGGTGAGTCGCTAGTGTATTATATAATTAAGGGAAAAAATCGAAATCCGAAGAGATGTGAAAATGTTCGTGTAAATATAAAAAAAATATTAAATTATTTATTGTCTTTCGTCAAAGTTTTGTTTGTTATTGTGTTATAACTGTGACGTAAATAATCTTATAATAGAAGAAACATCTAAAATAGGTCTGTATTTTCGTCGGGATGGAGTGGGCCGTAAGAGTTTACGTAAGGCCTTCGCGCCAAATGTTCACGTCATATATTACTTGAAAGAGAAATGTTTTTTAGAATAAAATTGATTTTATTTGATTAATTTTATATATTGTAAAATTTGTTTAACTGCAATATAAATTAAAATATTTTCTTATTACAGAAATTAATTACAGCAGGTACTGAAATTGTAATGACAAATATTTTTAAATATATTTCATTGTGATTTCTTAATTGATAATTTCTTACACAAAATTTTTACTTAAAATTTTTCCTATAACTCAAAACAGCTAATAAACACTAGCTCAAACAGCAATTATAAATAAGCTCAAAAATGACCGGAATACAATTTTCGCCGTCGATCATAATTCTATCGTAGGACGTCGTCTAAGCATAAATTCATACGTGGCCGCACGCACGCATCGTACCGTCAAATAAACTGGCAGTTTAATCAAAGCCATTAGACAAGTGAGCCAAACAACGTCAACCAACGTAAGCTGACCCGTGAAAGTTAGCCCCGCTTAAAGTAACGATAGAAACGTAGAGAGCTCTAATAGATGGTAGGTGGCTGATGCCTTTAACGCCTAGCTGGCCAGTGACCAACGCCAGGAGGCGGGAGGCCATGCGTTCCTAATAAAGATGGCGGAAACAACATGGCCGTTTTGGCGGAGAAATTTGGAGGAATTATGAGAAAACGTGTAGCTCAGCTTCTAAGCTAGATTTTGAGCTGCCCAAGCGTGTACCCTTTGCGAAACAACTATATACGGTGTATTCTGGAACTAAATATTTATTATCGTACTAGATGTTATGAGAATTTTGGTTGGTTATATTTAAAGTGTTATTTTTGGGGTGTTATTAATGTTATAATTACGTAAAGTTAACTAAGCTTATGAACCCAAATAGCATTTATCAAATACATCGTCCCATACGCATTACGTTGGCCGATACAAAGCCATAATGAGAGGCCACCGCGTGTATAACTACCCCGGCTTCCCCTTAAATTATTCAGGAGAGAGTAATCTTATTACATTTACATATTAATCAACGGATTTTAATTATCCACCTTCCCCACCGCGCCTTGATAATTTGCCTTCAAAATGCGACTCGCCTCGATTAATGACCGATGTAGACTTCAGTTAAGACACTTGATCGTCTAGCATTCCTTATCATATTATGTTACCTCACTTTATCTTATTTTATTATATTTATTTTTATTTATTATAACTTCAAAAATGTTGTATAATTTTTATATTATCATGACTTAAAAAAAAATAAAAAAATTGTAGGTTTATTATTTTTTTGTCTTGGCTTTCAATTTTTTTTTAAATTTAACGAAAAAATATGCCAATGCCACAATGCGAAAATAACTATTTTACCTATTGCTATAGCATAACATAAATATTTTTTTAATAAATATTATATGTAAAAAAACTTTGTAATTAGAAAAACAAAATGTAATGAGGCTTCACATTACCCCCCGTCTTTGGTCTACGCCAAGCGTAAAGACGTATTTGCGATATAACTTTCGGTTATAGTTTATTTGAATTAACAATTCAATATTCGAAACTAGTTATAATTTATGAATGAATTATTCATTTGTAATTAAACTTACGGCGATAATTTCGTCGATCCCAACTTACCTGAAATGAAATAAAGTAAAGTAATTAGTTGTGTACAAAATAATTAAATAGGATATAGTTTAATTGCTATACAAAATTTAGTATTTAAAGGCAAAGAAAACTGCTTTTAAGAGATAACAAAACATTTTTAAATATACCCAAGAATATTTTTTTATATACAACCAGCGACTCCGCAGGTTTTCTCAGCGCACGCCAAATAATAGCTAATATAGGCAAATTTTTGATTTCTTAGGTTACATTATTGCAATTTTCGTGGGGATCTCTAATGTTTTTTTTTAATTTGTATAAAAAAAAAATTATCAACAAAAAATAAATAATATAGCCCGTGTTACTCGCTGATATTGTAGCTTGAAAGATTTTTTTTAATTGGTCCACAAATTTTTTAGTTTATCCATTATAAACAAACATACAAAAAAAACTCATTATAATATTAGTTTTATATAAAATATAGTTATATAAGCTGTGTATTTATATATATATATATATATATATATATATATATATATATATATATATATATTTAATAGAATAAAATATTTAATTAAAGAGTGACACTATTAAAAACTTTAATGAGAAAACACTATACAGAATTCTGTCATGTTTAAAAAAAACAATCGAGCCTAATCTTATCAGGAAAAAACAAACATACCAGGACAACATAACTGCTGAGTAGCTAACTGCTTTCAGGTAAAAGAATAAAAAACAAATAGAAGTGCAAGTTTAATCAGCGCGCTCATTTGTTTGACGTTGGAGGCAGCGCATTACGCACCGAACGAGCGTTGGGCGGGGACCGTAAAGCATTGATATATTATATGGCTACCAGCCCTCAGGGCACTTAATAAGTAAGTTAATGCGAATGAGAAAGGATAAAGTTTAAAACTTAATGATTATTTTTAATATCAGTTTTAAAGCCCAATTACTTCATTTTCAGCCGAAATAAACATTTTCGATTAATGTATACTTAATAATAATCTGTACTTAATAAAAAAAAAATGTAAAAATTTAAAAAAAATACTTAAAAAGAAAAAAATAATGTCTGCTTCATAAAAAAAATCTACAAGCTATCTAAGATTGTAGTGAAATTTTGCCTTAATGATTTTTTTTGTTTGAATCTGGTGGCAAAATTTTTTCTCAGCAATTGATGTTTTGGTATATCTTAAAGTAGTATAAAGCTACCAATTCCATATCTATCTAGCTGATATCACCTAAGCTACATACTCATATGTATCTAAAAGCATTATTTTAAAAGTTTGCTTTATTATAAACTACTGAAAATGTAACTTTTTTTAACCAACTCACATTCTTCTAGAATAACTTAAAGTAGATGGAAAAGAAGCCAGTTTAAATTGAATCTGAATCTATAACATGCATTTTGAGCCCAAGCAAAGGTTCGATTAATGTCACCTTAGAAGCTATGTATAGGAAAGCGGTTGTCTTAAAGGTTTGCATTGTTTGAAACTGTCTGTTGTTTGAAAATGACAAAGTAACTTCTACCAAAATACTGACATATATTCTTATAGAACAACTGCAAATAGTGGTAAAAAGACAAATTACCTTATACAAAAGATTACAAAATAGAAAAAAGTGCGTGTGTGTACAATTCACACATGGTAGAAGTGAAGCTTAATATTATATATTTGTCAGACAATAACAACGTTTACCATGGCAACAAGGCAATATATTCTATCTCATTCTCTCTTGTTAGTCTCTTTTTAGTGTCGCATTTTCGTTTCATCGAGTTTCAAATTACAACAATTCTAAAAAAGTTTCAAAAATACGATACAAGAAAGAAAGTATAATCATGACAAAAATATACATACATATGTTGGCCTTAACATTTAATAAGAATTTTTACGAGAAAAAGAAGACCCTCACTAGTCGTCTAGAGTACGATGACTAAAAGAACATTAAAACTGCTTTATTTTGTATTAGATATAATATACAGTGTTTAATATTCAAATTTAACTCGAAATGACGTAAACAATGAAGCAATTGCTTCGCGGTCATTTTCGTATTATCATATAAATATGGTAATAAAATAAGTCTAGACATAAAGCTTTGACTCATTCTACTATTTGAACAAAGTTTTGATTGTACTCTTAGCTATAATAATTTGGATGAGATGTTTCCTTACATTCATTTTAATGGCTTCAAAGCGTGCCAGTTGAGAACAGATTTTTTCGCCAATGTCACGTAGAATGGAGAAGAGAAGTTTTTAACAAACTTAAGACATATAATATACTGTCATAAAAAGTCAGTCAACTACCATATAAATGGGAAAAGAAAGTGTTAATTCGAGTGTATGTTCTCTTTCTAATGATATATTCGTTATAGAGAACCAATGTTCAGGATTCATTTAATACCTTAAGGTTATGCCCATATAAGAAATTAATCTCAACTCATTACTTTTAAGTGATAAAGTGAAGTCGATGTACGTACAACCTTATTTAAAAAGTCCAAAAAAAATCACGAATAATATTAAAAGTTTTATACCAAAAGTATTTAAATTTACACTATTTAAAAAAAATTGAATATACTTGTATGATTAGAATAATCTGTAAATATCTTTTATCAATTCTAAACTTCCTTACCAATAGAGAACTACGAGCACGTTCCTAAGTATGGATGGGATGTAGAGTTTTTATTTATACTCGTACTAATATTATAAACAAGAAAGATTTTTTTGTTTGTTTGTTTGGTTATACCGAATAAGCTCCGAAAATACCGGACCGATTTATTTGATAAGATACTTTGAGACCATGGTAAGGACATAGGGTAGTTTTTATCTCTAAAATCATAACGTAAGGGGGTAAAAAAGGGGATGAAAGTTTGTATGGGGAATCAATCTAGCGAAGAACACAAGCGAAGCGAGGGTGAGTTGCTAGTGTATAGTAAACAAAGTATATTATTATTCTTTGTTAAATACATAATAAGTTTAATTTGCAGATATACTTGTAGATGTCTGAAATTAATTCTATTTGAAAATTACTTAGGATGAGTATAAAATTATTGTGATGTTCTCTCGACCGATTCCGGCGACGGCGGCCAATCTCATTGACAGTAGCCAACTGCGCAGGAGATATTATAGTGCACAAGTGTACGCGCAGACACAACGTGCACTCTCTATTCCTGTCACTCTCATACTCCGGTGGGACGACTGCTCGACACGACCAGTGAGAGTTAGGCGCAGGACCGACGGCTTTACGTGCTCTCCGAGGCACGGGGGTGAAACACCGCCAACTTCCCAACTCCGGGCTATTACTGAGGCTTACTATACAGAAAGACTCAGTAACTAAACTTGGCCCGACCCGGGACTCGAACCCAGGACCTCCGGGTGTGCAGCCGTACATGCTAGCCACTACACCACAGAGGCAGTTAAATTATTGTACTCCAGTATTGTAAACAAATCTTATTTTTTAAAGGAGTACAGTAATTGTGTTGCCCAGTTTTCCCAGTAAAATTGACTTCTAAATCGGATATAGCAACATTACGGCGTTACTATTTAATTTAAACGTAAAAAATTACTTACAAGTGCTTATAAAAGTCTATTTGAATAACGATTATTTTTATTTTAAACTTGAAAATACCTAAAGTAAAAATAATTGTTATACACATCCTTGCTAAGTTTATTAATTTTTTATCTTATCGTCGTATAATAACATTGATTTATTAAATGGATCTCATAAAGATAAATGTTTTTCAAAACTAATTAACAAAATGGCATTCATAAGTGCAGAGGAAAGAATAATTTTGGAATCGACCCTGCGGCTCTCATATTTCTTTTACTCACTACCGATATTATTTAAAACAATGTAGGAAGCTTTTTTTAATATTTCTACTATAGTATATTTATTTTATTTATTTATTTTAGGGAAACAAAGAGTACAATATTACATAAATAATAAATAATAATAGATAACACATAAACCAATGAAGTTTCCACATATTAAACAATACAAATAAGAAGCAGACCACAATGAAAATAAGACAAAACAAAAAGCTCAACACTAAACAAAAAAATAAAAAAATAATATGCTAACTAAAAGACAAAAAACTGATGTAAATTTTTTTTCACTAATATCATAACATGTTAAAAATTATTTTTTTATGCTTATTATAGAATTTATATATTTATTCTTGCACCCAAGTTATTTTTATTTTATAAAACTAAAAGAAGAATGTGAAAGAATGAGAGTTAGTAAAAATTTGACTTATATGAAAATCTGTTAATTGTTTGGATGAATTTATATTTAAAATATAAATTCAATATAGTTAAAATAGGTACTATAACGCATTTTTTTGTTTATTGGATTAAATGCAAAAAATCATCACAATTTCATATAAAATAAAATATCAATAAAAAACCTCAAACTATAGTAACATACTATATGTTCTTTTTCCGGCCAATTGTTTGAAATGTCTTTGGGTCGATATTCCCGTTGTCTATGTTATATGTATATGAAAATCCATTGCTGTTCGTTAGTCTCGCTAAAACTCAAAAACCGCTGGACCGTTGGGGTTGCGTGGTTTTAGACTTAATTATAAAAAAGTAGGGAAAACTCAAAAGAGCAGCTGGAAAATAGAAAAGTTCAGAACTGTTTATTTTATACGGGAATCACTACTTTGGATTAATTTCAATAGTAATCCATACTTTATAATATTATAAATGTGAAAGTGTGTTTGCTTGTTTGTCCTTCTTTTACGTCGAAACAGAGTTACGGATTAGCGTGATTGTATGAAGATAGTTGGAGGACTAGAAAGTGACATAGGCTACTTTATTTCGCGGGAGATTCTCTCATTCCCACGGGAAAACACGTTATAATACAAACCACAACAACTCATCATACCTATGTATACACACTTATAATACAGATATCATCTATTCCATATTAACCGTTAAAAATTACTAGAGACGAATTCGAGCGAAGCAAGTGTGAACCGCTAGTATAATAATTTACATCAAGTATGAAAGTTCGGAAATCGTGTGACGCGATCGCCCTCTAAACACGTAAATGTCATATACCTCATTATATTTAAGCAGGTAAGTTTCGTGTGTATAAGAAATGTCTCCCGTATAATTAAACTTAAGAACGTATTAAGTCAATAAATTATGTATACAAGTGCTCTGATCAGGCGAAGATATAAATTATATTTTAATTAACAAAAACTGGTTTACGCATACAAACCGCGTTTAGTTTGGTTAATTAAGCGAAAATTATCTTTGAAAATACTCGAAAAGTTGAAGGTTTTATTGCGAAATGCGTACATTTAATGAGAGTGTAATAAGTGTAAAATACTAATTTGAATATCAATCAAATCATACGGATGTGATAAAAAATAGTAATGCCGATGAGGTTTATTTAAAGAAATACGCTACTGCTAGGCTATTTAAAAGTGAAATAAAATTTGCGCTAATGTTAGAGCTAAAAACCTGTACAAATATTACTGGCAAGTATTTTTCGTTAAAAAATAGTAAAAAAGAAAATACTAAATTATCGTAATATTATAAATAAAGGCAACATTTTGATTTCAGAGATATATTATATATGATTTTATAAGTGAAAACGTCTATAGGCAGTTTTGGATGGGGAGTTGATAATCGTCATCGACACGGTCTCGTGACGTGCTAACGCTAACACTCATAGTGCCGATAGATGTCAAAACCAGATAAATTGTTAACAGTTTTAATTTACAAATTTTAATTTAAGATCAAACAATTAATTTGTATATCCAAAAATAGCAACTGTTGGCAGTCTTCATGACTGTTTTTTTTTAGAATTTTGAATAATATTTACGACACAAGGCCATTAGTTATAAGTATTGCAATTTACCATGAAAATATAATACATTATTCATAAAAAGGTAGAAATAATATATTTTATTTTTATTTTCAGAATATTTATAAGCTCACAAACGTTCTCGATAACATTACATTTGCTAATTAAAAAACGAAAGTAACAGAGTTAATTAAATAAAAAGCGGGAAACCGACGCGGGCGCACGCAATCTCTTTGCATATTGATTAGAATCGGAGATCGGACAAATGCAACTGTAGTTTCGCAATACCTTGATCTAATGTGCAGTAGACAAAATATATTTCAAATTTACTTTAGCCTATAAAATATCCTAGTTGTCACCACAATATACTAATAAATGGAGAACCGATTTTTGTTACGTTATACTGCGATAACTGAGATGCAGCGTGTTTCGGAGAAGGTTTTAGTATATGATATGTTGGTGATTAATGTACTATGCGGGCGTAGCCGCAGGAAAACGCTAGTAAGCAATAAAAAGAAAGAACTTTCTCTTTATTATTTCTTAAAGTAAAATCGGTCAAGTGCGAGTCGAATTCACACACGAAGGTTTCCGTACCATTTTGTACTTAACGTTGAAAAATGTTTCTTGTATTTTTTTTATTTATTTGTTGTTTATAGCGGCAATAGATTTCTATTATTTTATATATTTCTACATATCTATGGAAATTTCAATTCTCTACCTATTACGGTTCATGAGATACAGCCCTCTGACAGACGGGCGGACGGAAGGACAGCGGAAGCTTAGGAATAGGGTTCCGTTGGCACCCTTCGAGTACGGACTCTGAAAATGAAATTAATGATAGAACTACTACTATTTTATATCAAAAACCAAATTAATAATTTGGAATGCTTTCATTTATACCATTCGAAACGTCAGGAATTAAAAATCAAAATAAATCCGCGAAAAAATCTAAAAAGATAGTTTTATATAAAATGTCAAATATTCGCGTAAATCTAAGAAAGTATTAGTTTTAACTAATAAATAGTTTTGACTGTAACCTATATGACCAAAATCATTTTCTATCCCAAAAGCCATAAACTGATGAACAAGCCTTTTTATTAGGAGTCAGGCAAGAAAGCATTTAGACATTTTTTAACTTATCATTATAATCTTCCTTAAGATTCGATAAAAATTATCGATTTTTTAGTAGGTATTAAAAATTGAGAACAACAAATAAACACACGTCTTGAACCTTATCGGGAATTTTTATTTGAAAAACAAAATTTCGTTGAATTTTATCTCCTGTTTTATTATTGGAAATCTGTAGCTCCTTGATGTATGAGGATCCACTATCTAACTAAATTATAGCAGAAACCCCAAAACCACAATTATCACAAAAATATTAACAAGTATAAACGGTTTTTGTATAAATAAAAAATCGATTAGTCCATTTATAATTACTAATCGGCACTAAATCGATCCTTATTTATGTTCTGAGCATTTAAATGTGTTTTATATTATATTTTTCCAACGTTTGCGTGTACCATATCTGTTACGTTCGGATAATAAAGATTTTAATTATTAAAAACACTTATCACTTTCCCGTCCTGCTACAAATATGACATTATAAAGCGGGCTACTTCATTAAATGTTCTTATGTTATTGCGAAACTTTATACATTTAATCTCATTTAGTGACAGGAAACCTCGTATCGGCGATTATGGTAAAGGAGCGTGGGTTGATTTTACGATATTTGATTATGAATTTTATAAACATTGCTCCAATGATGACATTGCATTAGCATAGCTTCCTAGAACGTATTTAGTTCAAGCTGCACCGTTGGACCGGCAGATAAATTAAGACAAAATACATAA
The DNA here is from genome assembly GCA_947093115.1 of Brenthis daphne. Taxonomy (NCBI): domain Eukaryota; kingdom Metazoa; phylum Arthropoda; class Insecta; order Lepidoptera; family Nymphalidae; genus Brenthis; species Brenthis daphne. Next base: position 22,583,200 of record OX352479.1, on the reverse strand, counting down.
TAGGTGCTTTTAGCGGTACCTCATTTCTTATCGTTACTGTGTTACTAGTGGGTGCCTATTCGTTTATTACCATGAAAGCTTGCCATGAATATTCCTTACTATTTATTATAAAACATAATATATAAACGATAAAACAGACAATATTGTGTAATTAATCATTAATTTTAATTAAATTTTATTACTTATAGATAGCGTATTAAACATTAATAACAACTTTCGATCTATACAAATAAGTCAATTTAAATATGTTAAACACCATAATTTAATAATGAAATATGGCGTAACGGTCAATGTATCATAAATATAAAGTAATTTTCTGCGACCAAAACAACAAAGCAGTTCCTAGCCTATAAAGCAAGTTGGAGGCCGTACAATCTTACTTTAATTGCGTGTAACATAAATTACCGCCAACTTATTACAATCTGCTCCTGTTCTGATACAGGAGGCTATGCGTTATTATAGATTACTATGGATCCTATTTTATGAATAATAGAGGCGGTAATGCAACGTAGACTCGATTGTGATGACGTACATCCTTTCTGGCTTTGAGTGGTACGAATTTAAATACAATTATTTTGTACTAACGGTGTTATTGTCTCGTTTTATTGATAGCGTTGAAATTATCGATAGGCTCTCCCGTGCATTGTCGTGACTGTGTTTAGATAGATTGACTTTTAAATGTCAAAAGTGTAATTTTGACTTAGTAGTATGAACTTTGTCTTACAATTTATTTTTAACTAAATATATTGTTTGAAACGAAAGTGTTAAATAAATAGCGGCTCACCCAGCTTTGCTCGGGAAAAACATAAACATATCTATCCCTCGTTAACCGTATATTTTTCTGGGATAAAAAGTATCATATGTGTTATTCCAGACTATAATCTATCTCTGTGCCAAATATCATCCAGATCCGTTCAGCCGTTCTGGTGTGAAAGAGGAACAAACATACATCCATACATACATTCTTAAAAACTTTCTCGCTTATAATATTAGTAGGATTAGTTTAATAAAATATTTAATGTGTAATTGTGTGTACCTGTAATATTGAGCAAATATAGAGTAGGTTTATAGTAAACATAGTTTTCGTATAAGAACAGTTATGAGGTTTAATTTCAAAACAGTTCTTTGTGATACATTTTATTTTTCCGGACAATAATTTTGACTATCTTCGTTTGAAAATTTGGGATAATTTTACTATAGCCAGATAGCATTCTCAAAGCACTCTTTACCCAAATCGTCGACTACCATTATAATTGCAATTAGTAATGCAAATTTGTGTGTATGTTTGTTACTCTTTCCTGCTGAAATGGCGGGATGGATTTGAATAAAATTTAGTACCAGATAAACGAACTGGAGTAACACTCTTATATTAGGTACCTTTTTTTTTTTTTAACGTTGGGAAATGCATTTACGCACGATGTGTGGGACTCACCGGCGTAATACAGCCAGTACTACCCACTAAAACCTTCCCCCGTCTTAATGGGGCGTCGCAGGATCGCTTACGCATTCAACTACGACGCCCCGACGGCAGGTCTGCCGAAGCAGACCACCACAACCATGGGGTTGCTCCACAGTCCACTCTGCTATCAGAGAAGTACCAGGAGCAACCCGCATGGTACACCGCCTCCCGAAGAGGGCCACCTCCCACCGCCCACCGAAGTGGGCAACCTCCCTGTGCGTTTCTTAGCTTCGCGCCCGGTTGGATTGCCGGGCACTACTGAGCCCCCCACCACGACAAGGTAAACGCACGTTGGGGGGGATTATATTAGGTACCTAGGAACGCACCCGAGCAAAGCGACGGTAAAATACTAGTATACCAATTATAAAAATGAACCGACAATCTATACTAATATTATAAAGAGCTAGTTTGTGAGGTTGCAGGGGGTAATCTGTGGATTTACTGAACCGATTTAGATGAAATTTGGTAAGAAGATAGTTTGAGAATTTGGGAAGGACATAGAATACTTTTATCCCGGAAATTATCCCTTAAGAGGGTGAAAATGGTGATGAAAGTTTGTATTGGGAAGCAAGCTACGGACGAACCCCAGCGAAGAGAGGGTGAGTCGCTATTCTTTTATAAATAGCTATTGGTAAAACTTCGATCTACTTTTCCATATAAAGTTAGACTAATATTACTAAACGCATGTACCACGCCTATTCTTACAGTTATCAAGCTTGTTTATCTAGGGGCATCCTGTTTAGGCTACTGTGGGCTGTTGCCAACTCATCTGGATAGATTAAGCTATCTATATATAAATTATCCTCTTGACCATCTTTATTAACATTTAATATGACAATCTTATAATATATGACGAAACTAGATCATTAATTTAAGTTGAGAACAGGTTCTATTAATAAATGATATGTTATGTGTAATAAAATATTAAAAACATCGTACACATTTGTTGATCATATACTGTATAAGTATTTATAAAGTTAACTTTTTTTATTAATCTTCACTATAAGTATAGTCATGAAACAAGGGCAAGGGCTTACAAAAAAAGAAATTTTGATAATTTTTTAACTCTTACATATGTAAGTTTATTGTATGTTTTCTTTGATGGTATTCATTAATAATGTAGAGACATGGCACTTGCTTTAAATAAATTATAATTAAAGGTAGAGTAGGGAACTAAAACTGATCTTTGCGAAGACTGGGCTCGTATATCAAAGGCTTGCAGAATAGCCGTTCCGCAAATTATTCATAGGCTCATTATCATAAAATTAACGATAATAAATCATGGCGGTCCAATTAACCGACCGATACGGGACAGGACTTAGAATGCGGAAAAATTGTTTTAAGTAGCCAATTATGTATACGCTTATTTATTATATTATGAATTACGTCTTGTATAAGTAACATATGCGAGTGTTTCTAGTAAATATAAGTCACAGTGTAAAAAATATAATAAATTTCTCAGAGATGAGATATTTGCCAGCAGTAAAATTTATTCTATATGTTGACCCGGTTAGCCAGCTATCACCATTCTAAATATCAGCAAAATATGTCCAGTGGTTTTCTCATAATGCATTCCCAGACAGATAGACAAACAGACAGATAGAGAAAAATTATAAAAACTATAATTTCGGCCTCTGTAATAATGACTATTTCAATAAGATTTTCCAAATAATATTTGATGTACAGATTCGACTCAGAATTATATTATATGTATAGATGTTAAAAAAAATTATAGAGTAAATTAGAGTTAAATACACAAGTATTTACTTTTTTCTTACACCTTATTTCGTAAATAAGGGTTAAATGTTAAGTATATTTATTTATGAGACGTATTTATTAGTGAAGTTATATAACTTGTAAATTCTAAATGATTGCCGATTAACTTAGAGTATGACGTCAATGTACATATTGTTATAGGAGTCAAATATACTTTAGATATTATAATTTATATACATTTATGATTGTCTTTTAAAGACAAAGTGTTCAATATAATTTAAGAAATTTAGGTTTGAAGACCTCAAAGAAGGTTATACGAAGAGTATTGGAAGAAGTGGGAAAGATGTGCAGAGGTCGAAGTTCATTCTAGGCTGTACTGTGCTGTTTCTTGCTGTTCTTAGCTGAGAGCACAAAGGATTTAGTATGAAGATATGTATGTACATAGATAACATATTAAATTATTTTGTAAATTAAATATTTATAATATTATGTATTTATAATATTCAAATGTAAGAAAATTAGCCCACGACTTTAGAAAATTCCCGTTTCCTACTTCTTGGAATATTTACCACTTATGGGAATTGTTTTTAGAAAGACAGTTTGTATTTTAAGGATATTAGTTTGGGTAAAGTTAAGTTTAATATATATTAGGACTCCTACACTTTAATTACGAATAATGTATTTATTTCTAAAGCCTTTGCAATTACTTATTAGTTCATTCTTTATCATTCTGTGTATGTACTTAATTATTATATTTATTTCCGGTTCTGTTTATAAGAAAAATTAAGAAATAAGAAAAATATATGTTACTAGCGACTTAACCTCGCTTCGCTCGGGTTCGTCCCTAGGTTGCTTCTCCATACAAACTTTCATCTCAATTTTCACCCCCTTAAAGGATGATTTCCGGGATAAAAAGTATCCTACGTCCTTCCTGGGGTCTCAAACTATCTTTTTACCAAATTCCATATCAATCGGACCAGTAGTTTCGGAGCCTATTCGGCACAAATAAATAAATAAATCTTTCCTGTTTATAATATTAGTATAGATAATTGACTTCTTCCTATTGAGTGATAGTCGACGCGTAGCACAAATTATTAGATCTAAAAACTTTAAAATTTTGTACAAAAGTTCCTTATGTGAAAGAGCACTAAGGGAGAATTTTTTAACCGTTCATCCCCTACTCAAATAAGGGATGTTAGATTGTATTTAGTTTTTGAATTTAGAAATATGGAAATCATATCCGGCTAACTGTTTCTGAGATATACTTTTTTAAATGTGTAATATTTAAATATGAAGTTAGTAATTATGTTAAATTTAGCGCAAATTTTAGAAAGTAATTGAAAAACCGACGATAGTGAGCGTAACTGTATCCCGGTAATGATGTTATTAGGCAGATTAATGAGGCGCATTTATATCGTGGTTACACTCGCCGGCCATTTGATACCGCCCAGAAATAATCTATCAAGTCTTCTTTGTCTTGTGAAGAGTTTATAAAGATTTTTGTTCATTTAATAATACGGTAGTGCTAACAAACTAAAATGCGCCAATAAATTTATTTCTACATATACATTCTTATATCCATGCCGAAACATAATCTATACAGATAAATAAAATTGAAGTGTCTGTTTGTAATGTCAAAATAACAGCTTTTTACTTAATGCATATGAAATTGTATACGGTACTTATAAGAAAAACAGATAGACTTTATACAGATAGACAAACAGACCGATATATACGTGTCTTCTGTCTGTCTATCTGTTTCTTCCGGCTAATCTCCGAAACGGCTGAGCTGGTTATGACGAGACTTTTACTGGCAGATAGCTGATGTTATAAGGAGAAAAAATTAAAACGTACCCAGAGACGCATACAAGCGAAGCGAGAGTAAGTCGCTAGTTTATTAATAAAACAAGAAAAAAATATTTGAACACAGTTAAACTTGATAAATTCATGTGTGGCGGACGAACTTGATCCACCCTTCCCAAAATATAGCGCTTCCCTATAAATTTAAATAGCCATCAAGATTTGTATTAACATAGTTCAAAGTACATGTAGCAAACCTACAATTAAAACATCTGGCGATAAAACGATACAGTAATGAATCATATGACGTCAAAAGTTTTTTAATTATATAATTTTTATTATAGGTTTATCGTACATTGGTTCTTAATACACTCGAATCTTCGATACTCGCTAGCGAGCGTACTCGTATATCATATGATGTTACACGCATGTTCAAAGGCATCGTTTATCTTTCTATATATATAAAAGTCAAAAGTGATTGACTGATGTATCAACGCACAGGCCAAATCCATAATGTTAGAAAATTGAAATTTCGCACACGTGCCTATTCCTCATATGAGGAAGGCATCCACTAAGGAAGGATTTTTCAAAATTCAACCCCCAAGGGGATGAAGTAGGGGATAAAAGTTTGTATGAAACTTTTTATTCCTTGGACATATTTGCATGAAATTTCGTATGAATTGAGTACGGCAAAAATAATGAACGAATAAACGTATTTCAGCGTTTTCTAAAATTCAACCCCTAGGAGAGTAAAATATGGGATGATAACATAAAGCCAAAGAGTTTTTTTTTGTATATTGAACACGAGCGTAGCCGCGGGTTCTGCTAGTTAATTATAAGATAGTGACAGTAGTAAGGTAACATATCTTTTTAATAGCAGTTGTTGGAGATACTCGTACAGGTCATATATAAGTGCTACTTGTTCTAAGTGATATTATCTTTCGTTTCGGAACGATTTCTTTGTACGCGCCTCTAATTACAGCTTGCATTTTAATTATATGGAAGGGTGCAGAAAGGCATTGTAGCCCACAGCAGTTCAATAACGGAAGCTAGCGACTTGTAAAATGTAGAGTTTTACATATTTTATTTTATATTAACTACTTTCTAGTAAAATTACCATCGTTAGAATTAAAATCGATTTATTTTCCTTGTCTCTATATAACGTTTTAGAATAGACTAATACTAGATGAAAGAGGAAACAACTTATAAAATGTAACCTACGAGTAGGTACCTATGTCATTCTGCAACACGTACGCTATCTATGTAAAAATAATTTCGATTCTTTACTTTTGATCTATGTACGCAGGACGAACCAACAAACAAATTTTCATATTTGTAAATATTAAGTAAGGATAGTTCTATATCGAATATAGTTTATATCCATATATTTTTAGTTTATAAGTAGTTTTATATTAAGTTGTTGAAATTAAAGCTGTTATTAAATCTTTTGTTTATGTTTAACTAACGACTCCCTAGGTAGGTACGTTTTAATTGTTAGTATGTATATAATATGCATTTATTACACATCTAAACCTTCCTCTTGAATCACTCTATCTATTGCTGAAAACTGTATTAAAATCTGTTGCGTAGTTTAAAAGATCTAAGCGTACAAACAACGGGAGCGACTTTGTTTTATACTAGGTATAGACACTAAGCTTATGTATGTATGTACATATATACAAAATATTAGCTTTCTATTTAATTTTTTTTGTTTAATATTGTATAATATTATTAATTATTATAAAACTGATCGAATATTACGCCCCTAAGTCTCTACTAAACGTAGTCTCACCAAACTCCTTGTGATTACCCGTCGCCGCTTAATAATCATCTTGGTGATATTTATTACTTTAGCTGGCTAATTATCAGGAATTTTGATACTTGAGTTATTGGTCTGCTCGAGTATATTTGAAGTACAAATTGTGGTTTAGAAAGTACTGGCTGTATGAGGAAATGGGTAATGGTCGAGTGCAGTTTGTAATTATAGGTTATCGTTTCAATGATAACTTTGTTATATTTTATAATTTAATAACTGTTTTAAAATTAAGAAATATTTTGTAATGAGCTCTTTGATAGATAAAATATAAATTTTAATGTTTATATGTATATATCAAATTATTTCTTACATAAACTATAGGTACGTTTATTCATAAAAAATTTTTTATTTTTATAGATAAGTCTTTATCGAGACAGTAAAATTTAATAAAAGATTCTAAACATGTCTATGGAATAATTTTTGACTTCTTTATAGCAGCTCAAACGTGTTATAACTGGAAATAATTTTTCTTTATAAAAATATTGAGACCGTATGTCTTCTTACAAGTTACCGAAAATATGTAATTAGGAATTTTATTTGAATTTAGACTGGGATAAAGCTCTCATTTCGCGCAAAAGAATGGGAAACAAGCGAATTAAGCAAGATCAAGTACCCTCACCGTTCGCGGGGGTTCGAAAAAATCCCGAGTCGAACAAATTTTTATTTTACACAGAATTTAATTTCCGGCGCTCACGTGTCACGAGCCTCAAAAACTATTGCGCATCGCTCAGACGGTAATACAAAGCAATCTAAATTGGAAAATAGGCAATGCGCAGTGTGTGCTTACCAAAAACGACCATTCTGAATGCGACGCGATTAAAAAAAGAAGTCCGATGCCGATCGCGCCGCGGGGGAGTCCCCATCCCCACTTCCCCCTTTTTTCCTATTTTTTTTTTCTTTTTTCGGGAGGTGGGCGAAGCACGGGTGCATGCAGCCAGTGCCCACCTTTGTTTCGCATAAACAAATTAATTTCGGCCGCTGTTTTTGATGCCTAATTCGTCGGGTGATCGTGAGCCAACAATGCGGAAAAAACCACAATTATAAGGCTGGATTAACTTCTATACCGATTTTAAATCATACATCTAACAAAAAATATCTTATATTCCATGTTAGATTGGCAATTATTTTGGAACAATCTACATTCAAGTGCATGGGTTTCTTTCAATATCTCTATTTCAGTGAAATTTTGAAATAAATACTGCATCTACGTACATACAATGCAAGTTAAAAGTGAAAGAAGTAAAAGTAAAGTCATTTAACAATAAACATCGCAATAACCAACACTCACTATGTCCAATTTATCTCGGATAGTACAAAAGCCGCGAAAAATATGATACTGATTGAATCAGGTGATAATCAGGCACTTCGGGCACACGTCGCAGTGGGCGCCACCACTCATTAAGGGGGTGGCAGCACAATGCATGTTTGTACTGCTTTTTGCCCATTTTTTTCATTATTTCATTTCATTTCGCCCACCGCCCACACATCCGCGCTCGCGATTGTGCCTCCGTTTTTTTATAATTCGTTACCTTTTTTATCGGCCGCTCCATTTTCAGAGGATGGGCTGGGAGTCCGCGCAAACGGGCGGGTCAAACGCCGCGTGTCGAACGTTCAAAACTTTGTTTATAGTAATACACTATTACAAACTCGTTATTAATACAATAATATAAAGTAAAAAGCAACTTTAAAATATTAATATAAGTTAAAGGAATTATATTAATTATAGAAATTAATGTTTAAACAGATACATATTAACATTGGTATTATTATCGACATAATTATATAGCGTTTTATTTTTACATTTTAGTTTTTTTTACTAACTACTCGCTTTTTTAAACGTCTAAATTCGTTAAATATTAAAAAATCATTATAATATAATATTACTAATAAGTTAAAAAAATATTAAGATCGTAAATTATTTTAGTTAAAATATTTTCTAACCGTGCGTCTAAGCTCATCTGATTATTGCCTTATTGGGTGCACTGATAGGTGACAAGCCATTATCTCGTCCTCGATGGGATCTATTGATTTGAAGTCGTTTTATTTACCAGAAACAACGTACGTATTCATATTGTTAGAGTACTTCAAATTAACTTTGTCATTTCAACTGGTTTAATGGAAAACTCGTGGATCGGATAATCAGAAATAATTGTGAAAATAAAGGATTCTATAAAAATGTTTGCTTTAGTGTCGATAAAAGTATATTTATATAGTGTATATAGTAACTTTATGGTATTTTCATGGGATTTGTGGGTTTTTATTATTTATTTAATGTATTGTTAACAAAATGAGATGACTACAATCTCGTTTACCTATCTGTTTAAAAGTGCTAAGATACCAACATAAAAATATAAGTTAAAGTTTTCAAATTGCTTAATTAAAAAATATTGAACATATCAACTTTATTTATTTTGCATGGGATATAGCGTGAATTACACGTACACTAGCGACTTGCCCCTGCTTCGCTTGGGTGTGACCCTGGGTTTCTTTTGATTAATAATATCATATATGCATATATAGTGTATATTTTTACCTAATTTTGCCACAAATTTGCCATAAATAGCCAAGTAACAAACACGCGCACACACAAACTTTCGCAATTATGATACAGTCATACATTTAATAAAATTGTAATTGAGTCAAATCTGTACACTAAATATTTTTGTAAAATCTTATTAAAATTGTCATTATTATCGAAACAGAGGCCGAACCTATAGTTCTTAGAATTTATTTCTATCAACGTATAGGATACTTTTTATTATATTCTTATCTTTGTATAGTACAAATATGTGTACATAAAAATACAGCATTAACTCAATATAAATAGTGAGAGTGTAATTCGAGTTTCTGCAGCGAAATTAAATATTTAAGACAATTTGTGAAAGACCTAAAAATAACATGGATGTGACCAAACAACACTATGAATATCTTTATTCGATCTCAATGAACTGTAACATTACAAAGCGCAATCGAAAGTAAATGTTAATTGAAAAGGTCTTCACACCACAAACGTCCTATATAAGTATGGAAAAACTCCGATATAAAGTTCGTGATTCTGCATTTTAATAACTGTTACTTTGAATGCTCATTGCAATGTTGTTTTATTATTAAATACTTTTTAGAATTTTATCGAAAACAATTGAAGCAATGTGTTTAGTTTAGCTAAGTGTATCTTAAGTACAGTTCAGTAAGTACCTGGTTCGATATTATTTGAAGCGCAATATAAGCGCGCTTGTCGTTTTTTGGTTTAGGGGACACACGTGGCGTGACTGGAATGATAGAAAAAAAACTGTGAAATTACATAATACCATCATCTGTTTTCTAAGATTTATGTTTTTTTTAACAATCTTTGCGTTATTCTGCTTAAATAATAAATTATGAAATTGGTAATAAAATTATATTCGTTAGCAGAAATAATATTTTTGATGTAACCTACGTCACATCGTCGGTCTCTTGCGATAGTTTCTAAAAAATATGTTACTGGCGATGCAAAATGTACTTAAGTAGGAAATAAAAAAAATTGAACAGAAAAAAACAAACATAACACAGGTATTACCAGATACACAACAAACACATATTAGATCATCACTGTTCTAAGAAACTAAATTATAATAAATCGAACTACTAATGCTATTTTTGTGTAATAATGTTTTTGTAATTTGCTAATAAAAACTAAATTCGGACTTATTATTCAGAATCACATCTTAATACAGATAGGACCTATTTGAAAAAATATATATTGATATTGCCAACTTAATCCCTCCACGACCGCGTACACGCCGGCGTGTCAGTTAACTATAGATTTCTTAGAATTTTAATTAAGTTCTTAGAAATTTACTTGGAGGTGTTAAGTCGTAAAGTGTAGATAATTAAATTATTTCTATTAATAGTAATTAAAAATTCAAAAATAACAACAAAAACAACAGGCAATAGGCATTACAACAGTTGTAATTAAAACTAAATTCGGGCGCATTAGACGTAGAATCACGTGCTAATAGCAAGGCCGGCAGCCGCGACGCGAGCCTGACAAACGACTTTGATCAATCACCGTCTCTGACCAGCCCTGCAAGCATTTGTTTCAACCCTCGAGATACATTACGATTCTAACCCCTAACACAATACCGTACGGGGTAGTTTTAAACGTTTTACACATTTTTGATATATGATATATGAATTTTTTGCTTGCGTAATATTTGTGAGTCAAAGTTTAGTATGTCAGAATTAGTGACATTTTTCATTTGTTTTCAAATGTAACAATCGATTTTTTGTATGTATTTATCGTATTGAAGGCAAGTGTAAGTTAGTGTTTTATAATATTATTAGAGCGGATGGCACAAGACCGGTTGTCGTGGATATTTTGGGGAGGCTTATGTCCAGCAGTGGACGTGTTTGGGCTGAGACGAACGAATATTATTAGCAAAACTATGTGTTACTCTCACGTGCTCATTATCTCAAGTACCTAACTTTAAAATCTACTCCATATGTGTAGTAGGTATAAAATTAGAAATAATTAATTTTCGTATTATATGTATCTGTTAATATGTAATAGATCGTTTAGTGACTGATTGGTCCATATGAGTACAGCGTCCGCTCCAGTCCAAGCAATATTTAGAATAGCTTACAATAGAGCCCTTGTATTTTTATTGACGAATAGTCTTTGAAAAATTAAAAATATCTCTTTTTTATCTTTCTCTATCCCACATTCTTATAGGATTGAAATTCGTTAGTATGAAAGGAATAATTTGGAACTATGAACCAATTCTATAACAGAAAGCTATATTAGATATTATAACTGAGTATTTCAAGATATTTTTATTAATGCGAGTAAAAAAAGCTATTTAAAATATAGGGAGAAATATTGTATAGGTACCAATCATATACTTGTAATTAAGTTATGTTCTAAAAAATATTACGATGATTGTCTAAAATGTAAACTACAATAGGTTTTAACTTTTAATGTATTAAAAATAATTGTGTAAAATACTCACGTTTTTACTCAAAACAATTCCGGTACATTATAATATAATCCAATATATATTTTTGCACTTATAGGGTCACCTAAATGGTTCTTAGTTATACTTGGACCCAATTGGTGGCGCTGTTATCGAAACCTAGAAATTTATTTAAAGATCACAAATAAATTTCTAATTAAGGCAAGATGGCACCTGTAAGGTACTTAGTCATGTGTGTAAGACAACACAATAAAAGCGCGCCGTCTCCATACTAGCGGAAAAGACGACGAAGTACTACGAGTAGCAAGGCAAAGTTTAAAATACAAAAGCCATCAAAATTTAACTATTACGTTATTATAATATATAATTAAATTACATTTTTGTCGAATGATTTCTGGCCGAGAGGTAAAAAATAAACTGTTTTGAGAACGACATTTAAATGAATTTAGATATACGATTAGATACTGACTGAAAATTAAATTATAATAATTGTTAATTTATATTATTCTTAATTTTAATTGTAAGTTTTATTTTTTCATACATATTTGTATACTCTTACATTGCAGTTTCTGTATTTTTTCTCAGAAATGAAACATTTACCCACGGTAAAAAGTATCCTATATGTTGACCCGGATAACCAGCTATCACCATACCAAATTCCGTCAAATCCCCCCAGTGGTTTTTCTGTGATGCGGTAACAAACAGACAGACAAAAATTCTAAAAACTATAGATTCGGCCTCTGTATCGATAATAATGACTATTTCAATAAGATTTTCCAAAAAATATTTAATGTACAGATTCGGCTTAGTTACAATTTTATTATATGTATAGATTTACTTAGATTTTAAATATTGTTATCAACTTCGTAGCACATTTTAACTACGATTTTTATTATGTATGTAGTTTCTACATAGATTTATTGTTTGCGTTATACCGCTGATGTGATATTTTTGTAGAGACTTCCTTAGTATAAGTGATAATCACTAATGACTTATAACATATCTTACACCAATACTAGTATTTGGAAATACCGTATCGTATAGCAATAATTCGTAGATCTGATATTTTGAAAGAAAAACGCGTACTACTTGAAAAATAATATAATATGCTAAATTCTACCGCTCCGTATATTCAGTGGGTCTTATATTAGTCAGTTGTAAAAAGTTACTTGGGAATGCTAAATAAGAACGTGCACGAATTTCAATAACAATATAATATTTGCGTAGATTTACGCGAATATCCAATTTTTTCGTGGATTTAATTTCATTTTTGGTACCCGACGTTTCGAATGTTTTACATCAATCATGGTCACGGGAGAGACTAAGTTTTTAGACGCGTCTAAGGTATAGTATAGTTGTTACAGATAGTATCTACCTGTTCACAAAATTATATACATAGGTATATATATTATATAATCATTTCAAAAATACAAAAATGGCACCAAAATACCTAGTATCCGCAAAAATCGGAATACATAGTTTTATTTAAAATAAAAATATAGTTTTTTAACGATTATTATAGTTTTTATATTACGTAACATTTAGCTAATCGAACTCGTGGTGACTTTCAAGTTCATTAACACTATTTTCATGTCATGCTTAGTGTACTCTATTTTGCTAACTTAATTTGTACCAACATACAAGTTTTTTCTTAACTAGCGTAATTAGGTGTTTATAAATGTTTAGACAGATAAGATATTGTAATTAATTGATATCGTATCAATTCTATACTAATTTATCTTACTTTATTATCTTTTATTACCAAGAATCACTTTTTGTGATCCAATTGAATTACATTACCAAGAATATGTAATAATTTTGATTTTATTGTATTAAATTACAGAAAGGATAAAGTATCCTTTGAAAATTCGCTTCACTGTTCTCTTTATTCGAAGAAGCATAATTAAGCCGTAAGCCAAAAAGTTGAACAATTTCTTTAAAATGACTGAAGTATTATATTTTTTAAATTAATTAAAACAATAAATATTTATATGTATATCATGATGATAATACGAATTATTCCAATTTGCCATCTTTACAATAATAAACAGACCTCGAAACAGAATATGAGTGCGTATTCATTTCGCCTCTATAAGCCTTCAAACTATAGCCTCTCAGTTGGCAAATCGTTAAAGTACGCAACAGTGAAAGTCAATGGATACAAAAAAGAATTTATTTTCTGTCTGAATATATCCGTAATATTAAAATATATAAAGCACTCCTGTGTCACAAACAATTCGCGAAACGGCTAGAAATCCCCAAACCGCATAATGTACGTAAAAAAGAATCGCCTCGACGTTTTCACTATAAGTTTGTAAATTTACAAGGCAATTAAAATAAAAAATGGGATGCATCCCACCGCCACCCCTTTAATTATGATTTTTTACATTTTTTAATGATAATAAATTTGCCGGGTTGCAGCGCGCTCATAACGTTAATTTTTTGTAGAATTTGATCACCTTGGTGTTATGTGTTGTTTTTGTTATTTTTTAACATCGCACCTAACTTAAGTAAATCTTGCAAATAGCCCGTATTTTAATCTAATGAGAAGTATTTGAAATTTTCATAAACTTATCTTACTATTGTTGAAAAAAATATATATTGAATAATCTCATATATGTCGACTAAATTCCTTGAGTGGCTTGTGCGAGGTTTCATGGAAGCGTTGGCGCAAAGCGAGCTTGATGCTCTTTAAACTACACGCTAAAGTAAACAGGCAGACAAATGTACACACGATACAATGGATGGATACGTATATGGATGGATGGGTGCGATAAAAACATTGTGTACTCCGTGTGCCACTCTGCTTTATACATAGCGCGAACTAACTGCATCTACTAACTTTTGAAGGTAACGTCCATAAAAATCCCTCTAAAAATGCAGCTAATTCATTGAATTTTACAAATTAACGATCCAGGTATTTGAAAAGAAACGCTGATTTCAATTGATACTGTATCGAAGAGGAAATCTCGCAAAAAAGCCCACCGGTTAATGAAAAAAACTACACGCAGTCAATATTTGATGAGAGCCAATTTAAATGTTCGTCCACTTGTAGACATCGCATAGTTCGCTGTAGCTGTATCGCACATGTGGGGGGGCAACGCCCGCCGATTTCCCGAAAAAAAGAAAAACGAAGAAAAATAAACATGGCGGCGCCTCCGTGCGCGGGAAAAAATGCAGATATAATGCCAGTAATAATAATAATAATAGGCGATCGGCCGCCGGACCGCGCCGCCCGCCCCCACCCAATTTTCATTCAAATGTGCTTGCGTTTTTTTTTCTTTTTTACAATTTTCCCGATATTTTTTCGGGATTTCCATTAGTAAAGCGTCTGTCGGAATAGTTGCGATGTTGAACTTCGATTACTGCTTAAAGGATTACGAATCCCAAGGGCGGCGATTGAGCTTATCAACAAAACCACAGAATTAGAAAGGTCAAAAACGAAAGTTTCTACATCATAAAACTTTATTTCTATTGTAGGTACTTGGCTAGCTAAATATTACACAAAAAATGCTTATGGAAAATATATTTAACTAACTCATTCTACCAAAATATGTGTAGAAGAAAAGTGTAAACTTTATTTCAACTCAATTGATAGGTCGTGTCTAAAGAATTGGCGCCAAAACAAGCAGTATGTAAAGGAATGTTGAGAACGCGCTTAGCAACTTCGCTCGTAGTAGTCGTGTTTTTGGTTTTAATGTTTTGGTCTTTGAACTTAACCCTAAAAGTTTCTATTGGAATTTTCATGCTCTAGATTTTCTTATGTGTGCATTTTGTTAACATTAGATTAATTATTTAAAACATAACAAAAGTGACCTAATTCATGAAAAGCTTGCGCTTAGTACTTTGAACGTAGTACTATCGAAGTGTTTGTTTCACTGGTGAATAAAAATTCTGTGGATGTGTAAATTTTTAATGTTAACGAGGAAGCAAAAAGTTAGGTTCGGATCGCAAAGCGTTAGCAACACAGGGTTACAATGCGACATGACATTCAATTTGAACTCGGAGGACGGACCACGCGTTCAATAATTAACATAATGTACTTTTTCTCCTTTTTGCACTTCCCGTTTGACACTCCATCACTCATGGAAATTCCATTTTCAATGCTGGTATATGAAGGGAGGGGTGCGGGGTGGTCTTTGCATCCGCGCAATGGACATGGATGGCGGTTTCGGGGGTGAGGGTGGTCGAAAAAAAGATTGTTAAAAAGGCTGGCCCCCGCGACGGCGGTGTGTGTGCGTGCGGGTAAAAAAGCTCACTAATCGATACTATAGATTCTGAGGCAAGTAGGTTGCGCCGGTACCACGCCGATTGGTCGGTTTCGAATTTTTTTACGGGAGCTCTAACGAAGCGGTGGATGTTTAGTCTTTCGGCGCAATCGTGAGGACCTTTTGAGCCGACTCGTCTTTTTACCGCCCGAACCTAACTCGACGGTCAACACTTGAAAATTAAGCGTGCATATTCGCACTTAACTTTGTCCTTGTTCGTACTCTTTCAGCCACGTGCTTATGAAGAAAAACATCGGAACCGTTTGTTTTGGGACTGTGTTGGGATGTTTTGTTTAACATTCCTTCCGATTTAGGGTTAAATCAAGTTGTGAAGTTTAACTTGGTCTTGAATTTGTTAGATACATATGTAATTTTTTAACGCTTTTGAATATATTTTTTTTTATATTTCAACGAAACCAAGTTGTCGTCTACATATCTGTGTAATATTTATTATAATAAAAATAACATATTTTAACAACTAAAGATAAAGAAAAAAATATATAAAAAAAACCTACTTATTAAAAAAACGTTGTATTCTTATTAAATAGGGAAAAATAAGAAAAATGATAATCTTCTAAAACTAACCTCGTAAATGCTAAAAGAGTCTCAAACACACTAAATTGTCGACGAATTCCTTTGACGAAGGATCGTATTGTCTGTCTATTTCACACTAAAGCGAGTCTCCGGTTACTCCCCGGCCTTCTTTTTGACTTCGTTTGTTTCACCACTTAACGGATTAAGAGTGTTTTATAATTGTCACGCTTTTAACAGCTATTACTTACTAATACTATAAATACCATTTTATTTTTGCCAATAAAGATTTATATAATTAAAAATGATATTTTTAATTATACATTTTAGGTAGCATTTTCATATTTTGTTATTTTTTATTCCTAATTAAAATATCATTTAGATTTAATTCATGTTTTAACGAAATAAATATTAACGTTTAATATAAAAACTTTGAATGTTAATGTTTAATATAAAATCTAAAACTATATATTTATAAATATAACAAATAAAGTTAAACAAGATGAAACATACATGGAAAGTAAAAATAGACTAATGAACGCCGCTATAATATCTGAACAATTTTCTTAAGACGTAGCAAAGAAATATAAACAATGCATCTTAATAAAGTGAAGGGGCAGAATGTCAAGAGCCTTGACTCATTTACAAAAATAAAAATTGTCTTGAAATTTTGATTATGTGCTTTAGTTATATATAACTTATATACTAATAGAAAAAATGTGATAGCTAATCTGTATGTTTATATAGAAAAAGATCTGCTTGGATTTTCTATATAGCAAAAAATGTCTTTACGTACAAGTAAATTCATAGTCAAAACCTATTCTACGTGTAGCAAAATTTAAACACGAATTAGCCTCTTTTCTTTTATATTTATAATTCCTTATAACTAATATTGATTTAATCAAACAAATTATCACTTAAAAACTTTGAAAACCACTAAATTCTTTACTTTGAATCTAGTCAACTTGGTGACTAGACAAAGCCGTCTAAAATAATCTTCTTAAAAGAATACAAGACACTTATAGTACAAATGGAAACAATGTGTTGTAATAAGTAAAGAGGTTAGGTTAAGAGACTCACCTCATTCTTTAGGTTGATGGGCTCTTGCTGCGGCCGGGGCGGCGAGTGCCGGCCCCCCTCCGCGCCCTCCAGCATATCAGCCTCGCATCCCGACTCGTCTGCAAGCAATGTTTCTTATTATATTATCTTACTGTCATAATAATCTACACTAATAATATCTATTATAGGAAGTTAGAGTTTGTAAGTTTGTGTATAAATGGTAGTATAGGAAAGCACTGATCTGATTCTGAAAATTGTTTCACGCTATATAACTCTGAGTAGTACAGCTTGTTTTTATTTCAATAAAATTATATATATATATATATATATATATATATATATATATATATATATATAGTGTCGAAAATTGTAACAACTTTAGTTGATGTCGGAAAAAGGGCTTTAAGTTACTTTATTAGCTATTGTTAGGCACCTAGAAACGAGTAAACTCCCTTTTCTCAATATCACTAATTTACATTTTTAAAATAACATTTACAAGTCTTAATTATATTATAAAGCTTAGGTTTAGTTTTATAGTGGTCTTGCAATATGGAAAATGGAGTATCCATTTTTCTATAACAATTACTTTGAAGTTATAGTAACTAAAACCGACATATTCATATTAACACTATCCTATATTTGATATTTAGGAGGAATATTTTCTAGATAGCTACTAGAGGAATTGAGGTAAATAATTAATATATAATTAAGAGTGACGACGGTAAAGTTGCCACTCAGAAAAATGTATATTAATCATCGAAGTATTCGTTATCTATACTAATCTTATAAAGAGGCAGAGTTTGTTTATTTGTTTGTTTGAATGCGCTAATCTCAGGAACTATTAATTCAATTTAAAAAAATCTTTTTGCATCAGATAGCCCGTTTATTGAGGAAGGTTATAGGCTATATATCATCATGCTACTACCCAAGAGAGCGGAGCAGTAATCATAAATGTCAATAAATATGTATGTAGTTAATGTATGTCCATACGTAATTGTAAAACTGATAATTATAATATGTTTAAGTGCTTTAAGCTTAGAAACAACTGAACTTATTAAAAAATGCCTATATTATTATACCTGCATTAAGCCAAAAAATGGTACTTTGAGCGCGAGCCAACCTACGGGCTCTGCTAGTAGTATATATAATGATATAGTTAAATAATGATGAATAAGTATGTCTCATGGACTCCTGATATAGGAAAAGATGAAATCTAAGATGTTCAAAGACACAGCGGAATAGCTTTATTTAAAAATGTACATAAACAATTTTCTTTACTTAAGATGAAATAATAACATTTGCTTGCTAATATGGTAAACGTAAGTGTTTGTAACAACTCGACATTTGAGTGAAATTAGATTTTTTCTCAACCTACCTACTATTCAAGGGAAGCTACGGCAAAAACTAATAATATAAATTATAAACCGTACAAAAGTACGAGCCGTGTTAAGTAAAATCTAACCACCCCATAAGCTTACCAAACGCAAGCAAAGATTAGAATTCGATAGCGCGTAACACACAAAAAGGAACACGTGTGATACACTCGCAAAATAACCTGAATTACAAAAGAACAAAAACCATGACCCTCCCCAATGAGCCTGCAAATAGATCCAAGTCTCATCGAATTAGGAAGGCAAACTCCCTTTTGCGTGAGACGAACGATAAAAGGGTCACCTTTCCTTAAATATATTTATTGTTACTGCTTTTACGAGTATGTTTCTCATAGAAGCGATTAAATAACTAATATACATACATAATATATAGTATAAGTATAATTTTGGGAATGTTTGTATGTTTGTTACTCTTTCACGCTTTGGTACTCAGATGGACTGTGACCTGAAGTTACATATAGGCTGTTAGAAATAGAATTAGGCAAAACACAACCTATATAGTGCACCTATATAATATTATAAATAACTATAAAAGGCATCTAGGAACCCAAGCAAAGCTAGAACTCAGTAGTATAGTAATAAGTATAGTTTAATGTACCTAATTATTATATAGTACCTAGGCGACCGAGCTACGTTCGGTGATTTTTCGGAAAAGGTGTAAAAAATGTGTTTATTTTTGAGAAGACACTATTTAGATAAATTTAACAAATCAAAATCGTTAGAGCCGTTTTCGAAATACACAAAAGTTGATCATTTAATATTAAAAGATAATTTTATACCAAACCTTTATCTAAAATATAAAAAATCTTTATATAAAATTGCAATGTTTTTTTAATCTATGTATGTATATATGTATTCAGCCCTTTTTTTAATGTCCCACTGCTGGGCACGGGCCTCCCTTCAGTACGAGGGGGATCAGGCCAAAGTCCACCTCGCTGGCCAAGTGCGGCTTGGCGGACTTCACATGTCTTTTGAAAACTTGCTAGGTTCTCTCAGACATGCAGGTTTCCTCACGATGTTTTCCTTCGCCGTTAAGACAAGTGGTAATCGTGTTGGAAATGATTCGCACATGAAAATATCAGAGGTGCGAGACCCGGGATTTGAACCCGCTTCACTCGGTTTCCCGAGCGAGCGCGTTACCACTGGGCTACCACTGCCTCAATATCTATAATATTTTAATCTATATAAAACCTAAAGAAATTATTAACCTGGCAATAACTCTAATGGTTCAATGCAATTAACTTACAAAAATGTGAAAAGTGAATAAAGAACGCGGTAGAACAATGCAGCCGTGACCTAAACAATAAACATGTAGGTCGAAACTCGAATTGTGAACCTTGTGTGGATTTAGACGAAATGTATGACAAATTAATTTTATATATGTTTTAATTTTTATGTATACATCCATATCCATACTAATATTATAAATGTGAAAGTGTGTTTGTTTGTTTGTTTGTCCTACTTTCACGTTGAAACATAGGGACGGATTATCGTGATTTTTTGTGTGGAGATATTTGGAAGGCTGTAGAGTGACATAGGCTACTTTTCTTTGTCTAAGATTATCACATTTCCGCGGGAAAACACGTTATAATATAACCCACAATATCTCATCACACCTTTGTATATACATATATAATATATGATCTATCTATTCGACACTAACAGTCAAAATGTACCTAGGGACGAACTTGAGCGAAGTCAGGGTGAGACGCTAGTAAGTATATAATAATAAAATTAAATATTTGCATTGTTAATACGTATGTAGCTTAGTTATCGACGGTGGCCTTTCAAACATTATTGCTAATTTGATACTTTCTACCTAAATACTATTTATAAAAAAGATTATATTATATTATGAATATTGTTTTACATACTTCTTTATTTATATCATGCTATATTTAAAAATTTTATCATATTATAAATATTTATCATATTATGAAATATAATTGTTGAGAAAACACAAAAAAAAAAACAAATTATTTACAATTATTTTGAATAACTTTCGTATAAAGTATCAAAAGTAAAACCTTTCCATTCGTTTTGAATTTCGAAAGTACTGAATGCTTATCGAACTAAACTTTATAAAAAGGATTTTTGTATGGGTTTCTAATACTTGTCTGAAAAACTTTGTAGGAACTTCAATTCTTTAAAACTTCTATTGTATACATATCGAAATATGTACCTACCTCTACCTACATATTAAATAAATCTATTACATTTACATATTTAATAAATTTTTATAACTTAATACTTTTAGCTTTAATTAAAACTTGTATTAAAGCTAAAAGTATTAAGTTATAAAAAAAAATCAGACCTATACCTATATTATTTAATTATCTTATATTTTATTAGCATTTTTCTGAAGTAATTGTAAAAATTATATTTTCAATTGAAAAATTTTAGTGCAAACCATAAATAATTCTAAACCTACAATTAGTAAGTAATAAACTTTTATATTAATATAAAATACTTTATTTTTTAAAGTCAACAAACACTATTCAATGCAAAACCAATAGAAAATGCAACACAAAGAGGGAAGTTGATATACTTATAATAAAGAATGTGTTGAAAGAACACAACCATGACCGTCCCCAACTCGTCTGGAAGTAGGTCAAGTCGGTCCGGGAAGGAAAATTCCCGCCTACCTGGGGGAACCCCGAATATTGACGACGTCGAAACAACTTTGTGGATTAAGGATTTTCATAATATGCGCCTATAACTTGCTTTGTTCATGATATTTCCTTAAGCTATTAATACAACTAAAATTAATATTATCATAGAAATTAAAAGTAATGTTTATGTATGCTTTGTTCTCTGGATACTTAATGTTAAAATAGATAGAAAAATAGTGAATGAAAAAATTATATTATTATATGCATAAACAGCACTAGATAGCTTACATACATTTGCATCTGACTAGGGATGTACCCTTGCTTCGCTCGGGTGCGTTCTTAGGTACGTTTCATAGATATAGTTATTGCGAGTTCACCTTAGGAGAAAGACACATTACAATTTTCTAATACATTGTTTTAATGTATCTTTTAAGGTTTAGAAAGTGTTAGACATGTAAATTCCTAAGAAGGACTCGATAGAACCAGTTATTGTGCTTTCCCGTGGGAATAAAAGATTTTCCTGTAGTAAAAGGTATCCTAAATATTGACCCGAGTATATAGTAAGAATAATAAGTCAAAATTGGTTCAATACTTTTTGTGTGAAACGCGTACATCGATTTTGTTAAGTTTCTAAATAGTATATATATATATTTGTATTACGAGTATAACTCTTCACTATGATCCACAACTTATACAGATATTTATTGTACTGCGCTCACTTCGCTAGAAACCTCAACAATACGAATACTGAGAAAGTATTACAGCATATCCAATAGTGATTGAACCGACTCTGTTTATAGTTTAGCGAGTTCTTGATAAATTGACTTGTGTTCGAGTTCTTTCTAAGTAAATAAAGGGGAATATGCCTCTTAAAATATGATTATTATGAATAAAATTATGGACGTGGTATGATTCAAATATTTTAAATCGTTGTCTTTTCAAGAAACGAATCAAATGAAAATTATATAACACGTTTAGATCAAGTAATAAAAAAGGCCAGTGACAAGCAGTTCATACACTGTCTTGCTCTACTCTAACTTTAGAACAATAAATACCAAGAAATTGTTCCCAAAGCTTCGCTTTGTCACAGCCACATCGAAACAAATATATTGGCAATACCAACATTTATCTAGAATATCGAACCCGCGATAATGCTATATCAATAAATTATACACGCGGTAATACCAAGAACGTTGGCTAGCCAAAGTTAAATTACATTTCTTAAATCGATAGGTAAATAGAACGAATCATCATTACCACGATGTTCTGCAATAGACGTGAATATCAAACGAAAACTAACATGTTGAACCGAAATCAAGTATCAAACAAATCTCAACCTTAACGACATTAAACAATAAGACACCACCGATCATTGTTCTGCAAATAGCTGGCCGGCGTAAGCAATAGGAACTGATGCCAAAACGTAGCAGCCGTCGAATATGATTGCTCCTAATGCGGCGGCAGGGGGGCTCGTAGGTTTGAGAAGGGGGTAACTGTGCGCCGAGTTTCTGACCGAGCAGTAAGTCTGGCTTAATCCTATCGGAAACGCGGACCCCCGTTGAAGATCGCCGAGGACATCGGGCCACAATGCAACGATATATCTCGAGATATCAGTTTGATACTTTTATCACTCGTTATTGTCTAATTGTTATTTTTTTTAATTATTTTAGTTTATTAAATTAATTTTAGTTATTAACTATAGTATGTCAAGGTTTTATACAGAATAATATATTATTCGTTTAAATGTTGTTTTATTAAAACGTCTTCGTACAAAAGAATTTTATATCCACTTTTTCATTCAAAAGGCCAATCTTAACCAGCACTTAATTCAGTGCCATTATTTATACGTAATAAATGGAAATTCAAGACGTGTTTATTGCACACATAATATACAGCGTTACATTTTATCACAAAAAATACTTTGTAACAAAGTGTTGAAGTAACAAATAATATTTACTGGTGATATGGTAATTAAAATATGACAATCGTGCATTTTACCACACATTCGCTCTCTACTTTAATAAATGTAAATATAAAACCAAAGTCATATAAGTGGATCTTTGCATACAAAATCTTAACACTTCAAACTAAGCCACATAACCGATAGTCGATAGCTATCAAAAGCCGAGACTTATCCGCCTTCCGTCCGCCTCGTGTGCCGCCTAGTAGGGGGGGACATTACAAATTAATAGCACAAAGACCGGCCACAGATCGGCTGCGAAAATTTACAGGCACCAGACACTTATAGTGCAGTGCAGACGATAAAGCTATGTACACGTATTATATATTAAGGTGTCGGCTATTTTGGCACTGGGTTACGTGAGCGTCCTACTCTTAACACCCTTGTCCCTTTGTCGTGTAATCTTTTGCCTCGATCTCGTACACTGTATTTAGAGACTTTGATGTTATTAGCTTTCTTGATGGCTTGACTTGCCGAAAATTGAGAAAATTTCACGCTACACTTAATTATTGGCTACGTGATAGTGAAGACAGGATACGTGTAATAAAATTTGGTTGTTTAAGCAAATTGATATGGAATTTATGAATAAAATTAAAATGTTACCACACGTCGTATATATTCAGTGCACATTACGGACACTACGAACTAAATATATTTTATAACTAGCATTGCCCGCGGCATCGCCCGCGTTCAGATGACCAAAAACCAAATTCTTAGGTTTTACATATTAGTTAGTATACTCTTAGATTACAGGTTTTGTGTTTTTTCTCAGAAATGAAATATTTTTCCGCTATAAAAAGTATCCTATATGTTGACCCGGATAATCTAGGACCCTACCAAATTTTATTAAAATCCGTGCAGTAGTTTTTCTGTGATGCGGTAACAGACAGACAAACATTCTAAAAACTATAGATTCGGCTTCTGTATTGATAATAATGTCTATTTCAATAAGATTTTCCAAAATATATTTAATGTACAGATTTGACGTAGTTAGAATTTTATTATATGTATATATTTAGAGCACATAAGTATATCGCTTATGTACCGTACTCGTAACTCGTAAGTACTGATTTTTGATCTTTTTGCACTATCGTTCACTTATTTAGTAAAGCTTCTTGACAGTTCAGTTTGAAAGTATATAGGGTCGAGACATTTATTGTTCACTGCGAACAATATGTGTAGCTTTGAAGCGGAATTGTATTTTGAGGCTATCATGGTACTACACATGTAACCTGCATTAATATATCCTGACTGATTTATAATATTTTGAATAGAGCTAGTATGTTTTGTTTTTTACAATTTAATCCAATGCAATGAATTATTTTATGACTTTGAGACATGCCTATTGAACATATATATATATATATATATATATATATATATATATATATATATATATATATATATCTTTATATATATAATTCTTCTGTGAGTGTGTATGTCACTGAACTTCTCTCAAACGACTGGACCGATTTTGATGAAATTTTTTGTGTGTGTTCAAGGGGATCTGGGAATGGTTTAGATTCACAATTTGAATAATAATTTTCATCAAAAAAATTATTAAAAAAAGTTTGAAATTTTCAAATTAAAGACGTGTAGACAGGACAACGTCTGTCGGGTCCGCTAGTATATATATATAAAACAAAGTCGGGTTTGTTACAACACTCATAACTTGAGAACTGCTGGACCGATCTTTATTACCTTTGTTTTGTTGGATTTGTCTTCACCCCGAATAGCAGAATAAGTACCTATTAAAACATCACGGAAAAAAATAGATAATAAAATCTATTCCATACTAAGCGTCAAAACGTACCTAGGGACGAACCAAAGCGAAGCGAGGGTGAATCGCTATAATGAATGTCGCAGAATTACTTTGACTTAAATTTTAAACTAACCTGCCTTAGGCAGATTATAAACATCATATCGGCTAGTATTGTACGATTTAAATTATTGAAGAAAACGAAAACGTCGGGAACCAAAAATCAAAATAAATCTGCGAAATAATCTGAAAAGACAGTTTTATTTAAAATAGTGAAGAAAAGTATCTAATAATGTTATTGCAATATGTTTGTAGGAAATTTTATTGCGTTATCATTATTTTATTGTTACGGCAAATACGTAAGTTAAAAACAATTGTAAATAATGCCAATAGAATTACGATGGTCATCGTGGTACATGTCTGATTTACGATACGTATACGACTACCTGACATAGTTGTCCGATACTGTATTTTGACGGAGGTCACGGGTTAGATTCTGCTTTGGGTTTTTCATTGAGTGGAACGATCTGTAAATTATCAGCATATTTATGCATCATTTTATAGACACATAATAGGGACCATCGAGTAGGTCTTATATATAAGGCCTAAGGTTTATATATTATGTTATAGATTCTCGTATAAAGTTTTTTTTTTATGATCCTATGAATGCTTGATTACGATTCGGTCAAAATTAAACGCGCGATTTGACACTCTATCTGTCATACAGTGTATTGTGTAGCCATCAACAAAAAGAATTTAAAGAATATTCCTATTCCTAAAGATACAATTCGATGTAATAATAGCTGTGTTGAGATGTATAATATGCGAAAACTTATATATTTAACGAAATCGGAATATAAACTTAGATTATCATTATTGGCATTGATAAATGTTCTAGTTCCAAACAATGGATTTAAGTCAAATGCATCGAAAGCTCGCAAGAGATTCGGAACTTGCCAGTACTGAATTGTGGACATTACTTCTCACGCATGGCTTGCGTAGCAACACGAGCTTATACTGAGTAGTCTTAACATAACATTTACATTATACAAAGCTGCTATACATTTTCATTTTGAAATCTGAATTATTATCCCATTAGCAGTTCCTTAGATGAAAGCTTGGAAGCGATTATAAGTTGCACCATAACTTATGGAAATAGTGTATGTATGTATATTTGCAACATAAGTAGAAACATAGCAAGTATAGCATTTGAACTTACGTATTCATAGGGGTTGTTTGATTTTCTTTTTAAGTGACATAATATGGAATTACATATAATACAAGTATTTAATAAAAAATACGTATTAATAATTTAAATGTTGCTAAATAAAATGATACCTATAAATAGACGTGTGATGGTTATTCATGAATTATATATTTATAAGTCAATTTTAATTTTGTTTTTTTTTATATTTTATTAATTATTTTTTTTAAGTTCAATTTCATTTCTCATTTATATTGTTTATTATTTGAATATTTCTACAATACTTTATGATTCTAATAACTTTTACAAGCCCTTTTGAATAATACCTACAATATTAACAATGACTATTTTTTAGTAAAAAAAAATGATGTTGGCCATACAAAAAACATAGAACTAGACGAGTCAAACCAATTAAAAGTTCTTGACCATAGGCCATATTGAATTAAATAACTTTTTTCATACACTCCTACCCAACCCGCGTCACTCTATACAAAGTGACATGCAATACCAACATGCCAGCATTTATTCATAAACGCGTCACAGTAACAGTGTTTTCGCGAGTTATACATATCGGGCAATGGCGCATCGGTATAGATGCGCCAACAAACGGAATAACAATGATCCATTAGTAAGGATTGCTGAATACTTAACCGAGATTATTTTAACAGTATACCCTTTTTGCTTAATGCTTTTCTGTCCTCGAAT
This sequence comes from Brenthis daphne, assembly GCA_947093115.1. Classification (NCBI taxonomy): domain Eukaryota; kingdom Metazoa; phylum Arthropoda; class Insecta; order Lepidoptera; family Nymphalidae; genus Brenthis; species Brenthis daphne. Next base: position 22,555,968 of record OX352479.1, on the reverse strand, counting down.
ATCATTCGTCGAAGCTTTAACGAATGCTCTACAAAAGTAAGCGGACAAATTGCTTCTAAAACAACAAAAGCCGACCGGAAAAATTCACAATCGTACCGAATCATTAATCTCAGAAACAAATGGAAATCGGCCGACATCTGCTGTACTGCTCGAAAAAAAATGCCAGCCATAGTCGACAGTTGTCACGTTATTCTCGACGGGATTAATTAGAAATGCGATTAAAAGCAAACAAAACAGGGAATGGTGAACTTAAATTAATGAAAAATTACCACCCTCCGAGCACTCGTCAACTCTTTTTTTCACCGGGGTCGCTCCCGCGCATTAAGCGGCTTTAATTTGAATTCAAAATTAGAATTACGCGCGCTTTATAATTATTGTTTTTTTTTTCGGCCAGCGGTTGATATCTAATTCTAAAAACTGTTGATTATATGCCATTATGTATTTTTAATGCTATGTGTTTGTGGTTTCTGCGAAACATAATGGTTCATAAAAGCTCAACTTAAATGAACGTGTATACGTCTAATTATTCTCGTATTAATGTGAATGTGAAATTATTACTTTAATGAATACTATAATAATTATAAGAGGCACAATAAAAATGGTCGTCAATTACTTTATACATCATTAGTACCCCATGTACCTACAGTTTGTAGAAGCTATATAATTGCAGTTGAATTATATTCATTTACATGATCTTTTATTTGATTTTTTTATTATTTTAATTATAAGACAATTGTTGTACAGCAAATATTGGTTATAATAAATTACTTGTTAAAGGCGGCAAGTCAATACAATATTAAAAGAAGCGAAAATGAAGTATATTTTATTTATTATAGTAATTCTCAATCTATTTTAGTTATAAACTGTAATTAACTAATATAAATTGTATAACATACATTATTGCTACCCAATTAATTTATATGGATTAATGCAAAAATATCTATGCCTAATAATAATAAAAAAAAAAACATAATGACGCACACGCACGACTTTGTCGCGCAATTTAAGCTTAGAACAATGGCGTTCGGAAATAATAAGTGATCGGAACACGAAGGGTAATGATGAGTGCTTTTGTGCTCGAGAGCGGTAAGAGCCCTCTGCGTACGCCCGAGAAATACTCGTACATATTTAATTTTTATTTTTTTTCACATTTCATTACAAAAAAAATACATTTATTCTATTTCTATCTAATTCTTTTACATCTTCGTAATAACGTGTAAAATGAAATATAAATTTTTGACAGTTTTTAACATGTTATAAACCATCTCAGACTGTAACTGAGTATGAATTCATACTAAAATATTATAATTAGGAGAGTATAATTAAAAATTCGTTCGAAATAATAAGTGATTGGGACGCGATGGGCAATGATAAGAGCTTTTGTGCTCGAGTGCGACGAGGGCCCTCTGCGTACGCCCGAGGAACCTGAACTTTTTATAATTTTATTTTTCACGCAATGCGAATATTTGATTCCGCAAACGATGTATGTTACTTGTTAGATTTAGTTTGCATCTCCTTAGAAACACTATTTCAATTTGTTTAAATTCAATTCAATTCAACATTTTCAATGCAATTCTTTTGTTAATTAACAACTTTAACTTTAAAACGTGTTAGTTGAGCACAGATTACTTTGCCAATATCACGTAGAATGGTGGAGATACGAAAATTATATAGTAAATACTATTTATAGCTATGTTTATAATTAAAATTATAACGAATCCTCTAAATGGCACGCTTTGAAGCCATTAACTAGAGAATTGAATTGAATTGAATCCTCTAAAGAAATGCAAAAAGTCAAACATAACCACGAGCCTTCCGATAATAAACATGGTTGTTACAATCCTTTGAACTATAATAGCTAGTAGCTCAAACTTTACAGCGACATCAATGGATATTATGAAGGAAACGCGGGAGTAAAATGCTCTAATGCGTGATTTATGACTATATTACGCGATGCAATTGCAACTTGGAGCTAAAATAATAAAGCAGTTTTTGTTAACTTATTTAATTTTATCTAATAGAATGGACTTATTGTATAGATTTAAGTATTATTTATTTATTTATTTTCACTTCACAGAGAGTAAAAAACTAGCTACTGTACCAGTAGTTCTTTCTATACCTTGTATAATATTGAAAATTTTTCGAGTGCATAAAAGCAACTTAATAATGTCATATAAGTTTAGGTATGTTTTAATGATCGAGGTACGTTTTAACGTCAATCACTTACTTTGAGAAAAACAAAAAAAAAACTATTCCCACGGGAGCCGTACATTTTTCCGGTACAAAAAGTAACCTGTGCTTTTCTAGATATAATCTATCTCTGTGACAAATTTCATCCAGATCCATCAGCAGTACTGGTGTGATCGAGTAACAAGCATTCATCCATCCAAACTTTCGCATTTATAATATTTATGGGTTTAAATATCGCATAACAAAAAAATAAAAACCGACTTGCTTTGCTTTGTATGGGCTGGCACCGATTTCGAAAATATTTGATTAGGTATGTATTTAATAGGTAGGCTTTAATTACTTAGCCAAAGCACACCGACTTCGAAAATATTTGATTAGGTATGTATAGTAAATGAAAACTACCAATCAGTTATTTTTTACTTTTTAGTGCTTTTGTTTGAAGTCGGTTTTTATTTTTTTGTTAAAAAGTTTTTATTTTTCCCTTTTTAGTGTAGACAGTAGTAGCAAAGTAAGAATTCTAACGTGTTAGGCTTGTCAAATCAAACAAAATAAGCACAAACTCAAAGTATCTACTATTAGCCGTTGAAGAGTTCCACCTATCCACCTTCTGGCCTTACCATCAGATCAGGTCAACAATACCGAACCACTGTACTATCAACGGAAATAGAAACACTTGCAAAGTTTCAAGTCAATATGACAATTAGAAGTAGGTTAAATGCATCATTAGCTATTTTTCCACCCTTAGGGGTGGTATTTTTTTTTGAAATTTAAATGGGACCAATCTGGAAGAATACACTTTCAAACAACACAAAAATTGTCTAAATCGGTTAATAAATGACGGAGTTCTGAGGTAACAAACATAAAAAAAAATACAGTCGAATTGAAGTCGGTTGATAAAATGAGTAGAGATAAGTTTCTAAACTTGCTCAATACTTTAACTTGCGCTGACTCAAAATTTTCTGTCATGGTCTTGTCTTTTAAATATTTAAAGTAAACTGTGATAAACGTGTATATTTTTGATAATGCATTTCGTGTCGGTATCAAAACCATAAATAAATTATGTAATAGGAAGGGGCTAGCGTCTGAGATACAGGCTCTGCCTAGTTCAGACGTTAGTATACTTAAACAAAGATTGTACTAATTATATAGTTTTAAAAAATGTCTTGTATCCCTTTTGTATTTACGTCAATAAAGGTATTATTAAATCGACCGTCAATGAAATCCGATATGGTCTAAAAATCTTAAGCGATAATAAAAAAAAATAGCATAGGTACAGTTAAGGATTTTTTTTTTATTCCAGCTAATATTTACCCGTTTCATTTATTACAACCCTAAACTACCAGTGTGTAGTGTATATATTATGTATTATAACATAGGTTTTAAAAGGTCCATCACTAAAATTATATAAGCGGTCGGGGGACTTCCGTCAGGAACGAAGTTCCTCACGCTTTTATATACAGATAACTTAAATGTATATAAATAATTAATAATTAACACACAAATATCATTAAACGTTTGGAAATAGTAAATACTTATTACATGTATCAAAACATAAAATTTTATTAACTTTTCTAAGTTTTTATTGCACTTAATTACTGCAGTTTCCATTTCTTATATCTCAATTACAAAATTGCAATAATCACGCAATATAACTCATTTTTAATATACTATAGACATCGAGCAATGTACATTGTACACGTGTCATCGAAGAAAGGCCTGCACAGAGTGCACACGAATTTCTTACAACATTCACTCCTCACTGGTACTTTTGTCACGAGTACTAGGGGACCACGAACCTCAAGGAGTGCTCATTATATATGTACACTTATGCTCGCCTGGTACTTGTGATGACGTCACATGGGATGCTCTTCTATACAGATAACTAAAATTGAAGTGTCTGTTTGTAATGTCAAAATAACAGCGTTTTACTAAATGCAGAAAGTATATACGGTATTTATAAGAAAAACACACTATTTTTTTAATTTTTGTCTGTCTATCTGTTTGTTTGTTTCGGGTAATCCCTGAAACGGCTAGACTGATTATGACGGGACTTTCACTGTATGGTAGCTGATGTTATAGGGAGTAACATAGGCTACTTATATTTTAAAAAAAGAATTAAAGTTCCGCTCAATAAAATTAAAACGTACCTAGGGACGAACCCGAGCGAAGCGACGGTGAGTCGCTAGTAGTAAATAATAAAGCATCATCTTTTTCGTGACGTAACCTTTTTGGTTACGTGACGATTTCTACCTGTCAATTCCTACTGCAAGCCGCGTTAAGAACCTTTGTTCTAATAAACTTTTAAGTTTGTATCGATGTCTATTATAAGAAAAAAACTCCCAAGTAATCTCAGTATATCTTTATAGTAAAGATAGTGGGTTTGAGTCCTATTCGGCTTAAATAAATATTTGACGCGTTTGTTTTCCACGTACATTTTATAGACACTGTAAACAAGGAAACTTTTGAGTACATAGCGTTATTCATGTACCTATTAGACTATAAATGTTATGTTTATTTGTCATATAAACACCTTGGGTAATTTAGTTATTGTACCTTTCTTATAATGGTACTTAATACTTCATAAAATGCAAATGTGATGATTCAAATAACTAGAATACAATAATAACTTTACTAGTAAACTCGGTGGAATCTCCATTTTCCGTTGAATATTTTAATATGGATGACACGAATTTGAACAATCTATGTATAGTATTATTAATATTATAAAGAGGTAAAGTTTGTGAGGTTGTAGTGGGTAATATCTGGATCTACTGAGTCGATTTAGATGAGATTTGGTAAGAAGATAGTTTGAGACCCTAGGAAGGACATAGGAATATTTTTCATCCCGGAAATCATTCCTAAAGGGGGTGAAAATGGGGATGAAAGTTTGTAATGGGAAGCAAGCTAGTAATTTTATATAAATAACACTTTATCAAAGTTAATCAAATATTTAATAAACTAGAGTCTAGACAAACAATTCTTGCTTTATTTTAAATGTTAATTAATACGCTTTACTATAGGTGGTTGCTATGAAGGTTAAATCTTATTAATGTTATCAATGTATTAATTTTAATGACTAACTTTTTGCCAGTTCTATTTACTTTCATTTTTTTATATAACATGACAGATACTGACCGAAAATAAAATGTTTTATATAATCTAACAATAGGTACCGTTTAAATACATGATAGATATCAGGAAGTCCCGATGTATGATGGAAGATAGTAAGTACTAAGTATGTATACCTTAGTGCCATTTTATTTATCCGCTAAGTAAAAAACTTAATTTTCTTTAACTAGTTTATTGTCGACACGTTTGGCTCAGTTTGTAGTTACCCTACTTGCGGTGCCATCGGTCGCGTGTTCGAGTCCCGCTGGGGCATTCATTTGTGTGATGAGCAAGAATATTAATTGTACTTCAGTCATGGGTGTTTATATTTATAATATGTATTTATTTAAAAAGTTATATATGTGTAGTGTATGAACTATCTGGTATCCATAACACAAGCCTCGTAGCTTACTATGGAACTAGATGGTGCTGTGTGTTAATGTCCCAACATATTTATTTATTTATTGAAATAATCTATGCTGTTTATTAATACTGAAAGTTCTACTAATCTTTTGTACCTACTAATCTTAGGAACTACCGATACTACCAATGCCATTTAAGTATATAACTCTTTTGTATTAGATAAACTATTAATTGAATGAGATTATAAAGTACATAGTATGTTGGTCTTTCCGTCTCTGTAAGATACAGTTTGAGCTTTCCTTTCTCCTCATTTATAAAGCAGATATCATGTCTGATAGATGTAGACTAATCTGTACATATAATAAAATTCTAACTGAGACGAATCTGTACAATAAATATTTTTTGGAATATTTTATTGCAATAGTTATTATATAGATACAGATGCCAAATTTATCACCGCATCACGAGTAAAACTACAGGACAGATTTTGATGAAATTTCTTATTATGATAGCTGGTTATCTGGGTCAACATATAGGATAGGTACTTTTTACTGCGGGAAAATATCTCATCTCTGAGAAATCTATACTAAAAGTTAAAACGCAACTAGGGACGAACCGAAACGGGGCAAGGGTGAGTCGTTAGTTAGAAATAAAAACACAAACTATACAACATAAGCTATATAATCTCACTCTACACTCAGTAAAATGAAAAAGAATCACGATTTAACAGTATCTACGCTACATTTATGTATTTATATGTGAGCATTTAATTTTTAGGAACGTTTACCAAAATCCCTCCATTCTGTGTACACGCTTTAAACACAAAATTAACCCGCGAACATTTACAAATATCGGTCAATTAACCGCCAAGCGAGATAACAATTGAAATCGGTTTCACTTTCATCGAGGCCCGGTTAACGCGCTAAATATAATAATAGATCAGTAGATACATCAATGGTCCGCGGTGCATACCTCTTTATTTTTGTTGCATTATAGTCCCTATTCGCACTGCAGTAAGAACCATAGATAGTATTCACTTTCAATTTTCCGAACGTCGGCACAGATTAAATAAATGTTCGTATAGTCTGTTGACGCGCGTTTGACCACATGTTTTGTGACTGAATACTTACGGTTTTAATAAATAATAGACGCGCGCTTTGAATTGTTTTCACGTAACCGTATTGTTTTGGATTCGAGTTTAATTTAAAATGTACCTATGTTCATTTATTATTGATCATTATGAGATTGAACTTTTCTTTTAAATTATTAATTTGTTTGAATATGGTGATATTCAACAAAGAATTATATCTAATCAATTGAGAAATAAACTTAAAATTGTATTTATAAATCTAACTACTGTCAGTTTATTCCTATTTAAATAATAATTTCATTATTAAATATTCTTTTAGTAAGCACTTTCTATTAATATTTTAGAACTTTTAAGAATTTATTGTTTTTTTTGTAATCATATAATACATAACACATCGAATGGTAATTTTTAAAATTATACCAAGTAAACAAATTATTAAATGTACTTAAATGATGTGAAGTGAATGGCAACAGGTAATTGCAACTTTACAATTACCTGTAATAAATATGAAACGAAACCAGAAGCCCAATGACTCGTAAAACTTACTCGGACACCATAATATTCCCATAAAATTAAGTTTATTTAAAACAATAACATAATTAATGTTCACAAAAAGCCGCGACAAAGGTATTCGTGCTCCTTACTACCATCGAAAAGATTTTACCATTTATTCCACTAACATCTGTACATACAATACGTGTACAATCATAAAAATTGCTCATCCATAAACGCTCTTTATAATAATATAAATTTACAACAAACCAACCGAAATACAACTCTAAGACATACATACAAAGTATATTTTTTATATGTAAATAGACGGTTCATTAGTGATTTGAATGAAAGGGTTGGCAAATCCAACTTCTATTGTTAATAGTCACGCGTCAATATTACAATAATTATGTGCGTTATTATATCGGGTATAAAGCAGTACGAACTGAAGCTATCAAATTGTGCGACCAAACTTTTTTTATTACCATTCAAAAAGCTGGTATTACTAAGGTTGAAAACATAAAAGGTGTGTATCAACTGTCGTGACATTGAGAATATTTTTTGGGAATAAATATAAAAAAAAATTAAAATTATAAAAAAATAACAAAGTATTAATAAAAAAACGTAGAAAGTATTAATAAGAAGACGTAAAAAATACTTGTAATAATTGCTTATAGATATAAATCTATTATTATTAGTAAAATTTACTTAAATTATCGGATAATATCATGACTAAGAAATGGTTTAAAGATATATTATAAATTATAATCCAAAAAAAAAAAAATTGTTTTTGTAACAAAATTTCAAATACTTTTATACTTGCACGATTTCATCAATATCCGTTCAGCAAGTCCTCGTAGTTTTTCAAATCCCGGTTATAATTGTATGAATTATTAAGGAAAAAAATTCTTACTCTTATCCCATCGGTGGAAACCTGACAACAAAAAATATTATATAGTTCTGATTTTTTAAGACTTCTAGTCGATGATTTTTAGTAATGAATTCAGTAATAAATAAAATTATGTGGAAATGTTACAATATTTACAATTATGTTTTATGTTAGTTATTGATGTACCTAATTAAAAAACATGTCAGTGTGGCCCCCAATCCCTTAATATATAATTTGAGCACGTAATCTTATAGGTACTGCTTAACTGCTGCATTATCGTACACTTGATGTTATTAAAAGAAGTTTTATTAAAGTTTTTATATTTATAATTAACGTCTCAGTACAAACAAATCGCTAGCTATAAACAAACAGCGATATTAATCTCGAAATGTAAGTATTACAGCGGAATGAGTCATTCCTTAATACGATTATTTTCCATAAAAAAGCGCGAACGACGGACATCTTGTTATTTCGATTCTAATTATATTTAATGTGCCTGTTATTTTTTGAGTTTTAATGCGCACCCGCTATAAAAAGATAATCACAAAAATAATTGAAACGAAATAATAAAGACAGAGGGGTGGAAGGCGATTAATGTCGGGGGGAGGCGCGGGATAGTCAGCGCATTACGACCTAAATAATCAACATAATTACACTTTTTACCCCGACTTCCTTCTTGCCCCCTAAGTGCTAGTAAAAGGATTGTCTATTCAAGGTTTTTTAAATGACAGTTATGCTAAATGTTAGTTTTTAACGAGCATTCTCTCTGCTATTTGTATTTGAAAGTAGCTTTTAGTAGTATAAAGAGAGGTAAGAAGTAATTTGTAACAGATTAAAGTAATATATAGTATACAAAAACATGTTTGCCTAAAACAGATACTTTACTATAGAATTTTTATTTTAACTTTATTATTATTAAGAAAGCACTTGTTACATTTTGATTATGGTTTTCACCTTTTTGTTGTATTTGGACTAAATTAACATAATAAATTGATATTTTCTTTAACATATAAAATAATTAATTATTAATTATAGCTCCAAATTCCCAATAGATAGGATTAACCCACATGACCACATTAAATTACCGCTATCTGGGGCTCTACTTGTTTTCCCTAATGCAATACAAAATAATCACTTATTTATGCAATAGCCGTGTGTGTATAAATGAAAGAACACTTGTAAAAATTGTAATTTTATTAAGTGAATCGCTGGGCATTTCCCACGGTATCTAGTTGATATATATTATATGCATTTCAAGCTTTCATGTCTACGTTAATTATAAGAGCTCTTCCACTCCATAAGTCTTCTTATTTTATATCTTAAATGATCAGATAGGTACGTTTTTACCTTAAAAACTAAATTGTTAACGCATATTAATTACCTAAAAATAGATGTATTCAGCCCTTTTTAACGTCCCACTGCTGGGCACGGGCGTCCCTTCAATACGAGGGGGATCAGGCCATAGTCCACCACGTTGGCCAAGTGCGAGTTGGCGGACTTCACATGTCTTTTGAAAACTTGCTAAGTTTTCTCAAACATGCAGGTTTCCTCACGATGTTTTCCTTCACCGAAAGGCAAGTAGTAATCATGCTAGAAATGATTCACATATGAAAATATCAGAGGTGCGAGACCAGGGACTTGAACCCGCATCACTCGGTTTCCCAAGCGAGCGCGTTACCACTGGACTACCATTGCCTGCCTAAAAATAGATAGTGTGCTTGTATTATTATATTACAAATGCTAAAGCTTGTTTGTCGGCTTAGCCTTCTTTCAAGGAGCAACGGATTGACTTGATTGTTTGCATAGAAATAGTAGATTAAGACCGGATATGACGAAGTTACTCTGTAACCCGAGACATCAGTCAACTAAGTATTATTAAGATGTTACGTTGTTAAAGTCTTTAATATATTACTTTAATTTATTAATTTTTAATCAAATTAAAAAAAAGAGATAATACTCAATTTGTTTTATATTTAATATAAAATATATCAATATCTTAACCGATTATGAATCGATTTGTATGACTTTTTCATTATTAAATGATTTTTTTCTTTATCAACCCCCTCAACTAAAGATGCAATCATTATTTTTAAAGTAATTTTAAAGTTTTACCATTTTAGTTAAAAAGTAAATATTATATGTTATTCTTAGTCTCAATTCCATTATATAAAATATTATGTTTATAATGTTCTAGATCAAGTGTAGCTGAAGACTCGGCATATAATTAGAGATAATGAGCCGGCATTCAAGTGTCCGTCTGGATCCTGACGAAGGAGATTCACGAATGATTGGATGTGGCAAAATACATATTATATTTAAAAATTACACTACCAGGGTATGTTTTTAAATAATATTATATATTATGCAAAAGTTTGTGAGTGTATACCTACATATATGTATGTTTGTAACTCTTTCACGCCAAAATTCAGAATGGATTTTAATGAAAATTTACAATAATATAGCTCATATATCAGAATAACTCATAGGCTACTTTTTATCCCGGAAAAATGTACGTTTCCCGTGGGATAGATTTGTTTTTGTTTTCCTAGAGGCGAACCCGAGCGAAGCGATGGCAAGTAATTTAATTAATCTATAATATTTAAATATGTTCAAGCATCAAAATTATTAAGGTAAGTAAACATTTTTTTCTTTTTCGTACCTCCGCCTCTATTTCTTTTGAGTTCTGACTAAGACAGGGACCCTAAATGAATGGGTTTAATTCGCTTAAATTTTATATTAAGAGCCTGTATAATTTATAACTTCTACAATAATTGTATTTGGAGCTTTAAGCTTATTTATTGGAGTTTGTATTAGAATATAATTGCCTTATTCCAAAGCTTTAATCAACTAAGTTTTTCAAATAGCTTTCGATCGAAATTGGTAACAAAATTAATTAAAATTATAATCAGGCGTCCTTATGTCTGGAAGAGGAACTTTTAATGATTTTTTTTGTTTATATAAATTAATACAACCTTGAGACTGAGTTATAAATTCATAAGACTAAACCTACTTTCAATTAAATAAAAGATTGTAATCATTCAAAATATAACTGTTTTTGTTCTTAAAAGTTGCGTATGTATGTATAACCCATTGAAGTATGGAACATTTGTAGGATCACTATTTTGTCTATAGTCATACCACTAACATACACTTAATATGTAAAAGTTTGTAGATATGTGTGTATATTTGTTACTCTTTCATGCTGAATCGGCTGGACTAGTTTGGATGCAATTTAATACACAAACAGACTATGACTTGGAGTAACACATAGGCTCATGTTAGTAATAACATTTAAAAGCTAAAAAGTGACGGTGCTTAAATATAACATACAAAAGGCATCTACGGACGCACACGAGCTAGGATCTCACCTCAGATTTTTATTATTATTTTTTTCTTACTATTGTAAGTTACTAGAGTATTATATATTTAAATTTTAAACAAATGGACATTCACTTGTAAACTTTATGAGTTAACTAGCATCTCACCCTCGCTTCGCTCGGGTTCGTCCCTAATAAGTATCTGTGCTATTCCAGACTATAATCTATCTATGTGCCTCATCCGAATCCGTTCAGCCGTTCTGCCGTGATTGAGTAACAAACATCCATCCAAATTTTCGCATTTACTCGAAGTTGCTTTTTGTTATGTACATATTTGTCTTTTTTTAAGTACGTACGTAATTTACTAAAAAGTTTTGAGTAAAAATGGAAGCCCAAAACATTCTTAAATGAAGTGTTTTAAATTGTTTATAGAAAAATAATCTTTATAGCACTACACATAAGGTATAATTTAAGTTGTAATTCATAAATATGCACTTGTTACAGCTAATTTGGACTTAGTTTTCCTTATTTTGATGAGATAACATACATTGCTGGTTTGTGTTAAGATTTTTTCTTTAAGTTCTTATATAGAGGGCAATGAAAGAACAAACAACTAAATTGTAGAAAATAATATAAAATGAGGCAAAAAAGGGAACACAAATGCAAACGAACGCTGACTTCTAATTAAAATGATTAACTTAATGGTTTGAGTCATTAGCGATTTTAATTTCAAATTGCATGTTTTTTTCATAAGCCAAAAATAATATTAACTGTTTTTCATTTGGATGTCATTTTTTATGTTTATAGGTACTTTGAGTGATAGCTTATTAGTACAAAATTTCTTATATAAAAGTAAACTGTTGCTTTTTTTTGCAAATTTTAGCATAAACTAGCGACTCACCCACGCTCCGCTCTGTCCGGTACGTTTTAAAGTTTAGTATAGATTTTTCAGAAATGAGCTATTTTCCCGCAGTTAAAAGTATCCTATATGTTGCCCCGGATAACCAGCTATCATCGTACCAAATTTCATCAAAATCTGTCCAGTGGTTTTCTCGTGATGCGTTCCCAGACAGACAGACAAAAATTCTAAAAACTATTGATTCGGCCTCGGTCTCGATAATAATAAAGACTTTTTCAATAAGATTTTCCAAAAATACTTAATGTACAGATTCAACTCAGTTAGAATTTTATTATAATTATAGATGAATAAATGAATTACAATAATGTCGAAAATATTAAATGACATTATATGTTAACAATTCCTATATAACGACGTCCGTACTTTAAGAGAAAGTTAGTGAGAAGCAAGTTATTCAATATTTGGTTCTCTATAACAAAGTATGATAAGAAGCTTTCTACCACTGTGCTTTTTTAGTTAAACCTAGTTTCATATACATATGCAATATGTATGTTTGATACATTTGCCTTATAAGCCTATTAAAAGCATGACTTTGAACAAGCATAAATAGCAGAAAGCCATTAAATGTACACCTGCATTATCCATACCAATAGTATAAATGTGAAAGTGTGTTTGTTTGTTTGTTTGCTTGTTTGTCCTTCTTTCACGTCGAAACGGAACGAAACTTGGTATTAAAGCTCTTCAATACAAATAAATAAATAAGAGTTTTAGCATTTTTTGAAATTCATCCCATAAGGGGGTGAAATAGGGGATGAAAGTTTTGTATGAAAACTACCTATTTAGAGATTTTTGTAGTTTTAACGCAAGCGTAGCCGCGGATTCTGCTAGTATATAAATAAAATGAACACTAGTTTATGTTTTCATATTATAATTTTTACATCACCAAACCAACTACAGAGGAGTTACTCATTTCATGTGTATTTTTTTTTATTCATGATGGGTTTTTTCGGTTAAAAGTTGAATTAGTATTGAAGTAATTTTAAAATCAATGTATATTTTATTTTAAAATATAATTATTTGTCTGTCTATTATACTCATTAAACTCCGGAATGGCTGCGCTGATTTAAGTAGGGCTTTTACAGACAGAAAGAGAATTCCACTGGAAGAGATCTAGATTATTTTTTCATAACATATTAGCCGGCAGAAAGTTTCTCATTACAATATGTACTCGTACACGGACATATGTACATTCCTACACACAGTTATACTACAGGTAACAGCATCAGGAATATTAATAGACATTTTAATACATAATATGCGTTTGATGTCATCATTGGGTGTCGCTAATGAGCTATTAATTACTTAATTAACCCTGTTATAGTCATAAACACCTTAATTAGAAGTTAATTTAGAAGCACATCATATACAAATGTTTACAAAACCGTGCAGTAATGGTCTTTTGCTTTCTAAGTTTTTATAAGTCTCGTCCGTTTTACGATGTTTGAAAAGATAAGATGAATTTGATGAGTTACGATTCCTGCATATTAAAATTTCGTAGTTATGTTGCCAGTATTCGTTGTGCCGGTATGAATCATGTAGGGTAGAGGTCGTGGAATCGATTTTAAAACGATTTTATAAGATGATTTTTTGTATTTTATTTGAATCATAAACATGGAAATGTTATAATGTAAATAGGTTTATCCATTATTACACTTTTGAAAACACCATACAGAATTTGAATTTAAATTTTTATGGGCAAAGGTAGAGAGAGTAATCTATAGAAGACATTTCTTACAGTCAACCCATGGACGTGGAAGTTGGTGTAATATAGTAATTATACACGTATGACTAACATATAAAATTCATTCGAAAATGTTTCATTTTTTAAATATAACATTACTTTTTAATATTTCCATTTTCTAACTAAGCCCTATTTTTTTAAAGTTGGTTGATCGATCTAGTTAAGATTAAACTCGATATTAGAAACTGCTCATTCATATTAAACAGTCGCGACCTTTGTGTGAAGTTCAAAACGAATCGACATGTCAAAATCATGAAAAATATGAAGTGAAAATGATAGAAATTACAGTTAGGCAGTGTAAAGTTTGTTAAGTAGGTAACTGTGTTCAGTTTGGTTAGTGCAACATAGTAAAATCCCATGTGAATTATGCCATTAGATCAAGTCAATTCACTGTTTCTATATGGTTGCCATACGTTTTGTCGCTGCGTAGAACAAGAGGGCAACAAACACACTTTCGCATCGGATTACCATTATTAATGCGATAGTTCGTTTGTGTGTATGTATGTATATGTCTATTACTTCTGCAGGCTGTAAACTACTGACTATGACCTGGAGGAACCTGACCTGGAACACAGACTGTTAAGCACTCAGGGACGTCCCCGAGCAAAGCAAGGAGAAGTCGCTAGTTTATCTAATATATAAAATTTCCATGTCACAATGTTAGTTACCGTACTCCTCCGAAACGGCTTTACCGATTTTTACCAAATTTTATATGCGTATTCAGTAGGTCTGAGAATCGGCTACAATCTATTTTCCATACCCCTAAATGATAAGGGTGGCCCACATTAGGGACGAACCCGAGCGGAGCGAGGATGAGTCGCTAGTAATAATATACAAGAATAATACTTCTATACCAAACCTTGTTGATATTCACCATTCAATTTAAAATATGAACATATTTTATTACATATTTTTTTTTTGTTAAAAACCATATGGACTCTAATATAATTAAAATATAAATTCATAAATATTCATTCGCATATTGTTTGTCTAAAGCAATCTAATGACGCATATTATTTTCTTAATGAAGGTGCTTTGGAAAATAACGCTAATACATTGCACGACCTTGCGGTTGCTTAATTAGTATGACTTAAAATAATATTTAATATTTATAACCTTTTAATGACAAAAAATTACATATTAAAAGATTTTTATGAAGGATGTCGAAATCAAAAAGATGTATGGTTTGAAATTAAAAATGGCTATTTTATCTATATTATTATTATTAAATAATTTTCCATACACTGATTATATTGTATACTGTTATATATTTCTACGTATATTGAGTTTAAACGACGACTTTATCAGTAGGGCTATTTATTGTTCGTTAAGAGTAAATCTATACATACAATAAAATTCTGAGTCGAATCTGTACCTATATGAAATATTGATTGGAACATTTTATTGAAATAGTGATTATTATCGATATAAACGTCAAATTTTTGTCTGTCTGCCTGTCTGGGAATGCATCACGAGAAAACCAGGAGGGATTGTGATGAAATGTAGTATGATGATAGGTGGTCTATCCGGATCAACATATAGGACACTTTTTACTGTAGGAAAATATTTCATCTCTGCGATATCTATAGGTACTAGACGTCGTCGTTGGTCAACATTATACACATCTAAGTCTATAATATATTATACGAAAATTAATAAAATTAATGTTCATGTAAACTAACCTTGTTAATTTACATTTATATATTTTTTTGTATTTATGTAATTAATTAACATGATAAAATTAGCTTTATACTAAAAAAAAAACTTATTAATTTTCATAGTTTGACCATACTCGTAAATTATAATTATAAGTACGAGTACCTATTAAAATATATGTATTTCTGGTAACATTTAAACTCATAAAAAAATGTATGAATTTTGATACTAGATGCTAACACTCCATTTTATAATATAGCATATTATAAAATAGAGTGAGAGAGAGAGATAAACTCAAAAACTACCGATTTTAATTCGGTTTTCACCAATAGATTAAGGTTTTGTGTAAATTGGCTGAAATATGACGATGATTGTTAAAGATGTCGGAAAAAATCGTGCCGGCTAGAAACTTTATTGGCGTGCGCCGCGTAAACTATGTACATATATACGTAAGTTATATGAAAACAATGTATTACAGAAATATTCCTCTTATTAAATTGTAATAACGCTATGTGTACGTATCTATGGACGCACCCGAGCGAAGCGTGGGTAAGTCACTTGTGTTAAATATTTGCCTTTGATATTCATCAATTATTTAGATGAAGTCGTTAACTTTAGCTAGTATATTATATAATATAAATAAAAGGAAATGACCTCTTGTAATGATTGTCTAAATCTGGCCCCCTGATAGTTAAAATTTAATCAATTTATTAAACCGAGTGCCTCCTTCCGCGTAGTTAGCTAATTGTAATATTACAAAAGTACTAAATTAAAATTACAATGGGGGATTTTTATTCTATTCACTGGGAATCATTCTCATTCGCATTCATATTCTTAACAATTTTGAAAGAACTCCACCGTTTTTTTTTATAGCAATAAAACACCGGTCAAGGCGAAGGGTGCATTTTATTCAGCCTAACTGTAATTAATATAATATTTTGGGAACGAAATAAGTTATTTACAAGTTTTTTTTTAAATAAATAAAGGTTAAAGAAACAAGAGACTTAATAAAATGAAATAAACTCTAACAAATGCGTTACAGCTTTATACTTATCATTCAAACGAGGAAGGGCTTTATTAACATAATAATTATTATGTACGAGTATCTCATAATCATAAGTATTAGGTTGACAGTATAAGCGTTAAAAAATAAAAAAAATACCAGTACATTTAAAAGCCAATGCACTTTAGTTAATTGAAAATACAAAATACTCTATTACAACCAAGGTCGCTTCAAATGTAACGTTAGCAAAAAAGTTAAACTTTAAAAAAATACTTCAATTTTTAGGCACTTGAATAACAATAATTATTTTTTTAGCAATCGATATAATATAATAAAACAGAAAATAATTCTGTTTATAACGATTTTTCTGCTACTAGTACAAAAATTGGTGAAATTATTTAACTTTAAGAAAGAGAGAGTACGATATTTGAAGAGTTATTTTATAAAGTTACCTAATTCATTTAACTTTTAGTTAAAACTCAAAGCGAGACCGACATTTAAATTCAATGATACAATTTATTACTCACTACCATGTTTTTAAGCAGATCGTACCGCTCGAGGCGATGTTCAACAGCCGCGTGGAAACGAATTAGCGAAAACTGATGCACTATTTTATTCGACCGTGGTAATTGCATGGTGTATATTAGTGAACGGTATCTGGGTTGATATATTGACTCATTAAAAGTTTCTTGGGAAATTATTTTTAAATTGATATTATACTGTATTAATTTTATATATTTTTTGCGATTCACTTTTGTATTATAGAGTAACTTTGGTGTGAAATGAAAATTGACAATAATTTTTAAGTCATTATAACTTGACGCACTAACTTTCGTGTCAAAGTTATATTATCATATCTTTTATATGCGATTTTAATTTATTTTTAATAGTTTATTTATAAAATTATAGAAAAAAAATATTTTGATAAAAAGTACATACCTATATGCAATAAATATTCTAATATAAAATTAATAAAACTCTATTTTTTAGCAGACAGTACTGCTCGAGGCGACGCTCAACACCGGCGCCTGAAAACGAGTAAGCAAAAATTGTGAATATACGTACACTATTCCACTTTCTTCTTTATTACAATACTATTAAGATTTAGCAGATCTTTTTCTAAAGAACTTCAAAACGTTTACAAAAATAATTTAATAATAACGATATTTTAAAACATATTAATTAGAATCAACGTTAAGATAATCTGCTTTAAGCAAAACCTTTGTTATCTAAAAGATACCAAACTTTAAAAACAAAAAAGTGACAACACACTTACCATAATTTACCAAAATTACGGCATCTAATTTGCAAATTAATTAAAAAACCTCGGATTAAAGTTAAGCTGAGCCCAAAAAATATAATTATGCACGCGCTAAATCGATCCCATTCATCAACGTCACCGCGATAATGCTGTTTTCATCGAAAAGTAGGTTCGTATTCGCGAGCAATCCTACAGACTAATAACAGTATACCAATGAAGGGTTGGAAAGCGATTCGAATTTTAATGGAGTATTTGATTTATATCCACCGAGAGTATCAGGTAGCTTATTATAAGAATATATTATTAAACATTACCTATATAATTAAGCCCGGACTTAGCCTCCAGCTACCCCAATTTGACCGCTATAATTTTAATAAAATTGCCCGCCGCCCGGTAAAAAAAAATAAAAAAAAACACAAAAAATTATAACACGTCTGATTGATGTATTATTTGGTAATTTATTGGCTATAATTACATCGTGTAATAGTGGATAATGCGACGGTACGGGAAGAATTTATTATTATTTATTAAAGTATGAATTATCGTATAATTACTGGGATGGGTGCTTCCAAACTAAACAGAGCGAGCGTTAGGGTTGGATTTATGAGCGGTTCTGAGAGGCGATCTAAACGTACACGGTCTCGATAACTCGCTGTTAATCTAATCTTTATAAACAAAACTTTCTTAATAACTGGAATACGAGCTCACATCACTCAGGGATCCGTGTGTTAGTGAAATGGGCGTCGATTATACATGAGACGGTTTCTTAGGAAGCCTATAATATTATATGTATGTCTGATTTTAGTATCTTGATTTAGTTATTGGAGTTCTATGAATTTAGGCTAGCTGTTGCATATACCTAGCTAAAATATGTTATTAGCCTATGCATGCGGTTGCGCCCGCGCATTTAATTTATGTATAATTACTCGGTTTTTTAAGGTGATTCTAATTACATTATAACCTTTTCATAAAACATTTTTTTTCCGTTCGTCCAGGTTATTTTAGAGAATAGCGCGCTTAAACAAACAAAGAAATATATAAATGCGGATAATGTGCTGTAAACATAATAAAGAACGACTGGTATATTGAATTATTAATAAGTTTGACAATATTCTATACGCCATTCTTTTTACAATTACTAATATTTGAGAAATGAGAATGGAGTAAGTATAAATTAAAGTCTAAACGAAACTTTGAAATTGCGATTTGGTAATAATTGGTTGACATGTGATTAGATGGATTTGCTAGGCCTTATAATTGAATATACTGTCTACATTTACCATTAGTTAGATACAGTATATGTAATAAGACTTCAGTAGCCAACTTCATATTGATATTATATTGAATCTATTATGAAGGCAAGATAGGTTTTGCTGTTAGTTTCGTGTAAGAATATTTATTTATAAACGAAAATGTATATTTATTTATAAACGAAAATGTTTAACCATTCTTTAGCTTAAAATTTAAGATTAAAATAAACTATGATTAATCAAAATAAATATTAGATAGTGCGTTTAAGAATAAAACCAATAGTTGTCTTCTGTAGATATAACTTTCAAAACAATTCACCTTTCTAAGCACACTTCTGATCCCTTGAATGAGTCTATCTAGAACCTAATTGTTTAAAAACATATTTCTGGGTATATTACTCATGCATATTCTTACGTATAAATAAACTAACATCAAATTTAATCGATCTTAAAGCCCTTAACTATTATCGGAACGATAACTAGAGATTAAGTGGAAATATTTCACAGATGTGGGCCTATCATTATAGCTGGTTAATTTATGCATTGACGTTATAATCACTGTTAACATGTGTTGTGGCTACGGTCAGCAATAAAAATAAATAATTCTTAAGATACACGGCGTTGCCTTATATTTAGTATTATGTATAAACTTATAGATTTACAAGAATATTTTAATCATCGTAGATTAAATAATTGGTTGGTTGATTAAATAAAGTGGCAACATTATTTTTAGGTTTGATTAAGTGAATATGACATTTTATCATTTTTTATAACGTACAGACATACGTTTTTAAAAACATACCGTATAATAAAAATTAACTATTAACATGCTTTTATAAGCTTCTACCAAATATTGATTGTTGCTTATTCTAATACTGTCTTAACAATTTGGTACTCTGTACATAAGGTATGTGAAATTCGTATGAAAATTCAATAAAAACGATCGATCTAATATTGAAGCCAGTGCAGCTGTTGGATAGTAAATAGTACTACTAAGGCTATTAGTAAAACATTTGAATTCGAACTGTTTGAATTTAATTTCCATACATTTACTTACAAATGGTGAAAAGCGTGCTTTCTTAGGCTTTTTAAATTATAACAGCATTATAACTAGATTATTAATATGACTACTAAAACATTTAAAAAATCTGTTACAGACGTTTCTTGACAAGATCCTTTTAATTTAATGGACACTTTGTTATTTTTTTAAATTGAATTTAGTTTGAAGTAGAAGTGACAATTTGTTTAAATCATAATGAAGCGACTTACCGGAGCCACTGGCAAATAGAAAGTCCCTTTGTAGGGAGGACGTTTTCAGGTAGGGGTAAAACAGCTTGCCGCCGTGCCGGAACTAGCGCCGAGACTGTCGCAGATAAAAAATATTAGCTGATTAAAAGTGAATCTCACTATTTTAAAAGTTTATGTAAAAAAAAAATTTAAATGTTATATATTTAATACTTTCTTAGATTTACGCGAATATTTGACATTTTAAATAAAACTATCTTTTCGGATTTTGTCGCGGATTTATTTGCCCGTCTCTCCCGTGACCATGGATGCTGTAAAGCATTCGAAACGTCGGGAAACAAAAATACAAATAAATCCGCGACAAAATCCGAAAAGATAGTTTTATATATTTAAAATGTTATATATTAAATAAATTAAAATGGATTTAATTATATTATTTCTAAATATTAATGAGCAGATACTATTATTATTTGAAACTTTTTACTAACAATAAGTAGGAAACACTAATTAAAGTAACCACTAACAATAAATTAATTATTATTTTTAATTAAGCATATCTACAATTTATAATTGTTAAAAGAAAATATTTCAAATTTAAAGTATGAATTTGTAGAAAAAAATATCTTTAATCTATTTGAATCGTGAGTTTGATAAAAAATCCAATATAAATACGTATTGATTAATATAAAATCAATAATATTTATAATTAACTTCTAACAATTTTTAATTATTATAATTTATAATAAATATATGCTTTATGAGCGAATATAATTTAAGATTAGCTTAATTTTGAAATAAAAATTAATTGGAGGTCAATGAAGGATATACCTATCCAAAATAAAGTTTTTGTGAGGTTGATAATATTTAAATTATACGTTTTATTAATTTTACCTTAGGTTTGGTACTCTTATATTTTAAAAACATTTACATACTAATGATAATGATTTAATTAAAATTATACAAGAAATTGGTTTATTTTAAATAAATCTTAATGAAATAATATATGGATAAATCATATGCCTAATCAGCAAATAAATAGATAATATTTGTATTAATTTTATAAAGATATTTTTTTGATTGATTTAGATTTTTATTTCATTAACTTTAAGAATAGATATAGATATTTTACGAACTTAGAAACAATTATTTACGATTATTATTTTATTTTAAATATTAATCTAATTTTATAAACTTAAAAATATATAATCTTACATACATATTTATTTCACGTTCTTTTATGATTATTTATTTTATAATTTCTAATTATTTTTATTTATAATGTTTAAGTGTAAAAAAATTTGGCCCAATTGACTGCAGCCGTAGCACATTAAGTAACATCCAAATTAAAAAAAAACGAAACTATAAAAACAAAACAGAGCTATAAAACCTTATTTGAGTTCATTTATCTCGTAGTTCATGTTCGAAATTCAAAGTGGTAATGCGCGGGGGCGGGCGCGGGCCTGCGCGTTTTTCGCTAACCACGTGTTACCCACGTGCGTGGAACTTTTCAAGTCGCTTCAAGTTTTTCCGACTCGCTCGTACTAAGTTTGATTTAGTTTGTGGAAACTCTTACTTGTTTTCATTATAAGTTAAGTTTTAAACTTATATTATATTAAACATTTGTAAAGACCAAGTCCTGTGTATGTGATATTAAATATTTTAATGCAATATAATAATTGTATTAATGGAGTTTAGAAAATTTTATTTTAGTATTAAAATTAATTTCATATAGGTTATAAATAAAATTTTATAAAAACATAGCATTATAGTGATGGGTATAAAGTTAATTTAATTTGGCTAGTTCCATGCGTGACATCATTATAGCGAGGGTATCTATTAATAATAATCGTTCCAAAAGATTGGTAAATTATGAATATTAAAAAATTTTAAACACCGATTAGTTCCATATTATGTACTGATCGTTAATTTTGATTGATATGATCCGTATCTAAAACATACAATTTACTGATAATATTAGATTTCACTCGACCATTCCCTTGTACATGTAATAAAACGCGGCTTTCTTAACAATACATCACTATTGCAATCAACATATCAACTAAACCGTGTCTAGAAAATTCTTAATTGAACTAATGAGAAGTAATTACAATTTTTATTGCGGCAATAATGATTACGATGCCTTAAAATAATAAAAGCAATTAGACATTGATGGGCGTAGCGGAGTTGATATGGTTGTCTCTTTCGATATTGTGCCAGAAAAATGGGAGGGAGCAAGAGATGAGATCAGACTGATTAGACGTAATTGTTCGAACGGTTATAAAACTTGATGTCAGAGACGGTATTCAGTTTGTCGTAAAATGGTAAGATGTTTCTACTGCTAATTTCTTCATTTAAAAAAAATAAAGGTACTCTTATAAATGTGTTTTAGAAAATGCCCGGAGCTTTTCTGCGGCTTTAATAGAGTGTTCAGAAGGGTATGATTATGAAAAGTATCATAAGTTAAGCCTTCAGCTAAGCAAGCTATACTTTTTCAATGAATTCGGCAAACGTTGTAACTGTTTTAATTGAATTAATAATGACCAACGTAATACTAACTTTAAATAATTTTAATTATCATAAATTATTTAAACAGAGAGTAAGTAATTTTATTAAAAAGTTTTTAATGGATCCTGCCACAATAACTTATTATTGTCCACAATTATACCTAAGATCTATAAAGCACCAAAAAATATTTTCATTTAGTTATCAAGTGCTTCTTCAATAATCACGATATGTATCAATGACTAAGAGAATTAATATTTATATAAATGTCTAGAGGCAATGAAAATCTAATAAAACCGTTTAAAAATATGGTTTCTAGCAAAAAAATTCAATATTTTATGTACGGCACTGTACACTATTGCTGTGAATTGTTTCAACGATCCCAGCACCCTACAGTAGATGCATAAGGGTTAGTTTAAATGACATGCTATCTAATAAAATAGTACCTATAATTTATTGTGTGTTATTTCGTTTAGGCGGATAAAAGCTCACACGTTAGTAAGTATTATAAAATATTGTGTATTTTCAAATTTCAATTTACATAAATATGTATATATTCAGCCCTTTTTTTTAATGTCCCACTGCTGGGCACGGGCCTCCCTTCAATACGAGAGGGATCAGGCCATAGTTCACCACACTGGCCAAGTGCGGGTATTTCTTTTTAATTATTTTTTATATTACTGTAAGTACTACATAGAGAAAATAAATGTACTATAATTTACACTTTGTTATGAATAACTGTAAGAAAAATATATCTAAAATAAGTCTTAGACAATGTTAAAAAAACATTTGTAATGAAATATAGGGCAACAGCCTACATGTCTTAATATGACTTTTTTTTAATATTAATTTGATAGATGATAGAAGCTACTCTATTTGCTTAAACGCTGTGTCAGGAAGAACATGTAACATTCATTTATGAGTATATTAATTAAAACAGACGGATTTTTTATTATTAATAAATTTGAATGGATAATTTAAATAATGTTAGTACAATCTCCGTTAGTAATATAATGGTGGTACAATTAGTGATTCAGAACAATGTAGAGATACTGAGTCATGTGTGTTATATTAATTAAGTGCAATGAACGAAGAATTTAGAAGAATAATGATGTGATCAGATAGAAATAGATCATAACTCATATCACATCTATATATCTAAAAGTAGCTTCAATTTCATATGAGCTTCTCACCGGCTCCTCTCAGCAGAGCTGCTTTCTGAGCCGGTGGTAGATTGCTTATGGACTGATTACACTGACGCTCTTTATATTATATTGACGATTCAAAAGTGCTTGAAATAAGTCTATTTGAATAAATTTTCATTTCAATTCATGGATGATACGTTGTAGAGACAAAGAAGTATCTTTCTCTATATGGAATTATGAAGAAATTTTTAAATAGCTTACAATTTTTAAACCAATTTTAATTAAAATCTTTTCAGTGATGAAATAAAGGTTATAAATAAAATTTATTCTAAATTGTTTAATTTTAACATGATTCAGTTTCAAATGTTCTGGCTGTTTACATTTTTTTTTATTAATGAAGAATTGAATTGAATGAATGAAGAAATTTAATTTTAATGGTCAATATCGAGTGAACTAAGCAGACTGTTTTTGTTGTAGAAAATAAAAATATTTACCAAAAATGCAATTTGGTATAAACCTAAGTATATCTGCATATTTTTAGATTTTCTAAACTATTGTCACTAACCAATTTATTCGATAAAAAGGTTAAGTTTTACGATCAAACATTTATTGAAAAAAAAATGAGAAGTCTAGATACTAATAAGTATTTTTTTAATAACAAAAATCAGTATATCTATACATATAATAAAGTTGTAAGTAAGTCAAATCTGTACATTAAATATTTTTTGGAAAATCTAATTGAAATTATTATTATTATGGATACAGAGTCCGAATTTATAATTTTTAGAATTTTTGTCTGTCTGTCTGTTACCGCATAACGAGAAAACCACTGGACAGATTTTGATGAAATTTGGTATAACGATAGCTGGTTATCCGGGTCAACATATACGGTACTTTTTACCGCGGGAAAATATCTCATTTCTGAGAAAAAATACAAAAACTGCATTGTAAGTGTATACTAATATGTAAAACCTAAGAATATGCGTTTTGTTCATGTGAACGCGGACGGAGCCGCGGGCAATGCTGGTCATTAATAAGCTTTTAAACGTCTCTTTATTCCAATTGCATTAATCAATTATGACACCACGCTTAAACGCGTCTTCTAATAGGGAGGCATTTTTTGTTTCACCAGCATGCCGATTGACCCTACCGTAAAGCTTTTCGCATTCTTTCATTCCATATTTCCATTAAAAAAAATGTATTTTACACTACCCTTGCATAGTTGTTTTTATTAAGATTCTAATGCAAACTAGCCTCCCAAAAGTAATTATTTTAAAATTTCAAGCCGTTAAAATAAAGGCCATGCCTTTTGAAATTGGTGGGTATAATTTCTAAATTTATTTTATTAGTTAAGATATTTACCAGCATATTTTATATTCATATATTATATATTCTATATATTATAAGAAATAATTATTTTTTTTATTGTAGGAAACTAATTTTAAAAATTGTTTTGTATAGGTGTTCAGAATAGAATTTTTAGAAAATCATTCATTCCTTCTTTTAAAAATCTTAATTTTTTTATTGTTCTTATTTTTCCCTTTTTTTACTTTTTTACATATTTAATTAATATATAAATATTTATTAATTTTTTTGCAACTGGTCTTTGGTTAAATAAAATACGAGTATAAATATATAAAAAATCTATTTTATCTGTTCTATCTATTATGTATATCTATTAAAAATTAAATCAAAAATTTGTATGTTACACCACGTATTAAATAAACATACATTTAATTACATTACATATTAAATAAATATACATTTAATATGAATATAAATTTTCTTTTTTGTTAAAATATCAATTATTCCTTAGTAAAAAAATACTAATGTAAATAATTAAATAATTAGGTTATGAAATTATTTACATATTTATTTGTGTGTTAAAGATACGTTTTAATAAAACTGATAAATTTTTCAAAATATAAAAAAAAACGTTAGTAACAACTTCAAAAATATTTTTATAGGATATTTTACCGTACAGTTGTTGATGTAACTCATTCACTCCCAAACGTTAAATTGAGATGAGGTGTTATTTAATCTGACCGCTTCATCTGATGTCGAGGGTGCCCTTTTTGCTCAGAGCATTAGCATAGCTATTCAGTGGGGAATTTGCCGGCAAATCTTTCTGTTTGATAGATATTTTCGAAATGTGTTTGATAAATATTTTATAGCTACTTATGAAAAAAAAAGTAAAAAAGATAATTTTATATTCTTTTTTTTTAAATATCAACTTATTTTTTTTTATTAAAGTTTATACAACACAAAGTTTATCCACATAAAAAATTTCTAATAAAAATAAAAGTCATATTTTTTATATAAAGATGTCATACCTACACATAGGTGGTATATGTAGTAGGTAACGAGTTATGGATACCTTTAGTAGGTACCTATAATAGAGTTATTTTATTTATTAATAATATATTTCTTATTAAGGATTTATTTAGAATTCTAATTAATAAAAATTCTAATGGTAATACACATGCCTACGTTTAATAAATGTTATTTTGAGTATAAACTATTTCTTTAAATAAATACAATAAAAAATTAGTTTCTTTTTATAAATCTAAAAGTCATTATTTCTTTAATGATCATCATTTTAGTTTTTAAATATATATGTACTTATGTCTTTTAGATTTTTTTATTTCAACTTTTATTACCTACTCTTATGTTATTAATAGTAATTAAAATATCAACTATTTGAAAATTATTTCCTAAATATTTGCATGGGAAAAATAGTATCATTAAAATAAAATATATAGATACTGTGTAATTATAACGAAAAAAATATAAAAATGTAAAAATTAATTTTTAATTTTGATATTAAATCAATTTACTGGATTACGCATGAATCAGAATTCTTAACACTCAACGGCCATAGCACAACAATCAGTACATAGCGCTTATATACGAGCTATATTAAAATTTGCACTACGTAGATTTCACGTGAAAACAAAAACAAGCAAAAAATACCTACAGAAAAACTGAACACATGACCGAACCAATCAGCTGTTGCCGCGTCGCCCCGCCCAGAAACTTTTCCGAATCATGAAAAATATCGCCTTTCCTTTTTTACGCCGCCAAATTATCTTTTATTCTTTTTTGAGACCGAAATGAGTAAAAACTTTTTTTTAAGAATGTAAATATTGCTTCAAGTGTCGAGTTTGCAGTAAGAAACTAATAAAATAAAATTAATTTTATTGTTTACGCACAGTTTATGTTTCGTGTTTTAATTTATTGTTATTTTATTTTTGTTCTAAAGTTTTTTTTATTTTTTTTTATGTAAGTTAACTTTGTAATATTAATAGGTATTATAATTGTTAAATATTCTTTGACTAACAACTATATAAATAAAATAAAAACATTAAAAATCTATTTAAAACAAATTAATAAATAAACAAAAATCATAACTTCGTAATAATTAATAAATCTATTAATAACTATAAAAAACTAATGAATAGCTGATGGTATATTATATTACTTTCTTATACTTACAATGTTCAATTAATAAGACGCAGGGGTACTTAGATTTGTTTTCGTAACAGTGACGTTGTTAATTAGCCGGCGTTCGCTGATTCATCACTTTATAGCGTTTCAACGGCCACTCCAAGCCGATAATTACACTGCAAATAAATCTCCGTATTCAGAAACTAATAATCCACACTAAAAAAATCTCTTAAATATCCGAACTCACTCAAAAAGTTTGCATGTATCTGTCAAAAGACGCGCGAAATATTTTTTTTTATCTGTCAAACGGACCGGGCTAACGCGAATACGGCCGTCCACGTCAGAACACTGACGTTCACTAGTCGCGTGTCGGCGTAAGTCGAGAAGAAGGCAGCGGTCTCGGCCAACACGCCTTCCGTTCGTCTCGCTCTCGCGCGGCTCTGCCCGCCCGCACCATTTTTACAGTTTAACCGACTCAATTCAATTCAACTCAACTCAATTGTCGTGGCGCGAATGCCTTCGCACTGGACGCTAGAGTGAGATGTATAGCGTTTGCGGTCCGATACGTTGATGATTTTAACTAATAAGTAATTAATGCATGCGACACACACACTCTGTGTCCGAGTCCGAATTAGGTCTCGAAAGCAAATATTGATGTACGATGCGTTTCAGCAAGAATTTATATTCAGAATAGAGCCTTAATCTTGGTTTAAGACGCAACATCGGCCCCGGTCGTGCTATTTCGCTCGCGCCACTATCGTCCGGTCGAGGTACAGAAGGCGCGTGAGCGAGAAATCCGAGCGGCGATAGGCGTTACCGGTTTTGTTGCTTCGCTTCTGGGTGTGTAAAGTTTTAGGCCGAAACATGTAAAAATGCATCTTGAAAAAAAGTTATGTATTAAAAAAAGAAGCTTAGTGCGCGGTGGGGGACATTAACGCGGGGGGTGGTGAGGTTTTTTCGCTATATTTTCGGGGGTGCTCGCGTAACTGGACAATGCATTATCGGGGCGAGCCGGCGATTCGGGCGCATCACCTTAGTGGGCCATTTCAACTCCAAACTACTCGATTCGAATACATTCTACGATGGATAGCCTTTATGCGTTTGAAGTTAAAAAGAAAATATACAACTATTTAATATGCTACGCATCTTTTCAGAGCTACTCAAATATCAAATTTGGAAGTATTTATTTTGCTTTTATAAAAGAACATTTTTTATAAAAACAGAAGAGTCATCAGAAGAGTCATCATATAGGTATAGATATAATGAATAACTTCATATCTTTAACTTTGTATGGATTATTTAAAATAGTTAAATTGTGGTCATATAAAATACACAAAAATTTGGTTTTCCACATGAAAAAAATATATAAAACTCACGCCTACGAACAAGGTAGAGATGTCTTACAAAATTTTACTCATTCTAACCACATCGACATCTAACTCTGCCAAAGTTTATTTGAACAACCTTAGAATTCACTAAAGTATTTTTTAAATTTCTATAGGTATAGAAAAAAACTTATTTTCAAACACTTACCAACTACCTACTAACCAAAAATATGTAAAATAAAACTAACCAAAAATATATAAAATGATATAAATTGAAAAGTCAATATTATATAGAGTTTGGTAGTAACTTAAGTGCTGAGACAAAAAAGAAGAATTAAAACAATTCATATAAAGCGGTGACGTTATGTCATGATCGTGTTTTACGTCATTTAAGACTGGGTGAAGATAGAAAGTATAGTGTGCAAAGGCTAAATTAAAGAGACCTATTAAGGACACAAAATTACATTTCACAATCGTTCAGAAAGTGGAAATAACAAATTGAAACTTTGTGCCAAAAATCATAATACATATGTCATTCCGATATATTTTTCACATTTCCATTCTACAACAATTGGATAATGAAGATATAATATATAACTTTTATAATTTTCCTTTTAGTTTAACCTCTATAAAAACTATTCTAATATAGTAATCTAAAATCGCTTCATAGATTTTATGTTAGGATTACCTAGAAAACATCTAAACACTCTTGAGAGTCTTGACTTTTATATAAGACTAGCGGCTCACCCTCGCTTCACTCGAGTTCACCTCTAGGAAAACAAAAACAAACCTATTCCACGGGAACCATACATTTTTCCGGAATAAAAAGTAGCCTATGTGTTATTCCAGACTATAATCTATCTCTGTGTCAAATTTCATCCAGATCCGTTCAGCCTTTATGGCGTGAAAGAGTAACAAACATCCATACATACTCACAAACTTTCACATGTATAATAGTAATACAGTTTCATGCACTGACGAGCAAGAGGACCGTATGGTCTAAGATACAATATCAAAAAGTAGGGCATTGAGTAACTTGAATTGAATAATAATATTATGAATAATTATAGTGTACCTATAACTAATCTCTGTATTTTTTATAAAACACTAGCAATGCCCTCAGCTTCGCCCGCGTTCAGATGACCGAAAACCAAATTCTTAGGTTTTACATAGTAGTATACTCTTACATTGCAGTTTTTGTATTTTTCTCAGAAATGAGACATTTTCCCGCGGTAAAAAGTATCCTATAGGTATGTTGACCCGGATAACCAGCTATCACTATACCAAATTTCATCAAAATCCATCCAATAGTTTTTCCGTGATGCGGTAACAGACAGACAGACAAAAATTCTAAAAACCATAGATTCAGCCTCTGTATATATAATAATGTCTATATGATAATAATGTCTATTTCAATAAGATTTTCCAAAAAATATTTAATTTACAGATTCGGCTTAGTTACAATTTTTCTATACTCTACGAGTATAACTAATTATTGTAATGCTTGGAATTCTTGCATGAGCGAATTAATATGTTATTCAAGATTTTTTTTGCTTTTGGAGAAAATAACTTAAACGTAGATAAAATGTGTTCTCGAGATTTTTATTTTATTCTTATCATGGATAATTATTGAAAAATCATTAAAATTTTTACTTACCCAATGTAAAAAGACAAAGATATTCTTTATGTAGTTTTGCAGGATATTTTTGTTTTTATTAAAAAATATTATGTATATCTATATATATAAAAGAAAGTCGTGTTAGTTACTTCGCTTATAACTCAAGAACGGCTGAACCGATTTAGCTGAAAATTGGCAGGGAGGTAGTTTAGAGCCAGGAGAAGGACATAGGATACTTTTTATCCCGTTCGACCGCGTTCCAATTTTTATGATATTTTAATTTTTGGATTTCTCTTAGTCCGGAATAGGTAAGTATTAAAACATATAATTAAAATGTGAGAAAGAAAGATTTTTTCTTTTTATATCTATTTAAAACGTACCTAGCGACGAACCCGAGCGAAGCGAGGGTGAGCCGCTAGTCTATATATATAAAAGAAAGTCGTGTTAGTTACTTCGCTTATAACTCAAGAACGGCTGAACCGATTTAGCTGAAAATTGGCAGGGAGGTAGTTTAGAGCCAGGAGAAGGACATAGGATACTTTTTATCCCGTTCGACCGCGTTCCAATTTTTATGATATTTTAATTTTTGGATTTCTCTTAGTCCGGAATAGGTAAGTATTAAAACATATAATTAAAATGTGAGAAAGAAAGATTTTTTCTTTTTATATCTATTTAAAACGTACCTAGCGACGAACCCGAGCGAAGCGAGGGTGAGCCGCTAGTTTTGAATATAACAAATCCTCCTTATTTTCAATAAAAATATTTTTTCGGATTATTTCGTGGATTTATTGTGATTTTTCGTCCCCAGCGTTTCGAATGCTTTACAGCAATCATGGTTACGGGAGAAACTAAAGTTTTAGTCGTCTCAAAGTCTTTGTACCTATGTATACTTGTTACAGACGGCGCCAACCCACAATTTTAAAAAATAATTTCAAAAATCCAAAAATGGCACCAAAGTACCTTTGTTGCATTCGAAACATCGGGAACCAAAAATCAAAATAAATCTGCGAAATAATCCGAAAAGATAGTTTTATTTTAAATGTGAAATATTCGCGTAAATCTATTAAGAAAGTATAAGCTTCTTTATGTTAAAAATTGTAATATTCGTAATTAAAATTTAATGCTTCATATTAATAAAATCCCTATTTTTTTGTAGGTACAGGTTATTAAAACTAGACATTAACTAGAGAGTTTATCTATACAGATAAATAAAATTGAAGTGTCTGTTTGTAATATCAAAATAACAACGTTTTACTAAATGCATATGAAATTATATACGCTACCTACTTATAAGAAAAACACACTTTTTTAAAATTTTGTCTGTCTGTCTGTTTGTTCTGGATAAACACTGAAAAGGCTGAACTGATTTTGACGGTACTTTCACTGGAATATTGCTGAAGTTATAGGGAGTAACATAGGCTACTTTTATTTTAGAAAAAGAATTAGGGATCTGCTCAAAAAAATTAAAACTTACCTAGGGACGAACATGAGCGAAGCGAGGGTGAGTCGCTAGTCTATAATATTATTAACATTATATGTAAATAACGATTCAAACTTGTATAAATTACTACAAAATCACTTTTATATAGTAATAATCTCTCACTATTTATTTTCAGAACAATATATTCTTAAAGTTTCCTGCCTTTACACTTTAATATTACGCCAAAATTATCCATGTTCCAGTTTTAAATCTATTTCAAGAATAAACACACGTAAGTACCAAAGTCTATGAAGTATACATAAATAACTAAATGACGTCACAACTTTAAATCGGACCAACTTGGAGCGTCCAAAAGTTACCTTTCGCTAAATAATTGATCACTTACACCTATTACGTGTGCAAATAAGATCGATTTCTATTATTTTTAATTCTAACTTAAGAATATGAAGACGAATTAATTTTTTAAGTATTCGTATAAAAAATAATCACTAATTATTATTAGATTTATTTTTATTTTTTTGAAAAGGATATTAAATAAAGGAGGACCTTTTGAAAGATACTTGAACTCCAAAGTAGGTAATGTTAAGTTAAGTTAATAACGTGGTGTTAAGTTATATAATATTAATTAGATAAAGATAATATAATTATTATGTGCCTACGTAGATGGAAACCATAAAAAATAAAATCAAAGTGATTGCAATCGCTATAACACGTAATAACTCCACATATTAGATAGCCGTCTGCCATATCTGTTCTCTAAAAAGTAACAAATCCGGTACATCGCAATTTCTATTTTGTACGTAAAATTAGAACAGCTTACGAGATCTGAGCACATCGATCGGTTGTAAAGTAGTTAACAGAAATAGTTTTATGGTGATTGGTGTATAACTATGAGTTATTATACTTTTAGTGACTTATTGATATTGTCAGTTAAATATTAGGTATTCAATGTAGATCAGTGGTAAAGCGGTCGCTTGAGAAACTGAGTGAAGCGGGTTCAAATCCCGGACCTCGTACCTCTGATATTTTCATGTGCTAAAATATCGTGAACATATCTGCATGTCTGAGACAACCTGGCACGAAAGATATGTGAAGTCCACTAACCCGTGTTTGACCAGCGTGGTGGACTATGGCCTGATAGGCTGATCCTCTTGATATTGAAGGGAGGCCCGTGCCCAGCAGTGGGACGTTAAAAAGGGATGAATACACTATTCAGTATATCTAAATAAAATGTAGTTTTTTTTTTCAGGATAAAAAGTAGCTTGGCTAATTTAGGATACAAACTACCTCAATTTTGAATTAACTCACATCCATTGAGGCATTACAGCATTAAAAAAGTAATAAATGCACCCACACTTGCATTCATAAGTGTTGTTATTACGATTTATTATTTATTGTTCTATAAAAGTCCAAAGCCATCAATCACGTAACCTAAGTATATTTTAATTGAAATAATTTTATTTAAAAAATTGTATCTCTTTGAATTTCTAAGTCAATATTAAAAATTAAAAAAAAAACCCCTACACAAATTAATTGTCATTTAACGATTACACTGGCACGCGTAAAGCACTTAATCGAGTAATCATACGCCAAAATGTCTTACATCATTTTGGAAAAGACCTGATACTCTTACGCTGCTGGACCGACATTAACCAAACATAGTTAAGAACCACCGCAAGGAAACTGGCCTTCAAATGAAAAAACTGCATTGAAATCGGTCCATCCGTTTGAGAGCTACGATGCCACAGACAGACAGACACACACACACAGACAGGCAGACATCGACGTCAAACATTTAACACCCCTCTTTTCGCGTCGGTGGTTAAAAAAGAACTTTACTTAGTTTTATTTTGTATGATCAAAGAAAGAATCTAATAATAATAAATTATTAATGCGAAATTTTGCATGTGAGTGCTTGTGTATGTTTGTTACTCCTTCACGCTAAAAGTACTGGACAGATTTGAGTTAAATTTATTTCACAGACTGACTGTGACCTGAAATAAGCATAGATTTGTGTTAGAAACCTAGAGATATACTCGAGAGAAGTAAGGGTGAGTCGCTAGTGAGCTTATGTTCACGAGAAATCGTAATATCAATACAAGTGACTCAAGTAACTCTGAAACTGAGGTCAGTAAAATATAACAGATTGTAATCGTATATCATATACTAGATTTAGGCTTACTGTAGCACATCTAGAAATTTAGTATGAGTTACGAAATAAAATATAGTCTGTGGTATGAGTTGAAATAGCAGGGCATGGAAAACGAATTCTACGAGTATATTACCGGCTTCTAAAAAGAACATAGGGATTCAAAATTCTATAAGATTTTAAATTAACATGTAACTATCAAATTTTCTATTATTATTGGTCTATCTTTTATAAAGTCATTTTCCACAATATTATATCAGTAAGTGTATAATAAAAAACCCCCGATTACGTAAAAAACAAACTAATAAGATGTTTAGTTGTAGAAATGACGTAAATTATGCAGTCGGAAACATACATTCGGTGGAAAATCATGCACAGGACCAGCGGCTTCAGGTTCTATGTTAGTTTTGTTGAATAGAATTGACTCTATCATACGTTACTTCTGAAAATAGTCTGTCTATAAGTAATTATTGTTAATGCCGAGTGGGAATCAAACTCGCTATCTGCGTTATGTTAGACGATGGTAATCAAGTACATTAAAACTAAACTTTTACATTATTTGGAAGTTAGTTCATTTACTATGCTATTCAATGTTGGACCGAACAAATATCTCTATAGAATTGATAGCAACATACACCATGTGAGAGAATCGTACTTACTATCTGCGGTAGGTACATGTCAAAATTTATTTTATTTATTTATATTACTCATAGTACTAGCGTTTTCTTACACAAGTTGGTTAGGAAATCTTTCATGTAGCAATGCCATGGATCGACGGTATTTTGTATACAGATTGTTTTGTTAGATCAATTTACTGATGCATTTTGGAAGTTATACTTCTTTTGGCACGTTTGGAATAAATTATGAGAGAAAAAATCTACGATATGCCGCACAGGGACAACCGAAAAGCGACATGATGAAGTTAGCTGAAAGCGACATGATGAAGTTAGCTGCATTCCTTTTACAAACAGAGAGCTGTGACATAAGGGATGAGTTCTTTAGCTACTTTTTTTCTGTTACGCCACGGAAGTATAATTTCTTACGTGCGTACATAAGTAAGTACACACAAACTTTTTTGGTACATACTTCATAATTTCCGTGAAATATTAGTGATTTTTGATTAAAGATAGCCTTGTCATTAATTGAAAATAAAGAAAAATATGTATTTCTTTCTGCGTCACCGATTATAATTTCATATTGCCTGGAGTTCTCGTCACTTAAAATTTCAATAAACCTTTTGATATTTAGATATTAATAAATAAATTACATAATATATTTTTATTTCAAAATGATTTAAAACAAAGTCTTGGAGTAACTTAATATTGTACAAAAATAAAAATGAAAAATATTTTTTTTTCTTTAAAGTCCGAATGAAGTAAAGAAAAAAATTGGAAAGAGTTGTCCGGAAAATGAGAAATTCGGGCAAAAATTTGAATTGTTGTATGAACTTGACAACTTCTGCCGGGATACTTCATCTGAGCATTTTCAACTTCTGCAGTCTGACATTAGTTTAAAATGAAATGCTCGTGAATTAAACTTCTTATAGGTACATAGTGTTTTTTAAAAGGCAGTGGTAGCCCAGTGGTAACGCGCTCGCTTGGGAAACCGAGTGAAGCGAGTTCAAATCCCGGGTCTCGCACCTCTGATATTTTCATGTGCGAATCATTTCCAACATGATTACCACTTGTCTTAACGGTGAAGGAAAACATCGTGAGGAAACCTGCATGTCTGAGAGAACCTAGCAAGTTTTCAAAAGACATGTGAAGTCCGCCAATCCGCACGTGGCCAGCGTGGTGGACTAGGCATGATTCCCTCGTACTGAAGGGAGGCCCGTGCCCAGCAGTGGGACGTTAAAAAGGGCTGAATACATACATTCTTAAACTTATAGAACATCGGCATTATATAAAAAGAACAAAAAATATGAACAACAGCTTATTTTCCGGTTCATCAAAAGCATAAATAATATAAACTGGCTCTACATTGCTGCACATTTTAGTATCTCTTTAGATTTTTTATTTTCCTAACAGCGATATTATAAAATGCAATGAAGCGTTGCACAGACTCTATTGCTTTTTCAATCGTGTTTATAGTTAAAACAAGTTTTGAATTCTTCTCGTAACATTTTTTATCTTTACTTGTATATAAATACTAATTAATTGATCTGCAAATATTATTTTTTAAGATAAAAAATAGAATGGACAAATGTATATTAACAATGTCAACAACAATTTTTAAGTTTCTTTTTATAAGCATGACATTATAAATATGGATTTTTTTCAATGGTAACTATTTTTTAATGAAAAAATTTACAAATTCGGTGTAAGTGTTTTTGGTGTCTAAAGTGAACCGGTTTTAATATATTTTTTTTTACTATATATTTTAATGGAAGTCGAAGTCGTGGTCTTATATAAGTTTCAAAAAATATCCAGTGTAACTATTAAAGAAAAAATAAAAAATATTTGACAGTTTTATCTATACTAATATTATAAAGAGGTAAAGTTTGTGAATTGTGAGTTTGTGACTTTGTGACTTTGTAGGGGGTCGGTAATCTCTGGATCTACTGAATCGATTTAGATGAAATTTGGTAAGAAGATAGTACGAGACCCTGGAAAGGATACTTATTATCCTGGAAACCATCCCTTAAGGGCGTGAAAATGGGGATGAAAGTTTGTACGGGAAATCAAACTTGGGACGAACCGAACAAAGCGAGAGTGAGCCGCCAGTTTTAGATGAATTACATTGCCTGACAAACTTTGTAGCAAAAATAAATTGACTTAAAGTATAATATTCGCATAAAGTCTAGTTGTTACTGGACTGCAAAAACTTTTGTCCATTTTGTATGTGCTACACTAAGAGAGTTGAGTGTGACATACTTTTTCCTATTTTTCCTTCCCACTATTTAACCGTTTGCGAATTATTTATACTATAAGCTGTTTTTTTATACTCTTCATAATTAGCTACTAGTATAATTTAATAAAACTTTCAATCCCATAACATATTATGTAAAATTATTTAAAAGCATTTTTCTTGCCTATAATTTTTGTACTGGCTTAAAAAGTAGTTAATAAAACACTCTCTGTCCCTAAAATTTTAAAATGGAAAAAATACAACAATCTATGGGATTGTTACTGCGTTACAAACAAATCAACAAATTTTAATTTCTATTATTCATAAAGATTGTGCACAATAATAAAAATACTTTAGTATAACTTGCATCGACTAACCAATTTGAGCAAGAAGAATGCACGTATACGTGCAATAAAAAACAAGTAAAAAATAATAAAATGCTTAAATGTCTGTCCAAACCTAATTAGTTATGCAAGTGTATTAGGTAAGATATAGCTTCGAAGAAAGTTTGATCATACAGGAATAAACTAAAAACAAATTGCCAGATGACTTTATACTCGATGTAAAAAATTATCATTATATCATTAATATAATAAGTACCATCTTTATAATTCATTTTCTTAGAAATACATATATGTATGTGAATTTTTTACATTATAAAGGCTACTGCAAGGGCCTCATTAAGCCTAATTTGGAACATAACTGATATAAAAAGATTACCAACAATACTTCTTATAATTTTGATGTTAATTGGAAATTTTATTATATGTTAAAAAAAGGTAATTTAAAACTCTACATTTGGTGTGAGATCGCTGATAAATATAAACTTCTGGAAATGTAAATAAATAAGTCATTAGGAATTTGTTTAAAACGAATTAATTAATCCTGTAAATTAATTGTGCATATTGTAATAAATATCTTTTTGAAGTTATACTTCTTTTGTCACGTTTGGATAAAAATGTGAGAGTAAAATTTTTACGATGCGCGCGCACACCGACAGCCAAAAAGCGATATGATGAAGTTAGCTGAATTCCTTTTACAAATAGAGAGTTGACAGACATACAGGGTGAAATCTTTAGCTATTTTGGTTCTGTTACGCCAAAGAAGTATAATATAACTTCTTACGTGCGTACATAAGTACACACACATGTTTTTTTTAATATAATTTTGAAGTTTGAAATCCATAAACTTATTTAAAAAAATAATAATTACGTAGCCGAATTTCGACTTCCGAATGTTTGTGTTTTTGAAATAGTACATCACTAATGTTTTTTTTATTTTTACTTATAATTGTTATATTTTTTCTCATACCTAGATGGAGTGTCATAGAACTAAACATGAAACCAAACAATAATGTTGTAAAGCAGTATACAAATATTAATAGGACACTCATTACTGCGATAATTAAATTTAAGATAATAAATAAAAATAGCTAACGGATTTTATTATAATAAAGAAAAAAAAACTAATATTATGATAGTTCCATTTTAAGAGGAAGAGAACAAATGGTTAAATAAAAAACCCGGTAGCTTTAAAAGTGAACTAAAAAAATATATTATAAATATAAAAAAACCGACTGCATAAAAGCTAACTAAAAAGATGAAAAGAAGTTGACTAAGGAATATAGTATAATGCAGTCGGCGATATACACGTTTCATCCTTGCCGCGAGATGTACATAACTGTGTATGTATAATACTATATTCCTTTGTCAACTTGTTTTCATTTTTTTTTTTTAGCTTTTATGCAGTCAGCTTTAATAATATATTTTTTTTACAGGTTTTTAGTTTTTGCCAATTAAACGTTTGACTTTCTAACGTATAAATTGTGTATATTTTTAGGATCGCCTCTTAAAAAGCTGCAATTCAGACTAAAAAACTTTTTTTAAGACACAAATAGGCGCCTTAGATCCACCATTTTGATTTTTAATGATATCTATATGACACCTACGTATATGACCCTAAGACACTCGCGTTATCAAACGAAATCAAACGACGTATGAA
This sequence comes from Brenthis daphne, assembly GCA_947093115.1. Lineage (NCBI taxonomy): Eukaryota > Metazoa > Arthropoda > Insecta > Lepidoptera > Nymphalidae > Brenthis > Brenthis daphne. The sequence goes on along the minus strand of OX352479.1, from coordinate 22,516,969 downwards.
TTATGAAAATCGCTTAAGCCGTTTATTAATTAAGATGAAACATAAGGTCGAACATACATACGTACAGGTCAAACACGTAACCCTCCTTTGGGCTTCACCACAGTCGGGTAAAAATACAAAAGAATATTATTTTCATTAATCCTTATTATTCATATTTTCTTCTCAAACATTATAAATTTACGACTAATGCCTATTTAAAAAATTTATATTTCTTTTAAAGAAACAAAAAAAATCTGATATGTATAGCAAAATCAAAAACAGTAGCAAAATCACGCTACTATTTTTGACTTTGACAATTTATTTGGCGAGCTATGTCTATGTAATTCTTTAGTCTGAGACTTTTCGCCATCACAAGGTCGACACATTTATGCCGGTCCGCCGACTCAGTCACCCCCACATGAATGTAAACATCCGGCCACCGTGCCAGAGCTATTGAATCAGGTATATATGTATGTTTTGTAAATACATTTCTACTAAACCTGCCTTCGCTTGAGACAGGCTTAAACAATTTTTAGTAAGTAAACAATTTCTAGTAATAGTTTAATTTCTCACTAGAATTACTTTAGTAATAGAAAAAATAGTATAGCTCATATATAAGTACATATAATAACCTACATACTTATATATTATAGCTACTACATATAAGCATCGAATGGGTGCTTCACAATATGCCTATGTGTTGTTTTTTCCACCGTTTTAAGGAACAAATATAAAAAAACTTTCCTATGTATAATAATAGCTCGATATCTCCGACTCTTGATCATATTTGCGCAAAAATTCTGTCGATCGGTTTCTCCTATAGCTGCGTAAAAGAAGGATGGATATACACAAATTTGCATACTTTTGATAGCAGTAAGATTTATTACATATGTAAATATTAACGTAAACAAACTAAAAACCTTTAAAACGATAAGGCGAAATCTTTTTTTGTTTAATTTAATGCGCTTATCTCTGGATCAATCAGTCAGATTTGGAACATCTCTGTACATTTTGTCTATTTACTGAGGAAGAAACATTATTTCAAAAACTACGTCAGGCATTCGTGGAAATCGGATTCACATAAGTCTTTATATTTGTCACAGTTACAAATATTTACTTTATAAGTAAGTATAAGTCTGGCGAAAACGAAGTGATCTTACTAACAGCCGTTGAGCACGCGTAGTTTCAAAATCAAAGCAGAAATTTTTCTAACACTGTATATAACTCGCAATAACAACGTATTATTACCTAAGAAAACTATTTTGATAGCCCTATTATTAACAGTGAATTATGAAGTCTGGTATTTTATTTCGAAACAATGACCTAATAAATAAATGAGATCAAAACATAATCATCAATTCTCAAAGTTTTGCAACTCCGAAACAAAAGTAATGGCAATCAGATAAAAGTTGATTAATCTGCGAACGGAGTTCCGCTTCTTATTATAATAAACTAATTAATGATGGAGCGAACAATTCATTATAGAAGCAAAACTGCCTTCCGAACAATAATGATAATGAGTGTAATTAATTACAGGAAGTTGGTTCAAGACGTACTGAGGACAGAGATGGAAGTCACGCTTTTGGAGAAGGCATTTCGTTTCTTATGTAGGTATATTTTATTAAAATAAAAAAAAATTAAGACCATAACGGCAAAATTCGAGTGGTATTTTTATACTGCAGTATATCACAGATTCAATATGTCTAAAGATTTGATATTTTATTTTTGATTATATATTCTTATTTGTCCTAATCTGGAAAAAATAGCCCGCGACTTTGAAAATAGAAAATATAATAATAATATAACAATTATAGTACCTAACTGATCTGGCCTACTGACTATGATTGTTTTTGCACATGATGGATTCAGAATAAATACGTCTATTTTATTATATTGATATTTGTTTAGCTGCGCGGATGAATTGGCCATCGGAAAACGCTATCAAGCTACGCATCAAAATGGAGAGGGGAAAAAGTGGATATAAAAAATAAAAGCGCTTGTAATTAAAATAATTTTAATTATCTTATTAAATAAAAGTTGCACTTAGCTAATAATGTATTAAATTAAAATTTTATAAATGAACTTTGTAAAATCTTTAAACAATTTGTCGTAAATATCTGAACATATGCTCATTCATAAATATTAATTATTTTAAATGTTCTTTATTTATATAAATAATAAGGAGTAATTAAGTAAATTAAATCTAATGCTGATTAATAAGATTGATAAAAAAATTACAAGACCTAGAATACCTGTCACGACAAGCGGAACAACGTGAGTTACGCTTCACATCCTTTGCCTAAAAAGGAATATACTCTTTGTTGAACATTAACTATAATGTAATTTCTTTTGAATTGGATAAACAATTTCCTTAGAACCATAGTAGTAGATAAAAAATCTTAGTACACCCAATGCACCTCGTTATTCTAATAGTACAATTTAAACACGTATTAGTAATCTTTTTAGCCAAAAAAAATCATAAAAAAGTACGATTTGTTTTCTACGCTTTTTATTGAAATAGTACAATGTTAAAGTGATATGACGCGTAAAAGTAAGAAAAATGTTTTCAATAAATTGCATTTTAATACCGAAAATTTTTATTCGACTTAGCGCATCCGTTATAATTCATTCCATGTTTTAAAGGGTGTGAGGAGGTCAGCTTGTTGTTGTGCTACTGATGGCTTTAATCATTATTTCTTACAACTTAAATTAAACTAAAAAAATATGTGCATACATCTATACACATATAAAATTCTGACTTGAATCTGTACATTAAATATTTTTTTTTAAATCTTATTAAAATAGTCATGATTATACGATACGAAATAGAGGCCGAATTTTAATTATTTTTTCTGTCTGACTGTCTGTCTGGGAACGTATTACGAGAAAACCACTGGATAGATTTTTATGAAATTTGGTATGATGATAGCTGGATATCCGGGTCAACATATAGGATCTGAGAATCATCTCTGAGGAATCTATACTGGACGTTAAACGTAAATAGTAAACCAAGCGGAGCGAGGGTAATTCGCTAGTATGTATATCAATCATTAATATATTCGGTTTTAGATTTAATCGATATGATATTCTAGACAACAAACGATGTGTAGTATCACTACTACCTAATAAAAACAAATAAAACCTATAAATAATACTTTTATAGCATATGTATACATATTTGGTGTTATACAATAATTTAAATGTATAAATAAATTTTATAAAAGTGTTCTCTATTAAATACATACATAAATTTATGATATATACATATATTTTATATTGTGAAATTTTTAACTATTACAAGTATCTATACAGTAGTAATTATGAGTTAGTACACTTATGTAATGAACGAGCGGTTTCTCCTAACACAAGTGCTTATGCGCTTAAAAGGAGGTCCCAATCACTTATCAGCTATTGTAAAATTTTTGAGGTACCGAATAAAGATTTATATATATATATATATATATATATATATATATATATATATATATATATATATATAATATTTTGCTTAGCATGGGTCTATTCGCAACTACGAAGTCACAATCATACCTTTATTTTGTACATAAAATATCATCATTGATTTAATATTAATTTACACAACGAAATAATGGTATAAAAATAAAATAGTTTCCAATATGGCTTATATTCTTTATACTTAGCACAATTAACTCGATACCATATCAATTATTACGAGTTTCGTGTATCAAAGGGTGCGTAGAGGTCACTGCGTCGTCGTACTTGATGGCTTTAGTCATTATTACTTATAATTAAAATTAAGCTCGTAAGTGTATTGTACTTCAGTTCTAGACTTTCACTTTAATTAGTGAATACTGAGTTAATGTAAGACCTCGTTTGAAAGCAAACGATGATATTTAAAAGCACAGTTTTTAAGTAATTTTGTCAATTATATTAATTAGCTGCAATGTGTCCTATAAAATAATCGGTTTTCTTTATAATTTAACTCAATCTTGTACTACTAATATTAAAGAAACATTGGATAGTGCAGTAGTGTTTATCCAACTTACCGCTTTAAGCACCAAAGTCGTGAGTTCGCCTTTCTCACGGTGTTAATGTTTGTTTAGACTTCCTTTGTTTTGTCTTAGTTTAATTATTTGTTACTACTTTTATCTTTAATTATGGTTTATATATAATCTGAATTACTGTATTTTACTGATGTATAAGTTTTATCAAAATCCAGTCAATCAGTAGTTTTTGCGTGAACGAGTTAAAAACATACATCCAATATTCATCCAACATCCTCACAAACTTTTGTGTATAAAATATTAGTAAGATAGACTTTACTGACATTTAGTTTAATCAAGGTCAAACAAAACACTTGTCAGGTACTGCCCCACAATATAGCATGTAGAAAAAGGTAAAACGTGTTTTTTACTCCGAAAAAATATCAAAACAAACACTTGAAGATAAGAACAATATTAATTTCAATCAAAAAATAACGACACGTTTGTCTCAGTTTGTAGTGACCCTACTTGTTGTGCCGACGGTCGCAAGTTCAAGTCCCGCTGGGGGCATTCATTTGTGTGATGAGCAGGAATGTTTGTACTTCAGTCATGGGTGTTTATATTTATAATATGTTTGTATTTAAAGTTATATATGTATGTGTATTGTATCAACTATCTGGTATCCATAGCACAAGCCTCGTAGCTTACCATGGAACTAGACGGTTGTGTTTGTTAATGTCCCAACATATTTATTATGTACTTCGTTATCATAATATTTCCTACACACTAAAAGAGAAATGAAAATGAGTATTCCGAAATCACATTAAAGTAATTAATCCCTTCCTTATTTAAGATACGTATTGAAAATAATAGTATAGAATACCTAAGTCTAGTAGTACTCTCTCCCAAAGAGATACTCGTATGTGTCACTTATCTCTAATACATACATATTATGTATAAGTACTCGTAGTTTTACTGAATCATTGCATATAAGACTGTTTAGTAATACTTAGTATTACAAGAAAACCAATTTTATAATTCTAACAAATATTATTATTACAAAAATGTAAAAAATGTGTTTTTTTTATGTTTATTTAGAGTTTTTTTTCAAGAAAGCTTTTATATTTGCAATTTTTTAAATGTTTGAAATTAAAGAAAAGTCATCGTTTTGTGTTGAAATCGTGTAGGCTTGAGCAAAGCTGATCGCGTGAAGTTATGTATATTAAGATTTATGTGGAATCAATTCATTATTTACATTTTTATCATCAGGTCATCAGATCATTCTAAATGAAACAGATATATTTTAGCTATATACCTATTTTATGACCTACTTTTGCAAAATCCATAGTTTCCGTTTAGAACACGACCCTCTTCATATCTCAATTCCTACTAAAACAATTTATTTTATGTTACTTTTTAAAGCTAAGAAAATTATAATTACGTATGAAAAATCATTAGAAAAAACTATCCATTGTATGTATGAACGTCTAAATCTTTAATCCTTATAAAATAGTGAGAAACTGTATTTTTTGGTTATGCCTGTTTTTTAACTAATTGTTTAAACGGTATGAAACGTATCGACGTAATAGTTTGTGTAGACATAGTTTGTGTACTGGAGACTGCCATTGGGTACCTTTTATCTCAGTAGATCTAATGTATTTGGTGGTACACAGTAGTTGTCTAATTCAAATTGTATTTGTATTCAGCCCTTTTTAACGTCCCACTCCTGGGCAAAGGCCTCCTCTCTGGCTTTGGGCTTCGCGAGGGGGATCAAGACATATTCCACCACTATGCCAAGTGCAGGTTGGCGGACTTCACATATTTTTCCAAAAATTTGCTAAGTTCTCTCAGACATGCAAGTTTACTCACGATGTTTTCCTTCATCGTAAGTGGTAATCATGTTGTAAGTCAAATATAAATCATCAAGTCATTAAACATAAAACTTTAAGTGCTTCTTGCACATATGTCTAAACTATTTAAAATTAAGTAATTTAAATAAAATTAAGAATTGTGATGCCCTATGCGTTATATATGTATATATTAGTGCCTACATTTCATTACCTTGATAATAAACAGTTTATTTTCACTTAATCATAGCTAGATCTCACATATACAAGATCAAAAACTAATTACCAATGAATATTGCATCAAATCTTAGCTATAAGTTGATAACACGTTAAAAGCATCAGTTACCAACTACCTGCGAACTAGGGCTACATAAAGAGGCGTATGAACACTCATTAGGTCCGCGGTATCGTCCATAAATACATTATCGCGGGGGGTCTCGGGGAAGGGAACACGAGGCGGGTTATCGAATTAAAACTTCACTAGCAATAGTAGAGTTGAACACCGTATTAATACACCATGTATAATTCGTGCGCTTGGACAAACTTGGTGTGCTCTACTTTGCGCCACGATAATACAGTTCGTATAAGAATTTTAGATACATATACTTACATATTATATACATGGGTCATTACAATCGTGATTTTAAATATTTATTTTATAGTTCAATGATCTTAGTTATGTATAAGTTTCAAAAATTATTTTCGTTATCAAAAATGGGAAAATTAATTTTAACTTTACGACTGCTATTCTTAAACTGAGTGAATTTTTATATTTTTAAATAGTATTTAAGCTGTGATATCTATACAAAATTTATTTAATATCCACTTATAAAAAACCTTGTGCAATTAAAATGAATGAAATTACAAAGAATGACATTCCTGCATACATACAACCAATAAAAAAATCGAATATTATTCAATATTTTTATTTAACCTTTATATTATTGTATACAAAAAGTTTTATATTTATCTGTGGCAGGTAAACGGAAGAAAACATAAGCATGATTTTCCTCACACAATTAAATGTAAGTACATAAAACACGCTCATGGCTGTCTGTCAAATACAATTAAAAAATAACAAGTTTTAATAAATTAGCCAAAGAAAGCTTGTAAGGAAACCTGCATGTCCGAGAATACCTATCAAATTTTAGTAAGACATGTAAAGTCTGCCAACCCGCATTTGCCAGCGTGGTGGGCTATGGTCTGGTCCCCCTTGTAGTAAAGAGAGGCCCGTACCCAACAGGTAAGTTTAAAAGGGAGTTGGAGACGTAAATAATGCTCATCTGGCACATTTTAAAGCCAATAACAACAAAATTAATTTACATTGAAACTTATAATGATATAAATATTATAAATACTAGATTATAAGATAAAAGCAAACCTATCCCACGGTAACAGTACATTTTTCCCGGATAAAAAGTAGCCTATGTGTTATTCCAGGCTATGTATAATCTTTCTCTGTGCGAAATTTCATCCAGATCCGTTCAGCCGTTCTTTCGTGAAAGAGTAACAAACATACATTCATACATTCATACTCACAAACTTTCACATTTATAATAATAAGTATAGATAAGTAGTAAGTAAATGAGGTGGCAAGTAGAGAACACCAGTGGGCGGGAGTGAGGCGCGGGGGCGCGGGGCGCGAAGGAGCGATCGAGGTAAGGGTACTGGCTACGTAATTAGATTTTCAAAGTCCGAATACACTGCTCGTACTTGTCTTCATAATAATGTGGATAGAGTGTAACGTCTTGATACTTTTGGTTTATGATAATTATCATAAATTAATGTTGACATATAATTTTATAATTTATGTTGAAAAGTAATAAATATCTTGATATCTAGTCTGTATCTATCATGATGATGATATATAGTTTCTTTATAAGACATTAATTATACTTTTAAAACTATATAGAACTAAGCAAATTTTCGAAAAACGTGTGAAGTCTCTGCCTCATACTTTGTCAACGTGGTGGAATATGGCTTGATCCCCCTCGTATTGAGACCCGTGCCCAGAAGTGGGACGTTAAAAAAGGGAGTCTGAATACATTTAGAAAAAAATACCACCCTTTGAATTAGTATAAAACGAGGAAACTACTCATACAGTTCTTAAAATTATTTGCCAATTGTTATATTACTACTAGCATTGCCCGCGGCTCCGCCCGCGTTCAGATGACCAAAAACCAAATTCTTAGGTTTTACATATTAGTATACTCTTACATTGCAGTTTTTATATTTTTACTCAGAAATTTTCCCGCGGTAAAAAGTATCCTATATGTTGACCCGGATAACCAGCTATCACCATAACAAATTTCATCAAAATACCTCCAGTGGTTTTCCTGTGATGCGGTAATAGACAGACAGACAAAAATTCTAAAAACTATAGATTCGGCCTCTGTATCGATAATAATGTTTATTTCAATAAGATTTTTCATAAAATTTACAATTTTATTATATGTATAGATTGGCAAGTATCAAAACGATTCACTCGGAACTTAACATCGAGGTATCGGATATTTAGTTTGCTTTGGGCCGGGGAGGCGGGGGAGAGGCTAAGTCCAACTATAAATTAGGAAGGGTACAGTTTCATTAATCACCCATACGCCGTTATTATTAATTAACCCCCTTCGAACTATCGCCCGCATTAAATATCGACCGGTAGCTGCCAATGTCAACTCTTTCACGTCTAACTTACACTGTTTGCTATTACATTTAAGTTATTTATCTATCAAATGATTACTCAAATTTTACTTGTTTATTTAAATTAACATGCTCAGCACTTGTAATTTATAAGGATTTATAGAGGTTTTATATATGCTTTTATAGTAGTAAAGTCTCCTTTTTCTTAGACTCTAAGTAAATGCACTTACTGGCGTGATTTGGCGTCGAGATTTCTCAGCACTTTATTATATCTAAATATTATAAATTCTGTTATATCTCTCCATATGTAACTCGGGAAACTTTTTAGCATCAAAATGAGTTATCTAATCAGCTTTTAGTATATGAAGAATATTAAAAATCTACTTTAAATATTATTTTAAGTAATAAAAAATAAAATTGCACGTTCTACTTACGTATCCAGCTATGTATTTATTTCTTTTTAGTCCAAATAACAAATATGACCACTTGTTTATTATGGCATCTACATTGTTTATAATGACTATTTACATGGAAAGATATATCCCAACACTATTTGCACTATCAGTATTTAGTATGCTTTTGACTTCCTTAATAAATAATAAATAATAAAGCGAATAAATTCAAGATTCTATCATACTAGTACCTTTAATCATTTTAAAATTAAATTACTAACTAAATGAAATATACCTAAATAAAATTAAACTTTTAATTTAAATATTTTGATCCCTCCACGACCGCGGACACGCCGGCGTGTCAGTAACAATAGATTTCTTAGAAATTTAATTAATTTCTTAGAAATTTACTTGGAGGTGTTAATATGAAAATAAAAGTCTATTCAATTAATACAAGTTATTATCCAAATCAGTCACATTTTTCAAATAAAAGTCAAAATTTACGTATAACATAATAAATACCAGCTTTACTAATGAAATATAGGTACATATCAAGGTTTAGTAGAAATTGGTTTACAAGTAATGAATTAGTATGATTATTTAACTTGGAAAATATATTAATTTACAGTAACATTTGATTTGATTGATTATTTAGACTATTGATTTCAACGACTCATTACTATTTACGATTAACTTAAGCTTGTATCATGCGGTCAAGAGCGAGTGGCGTATATAATTAATTTCATATATGTAATCATGATTCTTACATCATAAACATGGAAATTATATATATTATATATATATATATATATATATATATATACCTTAAAGTGAACATTTATGTTTGATGACATTTTAAGGTCCGTCCATACAACCTTAAATGCTTCTTTATTTTAATAGAGCAATATTAACATTTTGTAAAGACTAAATTTTTCAACGGTCAAAGATCAAAACGGTCAAGGGCGTCTCCATAAATCATGTCTTCATAACATTAATAGTTCTATTAACTGATAATTAGTAAGATTAAAACTTCTTTTATAGTCTATTCAAAACAAATTACATAACGTTAATTAAGTTTAAAAATATATTTTATTATAAAATTAACGGTTAGTATGGAATAGATAGTCAATCTTGGTCTGTGAAAAACAAAAACATATCTATCCCACGGGAACAGTACATTTTTACGGGATAATAATTAACTTATATGCTATTCCAAACTATAATCTACCACTGTGCCAAATTTCATCCAGATCCATTCAGCCATTCTATCGTGATTGAGTAACAAACATCTCCCATCCATACAAACTTTTGGCATTTATAATAATTTTATGAGATGGGATGTCGTAATTATATATTAATTAGCTTTTATGTAAAAAAAATTCTATATTTTTTATGCACGTTTTTAATCACCATGTTATACATACATATATTGAGTAGTGACCGAAGTAGAAAGGGCAAAAGCCCTCCGCTATATTCGCCCTACTTATGGGTTTTGTTTTAATCAAAACGGTGCGGGATTCGAACTCGTTATAAATTGTACTAGTCAATGACGTGTTCCTTTGTTGCACAATGGGCATAAAAGCTCAGCGAGACTCAAAATTACGAATGTTATAATCAGACACTTGCATAGTTTGTAGGTACATCACGCTACCATTAATATTAAATTGAACGCACGTCTTACACTAATAATATAGTCCTGACCGAATTTCTTTCACGGTTGTCAGTCTCTGAGACTATCGGACTACTAACAGCTAATATGTTGTATGTTTTTCTATATTCGACGACACGTTTGGCTCAGTTTGTAGTGACCCTACTTTCTGTGCTAGCGGTTGCGGGTTCGAGTCCCGCTGGGGGTATTCATTTGTGTGATGACAAGTGTCTGAGTGTTTGTACTCCCGTCAGGGGTGTTTATATTTATAATATGTATGTATTTAAAGTTATATATGTGTAGTGTATCAACTATCTGGTATCCATAACACAAGCCTCGTAGCTTACCATGGAACTAGATCGCGCTGTGTGTTAATATTCCAACATATTTATTTATTATTATTTATATTTGTTATTTCTAAAACGGCTGGATGGATTTCGATGAAGTTTAGCATACAGATAGACTATGGACCTAGGACGCATCGATCGAAACAAAACGTCGCTAGTACACATATTATGTATACAATATACATATACAGTACCTTTTCTTCTTCCTCTCTCACACAGTTGACTTCAAGACATCAGGACGCAGCTTTAAATACTTTTTGTGGCGTACAAGTATAATATAACAATTCTCCAACTACGACCTGCCACTAAGAATGTTTTGACAGAAAAACTAAATAAATCGGCCCAATCCGGGACTCAAACCCACGACCTGTAACAGTATAAGCTATTCAAACAATGATTCGTGTAGAGAATAAATATTTGTATAGCTATTACTATGTTAGTGATGTCTGCGTTAAATGAACGAAAGCTCGGTGAATTCCCCGCTGAATTGCGATACAAATTCTTTGGGCGCGACACGAGGCAGCCCTCACGTCACCTGTGAAAGCGGTAAGAAGATTTTTTTATTTTATTAATACAACTTAGTACTGTTCATAGTTTTTATTTTTAACTGGCTTTTATTAACTTCTTTTAGAACTACCTATGTTATCAAATATTGGAAGTCGATTAGCAACTTTGTAAGTAGGTACGTGAATGAATACAATAATTTGCTTTGATAATAAAATAGATAGATTAATGGATAGTATATACATATGTAGATACTATAGATACCTATTTAATGTATTAGTAGAACCCTCGAGTTTGGATCCACTAGTTTGTTTTGACGAATATTGAACAAAATGTAGCTTAGATTAATAACTAATTATAACTTTCAATAGATTAATAACTTATTTAATAATAGATATATAATGACTTATAAAATTTAAATAATTATAACTGTTAGTTTTTTTTTATTATACTATTATACACTTTTAATATTTAGAAAAAAACTTCAACTTTTAGCTCATTGAAGTAAAAAATCGCATAGTTAGGCACCTAGGTTATCACCCGAGCAAAGAAAGGTGAAGCAAGTATCCATACTAGTCCATACTAGTATTATAAATGTGAAAGTGTGTTTGTTTGTTTGTCCTTCTTTCACGTCGAAACAGTGACTGATTAGTATGATTTTTGCGTGGAGTTTGTGGGAGGGCTGGAGAGTGACATAGGCTTTTTACCACGACAGCTTATGTCATTCCCATGGGAAAACACGCTATAATACAAACCAAAAATATTTTATGATCAGATTACTTGAAACTTGGTATTAATGCTCTTCAATACAATTAAATAAATATGTGTTTCAGCATTTTTTGAAACTAAAATACTTGAAACCTACCTAACTTTTTAGAGTTTTTTTGTGTAATTTTAGCGCGAGCGGGTTCTGCTAGTACGATATAAAAGGGAAATTATAGAATAGTGTAAATCTCATTTATAATTCAAATATTACACACAAATAAAGATATTTCACATACTTAACACTTAATATAATATCTAACAATATATTATTTTCTAACATCATAAAATAAGTAATAAAATTAAAAGTTGTTATAAATACTTGTATTCAAAGTGCTATTAGCAGCCATTAAATTAAATCACTACAATGTTGAAGGTAATATATTAATGTAAATCATTTTAACCGCATACTCTTTTAATTTAAGTACGTGAATGTAGCCGTTTGTGTAAACGTATTGAGATTGCGCATTTCCATTGTTAAATATAACAATATGAAGAAACAATCAATTATAACTTAATTATTAGTTGTATGGTGTTTCACAAGCATTATCTCTTATCTTTTTCTTAAATACATATATCGTGTATTAATATGTAACTTTTAATAGTTTTTTATCACCTATCCCCACAGGCTTACTGCTGAACTTATAAAAGTTTGTTTGTTTGGTTGTGCTTACTATGCTTTAACTTCTAAAAGTTTGCATAATATGTGAACATAATTTACATACAAACTTTTTTAAGATATTCTACAGAGATTTCCTTCTTTTAGCTTGATAAAATTACTATATAATTTCCAACCAAATATTTCACACAGTAGGTAGTAAAAGTTTTATAAAAATCGGTTAAGCCAATTCAAAGATTATCCATTCACGCTCAGTATCAAATCATCAATAATTGAGATCAATTGATACGTTAAGATTTTTGTTATATGACGTGTCCATAATAGTACAATGGAAACGATTTTAATGAGCTTCTAACTTCCGTAATTAGATAGGCGTGAAATTAATATTGTTTGAAACAAAGTAGCCTCTAATTTTGCTTTCCTCGCATTAAACATCACCAAAACAATGTAGTGGCTTAGATTTCCTATCAACAAGATTTATAGTTTAATTTAATAGCTGGTAACTTCCCTTAAAGGTTTATATATTTTCGTTAATGATTCAACTAGCTCTATACTTAAATCTACTACGAAACTTTTTTATATAAATAACTCTTTTAGTTTATTACAGAGGACACAGGATCGATTCCCGCTTAAAGCAATAACACCATTGAAAAACCACTATTACTAGATTTCAAACTCTATTTTCATAATGCGCGTAACCTTTTTATTCCGAAGTCCAAACATAAATTACTATATGCACTTTTCTATGAATACTATTTTCCTTCAAACTTAAACAAATTCATAAAAGACTAATTTTATACCGCGGCTCTGTACGTGCAATACATATAGCAAAATGAGCTGGCAAAAATATTCTGACACACTCAGTAGTCAGTAGTATTAAGTATTATGAAATCATATCATTGATTCCAAATATGTATACATACAAACAAACAAACAGTTTTTATTATAATAATGTCTAAATATTATTATAGTTTCATAATAGGATTTACAGTTTATGCATTATGGTACATGACGTTAGCGAATGTAGACGAGTTCTATAATAACATTCAAGATAATATATACATACAAAGTAAAGTGTTGCTATACTATATTACAACACTGCAAAATAGCCTATGCCACTTATCTAGGTCCTTACCTTGCCAATGAAAATCTCATTATGAAAGTTAACGATTATTTTTCTATATCGTATTTATTAGATAAAAAAAAAACAAAACAAAAAAAAACAAAAGTAAAAACTTTGTATCCGACCGGAATTCGAAGCCTGTGATTCACTATCTTGTGCCTTGGCAGCTTGACCACGATGGTTATGCCCGATTATGAAAAATTAGTGACCATTTTTTGCGTGGAATAATGCGAAAGGAAACCGAATGAAAACTCGAAAATACGCATTTTCCTTGACATAAAACTAATCTAGATTGATTTTCCGTCCTCAAAGACCCCCACTAGCCAAATTTCTGAGAGATCGTAGAGTCATTTTCGAGATTGCCCGTTAAATATACAAGAACTGCTTGTTTAAATATATTATATTAATATTATAAAGTTCAAGAGATACTCTAATCTCCAAAACCATCAGACCAACTTCAAAAATATAGTAACTAGCAGACCGCGAGTTGCTGTGGCACACATGAAATTCGCTAATTTTGCAATAAAAAAAAATTAAAATCTATCCTATCTTTTAAGTTGGCACAAATGACACACTTTGAATAAATTACGTTCAGATTGGATAAGTAGTTTCAGTGCTCATCCCGGACCAACGTCGTGACACGGGAATTTTATATATGAAGATTTAATAAGGAGAGTTATCTAACATCAGGGTATGTACAGATTTTCTAATCTTCCTTCTTGGAGTGGTTTAAAAATGATTTGAATTTTCCGTTATAGGTAATTATCGAGAGCAAAAATGTACTTTGTCTAACTAGATTGATATATAGGTATTTTTATAGGCAGTACGATTTATATGAAAATTTTACCAGCAACCTCCGTAGGAACCATACCCGGGATAAAATGAAACCTATGCCTCTAGCCTGAATTGTCTATATTCCAGGAAAAGGACCCGCTAAAATCACTTTATTCGTTTCGGAGATTAGCGCGTACAAACAAACAGTAACTTAGTTGATTTAAAACGTTGTAAATTGCACGTGGGATTGCTCTATGCCACATAATACTTCAAGTTAAAAATATGTTGAAATTTAGAATTTGTTTTAGTAAAGAAAATATGATTGGCTTATTAGAATATATTATATATATATTATTTTTCCTCAGTTTACAGATTACAGTACTTCGTCAATTTTCAGATTCATGAGAATTAATTTATGTATGCAATAGACCACTAAGGCTTATCGATATAATAGAGCAAAGTAATTCATTAAATTATTCTTAACTAACAACTTATCATTTATTCGCTTGGGTGCGTTAATAGGTGTCTAACAGTAGCCTATGTGCTACCAGGTCATACTATATCTGCGTGCTAATTTCATCCAAATCTGTCCAGCCCTTTCAGCGTGAAGGAGTACATACACACATACAAACTTTCCCATTTATAATACAAACATGTCATAAATCGAGTATAACCTAAATATTAAGATTAATGCTAATTAAGTCGTCATCGAGTATACTTTTAATTTGTTTAGCACTTGTATAATAATATATGACAACATTAAAAAACGAATAAACATAGTATGTTAACATTAATATTTTTTCAATTTTTGCTTTTCATATTTACTATATTTTTTAGTATGAATTCCTAAGTTTTTCAACGTGGGAACACTACATGTTCGTACTTACAAGCAAAGAGCAAATCCAGTGAATAGTCACAATAATAAAATAATAAATAATATTTTCTATACTTTTACTGAATTGGATGTGAAGGCTTAATAAATCTGTATTATAGAATTAGAATGTCTAATCAATACAACAAAACAATTTACAGATACGCTTACGTACGTTGCCGGCTGCAGTAAGCAAAGCTATAGCTAGCCAACGATCCGTCGACTGACCCCACCCTTATAAATAATAGTGGTAAGGCCCCATCCCCCCTACACCCCTTAAGGGTAACATCTACCCTCCGGATCTCATTTCCAAATTGCATTTCGAAACTGAATCTCGACTTTACAACTATACTCTACCATTCGATAAAGCACTCTAAGAAACTTAGGTAGAGTTTACATTGTTTCGTTGTTTTAAGAGCTAAATTTAGTGCTTACTTGTAAGGTCATAACCTAAGAAGGGGCTGCTACCCTGTACAAGCACTAACTCGTATAATGAGATATGATAATAAACGCTCCACTTGAATATTGATGTTGAGAAGTTAGGGATGCACTCAGCGTATTTACGGCTGAGCCTCGCTAATCATAAATCTTGACTGATTAAATTAATTATTCAGTGACTTTGTCTTTTTTACTTTGTAGAAAAAGTTCTTATTGCTGTCACGTTATGTTTTACATAATAATTGTGTAATTATTAATTGAAAGGGGAAAAATGTACGAGTGGCATTCCTTTTTACTCTATTAGGGGTTGCGGGTTCAAAATTTTAAACAAACACGCCATTCAAAAGATGGCCATCGAGGTGTCGAGTCATAACTCCCTTCACCCACAAGATACTCGTAAATCAGATTATTATATTATCTGTCTGTCTCGTTCTATACATTTCTTACACAATACTAGGTGATTTAACATGTTAGTAAACAGTTGCAACGTATTCAAATCTGTGCCTCTTGTTGAATTTCGTCCAGGGTGTGCCAATTAGTCCATACACCGATATTTGTTGTTCTTGATATGACTATATTTTGGTTTTAATCAATAACATGATATCTTACGTGAGGGCTTTCTTTAAAAGATTAAGATATTTGTTGGTTTTTTTTCTTACTTTATTTATGTTTTATGAAAATGGGTCATTTTTATTGGAATAAAATTTAACGCCATATATATGAATATTTATATATAAAAAAGCACTGATATGTACCTATTTGTGGATATTTACAAAAGAAAATGATACTTTTATGCTTATGTTTAGGTACAAATAATACACTAATAGTAAAAATAAACAATTTTTTCATTATTAAAAACTTTCTTTAACTAGTGTTTTCTTATTTGTTTTTCAATTCATTTTTAACTCTTAAGTAAAACAGGATATTAATATTAACGCCAATCTTTAATCTATTTACTTATTATATAATACTTTAAAGACATATTATATATAAGGCATTTATAGTTTTTAAAAGTCCCAAAAACCTGTCTGACTGATACATACATGTACTTATATAATAGACCATTGGACCTAGACACTTAAAATGTTAGACTTCCATAAAGTTACAAGTAGCCACTAAGAAATATTTTCTTTGCTTGTTCTAATTAAGTAAAAAAAAAAACAAGAAAAAAATTCTAGACGAATCTGAGGCAGTCTATTACTATAATAAATATTATAATGTTTTTGAGCTTAAAATATTCGAATAATAGCGTATATTCAAAATTTCGGACGGTAATACCTCCATGGTATAGCAGTTAGCTAGCACGAGAAATGAAGAATGCTAAGAATATGAGACACTAAGTTTGAGTCCCGGGTCAGGCCAAATTGTTTCTCTTTCAACAAATATCTGCAGCAGCTACGTTTGAGGGGGGGTTGTAGTGCCTCCGTCGTTAAGGAATAGAAAGTGCACCTGTAGCTTATTAGAATCATAATATTGTACGCGTGGGTGGCTAGTCTCTTTTAGATGGGCCGCCGAGTGAGAAAATGGGTCAGAACGGCATTGTATTAAAAATGTTATTTTGTCTTGTCCATTAATATTTAGAAATTTTGTTAAAATTGTAGAGAAATAGATAAACAGTAAATAATTTTAATACAATTAAAAAAAGAAAAATCGAATTACTTATATAAATTGAAGCTTGAATGTCATACTATTGTGTTTTTCTACATCTACATTCTTAAATAAAATATACGTAGATAACGTTTATATATAAAAACTAGCGGACCCGACAGACGTTGTCCTGTCTACACGTCTTTAATTTGAAAATTTCAAACTTTTTTTAATAAGCTAAAACATTCTGGACCATTTTGATGAAAATTATTATTCAAATTGTGAATCTAAACCATTCCAAGATCCCCTTGAACACACACAAAAAATTTCATCAAAATCGGTCCAGTCGTTTGAGAGAAGTTCAGTGACATACACACTCACAGAAGAATTATATATATAAAGATTAACCAACGGAGAAAATAAATTTCTAGTAACTTTAAGAAATACTATAGCAAAGTGTCAAAGACAGTCACTGAGCTCACAAAACGTGTAACTAAATTTTCCAGCCGATGCTTAAACTTTACAAATTATAGCTAATCAGAACCAACAGTCTGACAAAAATGTCTGAAACCTATGTCCAATAGGTCTGTCATGAATAGTATGACGAAATTATAATTATGTTTCAGCTATTCGTTACGGAACCCAAAAAACGGTTAATATTCAAATAAATATTTTACCTACAAAATAATAAATTAAGCATACATTATCACCAGTTTATTCTAAAAACGGCAGTTGAAAACGTCCAAAGAAAATAATACGAAAAATATATCTTGTGCAGATGGTGTCAATAGTAATACGTTAAAACTATGATAGAACGGTGTTCTAAATAAATAAAAGCTTAATATTTATCGTTTAAACTGCCACCCGGACACACCATCGGACAGAGGGCCGCAGGGCTCAACTAGTCACTGAGTCCTTCATGTTTCTTTTTTCTTTCGTCCACAGCAGGCATTCGTTTTGTTAAAACACACTAGTTCTGGTTATATGTAATAAAATGTAGAGTTTCTACGTATTTTATTATTATGTGCTCAATATCTTTTTTTTCCTGTCATCGTCAATTTCTTTTATTATGACACGTTTGGCTGAGTTTGTAGTGATCTGAGTTTTACTTACTGTGCCAGCGGTCGGGGGTTCGAGTCCCGCTGGGGGCATTCATTTGTGTGATAAGCACGAATGTTTGACAGTCATGGGTGTTTATATTTATAGTATGTATGTATTTAAGTTATATATATTATGTAGTGTAACAACTATCTGATATCCATAACACAAGCCCCGTAGCTTACCATGGAACTCGATGGTGCTGTGTGTAAAATGTCCCAACATGTTTGTTATTATTATTTATTTATTATGAAGTGGTAGCCCAGAGGTAACGTGCTCAATTGAGAAACCGAATGAAGCGGGTTTAAATACCGGATCTCGCACCTCCAATATTTTCATATTCGAATCCTTTCCACCATAATTACTACTTGACTCACAATGAAGGAAAACATCGTAAGGAAACCTGCAGGTCTGAGAGAACGAAGCAAGTTTCCGAAATATATGTGCAGTCCGCCAACCCGCACTTGGCCAGCGTGGTGGACTATGGCCTAATCCTCCTCGTATTGAATTTAGATCAGAGCCCAGTAGTGGGACTGAATACACGTATAGGAGTAACATAATTTTTTAATTTGGTAAAAATATACTTTAGTGAGGAATAGAACTGGCTAAATCCTACAAATTCCACCTTCTTCATTGGTTTCTTAGAAGGAAGTATTTATTTTGTAGAGTGTTTATTTTATAACACGCTTGTTTAAACATAAGTTATCACAAGTAATCAAATTGATTTGAACCTACTTTTGATTATTGTATCAATTTAAAACTTTATAAATAAATGAAATCTGAATAGCCATAGTTTTATATAATAAAAAGTGAGCTGAAACATGGAGTAGGTATTTATTTTTAAAACGATTTTAGTGTTATTGTAAAAAAAATATAATTAGGTAATGCTTGTAAGGCTTGGCAATATTTACCACATTTAGGACTTAGCCTTATCGGTAATTAGTACATAAACACAATGTACAATTATCAAGTTACCCTAAAACTATGAATATGTGTTCGCAATCTATACTAATATTATAAAAAGGTAAAGTTTGTGAGATTGTGAGTTTATGACGTTGTAGGAGGTAATCTCTAGATCTACTGAACCGATTTAGATGAAATTTCCTAAGAAGATAGTTTTAGACTCTGGGAAGGACATAGGATAGTTTTTATCCCGGAAGTCATTCTTTAAGGGGTGAAAATGGTGATGAAAGTTTGTATTGGGAAGCAAGCTAGCGACGAACCCGAGCGAAGCGAGGGTGAGTCGCTAGTATCCCATGAAACGAATAGTCATAAAGGAATTAAAAGAATCCCATAACTGTCCATAATCAATTTCTATAAAGGAAATTATGTACATGTCCATTCATTTCACCATTCTTGTGTAAAGATCTCATCAAAAAATAAACTATAATAATAGTTGATAAGTATAGCCACGTGTAAATATTTCCAGTAAAAAGAACAATCGTATTAGAGCGTTTTTATTAATATACGAGTATCATTTGCATAAATATACAAAACATAGCTCGTTACAAAATGCGGCATAAATTAGACATTAAATGCTTAACACTTATACATTAAATGTTTATATTTTTAGTATTTTAGTATAATTAAGAAGTTTTTTGCATATAATATTATTTCATATTTTCCTTCATTAACTTATTAGTACCCAAAATCCTTCTTTATGTATACTCGTATATACGCAAAATCGAAATTTATTAAGATCCTATTTTATTGTTCTAACATCTAGTATATTTATAAATATAACAAAATTGCAACTAAGCCGAATCTGTACATTAAATATTTTTTGGAAAATTTTATTAAAATAGAGATTATTATGGATATAGAGAGATAATCTATAGTTTTTAGAAGTTTTGTCTGTCTGTCTGTGACCGCATCACGGACAAACCAATAGAGGGATTTGAATGAAATTTGGTATGATGAGAGCTGGTTATTCGGGTCAACATATAGCATACTTTTTACTGCGAAAAAATATCTCATCTCTAAAAAATCTATACTAAACGAAATCAATAATATTTCGTGTTTAAGATTTAGGATTATTGCAGATATATACATCTGAAAAAAATTTTGAAAACTGACATATCACAACTACAACTAAACAAAAAAATGAAACAGAATTAATTTTGGCACAATGCATTTCGCACTTTGGTCTTTTAATTATTTTATTTGCCAACTATAAAAATCATCTAACACCCAATGATTGTAAGCACGTGCCCATTCAACATTAATACGCAATGACATCACTATAGGCTCTAAGACGGGGATGAATCATACTGACATTATTCCTGCGCAATTATCATCGCCGCGCCTTAGCATTATGCCAATTAATTGTGAGCTTGTTCTAGTATGTGCTAAGATTTAGATTAATCTTTGTTATTTATTACATAATAATAACGAAAAATATAATATTTCACACACACGACGACGCGATTGGCTCAGTTTGTAGTGACCCTATTTGCTGTGCCAGCGGTCGCGGGTTCGAGTCCCGCTGGTAGCATTCATTTGTGTAACGAGCACGAATGTTTGTACTCCAGTCATGGGTGTTTATATTTATAATATGTATGTATTTAAAGTTATATATTTGTAGTGTATCAACTATCTGGTATCCATAACACAAGCCTCGTAGCTTACCATGGAACTAGATGGTGTTGTATGTTAATGTTAAAAAAAAATAAAAAAAAATATGGTACAAATCGTAAAGTGCGAGTCGGGTTTACGCAATGAGAGTTACGTCCAGATACCAATATATTTACTTTATGTATTCTAATAGTGATAGACGTTAAGATTACTTAATGGTAATTTTTGACCAATATTTCTGAAACAAGTTTAACCTATATAAAAATAAGTTAATTTATTTACGTAAGTTTGAAACGTGCTTTGAAAGTAAGACTAATGAAGGGACGGACAGAGGGATATCATTTTTAAGTATATAACACTTGATATACAAAGTTATAGTATGGAAATCACCTTTGATAAATTGGGGAAAAATTTGCCTGTGTTAGTTATGGTCCGTAAAATTGGTTAATAGAATAAAATCACATAGATCCATTTCTTCCCTTGCAATAAGAAAGAATAATAAACAAATATACTTGAGTTACACATGATTTGTGAAACTATCTATATGTTGCATATACTGCAATCAAAACAACAATAGAGACTAGTTGGTGTGCAATTAACACTTTTATGGAGGCGCCTAAATGTTGTACTAACATCTCATTCCAACGACGTGGTGATATTATTGTGAGCCTTCTTAGCTCGATTGAATTGGTCGACAAATATAGAAGTGGATTAGATGATGACTGTAATTGAAACATGAAGTGTCTATATTTAGTCTCTGAAAGACCAAGTTAAGTGTTAATTACAGAAAACATAAATACAATAATCTTAATTGTATATAAAGAGATAAGTAAAACTTTTTTATTTGACACGTGTAGTGACCCTACTTGCTGTGCCGGCGCTCGCGGGTTTGAGTCCCGCTTGGAGCATTCATTTGTGTGACGAGCACGAATGTTTGTACTCCATTCATTGGTGTTTATAATTATAATATGTATGTATTTTAGACTGATTCAAAAAAACCGACTATTTTTTTTTTTTTTTAATAAAAATACTTAACAATAAAAATATATTACTCTATTCAAAAAAGCTCGGCAATTACCTAGTTCTTGGAATCACAACAGCGTTGAAGTATATCAAATATAGGTAGAGGGGGGCGAGCTTGAAAGGATTTTTAATTGATATGGATAGTAGAGTCATATTAAATATAAAATAGATAAAAAATGTTTTTATTTGCTTTTGAGAATTGTTCGTCTTGACCTTGAAATGATTTCCAAAAATCGAATAACATAAATCAGCATTATTTGTTAAAAAAAAAAAGCTTTTCCATTTATTGATTAAATTGTAATAAACATTCAATTTTTAGGTTAAAACTTTATTTGTTTAACATGATAATTAATTTTAAGAATAAAAATGACAACTTTTTAAAAAAAATTTTAGTTTTTTGCAAATAACTTACGATCTGTAAAAAAAATTTTAATTTTTTGAGAGATAAGTTATAGGAAATTGAATGTTTTACAAAAAAGTCCTATTAAATTTTCTCATAAAGTTGATGGTTGCGTCGGAAAATTAGAAAAATGTAAAAATTTTGAATCAATTCATCTTTAGGGTTGAATAACTTTTGAAAAAGTAAATATATCAAAAAATCATAAGAGACCTTTTTTGTAGAGCGTTCAATTCTCTACAAGAATATGTTCTGACTCAACCAATCCGATGACTTGTTAAAGAGCTACAGAATTCCAAAGTAAGAAAAAAAAACTTTCCCACGTTAATCAAATGGGAAATCGAAATTTTCCACTCGGCACCTCTTAATATTAATATTAAGAGCTCTAACTTTCACAGGATTTTTTTTCGTCATTTCTGACAATATTTTCAATATTAAAAAAAAAAATTGTCGGTTTTTTTGAATCAGTCTAATGTATTTAAAGTTATATATATGTAGTGTATCAACTATCTGGTATCGATAACACAAGCTTCGTAACTTACCATGGAACTAGATGGTGCTGTGTGAATGTCTCAACATATTATTTTATTATTATTTATTCAAATGAATAAGATTTTTTAGTGTCGCCATATTTTTGTATGTAAATTCCTCCTTTTCTTAAAACAAATGACAACATACGACAATGAAATTATCATTGATTCCATACACTGTATTTAACTATAGAATATTTTTGATATTATTAGTCTCACATGCTACCTATAAAACTGTTTCGAGAAAATAATACATTATTAGTGAAATTAATTTATTTACTAATATTCAAGATATATTAATATATGGCGATAATTCACGTAACATCACTAGCGCTCAGTCACCTTCGCTCCGCTCGGTTTTGTTCCTACTTACGTTATAACATTTAATATAGATTTCTCAGAGATGAGATATTTTACCGCTGTAAAAAGTATCCTATATGTTGACCCAGATAACCAGCTATTATCATACAAAAATTTTATCAAAATCCCTCCTGTAGTTTTTCCGTGATGCAGTCACAGACAGACAGACAGATAAAAATTCTAAAAACTAGATTCCGCCTCTGTATCGATAATTATGTCTATTTTAATAAGGTTTTAAAAAAAATATAATTTATGTACAGATTCGGCTTAGTTATAATTTTATTATATGTATAGAATAGAAAATTTTAAAGGTCATGTCTATTTTAAAGAAAACTAGCTTTAAAGTTCTATAAATAAATGAGATTTAAATCTTATTACTGTTTTCATTAATCTGAAACTTGGGTCAAATAAGATTATCATAATTGTAGACATATTTCTTCGACGGCGTCTGGTCCGCACAATTAAACGATACGTCTGCTTAGCAATTGCATCGTAAAATCTGCATAAGAAGCCAACCTCAAGCCTTTGACTGCAGGACCGTGCTACAATAGACGCAAAATTAACTGTTTATAACATTATATTGTTTTTTAATATACTACCGGCTCACCCTCGCTTCGTTTTCGAAAGGCATGTGGAGTCCGCCAACCCGCACTTGGCCAGCGTGGTGGACTATGGCTTGTTCCCTCTCATATTGAAAGGAGGCCCACTCCCAGCAGTGGGACGTTTAAAAAGGGCTGAATACCTTCTTGCCTAAGCCCCCGTATCGTAAGTAAACCTATTTAAAAACAAGAATTTTGACTATGTCAACATTTTTGATGAAAATTGTGACTTTGAATGGAATTAGGGTTTTCTACTCCATCTTTTATGTATTTTCATTTCGAATATTTAAAAACATGCGCTTTATCAGACCATTACCTGTTTATTTCTTCTATGGCACAAATAATTCTCTAAAAACCCCTATCATTTGAAATTTTTAGTACTTTTTTAAGATAGCACGCATGTTTGAACGTCTTCATTAATAATACTTAATTATCACTAAGCCGTTTCAATATCCCGTAATATGTCTTTTATCTTATAAAAACTCTTTCCATGTCTGTCAAAAAACTCATTACACTTTTTTCAAGCATCTTGTAATGACATCGACCGACGTTTAATTGGCTTAATAATGCGGGTGTTTATTAAATTCCAAAATACACCGACAATAATGATTAGTATGGCGACATTTAATCATGCAAAAATAGTTCATATGCGATTAAACAATAGTAATTTGATGCACTAGCCCAGTTTAAACATAGGCATCGCCGCTTGACAATGTCCATATTAGGTGCCGATAGCTAAAGGTCAAATAGAAATATTACATAATTAGATGATATTCTACCGCCAAAGTATCTTCACAGTCAAGAAACAGCTAATTACCAAACGTGACACTATTATATGACATCAATTTATAGAAAATTAACCCATAAAAATATATAAAAGGCAAAATAGGACCGTCCGTCGGTTTAAGGCAAAAGCGGCTTCTTTAGAAGACAATTAGTATACTTTTCTACAAATTGCACATGACAACGCATCGCTTTGACATTTTTCTTATTTATACTGCGAATTGTAATTAGATTAATTTATGTAAAGGTGCACAGTTGTGTCATGGACGTATTTGCTACTGTTCTCATTAATTATGAGTTTTATCTATTTTGAAAGAAAACAAAATGTTGTTTATATCATGTTTTAATTTGAATTTTATTCTTCTTTAAGTGTGCATTTATAAATAAGTAAATAAATTAGTGGTATAGAGAGACAATAATTAAAAAAATTGACTAAGTCCTTATCAGACTTGCTCGCATCAGTGGAAGGTTTATTATACGACAACGTGACGACACGTTTGGCTCAGTTTGTAGTGACCCTACTTGCTGCGCCAGCGGTCGCGGGTTCGAGTCCCGCTGGTTGCATTCATTTGTAAGATGAGCACGAGAGCTTGTACTCCAGTAATGGGTGTTTATATTTATAATATGTGTGTTTTTAAAGTTATATATGTGTAGTGTATCAACTATCTGGTATTCATAACACAAGCCTCGTAGCTTACCATGGAACTAGATGGTGCTGTGTGTTAATGTCACAACATATTATATCATATATACGATTATGTAATATTTATTATTGCAAGAGTTACCTGGCGTATTAACAAGGCGAGAAATACATACAAGATTTATTTATTCAGATTCACGTTAGGAGATAGGTTACATCTAAGTATTTACCTAAAGAATAAGCTATAGTTATTCTAAATTTCACTCAATTTCAATCCATAACAAGTATTTGATAATCTACCACATATTTTTGTTCTTGAAATACTTAACACAAATATATTGTACGGCAGCAAGACCACACTGTGCAGGTCCGACTCGCACTTAACTGAAATTTTAGTCTGTTTTAGTTTTACTAAATAATCAATTGACATTACTAACCAACATAAACTAACTTTATATTCATTATAATTTTATTATAAAAAAATAAGACTATGTAAAGTTAACATTTTACATATACAAAATTATAAATGCTACTTCAAAAGTACATAATTTCAATAAAAGAAATTGTATTTTTAATTCGCGTAGCCCTTTTTCGCTTCTGTCAACTGTACGCGGTGTTTTACATCTTAACTTTTAAGTTAACAGTTCAAACTAAAAAGCTTATTGAATTTCATATCATCGCGTAAACGCCGACGCACGACACCTGTTATAGAGTGTAAATTATGTGCTAGATCGTTGGTTTTTGTTGTCGTACTTGAATAGCAAGATTTTTTACTTAGTGTTCGCAAGACATTAAATAGTACTCGTTTAATTAATATTCAAAAACGTGTTGCTTAGTAAACATTGATGCACGTTTTAATACAAGCATCTCGTTCTAGTTTCCCTCTGGCTTTAGTTATTTATCTTCTGTATTTCTAATTCTTCTTCAGTCTTAATAAAGATATTGCAATAGCAATAATATCAATTTTTTGTCATAAAGTATTCCAAAATTAAATTTGTAATCTATGATGCTCGAAAGCTGGTCGAACTTTCCACATTTTTTGTTTACATAGCCCACGGCCCCGTCCGTATCGTAGGTACATCGAAATACCTTATGTTTAGAACATAAGCAGTGCAGATAGAATAACAATTTTGTCTAAAGAATTTTGTCCAAAAGGCAGCTAGTCAAGCGATGTTTCTGTTGTTAAAATATTTAAAGGCAAAGGAAATAAAAGGAAAAGGGATGACTATCAAAGTTATATTCACATAAATCTATATAAGTATGTATTATATTCAGCCCTTTTTAACGTCCCACTGCTGGGCACGAACCTCCCTTCAATACTAGGAGGAGCAGGCCAAAGTCCACCATGCTGGCCAAGTGAGTCCACCATGCTGGCCAAATGCGGATTGGCGGACTTTACGTCTTTGGAAAACTTGCTAAGTGCTCGCAGACTCTCATGCAGGTTTTTTCACATTCTTTTTTTTTCCACCATAGACAAATATATCACAAATATGTGCATAATATTTATATTAATATAAATTAATTTAATAAATCTGTGTTCAATGTAGAACGGTTCTTGGCTCTTGGACTCATTATTACAGTTCCAGATCATTGTTTCAAGTCCACACAATGGTACACGAGTTCGCGCCTTGTCTCAGAGCTTTCCACTTATGTCGACATGGCTTAAATACATTATCTAACTATATTAAAATTTCGCTGCGGAAAATTTGAACTACTCAAGTACTATAAGTTATACTTTATACCAATTGCTGTAAAAACCCTTGGTAAAAGACATAACCCTCATTTTATTGTTGTATCTTATCTTACTGGTAACAAGAGAGCTAGCTCGTTTTTCGCCCAAAGAATCTTTATAAATAAATAAATATATTGGGACATTAACACACGGCACCATCTAGTTCCATAGTAAGCTATGAGGCTTGTGTTGTGGATACCAGACAGTTGATATACTACACATATATAACTTTAAATATATAGTAAGTACATATTATAAATATCGACATTGCCATTCAGCTGAGGAAAGCAGCATTCTTGCACAATTTCACACGGACAGTATTTGTACAGTTTAAAAAAAAATATTTTATTTGATACATATAATTAAGTATGAGTAAGTACTATATTATCAAAATTATGAATATATTTTTAGAACTCTACTTTTTAATCGAAATCCATATAAGCATTTCGATGGCACAAGTAGGTTTTTGTCATGTGACGTTTGTTAATAGGATATATTTAAGAACAAAATTTAAAAGTTAATATCTTAAAAACGATGAAGAAAATAAGACGTAGGTATTTATTACCAAAGTGTACATATAGATTTCAAGCACAGTATGCTTTTCGCTATATAATAACACGTATATTATTCGATTCTTAACACATTGTCCCGCTTTGTTAAGCTATGAATCGATTCTTAATACATTGTCCCGCTTTGTTAAGATATGAACATCATAAATGAATGTAAAATAGATTAAAAAAAAGTCAATCTTTCAGTTTGGTTTTTCTTACTTTCCAATAGCAGTGAGACAATAGATTGAAGTGATTTTTACATGAAGATAGTACATATAAAGTGATTTCTGCAAGATATGAGTCGGAAAAAGTATTATCAACATTACAAATTTTAATCTGTTATTAAAATACATTTCATAAATAAAACCACAGCTAAAACAACAAGTGTCGGCGTCTGTGGCAAGGCGCAAACTATTCGTTGATGCGCTATTTGGCGACAGTAAGTAATTTACGGCTACATTGTAGTTGTAGGAGAATAATGTCC
The DNA here is from genome assembly GCA_947093115.1 of Brenthis daphne. Taxonomy (NCBI): domain Eukaryota; kingdom Metazoa; phylum Arthropoda; class Insecta; order Lepidoptera; family Nymphalidae; genus Brenthis; species Brenthis daphne. The sequence continues at coordinate 22,488,708 of OX352479.1, read as the reverse complement.
GCTTTATTACGCATTAGTACTAACGAACGTGTTAAAATAACTTGCCCTTAGAAAAAATACTAGCTTAAAAACCTGGGTTCTATGTTTATTAATTAAAAATAATTTTCAAATATAATACAGAATATAAATATTAGCACTTCTAACAAAAAAATATATGTAAAGAGCTATAAATCTAATATATAAAATTTCCATGTCACAATGTTAGTTACCGTACTCCTCCGAAACGGCTTTACCGATTTTTACCAAATTTTATATGCGTATTCAGTAGGTCTGAGAATCGGCTACTATCTATTTTCCATACCCCTAAGTGATAAGGATAAGGGTGGTCCTCCCAGAGCCCACCTCAGGGACGAACCCGAGCGGAGCGAGGGTGAGTCGCTAGTATTTCTATAAATATAGGTATGTTATATCTTCGCTCTTTTAAAAGCTCTTATTTGAGCTTTTATGAAATACAAAGTAAAAATTAAAAAAAAATCTGCATTTTTTTCTAAACAGCCAGTCTACCATCTGTTTGGTATATAAACTTTAGGCCTCAAAAATAAAGATACAGCGGGACCATATTTTTCATGTTTCTAACTCTCTTTTCTTTTAGAGTTAGTTATAACTTACGATCAGTTTCTAAAATTGTATTAACTCGCGATCACATCATTCTCAAGGTGTGTTCTTCTATAAATCCTTTACTGTGTAGTAACATTTAGAATATAAATATTCTAAAGTAAGCAATTTCAATTTAGCATTAGAAATTTGGGCTTCTTAAAAGTTTTTTGGGATACTGTTATAAGACTGTACAATTACAGACTCAATCTATACAAATAAATAAAATTGAAGTGTCTGTTTGTAATAACAAAATATTTTTTTTAATTAATGCATATGAAAGAATACACGGTGCCTACTTACTTATAAGAAAAAAATGTTGTCTGTCTGTCTGTTTGTTCCGGCTAATCTCTGAAATGACAGAACCGATTTTGACGGCACTTTCACTGGCAGATAGCTGATGTTATAAGGATTAACATAGGCTACTTTTATTTTAGAAAAATAATTAGTGTTCCGAGTACAAAAATTAAAACCCACCAAAGTATGAACAACCAAAATCCGCTTAAATAGGGACGCACTCGAGCAAAGCGAAAGTCGTTAGTACCTCCACTAACCTATGCCTTTATAGTCATAAGCAGGTAGGTACCTATAATAATGTTCATATGTTTTGCTCCTAGTATTAATATTATGCATCTTACACTTCTAGGGAAATTTGTATATTTTTACCAATATACGTAGGTATGTTGGTAAAAATATAATACTTTCCAAATCCTATATATAATACTTTTTACGACACTCACACGTATTTGATTAATTCATCCGAACTTTGGTCAAAATACTCGTAAATATAACTCATTGAAATCAAATTAAAATTAAATGTTTTTAGTATATATCGTGTATAGAAAAGCCACAATTCTTAGAATGAATAGTTAGTATACAATATCACATTATTTCCTTAGAACTTAAATAATTATACCTAATAAAAAATATAATAAACACATACTTTATAATAACGTAATAGCTCATTACGCCTTTTTTTCATGTCCCACTGCTGGGCACGGGCCTCCCTTCATAGTCCATAGTCCACCACGATGGCTAACTGCGGGTTCACTTTTGAAATTTGTTAGGTTTTCTCAGACTGCAGGTTTCCTCACGATAATTTTCTTCGCCGTAAGACAGGTGGTAATCTTGTTGGACACACATTATTGCCATTATCAGAAGTGCGAGACCCGAGATTGAACACGCTTCGTTCGGTTTCCCAAGCGAGCGTGTTACCACTTGGCTACAACTGCCCCTCAGTATACTTTAGTAGTTTCTTTTAATTTGCAAAAGGTTTTAATCTTACGGTATCTATTTCAGATAAAGACAGGGTACGAATAGGTAAAGGTAGAATCTCATACCAATAGTAATTGAAAAGACATGGTACGTTGCCTAAATTAGAACATTCCACAGTATTACGAAGCTTTGTAGTACGGATCTACAAATTAAAATGAGGAAACTGTGTACAATCGACACCGTCTAAGAAGCAGGCAAAAAGTAGCATGTACTCTTTGCCTTGACCTAGTTATGTAAATAAATATATATAGGTTTAACATAATACTTTCTTAGATTTACGCGAATATTTGACGTTTTAAATAATACTAGAGAGACTGATTCAAAAAGCATTCGAAACGTCGGCAACCAAAAATCAAATTAGGTAAATCCGCGAAAAAATTCGAAAAGATAGTTTTATTTAAAATTTAATTTAACATTATTTGTTAAATTATACAAAACTAGTGGTTGAAGTTTAACCATTATAATTTTTATTGGTAACACTATATAGCTCGTCAATATCTACTAAGCAAAAAAAAAAGAAAATCTGTTGATAAGTACAGGAGAAATAGGTACTTAACTCTGGATAACCACTGGATAGATTATGGTGAAATTTGGTATGATGAGAGCTGGTTATCAGAGTCAAAATATGGGATACTTTTTACTACGGGAAAATATCTCATCTCTAAGAAATCTATACTAAATATTAAAACACAAGTAGGGACGAACCCGAGCGTAGCGAGGTTGAGTCGCTAGTTTTTAGATAAAAAGACAGTATAACAATAAACTGTGCCAAAAGTTAATAAAAACTGAACTGCGGTTAACAGCTAACTAAATGAAGAGAACGTTTTGCAAAGTACTAGTTTATCGAATAAAAGAAGTATCAAGTATCGAGGAGGTGTATCTGTGAAATATGGGACCACCGGCTTTCTGGCGCCCGCCTCGAACTTAATCTAGCAGAGATATGTTACTGTGATATTTTATAATTTTGGTGTGACCTTAATTATTAAAATATACTTACTATTTAATTATTTTTTACTCATTACAGGGACTTTAGTTGTGTATTAAAGTAAAAGAAATTTACTAATATACAAAATTTTATTTTGAAATTTTGACTAGTTATTAGAAAACTGTTTTAATACATATATAAATAACTAACGACTCACCCTAGCTTCGCTCGGGTTCGTCCCTAGGTCTCCTTATAAATTTATAAATATTCCACATATAAATTTTCATCCCCATTTTCAGCCCCCTATTATATATAAAAATATCCTATATCCTTCCAGGATCTCAAAATATCTTTTTACCAAATTTCATCTAAATCGGTCCAGTAGTTTTTGAGTTTATTCGTTACAAACATACAAAAATACAAATATTTTCTCTTTATAATAGTAGTGTAGATATCATATTATAACTTATTCAAAAGTGAGTTTAGAATTAATATTAATAAAGGATTTTCTTATAAGGTATATAAATAAATATGTCTTCCAAACACAATCATAGTATAAACACTGAAATAAACTGTGAAAACCTTTTATATTATCAAAAAACATAATATCACTTTGATTAACTAAAATAACATATCGAGGGAATATAATCAGCAGCTCCATATAATTCCATATCTCAAGTTGCTTTTATTTCGGCACGTAACCGAGTAGCCGTGTGGTGTCTGCCTCGAACCTACTACCCACTACCGGTTTGAAATGCGCATTGAACGTCTTTGCGACCTTCACCTTTGTAAGGTCGTAACAGCTTACAACTTTTTCCTTTTAATTTCCCATCATTCAATAAATGAGGGGAGAATGTGACGACTGTTAAGGGCTCTTTTCTGAAACACGGAACTCTAAAACCACACTGTGTGCCCGTCTAAATACTAAATAGGCGCTCTACCAGCAGTATGCATTTTTTTTATTGTTATACATAAACAGTTAAAATATATTATATATATATATATATATATATATATATATACATATAATATACATATTTATAAATACGTGTGTTTGTACGTAGCCTTTCGTAAATGTGTCCAACTCGAACTTGACTAACTTTGATAATGATTATTTTATGCACGTCGCTTATTGCATTTTTGTAGCACACCTTAAGAAGGAATGCCCTTTTTATTCACATAACTGCATACATAATATGGTCTTCGCCCAACTCACATCATAATGAACCTAAAATAGTGTATTATATAATTTTTTAAGTGAAATATTAAAAAAAAATCTAAGTGCAAGTTTTTTAGAAATTATCTGTAAAAGAACATGCTGTCCTATTATGACAATTTTATTGAAAATTGTATCCGTCCTTGTTTGTAATTAGTAATATTCGAAGTATATGAGTTCGTAGAATGTAATTCTGATATGGTGTCTAAATGCATATACGAGTATTGTGCATTATTTAATAATTAAAATATTTGAAGTAAAAAATTGTACGTTTTTAGATAAATATAACTAAATATTCTGAGAAACAGCACTCAGTATTTACAAAATTAATTATAAAATGAAACCTACATGACTCTCTCAAGGTATGTACATATAAATATACATATTACAGTACATATGTAAATGTCTAATTTATTCATTTAAATGAAAACAGCAAAATTTTGAACACAAAGTAAAAGGCCTTAGAGAAGAAAAATAATAATGTTCCGGCTTGAAATAATATAATTTTTTTCGAAATTAATCTAAGTATAAAATCTCTAGAATGATGACACGTCCGGCTTGATACATGTGCCTCCTCAATGCAACTTTGTAGTGGGTACAATTTAGTTTAAAAATATTATATAAGTAACTACATAAATATGAAATACCCAAATATAAATAAAGAGGAGTAATGAAAGGGTCGATGATATAAGGCTTTCATTAAAAAAAAAAGAATTTTATCGAATATTTTCGTGGTTTTATTTATTTTTTTGTTTTGTAAAACATTGAAACTTGTATATTTGATCTTCGCACGTACTTGTATTAATAATTATTTGAAGTTTTTTTATTCCACTTCTGGGCACGGCCCTTCTATCATTGTGCAAGATAACAAGGCAGTATCCGACCTCTTTCATTAACTACAAAAATCTGACAGACATACAAGTTACTTCCCGATGTCCTTCTTAACTTATTAGCGGTTTTCCAAACGAGTGCATCATTCTTTTAATATTAATATATAGATATCGTCATATACCATCTGGAAAAATAAAAAATTATTAATGTGCTATGTGGAAAACAAAGTAGAAACACACTAAAATCTTGCTGCTCTTTTTACAAAAATATAGCCTTAAAATTAATAAATATATTAAATTATCTACATGGTACATGAATCTTTTAGCATGGAAGAAACCAATCAAATTAAATCTTAAGTTATTCTATGAACAAATAAAGAATTTGCGTGGCTATAAATGTTTTTAAGAACAACTAATGTACACGCAACGCCACGCGTTAACAAATACTGGCAGGAGTCGATAACAATAAAATTATGAAGTTTATAAATCCAAAAGGTGAAACAAGCTTATATATCGTAATTCAGAGCCTCACGTTACAATTTGCACTAAATTTATCATACAATAACGTTGTGCCTCAAAATTATTATTCAAATCGGTGGCATTAATCAATGCGTCGATAAAAGAAAATGCGAGCAACGATGCGCCTGCGCATAGTGATGCTACTGAGTGCGAATATCGTGATTTTCTCGTGTTAGATTTGGATGGTTGGGTTAAATTAAATTTCCAAAATATTTACTTGTACTTAATATAATAAAATTTGTGAGTATTATTTTTATTATCTACAAAAAATTTATAAGTGTTGCCCCTATTGTGCATATAACAGTCTATCAACTAGTAAAAGGATACAATAAGAAAAAAACGCGTGTGTTCTTATATACGCACGTAAGAAGTTATAGTTCTTTGGCATAACAGAATAAAAAATAGCTAAGATTTCAATCCGTATGTCACAACTCTCTGTTTGTAAAAGGAATGCAGCTAACATGCTCATGCTCATAGCTCATATCGCTTTTCTGGCTGTCGGTGTGCGCGCGAATCGTATAAAATTTTACTCTCATATTTTTTTCCAAACGTGCCAAAAGAAGTATAACTTCTAAACTATCCTTTAAATTGTTACTTAAACAGATCTATGTAAAATTTACATATCTATTACCATATATTATTTAAATATACTATATAATATTTTATAATGGCAAAAACCAACATTTTTTTTATTTCAATATCGATATACATCGACATGACTACCGCCGCATCTTGCGTGAACCCGCGAGTGTGTGCGTGCAGCCGCGAGATAATGAAGTATCTGCACTAATATATTATAAAGTTCATTATAAACAATTATTTATTGTTAGCGCATGTTTATTAATAAGGCGACTCGATAGCTACTGCATGTTAGTTAGGGTTGGCGGCTTCAAAACTTTAATTAATAATTTATACTTTGAATAAATTTATAATTTAGTTATGTACAAACACGCAATAACCGCTTGATTGGTATATGAACTTTAAAGTTAAACTTCACGGGCTTTGGTTAAATAAACAACTCAATCACATTAAACTACTAGATTAATCGAATAAAGTTGGGAAAAACTTACTCATAAGTGAAGCAACTTTTTACATATTAATTTATTTACTACTTTACGCTCTCTTCGTTCATAAAAGGTCACTATATTTGAAGTTTTTATATCATGAATAACATACATAAATTTAAGAGATCGGTTTGTTTACTTTGTTTAATTCAAATGAAGATGTTATATGCTATTTATTATTGCCGTTAAAAGTTAACTAAAAAATTATATTCCAAATATTTTTATGGTGTTTTCTTAGTTATCTTCATTTATATGCTTATAATTAGCATGCAGCAGCCCTATCTAGCTGTCAATGCAGTGAATATGAAAGTACGCACAAAGCCCTTCGGTAGATCGTGCGGAGATTGCCTCTGTAACGTAATAAAATGTTTACAACCCCTGTTTTGATTGGCCGGGAATAGAATACGTCCTGTGTTGCAACTTTTTGCATTTATTGTTCAAAGAACACAGACTATTTACTTATATATCCTAGGAGAATCGGTTTGCAGGTTTGAATCGTACAATTTTCACATTTTTCTAAGCAATTGTAAGCGCTTTGTTTCGATATGTCGAAAAGAAAAATTGTAATTTAAACACAATATACAGAACTTATATTTAAATATATATAAGTAGTTTATACCTAAATCTTTTTATTTTTTAATAAAACTTTAATTTTGATTTTCTATTGTTCTATTGTTAAGTTTAAGATTAAAAATTTAAAAATAGTCTTATCTTAACATTCATATAATTTATGATTAACGACTTTACATCGATAGAATTTGTACAATAGAACTAAAATAAAATTACTTCTTGTATAAAATACATTTTTTTTGCATTATATATTATGTATAAGCTTAACCAAATATTAAGCAACCTATACATGTGAACACTATCAATTAGGCAGAATACCGTTCAAATTAATTAAAAACTACTTTTATGAAAGTCGATGTCACACAAGTAGGCCTATATCGAGCGTTTAACCCTACACTGAGAGTGGACCGTTCGATCGTTAAAAAAGTAAGGCGAAAAAAAACGCGCCACCCCTAGGCTCGACGGAAAAAAAACAGATAAAAATGAGTCCCGCTCGTAATTTAAATGTCGATCCAGTTGTCGATAGCCGATGGTTTTTAAAAACTTTTTTTAATATTAAGGTTAGTTTTGTACTTAAAATAGGACTTTAGAACCATTGAAATAAAATTTTCCTGAATATTTCAACTGAATAATTTATATTTTGCATAAATATTTTTTCAAATGCAAATAATCTATTTATTTTCTTCGTACTTCACGTTTTAATGGTTGATAATAATAAGTGGTATCATCAATAAAAAAATATAATTTTATAAAACTCAAAACATCAATTTACATTTTACTTTTTCTACGTAATTGTTTAATTCTTAACACTTTTTGCTTTTACTCGCTGTTTGTAAACCATCAATAATTTATTCTAACTTCTGATAAGCAGTACTTGCTTTGAAACATATAAAAAGCATTAGAATAGGTTCATCGTTGATACGGGAACTATATAATTCATATAACTATTAATAAAGACATAGAAATGTATACAAATCAGAAATAAAAAAAATACAAATTTTAATTTAAAAAAAATATTACACACCAAAGGTTTCCAACACCTAGATCACTACATATCCTATGGAATACCTACGTACTCGCTCGGTGGACACACGCGCTAAAATGATTCCGGTGCTTGCAAAAAGAAACTACTACGTTATATAATATCGTTATTGTGTATTTTCTGAGGATTTATACGACATGAGCTCCAAAGGTTGATCGCAACTGCTCTAAAGCTACGTATAGTGAATGTAGTGTGTCGGTGGACATACACGCTAAAATCATTCTGCCGGCTTTGATAAGAGCTTATTCTTTTATATATTTTTAAATAAAAATAATATTGCTTTTGGATCAATAAAATACGTTTATCATCTAATCCTACAGTTTGTCATATGTATGTTTGTTCATCTAAAAATAGCAGGACAGAAATAAACCCCTTTGAAATGCTAATTGGTCTTTGTAGAACTGAACTAATAGCCACGAATTTTGTACCGACGACATGTAATGTGTAAAAACTGAGTGGTTGTAAATCGTCAGTGGTATTATGATTATTAACCACTAGTGACTTACCCTGGCTGTACTTAGGTGGCTTCCTAATAGTAGCCTATATGTTACTTGAAAATCCGTCCAGTGGATTTAGCGTGAAATAGTAACAAACATACACCCACAAACATTCGCATTTAAATAAATATAAATATGTTGGGACATTAACACACAGCACCATCTAGTTCCATGGTAAGTTACGAGGCTTGTGTTGTGGATAACAGATAGTTGATACAATGTACATATTATATAACTTTAAATAAATACATATTATAAATATAAACACCCATGAATGAAGTACAAACATTCGTGCTCATCACATAAATTAATGCCCCCAACAGGACGCGAACCCGCGACCGCTGGCATAGCAAGTAGGGTCACTACAAACTGAGCTAAACGTGTCGTCAAACATATTAATAGTAATTACTCGTATAATAATAGTAGCCCAAAGACTCACTAAAGTAGTTATATATTTTTTTACAACAGCCTTAAAGGTGGTAACATAAAAATAAATTGAAACATTCCAACTCATCTGAAATAGAAGAATTGAATAAGCCGTTACTTTTATAGTCCTCTAAATAATTGATATAATTTATAAATAATTAAAATATATGCAAAACACTTACCAATATAATGAGTCTACACTTATTTATGTTTTGTAAGTCCATCGATATTTTTGTCCATAAATCTAAAAGAACCTGCCTAGTGACAGGATATATAAATTATCTACTTTATGCATATTCATGAAAATGTCAGTTTTTGCGTTATACCAATTTAGGCTTACGTCGAACTGAGCGGTCGCTGATTTTAATTTTTTAAGCTATACGATTTTGAAAGAAATCTCGATGCTTTTAGTATTATTTTAAAAACCACTCTGTTTGAAAATATTATATTTATATTATTTTTTAAAGAATTCATTGGCGGCAGAATGATATAGGCTTATATCTCGATACATCAAGTGCTTTGACGATTGTTAGGGCAAGTGTTGTAGTTATTTACTTAAAGTAAAAAAATATATACCTAATATTATTATAAGGAAAATATTTTAGTTGTTTTATTTAGGTAAATTATTATTTTAAAATAAAAAGAAAATTATAACGTTTTTATTAAAATTCAAACCAAAAAAATACAACATTATTATTAAAATCATTGAAAACATGAATAAAACTTTCGTTTCCCATTTTATGTATAGTTTGAAAGAGACCTTACATCATTGATCTTCTTAAGATACCAATTTTAATTACTTTTACTTTAATTTATGTTTCACCCCATCGTATATCAAACACCTAAGAGCACTTATTTACACATCAACATTGTATCCACTTAGGGCGAATTTTCCATACAATTATTTAAATAACAAGCATCCCCTTATATTTTTATAGCAAGCTGATATCCCAATCTGAGATAAAAGGTAGTGTATCACCGGTCTATAAAAGATATGAAGAGTTTAGGCAAAGAACAAGGAATATCCTTATAAACAGATTATGAGAATAAAAACTTTTTAACAAAAAAATAAAAAACGACTTCAAAGAAAAGCACTAAAAAGTAAAAAATAAGTGATTGGTAGTTTTCATTTACTATACATACCTAATCAAATATTTTCGAAGTCGGTGTGCTTTGCTTTGTATGGGCTGGCACCGATTTCGAAAATGTTTGTCAGGTATGTATTTAATAGGTAGGCTTTAATTACTTAGCCAAAGCACACCGACTTCGAAAATATTTGATTAGGTATGTATAGTAAATGAAAACTACCAATCAGTTATTTTTTACTTTTTAGTGCTTTTGTTTGAAGTCGGTTTTTATTTTTTTGTTAAAAAGTTTTTATTTTTCCCTTTTTAGTGTAGACAGTAGTAGCAAAGTAAGAATTCTAACGTATTAGGCTTGTCAAATCAAACAAAACAAGCCCAAACTCAAAGTATCTACTATTAGCCGTTGAAGAGTTCCACCTATCCACCTTCTGGCCTTACCATCAGATCAGGTCAACAACACCGAACCACTGTACTATCAACGGAAATAGAAATACTTGCAAAGTTTCAAGTCAATATGACAATTAGAAGTAGGTTAAATTCATGATTAGTTGTTTTTCCACCCTTAGGGGTGGTATTTTTTTTTGAAATTTAAATGGGACCAATCTGGAAGTATACCCTTTCAAACAAAACAAAAATTTTCCAAATCGGTTAATAAATGACGGAGTTCTGAGGTAACAAACATAAAAAAAAAAACATACAGTCGAATTGAGAACCTCCTCCTTTTTGAAGTCGGGTGAAAAAAATTTTAAGTTTAGAAATCATAATATTTTTATGGAGATCAAAGGATGCAGTAATTTTTATTGTGTATATTTTCGAACATTCCTTCTTTACCGATATGTCATGGACATTTCCAGTTCTTTTCGCTTTAGGCATAAATAAAAACGTATTTTTTATTGTATAAAACCAGTGGTAAGGAATGCAATTGCCATAGACATAGATTCGTTACCAGTACAAAACAAAAAAAAACAAAAATATGACAACCTCTGTTCTTTGTCTGTTTACCCTTCATAATATATAATATGGAAAATCTCATTATGAATTAAACAACGCACTTATGCATATAATATATGTACCTATATATTAATTAGGTAAGAAAAAAAGCATGCGAATCGAACTACATATTAACTCCCTTCACAGTACACATAGCCTTGTCACATGCCACATGTTTTATCTAGTCACTTAAACCTTAAGGGAGTAATCGCTCAAATAATAGGATATTCATAGTAATCGAACTCATTGCCCTATATCTATATACTAGCATTGCCCGCGGCTCCGCCTGCGTTCAGATGACTAAAAACCAAATTCTTAGGTTTTACATATTAGTATACTCTTACAATGCAGTTTTGTATTTTTTCTCAGAAATAAGATATTTTCCCGCGGTAAAAAGTATCCTATATGTTGACCCGGATATCCAGCTATCATCGTACCAAAATTCATCAAAATCTGTCCAGTGGTTTTCTTGTGATGCGGTAACAGACAGACAGACATACAGACAGACAAAAAATATTTAATGTACAGATTCGACTTAGATACAATTTTATTATATGTATAGATAGATGTATATATAGTATTTGATAGGAGGCCAATGTAATAAGTCAAGACAAATAGAGTTGAAAAAAATATAAAAAATCATTATGAAATAACGATTTGTTTAACGATAAATTAACTTTAATATAATTTAAACAATGTATATTAGATATTTTAAATTGAAAAAAATATACGAAATTTCATTTGACCCAATTGAACTTGAACTGACTACCTTCTCCATATTAAATAATTTTTGCCTTTGTCTTCAGATGACAATATAAAAAAAAAAACAATATTTTCATATAAAAATCCTAAATTCAAACTAGATATGATCTATTCTAAAATAAGTGAAATGGACTTATAAAATCGACCTTGAGACACTTCTCGTAGTGTCTTTGATTGATAGAGCCCCGAGGTCGTTGGGATGCGAACCCATCTTACGTTGTGTCTTATATAAATTTTAATGTATTAAACCGGTATTGTACTAACGTTAACAACTCTAAATCTATGGGAATTACATAATACTATACTACAGATACCTCATCCCATACAAAGAAATTGTTCGGACTATTTTTCGGGCTATTTTTGTTTGCTTGAGTATATAATAGATGTCGTTGATTCGCAAATAGTTAAACTATTTTATTTTATAAATATGTGCAAACTAACGAATGGTTAATATTGTAAAATTCATCCTTCATACGAATAAAAAAATTTCAATGATATTAACAATATTTAAATATAACACTAATATTGTAATTTCGGAAGTGTATAAGTGTGTCATAATACTTTCTTAGATTTACACGAATATTTGACACTTTAAATAAAACTATCTTTTTGGAATAATTCGCAGATTTATTTTGATTTTGGGTTCCCGCCATTTCGAATGCTTTACAGCGATCATGGTCACGGGAGAGACTAAGGTTATAGACGTCTCAAAGGCAAGGCGTATGTATGTAGGCGTCTGTTTGTTACTTCATGCTGTAACGACTAAACGGATTTCAGTGAAATTCTCAATGGAGATAGCTTATGTAATAGAGTAACACATAGGTTACTATTTACTAGCACTGCTAGTATGGACGCAGTCCGCGGGCAATTAGTACTTAGTAGTTGAATTATAAAAAGAGCTCGATTTTACCTTAATCCTTAAACTTTCTTAGATTTACATGAATTGACATTTAAGCAAAACAAATAATTCGATTTTTCGCGGATTTATTTAGATTTTTGATTGATTTTAACCCTTTAAGGACATAGAAAATTACTAACGTCGCTTTATTTATTTTATTTGATTTTTTTTTGTAAATATGAATGCTACCATTAAAACTAAAGAAAAAGTAGATCTAGGAAAATGTGTTATAATTTTTTGAATTAGTTTAAGGTAAGTTTTAATTACAACTCTTGTGTTAACAGGTCGTTATTATTTATTTATAATTATAAAAAAAAACACTTTTAAGTGTCAATACCATTTAAGGCCTACAAAATTAATTTAAATTCACTTACACTTTTCTTAGGAAAAATTTTTTTGCATACCTAGTAATTATAATAGATAATTATTTTTAGTCGTTAGTACTTACTTACTTAATAATGTAATATTAAAAAAAAAACAAATAAAAAAAATATGTCGGCATTAATCAGTACATATATTCATTTACCTACAATCCTGTATTTAAAGTGTTAGTATGAATCGTCATCGTAAAGTTAGGTATCAAGGGAGTCATTTGAAAATCGTACACCAAAGTACAAATTTACTAAATTAAATTTTATATTTTCAGTGAATTATATAATTGCGTGTTTAATCCTTAGACGGTAATATTGTAAATGTGAAAACATATTATGTAAATATAATCTGGTCCATTCAAGCTCAAACGTGATCACATTCTCCAATCGCTTACATTGTTGTAACTTTAGAGCAAAACCCCCAAACTGATTAAAATCTAGGTAAAATTAAACATAAAAAAGACTGTGCTCTGGAAATTTGGTTTACGTTTTCAAGAAAAACAAAGTATGTATCGAATAAGGCAAAGAGAAATCTTCTAATTTAGATGTCTACAACTAAACGTATTTATGTGTGTATGTATGGCCTATATCGCGTGTACCGTGTGATTATCTTTTTTACATGCTGTGAAAGTACAGGTATTATTCCTTTGCGAATATAACATAGAAACTATATATAAATAGGCAAACACAAAACTCAGTACCTTTTCCTCCACTATTAGTCAAACGATTTGTGCGTATGTATGTTTGTAAGTTTTTCACGATAATAACATTGACCATGACATATCGGCTTCCACTAAACACCTAGGGATGAACCCGAGGATAAGTAAGTACTCGTAATAATCTAAAACTTGATATACCTATGCCTGATATAAAAAAAGTTTGTCCCGTAACGGTATAGCAAATAAAAGTTTATATGGACATTAGCTTTCTATATGTTTATTTTTGACTTTTCAATTGACAAAGTCATAAATTAATCACAGTAAAGCAATACAAAAGAGCAAAATTTGAATTATTTTAAAACCAAAGCCGTTTAAAACTATAATTTATGCCATATTTATTAAAGTACGAAATGGTCGCAGAATATATTCTTTCATTGAATGAGATTGTCAATTCGCATACACTGACCTAGTGAAGCATAATAATGCTATAAGTGGAGCGAATAGCAGCACCTATCCTGGCATTATGTGCAGGATCTTCTAAACATAGTCACAATAGCTTGTCATCATCCAATTGTCCGGTGGAAATGGCCCGTTTATCTACAATAGGACGATCATCATTGCATTTCTTTAATTTTCATACATTATGCATAGGGAGCGAAGCGGATTAGATTTGGTTTGTACTGTTGGATTTACTATTCATAACTTTACTAGCGACTCACCCTTGCTTCGGTTGGGTTCGTCCTAGGTACGTTTTAACGGTTAGTATGGAGTATATATATTTAACACAAATAATTACGTCAATCTGTTCATCTGTTTGGATGTGAAAGAAGGGAAAACAAACAAACAAACAAATAAACAAACAAACAAACAAACAAACAAACAAACAAACAAACACACTTTCATATTTATAACATTAGTATGGGTTACAATTTTTGAAGTAAAACTTCTTTAGGCGTGACTGAAGGGTAAGTAAATATATTGTACAAATGAGTATCGTGGAAGTAAAAGTCAAATTTACACGTACTCTTTTTCATATAAGGTATACTATTTTCTTTGCTAACCTCGTGATATGTCATTGCTTTATTTCCTTATCCTATGTATTTAGACACTGTCGAATAATTGAGTTATAGAAAACGTTATAAATATTGATCATTGATAGATAATATCAGTGTGGGATATTCGAATCTACGACCTCCAGCAAGTATGCAATGCCAATAATACGTGCCACATCGCCATAATAATTATTACAATATACTATGACGGTCGTATAGTAATAAAATATACTAAAATCAAGACTCCCTAGGTCCCTCTAGACCTAACAACATCTCGTCCCGTGGCTTTTAGTAGTACTTTTACAACATTTAGCTAATATATTCTAGTAACTTATTCATAGTAACTTGATGTACTAGAATAAATATAGTATTAGTGCATATATTTTTAGAATCACATCAATAATTCCGAAAATACTCGCCAATTTCGCCAACATTTAATCATTAAAATATAAATTTTCACGTTACATTCAAACTTTATCTCTTTATAACATTAATGTAACCAACAGGTCCCGTATCCGATATTGCACTGGACGAATGCTTACTTAAATAAACAAATGGCTTGCCCAATCAACCTGAAATAAAATGAGGCGCTGAAAACTAACATTGCGTTGAGTTAAATTGAACCTAAAACAAAAAAATACTGAGCATGAAATAAATATAATTTGGTCAATTGCTTTTACTTAATACAACATATATACATATAATAAAATTCTAACTAAGCCGAATCTGTACATTAAATATTTTTTGGAAAATCTTATTAAAATAGACATTATTTTCGATATAGAGGCCGAATCAATAGTTTTTAGAATTTTTGTCTGTCTGTCTATGACCGCATAACGGAAAAACCACTAGAGGGATTTTGATGAAATTTTCGTATGGTGAAGCTGATTATCTGGGTCAACATATGTGATACTTTTAGCGCAGGAAAATATCTAATTTCTGAGAAAAAATACAAAAACTGCCATGTAAAGAGTATACTAATATGTAAAACCTAATAATCTGGTTTTTAGTCATCTGAACGCGGGCGGAGCCGCGGGAAATGCTAGTGAAATAATAAAACTACAGAACCAATGTCGAATATTTTATTGATACGACAGACATCACTAAATTAAAATAGAGTCTCGACAACGATTCTGACTGTAGATTTGCATGCTATGCAACTGGACAGATAAGATAGAAAACATTATACCAGTTTGAAACACATTCGATCACAGCTTCCCTTTGACAGTACCCTTACAACATTTTTATCTCGCTATCGTTTCAGCTACCAAATAAGCTCATTTATAACGGGGGCTAAACAAAAAAACAAAAATTTGAATAAGGAGGGCATTATTTATCGCCGCCCCAATGAAGGCCGTTAATGTGATTTTTTAATAATAAAAAAATACACGAGCAAGCCAAACGAGGATCATGTATCATCGCCTTTTCGACCAGTCATTGTCCCTGAAAAATATTATTTTTTATTTACCAACCTACGCCGTGGTAAACACCGAAAGTATACATCAAATTAATCACGCCGTAAAAATTTTGCCCACTCGTTTAATTTGAATGCTAAACGTACTTTGTTGTTTTCGACTTTTTTACATCGAATTATAAATGAAAACAAAATGAAATATTTTCAATGACTGATATTTGTGCCAAAACAATGTAAGTTTTATCATCGAATATACTTTTAAAAGTATCTTCTTATAATTATATTATAGACGACTCTACGTGACTTTGGTAGGTATAAACATTTGTAACAGACAAAAACAAAACGCACTACACCAATAAAACCCTTCCCTTGCCTAATTAAAAAAATTAAAAAAAAACCGCTCCCTCAGAACCCGCGTTGTCACGTTCCATATTCCCGCGTTAATTACACGTCATTCTTTTTTTCAAAAAGCGCGCCAATGACGCGCGCAATTAAAGCCGTGTACAGACAACGGGAAGACGCGACATAAAGCCGGCGTACACAATGCGTCCTCGGCGAAATTCGCCGCAGGGCCAGCGAAATTAACAAGGCGATTTACACTTGACACTAGGCGCCTGTTTTTCACTACTTTCCTACGGCGCAACTCTCGCAACGCTATACACTGCGCTTTCTTTTTTTTTTATAACGTCACATGCAATATTATTTACAGCCTAACTCATTGTTAGCTGCCAGTACGGAGAGAACGTCTCTGTGATATTTTTACTCTGTGATTTCTATTCCACGAAGATTACGAAGTGTGAAACGTCACGAGATGCACTCGCTCATATCGCAGTAATTGTGTGAAATAAAGAGCTTTGTATCATTATTTTTGAGGAGCTCCATTCAGCAAGGATTCGTATTGTTTGTAGATAATTTTGCATTATTTCTGGGGAAGCACGTGTTCATTATTTTTGAAGTACTTTCAACTTTCTTGTATGGCGGAACAATGTAAAATTACTTAGAGTATGCGTCGCCTGCGGCTAAACTGTACACAAAGACGTTTGTCTTTAGTTCTTCATAACTAATTCCAGTTGTACTCAGTCGACACAATGCGAGCTTAGAAGTGAAATTGTGTCAAGATTTTTTTAAATCAAACTCTTATGTACAGTTTGTAAAATATGTTAGTACTCTACGCTACGTCTGAGCATATATCCTAAATGTACTAGAAAGTAGCCATTTTCTAGAAAATGGCCTATTCTTGCCAGTTATAAAAAAACCCTAATTAATGTTTTAGTTATAAACCAATTTGTTTTTTTGTTCTCTATTACATAAAACCAAAATTTTAATTTACTTATCGTGTTGAATATTTCAACAACAGCGACCATATTTTTTTAATTAAAGAAAACTTTATAATTAAATGAAATTATAAACAAGGCAGTAGGACAATTATATTTTATTATCACTAATCTTAAAGTCTGTAAACACATAAATTTTAAGCAAAATATAATCTCCGAGAGCAGTACATCTGAGTAACAGATAGATGCTATTGTGAAAACATAAACTGTATAACAACTTACACAATTATGCAAATTTTATGTTGCCCTAATTGCCAAATTATTTAAAGAGGTTTCTGTTAATTTCGCCCTACGCCTTTTGTAAGGAAAAGATTTCCTTTTCTTAAAATTACATGTAAATGTTATTACTTAAGGTCTCATCGATGGGGTTGGTATTGGAGGGGTTAAATAAAATATAAATACGGTTTTGTCGATTGCTTTTTTAAAACTTTTAGTAGAACTTACTGGTACTGGTAAAGTGAAATTAATAAGAAATATATAAAATATTATTATTTAACTTTCGCTTATATAATTAAAAATACATTTTTGTAATAAAATATATGTATATGAATAATAAATAATTTGTTTTTATATAATTAAATCGTTGCCTTTATAAAAACTCTTAGCAAAATCAAATTAAAAATTTACTTAAATTGCTTACAATCAAAAACTTAGAATTGCCACGCCATTTTGATATAATATATTAAATAGATATGCTAAAATTATTTATTTTTCTAGCAAAGTGGAGAGTTAGATACAACATAGTGGTAGTGAATGTTGGGGCGAGACAGGCCTTTACCTGAATATCTTATACAAACAGCAGTACTGGACTTCGCTTCCGGTTCTTCGCTCGGTGTATCCATAGAAAATTTACTTAAGTTATTCAAATATCACTACCTTTTCGGACTTTTTCGCGGATTTATTTTGATTCGTGGTTCCCAATTTTTCGAATACTCTACATTAATCATAATAGTCTCAGAAGAAACTGAAAAAATATATTCGCGGAAAATACCTGAATAAAATTTACGCGAATATTCGACATTTTAAATATAATTATCTTTTCGGTTTATTTCGCGGATTTATTTTGATTATTGGTTCCCGACGTTTCGAATGCTTTACAGCAATCATGGTCGCGGGAGAGACTAAGGTTATAGATGTCTCAAACACATATACTTGTTACAGACAGTGCCTAGCCTACCTACTATTTTACAAAAATGATTTCAAAACTTCAAAAATGACACTAAAGTGCCTTACAATATTTGTTGACTTTAATTTCTAAGCATTTAAAAAAAATATAATAAGTATTATAATTAAATATAGCAATTATAATTAAATATTGCTATATTAATTATAATACTTATTAATTTTTTTAATATTAATTAATCGGACTACGTGTATTTTAATTAATGTGAAGTTTTATATTCGTGTATGTTTTTACTCCTATGAAGGAGTTGAAGTTGCTAGACGAATTTTAATGAAATTTAAAACAGAAATAAACTATCACCTGAAGTAACACATAGACACTGAATGACGCAACTGAACGAAGCAAGAGTAACTCACTAGTTGATAATAAACGATACAATTTCCATTTCTCTTCTAATTTTCGAAATAATTGTTTTTTTAGCATATCAGGCAGTATCAGCCAAACAACACCACTCTACCAACTTTTATAATTAAAATGTTAATATTAATTGTATTATACAAATTAATTCAAATCAAAATGTAATACCAAAGCGTTCTAACACACACTAACAAAAATTAAAACTATCGAACTAAGCGAGTAAGGGCAGGCGCACACCCGCCTCCCTATCATTTATAATGCCAAAATGTTTTAATTAAGATGCTGTAAAATGTAATTTACATGCAAATTCGGTTTATGTTAATGTGCCGCGTATATCTGTTTGGGTGCGTGCTTGCTATCTAATTTTGCGACAGTGTACGCCGTCATTATCTTGCCTCTAATGAGAAATCTGGCAAGCTTGATGTTTGCATAATTAAACTTGCGGTCGGGACGTTTTGATTGTTGCCATGATAAAATACTCGCGACAGATGTTGTGAAAGTGTGATTTTTTAAATCATTTTTAATTTAACTGTTTTGCGGGATTTGTAGAAAGTGGTTTCATAGGCCAAGTAGCGTATATGATTTTTGATTATCTGTTGATATAGATAGTGCATGTCGACTACAAACTTACTAAACCAATAGAAATTAATATTTCGAAAACTATTAAAGTTACCTAAATTGTCTAATGAATTAAAATGTCTATTATCTATTTGCATGTTCTTCTATGCATTGTAATGTTATTAATCCGATTATGATAAAACTTTGGTTGGTGAAGCAGTTATTTATGCACACGTGTAGGTTTTTACACAGCATCATCAACGTACCGTAAGATTGATGTAAGGTAATTTAAGATTTCTAAGTTGCCCTACAGGATACTTATGTATGTATGTCACGATAAACCTAGTTACCTACAGGTTTCCGTCTATAGTCTATCCTTATCAATATATAGATATTATATATAACAAAATTGTAGCTAATCACCATTTGTACATGGGAGATATTTGAGAAAATATTATTGGGGGGTCTTTATTAACGCAATAGAACCCAAAACGATGATTTTTCGATTTTTTGTCTGTTTGTCTGTGCGGTTGTGCGCGCTAATCTCAGAACCGATTTGGGTGCGGTTTTCACTAATGTATTGTGAAAAGCTAAAAGCTATGTCAATTGTAAGAATCACCTAGGGACGAACCCGAGCGAAGCGAGGGTGAGTCGCTAGTAATATAATAAAAACACTAGGGGTGTGAATATAAATTTTTTTAACAAAAAATAAAAACCGACTTCCAGGCACTAAAATGTAAAAAATGACTAAACGGAGGTTTTCATTTAGAATAGATACCTAATCAGATATTTTCGAAGTCGGTGCCAACCGACACTGCTATACATATCTGACAGATCCAATAATATTACATACATACGTGTCGAATTGATAAATTTCTTTTTTTTTTGGAGTCGGTTAAAAAGAGGTTTCATTACATGCATTTGAAACATTTTATTTGTACACAGAGACAGGTTAGATAAAATGTACCTACTTAATTAAAAATATCAGTTTAACTCAATTCAGAAATCATTTTCTAGTTTACACTACTTGCGCTTTGTAGTGTTAACATCTTTAGTATTACAATTTATATAATATGCATATATATATATATATATATATACATACGAGTATATTCGTTCTCTGGTCATTTAAAGAAGTGGCTATTAACTACAATTCCATTTATATAAAACAAAAGAATTGATTACCTTTTCTAACATACCTATTGCTATGAAATTTATTTAAGTACTAGATAACAATTTAAGACTTATATGATTCATAGCGATCTAAACATTGATATATCTAATCTATACATATAATAAAATTGTATGTGAGTCGAATCTGTACATTAAATATTTTGGAAAATCTTATTGAAATAGACATTATTATCGATACAGAGGCCGAATCTATAGTTTTTAGAATTTTTGTCTGTCTGTCTGTATGTCTGTCTGTTACCGCATCACGGAAATACCACTGGAGGGATTTTGATGAAATTTGGTATGATGATAGCTGGTTATCCAGATCAACATATAGAATACTTTTTATTGTGGGAAAATATCTTATCTCTGAGAAATCTATACTAAACGTTAAAACGTAAGTAGGAATGAACCCGAGTGGAGCGAGGGTGAGTCGCTAGTACCTATATATAATATTTATAGTGATTACATTTGAAATGTTTAACAATTGGTACCTATTAACATAATATCTAGTTATATATAATCCGTGATAATATGTACATATACTCATACATTGTTTCTTTTAACAGCCTCGGTGATGTAGTGGTTAGCATATACAACTGCACATCCGGAGGTCTTGAGTTTGAGTCCCGCGTCGTGCTAAGGTTAGTTAGTTAGTCACAGGTCATGAATTATTGTGCCATTACATTTGAGAGTGACAGGAATAGAGAGTCTTGTCACTTGTGTCTGCGCGTACACGTGTGCACTATAATATCTCCTGCGTAGTTGGCTAGTCTCAGTGAGATTGGCCACCGTCGCCGGAATCGGTCAGGAGGACATTATCATCACATCTTCAAGCTATAAATATATATTTAAAATAAGATGAAAAAGTGCTAAGGTATTTTAATTTTTACAGTAAAACTTTTAGTGCTTAATGCGTACTATCTCTATTACTTTTTAAAATTATGTTTCACATTGACCTAGTGAATTGAAAAACAAACGACAAATATTAGATTTAAGTTATATTCTCCATTTTAATAATTATGAAAAATATTTTTATAAAGAGACGATTCTTTTACAGTAGTTAAGAAACAAACAGTGTCCGCTGCCAAATACGAGTTAAATCAATTAATTAAAATAAAATCCACTCCGCTCGATTCGTCCACAAGACATTCATTAGCACGAACTCGAAATACAGTTCCACTAATTTATTCCAATAAAAAGGAATAACACCCCACCCCCTTACCTCCTATATACATAGCCTTGTATTTTCTATTTTTTTTTCCGGACCAACCCTTCGTTTAGATTCAATTCGGCTAAATAAACTGAATTATATGCTACTTAAATGAGTGTCAAGTCACCCCCACGGCCCCAAGGGCCACTTCGCCTCACCCCGAGATTCTTCTGAGATTTCCGTTCCCTGGAAAAAGGCTGTAAATAAAGCTTTTGAATTTTATTACAAGTGAACATATTTTAAATCGCGATAGAAATTATATATGCGTACGTTTGTATGTAAATGACTATTATAGGTATTATTTTTCTCTTCCAATTTATGCCTTTAGTTGATAAAATATTTTAGCCTTTAGTTATGATTGCGTAATTAAACACAAAACGGACATATTGAAATTTTTTTTGTAAAAAAAATAAAAATGCTCTATAAATAAAATGAATACACTTTTTTTGAAGTCACTGTAAAATGTAACAAAATAAATTGTAAAATAATAATTTTATTACTCCACATGGTAAATATTTATAATAATATTATCAATGTACCAGGTACCTATGTGTTTGTGCTTGAAACAACTGGCATTGAGGTTCTCTACCCAACAAGCACAGACAACGAAAAGCACATGTCTAAGTTTTCTTTATATAAACTTAAAAAGGATAAATACAAAATGTACCAAAACACTTTAGTATAAAATAATTTGCATAAAAATTTCAAGCATAAAACAAAAGGAGTGTTAAAAACTTTTCTTTTCATTTAAAAAAGATTCACACTTTAAAGGTCAGTGAGACTCCGAACGGACGAATTTGCGGGAGAAAGTTAATAAAAACAGAAAAGATAAAAATACAAGTTACCGGCTTTGCGATAGAAAGACAAAAGTAGGCGGCTGCCCTCAGTGGAACGAATAGGCCGGGCGGGCTTTTCTCACTCTCTTAAACGCTCTTGCCTACTGCACTACGCACGCTAATTCTTGATACTTTTTAATATCTATTTTTATTATTAGATAACTTGAATATTAATAGGTAGAATATCCAAAAAAAACTGTAAATATTGTTCAGTTACTATATCTTTTATTATTTATTCTGCTTGATTTAATATAAATTTACTGATTACATTTATATTAAAGCTTTAAATGCCAAAACATGGTACACCATTTTTAGTGTAGTTTTTAGTTGAGAACGATATTAGGATTGATTTTTTCTTTTAATTCATTGTGTAAAGGAAAAAGGAAATGCAAAGATAATTTAAACCCCTAAAAATAATATTATGTACCAAAGTATACAACCACATTAGAAAAACATGATTAATCTGATCAAAACATTCAACAAAATAACATCCATATTTTTTTATATTTTTTCGTATTTTAATAAGTAAGTATACTACATAATATTTTCATTAAGAAAACTAATAATATTAATAAAATAATATCTCAAAATATCAAGTCTTACTAATCGCGCTACACTCACAAGGGTCTGGAGTGTCGCGGCGTGTCGGCATTGTTGCACACGTTGTATCGCTAATATAATAATGGTATATACCTTCATTGGTTCACCGGGTTACCTTTAAAAGACACAAAAGAAAAATTATTTTAAAGCTCTAATAAGAGGATACTCTTACAAGCTTATGAGCTTAGACGTGTAGAGCTTTCAGTAACATGTTATTAAAGTAAAATGTGCATCTTCTAAGTATACTAGATAATGTAATGCAAATATAAGAAATATTTAACGGTTTAATTAAAATTCCTTTTTTAAATTTATAAAAGTTTAATTTTTTTTATTGTTAATCCAATTAATTAAGATTGATGAGCTTTTAGCTGAATTAATTCAGCCAAAAGTATCAATCTTTTATTTCTAACCTTGAATAGGATTTAATATTTTAAAAAACAACAATAAATTATCAACTAAAGCTCAATCGTTTAAGCAGTTACTGAAATTAGTCTTTACCATAATATTTAAAAAAATATAATTCGCGATTGAGATCTCGCCTGAATCTTGATACTATGTGGCCAGAACTAAAGGATATTTTACTCTGTACGTATAAAATATTTTTAGTACCCTCTCTACCATCTGTGTGCTCTCTCTTCTGAACTGAATACGTTTCAGATATTAAATTGTAAGCGGAACTAGCCCATCGACCAATATAATTCAAATGATTCAAAATTAAAACGAAAAAATGAAACTCTCCGACTCCATTAGAAACAAAAATAAATTGAATTACAACTCGATCGACATTTTCGATTCGGAGGCCTAACTCAATTAGGTAGGAGCGCTGATGGAAAAATAAAATAAATACGGGGAACAAAAAAAATTAAACAAAAAAAGAGTCCAGATATAATTTGAAATATCTCCGTAAATGCAAAGCGCGAGTGCTGTTATTTTATTCAAATGAGGGCGAACTTTTTTCAACCCTTTCTCTCGACGCCATCAAAGTGGCCTGATATTCAATTAAAAAAAGAAGAGCGGGTACGCGACTGAAAATTAATCAGAAAAAATGCTTTTAACTAGATCTACATTTTAATGAAATTTATTATTGACGATTATTATTATAAGCGAGCGCCTTTTGTGATTGCGCTTGTAATTTCGCTAGACTTTCAAATTTGCACGTTAATGTATTTTAAAATGTATAATACATTTTAAAATACGAACTAAACATTGCTTAGGTTTTATTTACATACTAGCATTGACCTCGGCTCCGCCCGCGTTCAGATGACCAAAAACCAAATTCTTAGGTTTTACTTATTATTAGTATAGGTACTCTTACATTGCCGTTTTTGTATTTTTTCTCAGGAATGAGATATTTTTCAGTGGTAAAAAGTATTCTATATGTTGACCCGGATAGCCAGCTATCATCATACCAAATTTCATCAAAATCTATCCAGTGGTTTTCCCGTAATGCGGTAACAGACAGACAGACAAACAGACAAAAATTCTAAAAACTATAGATTCGGCCTCTGTATCGATAATCTATACATATAATAAAATTGTAACCAAGCCGAATCTGTACATTAAATATTTTTTGGAAAGTCTCATTGAAATAGACATTATTATCGATACAGAGGCCGAATCTATAGTTTTTAAAATTTTTGTCTGTCTGTCTGTCTATTACCGCATCACGGAAAAACCACTGGAGGGATTTTGATAAAATTTGGTATGATGATAGCTGGTTATCCGGGTCAACATATAAGGTACTTTTTAACGCGGGAAAATATCTCATTTCTGAGAAAAAATACAAAAACTGCAATGTAAGAGTATAGTAACATGTAAAATCTAAGAACTTGGTTTTTGTTCATCTGAACGCGGGCGGAGCCGCGGGCAATGCTAGTAAAGTCTATTTCAATAAGAATTTCAAAAAAATATTTTATGTACAGATTCGACTTAGTTACAATTTTATTATACTCTTATGTATAGATTCGTAACATGTACAAAATATACTTTTTGTATACTGGATTCGATAAGCCCTTATTTGTTATCATAAGTTTTCAACAATCACTTCATATTTCAAAATACTAGTTCAACGGTTGATAAAATCTATGTTAATTTACTGTTAAGTTTAATTTTTAGATTTATAATTAGCTTACTTTATGTCTGTTCTGTTTATAGTTTTACTAACACGATACTGTTTTTGCCTAACCTTTGTTGATAAATATCAAAATGAGGATTATTAATTGTTCTGCAAGCAACGAGTACGGTAAATGCTATTTGCATTTTTAAAACCGTATTGAATTTTCAACTCTAAATAGTGCTTGTATTTTTAAGTATATCTTCGTTCAAGTTCAAGTTGATTTTTTGAAACGACAGAAGGTATTAACGGTTGAAAAAAATATTATTCGATGAGTGTTCACGGATACAATACTTAGGTACTTTTTTTAACTGCCTCGGTGGTTTAGTGGCTAGCATGTACGGCTGCACACCCGGAGGTCCTGGGTTCGAGTCCCGGGTCGGGCCAAGTTTAGTTATTGAGTATTTCTGTATACTAAGTGTTACGGACGACGAGCAACGAGTGACGACGGGCCCGACGAACCACGACCGCCCCCGACGGCGATAGTAGCATATGTCCGTCTCTCTCTAACAAATCTATGTGCACGCAAAGTATCATGTACGCGCAATAGATGCCCCCCCCTTGCATTGTATAAAGCAACCAATTAGAATTAAGGAAATTATCTTATCTCGTTTAGTAGTATGCCTATTGTCAATGTTAATGCTAGAATAAGTATTAGGGCATTTTGTATGTAAATTCAGTATTCAGTTGACTACCGTTGAATAAAGTGTTCTCTTCAGTTCAAATATTGTAAAGTAAAATAAAAGCAAGTTATACTCAAGAAGTGTTTTATTACATCGAAGGAAGAAAAATAAATACAGTCCACTACAAGCTGGCCCTCCGACCCGGATAGAAGATCAATCCAGTATTGAAGAATGGTCATCACCAGGAGCCAAGGAGACGCTGCCGAGATGGACGCCCAGCGCCGCCCAGAGGAGCCGCACCGCTCAGAGGAGCCGCGCCGCCCTGGCACCCCCCGCCGCCTAGATCAGCGTCGTCCAGACCTGCGCCGCCCAGAGGACCTGCGCCGCCCAGAGGATCTACGTCGCCCAGAGGATCTGCGCCGCCCAGGGGAACAGCAACGCTTGGAAGATCAGCAGCACATGGAAGAACAGCAACACCTGGAAGGTCAACCCCGTGTGGAAGATTGGAGCCAGGGAGCTGAACAAATTGAACTGGAGCGAAGACGAAGACTGTCTCTGAATCCACCAGCATCACCAACCACGCCCATGGATACGGAGGTTGGGCTAGGGGCTACGAACGACGCCTCTGCCCCCACAACCTCTGCTGCCTACAGACCCTTGAAGACTGGAGACCGACCCCGAACCAGGTCACCAGGGCATTCAGTGCGATCGACGGCAAGCGTGGCTGCTAGAGTACGGCTGGCAGAACTTGAAGCTGCAGAGAAGCTTGCAGCCCTGAGGAAGAAGGAATTGGAGATCGAAGCTGAACTCGTCAGAAAGCGACTGGCTGCAGACATCACCAATATCCAAGAGGAGCAGGAGAGCCTGCATGAAGAGAACCTCGACCACCAACAGAAGGTGGACACATGGCTCCGCACCAACCCCGTCAGTGCACGGGGGGAGGAGGAGGAGCAGAGAAGGAGGGGAGGGGAACAACACCTCCGGTTCAACGTTAGAGGAAGATCACCCACTCCGACCAGAAGGAAACCAGGGATTGAGCATTTGGCTGAAGCCCTGGAGAAGATGGCTAGACCCAGAATAAGATGCGCTGACCTACCGATCTTTTCTGGAATAGCCAACGAGTGGCTGTCGTTCAGAGCAGCCTATCAAGACTCTACGAGGATATACCAGATATCAGCGAACGAGAACCTGCAGAGACTGAGGAGCTGCCTGCGGGGAGAAGCAAGAAACGTCGTAGCCGGCCTGTTACATGCCGCTACAGATCCTGACGTCGTGATGAAGACCCTCGAACAGTGCTTCGGAAGGCCTGAGGTCATCATAGATCAAGCCTTCCTGGAATTAAAGAAGCTTCCGAGACCCGGATCATCAGCAGTAGACCTGAACAGCTTTGCAGTGAAGGTTCAAAGCGTAGTCAGCATCCTGAACAGCATCGGACGCCAGGGATACCTCTACAACCCAATGCTTGCAAGAGAGGTCTTGGACAAACTGAGTCCACACATCAGAGCACGCTGGTGTGACTACGCCGAGGAACATGAAGTTACACTACAACCAGAGATTGTAGTGCTGTCTCGCTTTCTCATGCGCGAGGCAGACCGGGCATTGAAGCATGCATATGCCCCACCTACGAGCGTCTCAACACCTGCTGCAACCCGGAGGGAGACTAGACCCTCGATGAACACCGGGAACCAGAGGAAGAAGATGAGCGCCGTGTATAACGTGACTGAAGCTGAAGAGGAACAAGTCAGCCAATGTCCTAGCTGTGAGCAGACTCACGCACTGCCACAGTGCCCCAAGTACAAAGGGCTCTCGCTAGATGAACGATGGGAACTGGTGAAGGAAAAGAAGTTATGCTTCAAGTGCATAACTAAGAAGCACAGACGCAGCAATTGTAAAGCGAAGCTATGCGGTGTGAACGAGTGTCGCAGTCCACACCATCCGACCCTGCACCGAGAGGAGAAGACACCCAAACCCTTGATAAGTGAAACCGAAGCCGTGCTATCGGTGGCAACCAAAGCCACTGTGTCAACTCAAGCGGTTCTTCTGAAGATGTGCCCAGTCACCGTCGTCGGGCCACGGGGGGAGGAGAAGACCTATGCTCTACTGGACGAAGGGGCTACCATCACCCTCATCGACGAAGAGCTGGCGAAGAAAATCGGCGCCAAGGGACCTCTCACACCGCTTCACATGCACGGGGTCAACATGACTCAGCACGAGGAAGATAGTCAGCTGGTTACGGTACACCTGGAGGGGAAGGATGGAAAGAGACACAAGCTTCGAGCACGAACGATCAAGAATATGAAGCTTCACCAGCAGTCCATTCCCAGCGCGCTACTGAAGCAAGAACACCTACGAGATCTGCCAAAGGAGGAAGTGTGCTACGACCAGGCACACCCTGGCATCCTGGTGGGGACAGACCACTGGGAGTATATTGTATCCCGAGAGCTACGAGTTGGAGGCCCGAATCAACCAGCCGCCTCCAGAACACAACTCGGCTGGGTGGTACACGGAACAGCACCACGCAGCGTAATCCACAACCAGGATGGCGTTCTTCATGTATTCACTGTTGAACCTAGTGGAGGCTTGAAGGAGCAGCAAGACCAACGCCTTCATGACCTGGTGGAGGAACATTTTCGGATCGACGCGCTCGGCATCGCTCACAAGTCACGGGTGAGCGAGGTGAACTCCCGGGCAACAAAGATCGTCGAGCAAACCTTAAAGAAGGTCGAAGGTGGATACCAGGTGGGATTGCCCTGGAAACAAGACGACATTAAGATGCCGCCTAGTTTCGACGCAGCACTTCGCCGTCTTACGAAGATAGAACAGAAGATGGATGCCGCACCTGCCTTCGCCAAAGAATACACCAAACAGATAGAAAACCTGCTTGCAAAAGGATACGCTGTGCCATGCAACGGCACGGAGCGTTCGAGCCCGGTCTGTTGGTACCTACCACACTTTGCCGTGCAGAATCCAAACAAGCCGGGGAGACAAAGATTGGTATTTGATGCAGCAGCCAAGAGCCGAGGGGTCAGCCTCAACGATTACCTACTGGAGGGACCTGATCTACTGACGTCGCTTCAAGGCATCCTGTTCAGATTCAGGGAGCGACCAGTAGCCATCACTGCTGACATACAGGAGATGTTTCTCCGGGTAAAGATTCGACCGGAGGATCAACCAGCACAACAGTTCCTGTGGAGGGGCGCCGACCGAGACAATCCACCTCGCCACTACAAAATGACGAGCATGATTTTTGGCGCAGCGAGTTCACCCTTCATGGCCCACTACGTGCGAAATCACAATGCGCAGGAGCACGCGCAGACGCATCCTCGTGCCTTGGAAGCCATCACGAGGAGTCACTACATGGACGATTTGGTGGCGAGCTACGACACCACAGAAGAAGCTCGACGCGCCATCCAGGAAACCAGGGAGGTGCACGCAGCGGCTGGATTCACCCTACGTGGATGGAACGCCAACGCAAAAGAAGTGATTGGCGACGTGCCCACGCAGCTGCGGGCGACATCACCGACGCGACTAGGAGGAGACGGGCCCGAGAACAAGATACTTGGCCTGCACTGGGACGCCGAACGGGACGAGCTGGGGTTCAATACCTCAATGAACCGAGTTCCTGCGGAAGTACGCGCCCAGACCCGTCCGCCTACCAAGCGAGAGGCGCTCAGCGCGGTCATGTCTTTGTATGACCCCTTGGGACTGCTCAGCCACTATACAATAAGAGCAAAAATCATCCTGCAGAGTCTCTGGCGCATGAAGATGGAGTGGGATGAACCGATTCCTGCAGAAGAAAACGAAATGTTTGAAGCGTGGCTGCGGCAGTTACCCGACCTCACCTGTCTGCGACTGGAACGCTGTTACGCCCTGGAGGGTTACCAGGGCCTGGAGCTACATATATTTTGTGACGCCAGCGAGCAAGCCTACGCAGCCGTGGCTTATTGGCGGGTCGCACGACCCAATGGAGCAATTACCGTAAGCCTCGTGACCGCCAAGGCGAAGGTGGCTCCAAGGCGCACACAAACGATACCTCGCCTGGAGCTACAAGCAGCAGTCATCGGCGCCAGACTGGCGGAAACTATAAAGAAAGAGCATCGTGTGGA
Organism: Brenthis daphne; assembly: GCA_947093115.1. Lineage (NCBI taxonomy): Eukaryota > Metazoa > Arthropoda > Insecta > Lepidoptera > Nymphalidae > Brenthis > Brenthis daphne. The sequence goes on along the minus strand of OX352479.1, from coordinate 22,458,423 downwards.
GGTCCAGAGGACAATGTACTGGACCGACTCCACAACTGTCATTCATTGGATACGGCACGACGCGCGGAGGTACACACCGTTCGTCGCGCACCGGCTCGGAGAGTTGGCCGAGCTGACACAACCAGAAGAGTGGCGATGGGTCCCGACCAGTGATAATGTAGCTGACGACGCTACACGATTTGCGCACACTCGCATCACCAGTGACGACCGATGGTTCCGGGGACCAGAATTCCTACGTCAGCCAGAGGAACTATGGCCGGTCGATGAACGATCGACAGAAGAGGAGAAGGTCCTACTGCACGTGACCACAGAGGACCAGCAGGGTGACGAGTGGTTGCCGGATCCTGCGCGCTTCTCCAAGTTCGAGACACTGGTCAGAGCAGCCGCGAGGGTGTTAGTGTTCGTGGACAAGTGTCGGCGTCGGGCTACGGGACTGGAGCATCGACACATCGAAAAGGCCGAGCGCGCACTCATACGCCGCGCTCAAAAGGACAGCTTTCAAGAAGAGCTGCTACGGATGAAGGCCTCACATCCTCTTCCCAAGGCGAGCCGACTGTTCCGGCTGGATCCAGTGCTAGAGGAGGGAATATTGCGGGTGCGAGGCCGTATAGGAGCCGCCACTGCACCGCTCGAAGTGAAGCGACCCATCATCCTCGACGGACGCCACCGCATTACTAAGCTCATAGTGCTACGAGAGCATTGCGCTGCGGGTCACGCTAACCGTGAGCGTGTGACCAACGATCTGAGGCAGCGATATTGGATTATACACCTACGGCCTACTGTGCGCACCATAGAAAGGGAGTGCGCCCTCTGCAGAGTAAGAAGAGCGAAGCCCCAGGTCCCGTCGATGGGAGACCTACCCCGCGCTCGCCTCGAACCATTTCGCCGCCCTTTCACTCACTGTGGGGTGGATTACTTCGGACCTATGATGGTGAAAATAGGACGACGTCGAGAGAAGAGATGGGGTGCGTTGTTTACGTGCCTCACGTCGCGCGCCGTACACCTAGAGATCGTTTCATCATTATCTACGAGTTCGGCGATCATGGCATTGCGAAGAATGGCAGCAAGAAGAGGATGGCCGAGCACTATGTACTCAGACAACGCCACGAATTTCCGAGGCGCCGACAACGAGCTACGGGCCGCCTACGCCGAGTGGGCGCCAGCACTGAAAGAAGAGGGCCTACTTCATCGTATGGAGTGGCGCTACATACCCCCAGGTGCCCCGAACCAAGGGGGCGCATGGGAACGACTAGTGCGGTCAGTGAAAGTCGCACTAGCCTCCACCTTAAAGGAAAAGGAGCCGACGGAGGAAGTACTATGGACTCTGCTGGTCGAAGCGGAGTACTCTATCAACGCCCGACCCCTGACTCACGTTAGCGTGAGTCCAGACGACCCGGAGGCACTGACACCCAACCACTTCTTGTTGGGATCATCTGCTGGCCTACCCATCACTGGGCCATGCGCCGACGACGATCGACGCACCTGGCGGGCCAGCCAGGCGCTCGCCGACCACTTCTGGCAGCGATGGGTGCGAGAGTACCTACCAACTCTCGTTCCTCGCGGCGAGCCGACAAACAACACCAAGCAGCTACAGCAAGGAGACGTCGTGGTCATAGTCGACCACATCCTGCCACGCAACGTGTGGCCTATGGGAATCGTGAAGCAAATCTACAGGGGACCTGATGGCGGCGTGCGAGTAGCGGATATCCAAACGAAGACCGGAGTCTTCAAGCGTCCTGTCACGAAGCTCGTCGTGCTCGTGAAGGAGGAGGCTCGCAGCGCTGCGCCGGGGGGAGAACTGTTACGGACGACGAGCAACGAGTGACGACGGGCCCGACGAACCACGACCGCCCCCGACGGCGATAGTAGCATATGTCCGTCTCTCTCTAACAAATCTATGTGCACGCAAAGTATCATGTACGCGCAATAGATGCCCCCCCCCTTGCATTGTATAAAGCAACCAATTAGAATTAAGGAAATTATCTTATCTCGTTTAGTAGTATGCCTATTGTCAATGTTAATGCTAGAATAAGTATTAGGGCATTTTGTATGTAAATTCAGTATTCAGTTGACTACCGTTGAATAAAGTGTTCTCTTCAGTTCAAATATTGTAAAGTAAAATAAAAGCAAGTTATACTCAAGAAGTGTTTTATTACATCGAAGGAAGAAAAATAAATACAGTCCACTACACTAAGCCTCAGTAACAGCCCGGAGGTGGGAAGTTGGCGGTGTTTCACCCCCGTGCCTCGGAGAGCACGTAAAGCCGTCGGTCCTGCGCCTTAACTCTCACCGGTCGTGTCGAGTGGTCGTCCCACCGGAGTATGAGAGTGATAGGAATAGAGAGTTCACTTGTGTCTTCGCGTACACTTGAGCACTATAATATCTCCTGCGCAGTTGGCTAATCTCATTGAGATTGGCCGCCGTGGCCGGAATCGGCTAGGAGAACATCATCACTTACTTTTTATAAACGCATCGGCATGAGACAAATGCCGACTGTAGTAATTACAGCTTATCTGTCTTTTGAGCATAGAGTTCGAGAAGTTGACTCTCAAATTATAAAATGAAAGTAAAACATCGCTTTTGTTTTAGAAAAGTGAAAACCAAAATAATCTAAAGACATACCTACGCATACCAAAGTTTTGTATCCTTAGTTCATCCTTCAAGAACCTAATTCATTATTGATTTTAGTATAATCATTTTACATTCGAATATTTGGCTGAAAATCTCTTAAGTGATATAATCCATGTCATAATTTCAGTGTTGACCAATAAATCTAGTTACAGGCTCTATTACTCTCTTATAAGCTCATTACCTTAAGTTAATCTCGCACACATCTCAATACCGATAGTTTTCGTATCGCTTTACCCCTCACCTGGCTATACGGTATACCGCTAACCACCACTAGATGTCCAAGTGGAAGAGATTGACACTTCTGAAATCAGTAAAAATAATTTAAATTAACAAAGGAAATGAGATAAAATATTATTCTACGATCGCTGAAGTTTTAAATTTGTATTGAAATGAATTTTTCCATAATTTTAACAGAGCCTCTAGATCATCCCAGATCTTCTTTGATAAATCAGTGAACATATAAAAATAAAATATGTAAGCGTCAAACGTACTACCTATTTCATACATACATCAAACATCTATCTATCTATACTTATTATAAAAATAAGTCCCCCGGCCGCGTCTTTCTGTCCTCCTGTCTGTCTGTACGCGATAAACTCGAAAACTACTGAACGGATTTTTATACGGTTTTCAACAATAGAAAGAGTAATTCTTGAGGAAGGTTTAGGTATATAATTTATTATGCTTTTATGTAAATTAGCTGAAATACGGCGACAAATGTTGAAGAGGTCGCAAAAAATCTCGCCAAATGGGAACTTTCCACGCGAACGCCGCGTAAACTAGCAAAGATACAGTTAAGTAATGTACTAGAGAGTTCAAAATCTATAAAAATGCTACAAAAAAGTCCGCGATAGCATATCTCTATCTCTTACGGTTGACTTACAATAACCACTTTTATGTTAACATTTTTAATTAAAAACATTACGTTATTTTCAAAGTTATTTTCTTTAGTTCGGTATTAATCCTTATCCAAATGAATATTTTAGTTAGCTTAGTCATTTAATGCAGATTAAAATTGCTCTTTACACTAAATCAATCAGATGAATAGTTTTTGAGATATCGTTGTTAGAAGTAATTAGTAGCGAAACATTTTTAATGCTTGGCGAGCATTGAGATGCCTACGGCGAGTCCATCCCCTCTGCCCCGCATCGCTCGACCGCCTGCTCAAGCTATATAAACCGGGCGATGTAGCGCGCGATCCTAGGATACTTTTTACCGCGGGAAAATATCTTATTTCTGAGGAAAAATACAAAAACTGCAATGTAAGAGTATACTAATATGTAACACCTAAGAATTTAGTTTTTGGTCATCTGAACGCGGGCGGAGCCGCGGGCAATGCTAGTTATATATATATACTAGCGGACCCGACAGACGTTGTCCTGTCTACACGTCTTTAATTTGAAAATTTCAAACTTTTTTTAATAAGCTAAAACATTCTGGACCATTTTGATGAAAATTATTATTCAAATTGTGAATCTAAACCATTCCCAGATCCCCTTGAACACACACAAAAAATTTCATCAAAATCGGTCCAGTCGTTTGAGAGAAGTTCAGTGACATACACACTCACAGAAGAATTATATATATAAAGATATATATATATATATATATATATATATATATATATATATATATATAAGGTATATATATTTCATTTTCCTCCATCCGCAGTAATGGAATGTCAAATGTAACAAACATTCTAAACATAATCACAAAGAATAATTTCAGCATGCATATCATGGAAAGTGCTTTTCCGGATTCAGATATACGAATTAATTGTTGATCTCCATAACCACGGGATACTGTTACACCGTCATTTTTAGACTTTAATTTTACACAGTTAATAAATACATGGTTTTTTTAACAACTTATAACAAGATAGGAATGGCTTATGAAGAGGACAGTTCTACGTAGGATATATGTACTTTATCCCGGTGTTTAAGTAATTTGAAGATTACTCTGACTTTTTTTATGGTATTCAGTGACAAACGAGCAGACAGCCTGATGGAAAGCGGTGCCTGTCGCCCATAACACCTATGGTTCATGCACACAACACATAAAGATGTTACAAAAATACAGAACCGCAGGTGCGTTGTCACTGTGAGGACTAAGATGATATGCCTCTTGCCTGTAATTGCGCTGGTTACCTTATCCTTCAAACCGGAACACAACAATGTAATCATTGTTGCTTGGCGGGAGAAATAGATAAGGGGGTGGTACCCATCCAGTCGGATCTCTGGCTTGACAGAGTCCTACCACCGGTAGAACCGGTAGTACTTGGAGAGACGTACGAATCCTATGGGTTGCTAGTGTAATATAATTTTCCCAAAAAAAACTTTTTAACAAAAAAATAAAAACCGACTTCAAACAAAAGCACTAAAAAGTAAAAAATAACTGATTGGTAGTTTTCATTTACTATACATACCTAATCAAATATTTTCGAAGTCTGTGTGCTTTGCTTTATATGGGCTGGCACCGATTTCGAAAATATTTGATTAGGTATGTATTTAAAAGGTAGACTTTAATTACTTAGTCAAAGCACACCGACTTCGAAAATATTTGATTAGGTATGTATAGTAAATGAAAACTACCAATCAGTTATTTTTTACTTTTTAGTGCTTTTGTTTGAAGTCGGTTTTTATTTTTTTGTTAAAAAGTTTTTATTTTTCCCTTTTTAGTGTAGACAGTAGTAGCAAACTAAGAATTCTAACGTATTAGGCTTGTCAAATCAAACAAAACAAACCCAAGCTCAAAGTATCTACTATTAGCCGTTGAAGAGTTCCACCTATCCACCTTCTGGCCTTACTATCAGATCAGGTCAACAATACCGAACCACTGTACTATCAACGGAAATAGAAACACTTGCAAAGTTTCAAGTCAATATGACAATTAGAAGTAGGTTAAATTCATCATTAGCTATTTTTCCAGCCTTAGGGGTGGTATTTTTTTTTGAAATTTAAATGGGACCAATCTGGAAGTATACTCTTTCAAACGACACAAAAATTGTCCAAATCGGTTAATAAATGACGGAGTTCTGAGGTAACAAACATAAAAAAAAAAAAAAAAAAAAAAAAAAACAGTCGAATTGAGAACCTCCTCCTTTTTGAAGTCGGTTGAAAAATAATAATTGTCAACTTAAGACATAGAGGCGAGGAATTTTAATAACACTAAGTTGATTCTGGCTAACAATTCTAATGACTTAAGTTATTTATAAGTGAAAAGTGTATTTTATTCTGATTGTAACCATAAATAATTTAAAACTAAATTATTCTTTTTATATAAAGGAAATTGTAAAGTAAGACTTTAGAGCCCAACTTGATACCTTCTTCTGTGCACCATTTATCTTTTTTTGAATAATACCTATATAGTAGACACCGTCTATAAATACTATAGTATTGTATGTAATACATAAGTTTTGAGATTAAAAGATCTTACGACACGATTGCTGTAAAGCATACGAAAAGTCCAAAAACCAAATACCAAAATAAATCTGCGACAAAAATTGAAAGAAGGTCTCATTTAAAACGAGCGACTTACTCTAAAAAACTTTGTTTTGGGCCGCGAATCCTCACAGGCGTATACACAATAATCCACCAGAATTTCATCACAATCGAATCAATAATTTAGGAACACGTAGAGCACAATCATACTAGCATCCATTTTTATTTATATATACATACTGGCATTGCCCGCGGCTCCGCCCGCGTTCAGATGACCAAAAACCAAATTCTTAGGTTATAAATATTAGTATACTCTTACATCGCAGTTTTTGTATTTTTCTCAAAAATGAGATATTTTTCCGCGGTAAAAAGTATCCTATATGTTGACCGGGATACCCAGCTACTATCATACCAAATTTCATCAAAATCCCTCCAGTGGTTTTTCCGTGATGCGGTAACAGACAGACAGACAGACATAAATTCTAAAAACTATAGACTCAGCCTCTATATCGATAATAATGTCTATTTCAATAAGATTTTCCAAAAAATATTTAATGTACAGATTCGACTCAGTTAGAATTTTATTATATGTATAGATATATAGAAGAAGATTAGTACAATAGTATAACACGGTTTAAAGTTAAACAATGGGTTATACTAAAGTTAGATTATCTTTATAATGATGCATTAAATCGAATGAATCAACACATCTTCCCATTACACTATGGTGTAATAATTCACAGAGCAATAATTCGAGACCTCATAATTATTCACCGACGGCGCGAAATGAGTTCGTTTTTATTCAAACGCCAGAATGATATAATTAAAATTTGAATACAAGATTAAGTCCAGAAAAATTCAATATCAAAGTCTGTTTGTACGGATCGGGTGTTTCGTTTTAGTTAAAATAACATTTCGAAATATTGGTTAACGTTTTGGATAGCAAATCTTTATACAACGTACATACATTTCTTTAATCAACTTAAGGAGTGAATTAAACTGTAAAATAAGTATCTTATTAAAACATAATATCTACAAATATAGTGGAAAGTACAATAAATACGAAACGTTCAAACTTTAAAATCAGATCCAGTTCAATTACCTACCAACATATTTAGATATTATCTAAGTTTTAAGACATTCACTATTGTTTTATATAAAATTATATATAGTAAAAAAACAATAAATTATAAACTTACTTATATCCATACAAACTTCCATCCCTATTTTCACCCCCTTAGGGGCTGATTTCCGGGATAAATACTATCCTATGTACTTCCCAGGGTCTCAAACTATCTTCTTACCACATTTTATTTAAATCGTTTCAGTAGTTTCGGAGCTTATTAGATATAAACAAACAAAAAAATCTTACCTGTTTATAATATTAGTATAGATAACTGTCAGTATTTATGTCACAGCACATATTTTCTTTATCTTAACGCATAGACACGATTCAAACGACAGACATCGGGTGGACGGCACATAAATCGGGGAGGCCGGCCCATAATGGCTCTCTCAAATCTAAGCCTGAGCCCAAAAGCCGGATTTCTACCTCGGTAATACACTTAAAACGGCTGAGCTTAAATCATCGTCATCGTTTGTTGAACAAGACTCCCGGTCACATATCAGTCGGTGACGGCCCTATCTCCCTAACCCACCCCCAATAATTTTCACTCTACCCACTCTAGGCATAGATTTTAACTTACATAGTAAGTTTAAGTTGTGACTTGAAAGCTTACGTCATGTAAACATGGAAATATACTCTAGGTATTATAATTATACTATGTACGTGTACATATAGTTTTATTTTTTAGTAAATAATTATTATCACTAATATATAATTTAACGCTGACCCTAAGAAATAGAAGGCGCAGTATCACTGTATAAACAACTAGTTTTTGCCCGCGGCTTCGCTCGCTTGATAATTGTGGTGGGTTTCAAGGGTAGGCTATATTCCAAAATACAACCTATGTCATTGCCAAATTTTATCGAAATTTGTTCAGCGGTTTAAGCGTGAAAAGATAACAGATAAGAGATACCTTTACAGTTATAATATTTCTATGAATATACGAATAGTATTTTGTATTGCTAATTCATATATTTTTACTAAATAATTACAACGAGCGATTTTTATAAAATGGCTAAACTTACCCATCTCAAATTTCGTTTTTTTTACCCGATAGGTAGATATAAGTTTATTTATTATTATAGTAACTGCCGTTAGAGTTATTAAAGATTTTTCTTTTCACTTTCTATCATTAACTTCATACATGTAAATATCCTTATTATTTATGATTATAGGAACTTAAAAAAAAATATATATCTCTAAACGCGTCCTTCCTTTTTATTAATTTTCATTTGAAACAATTATCTCAACCGGTTGCTGTATGGAAGAAGGATATACGAACAATTACACTTTAACACTTGTGATATTAAGTAGAATTTTAATATGTATTACTAAGTACATAAATGTCTAATTCCATTCAACGTAAATGTAATTTGAATAAATTATGTTTATTTGTAAAGATTTATCATCAGGTATCCAGCCAACTTGATAGCAAAGCATAACTTTGTAAGGAGGTATACGTAGTATTGATAGCATTAATTATAACGATGTCGTGACATGTTAAATGTTAAGACACGTTCAGTGTTAATGTCTCAAAGTGATAATCTCGTGTTGATACATAATAAACAATGAAGGATTTAAATAGGCTACGGAGGCTGCGTGAGCGCATGCAGTATGCCAGATTTACGATAGAAATTAAAAGTCACTTGTGCTATATTTTTGTGCTTTCCCTTGTAGGGTTGCTGAGGTTTATATGAGGCCAAAAGATTAGCATTTATTTAATTTTTTTAGTTATTTATAATAATTATTTATTAATAATAATAAAGTAATACAATTAATTAATGATATTTTTATAATGAATATTATGAAAATGAATTTAAGTTTTATACAAAAAAAACCCAAAATAACATTTTATAGCAATTTAAATCGCAGGATGAAATACTTAAGCATGCTGATGCTACTGACGAAAATATTAAACTTTCGTTTAAGCAGTATTGTACAATGTATTTGGACAAAAATGATTAGGTTCTCTATGTCATCCGTGTATGATTTTAACAATTTAGATACATCTTACCAAGCAGGTAATTAAGAAGGTAAAAACTTAAAAAAAATATAAACCGACTTCCAGGCACTAAAATGTAAAAAATAACTAAACGGAGGTTTTCATTTAGACTAGATACCTAATCAGATATTTTCGAAGTCGGTGCCAGCCGATGCAAAGCAAATCTAATATATTTCGATACGTAAAATACATTTATCTATTAGATTTACCTATTAGATATTCATGTCTTAAAATATTGTAGGCTTTATTTCTTGTAAAATTCATTCAATATAAGACTAGGCACATAAAAATGCACCCGAGCGAAGCGATGGTAAATAGTTTACAATATATATATATATACATATATATATATATATATATATATATATATATTATATATATATATATATAATAGTTTAAAATATAGTTACAAAAAATATTTATTAGTGCTAGTTATACCTAGTAGTTGAAAGTCCTTGCGTAGATTAGCATGTAATCCAATGTTATCACTTCATAAATAAAAAACTTGTAGTGAATTAATTAAAATACAGTCCAACCTTATCTATGTTAGATTTATTCAGGCAGCATCGTGATTTGTGAGACATTATGATAAGTGGGCGAACGGCACAGGCAATTAGAACGCACATACAGGAATTAAATATATTAGTAATGTACGTTACGACAAAGTTAGTTCAATAGAGCTCAATAACTTGAATCTTACATTAAACTATCTTTTCCAATAATTTCGCGGATATATTTTGAATTTTAATTCCCGATGTTTCGAATGCTTAACAGCAATCATGGTCACGGGAGAAATTTTCCCGTGACCATTACTTTTGACAGAATATTCATACCATGGAAAGTTAAAAGTTTATAAGATTTAAGTAAAATAATATATAAAGTTATAGCTATTTTAGTAAAGTATGGAAAAAATACGCTTAAGGCGTCACTCTTAATATTTTAGTATAATGAAGTTGAAACAGCAACAAATAGTTTTCCTAACGCTATAGATACTCTCTTGTTAAATGCAACTTAAAGATATAATATTAGCGTAATATAATATTTTGCTCTACGTATTTTATTGGGCAATTTAGACAGAGACCAGGATCAGACTCAATCCTTTTCTACATTCTGCATTCATAACAGATGATGCATTCCATACAAAATTTTCAAAACGAATCACTTTTTAAGCAAACTATTTTATATTGGCAGTGATAATGAACCTAAGCATTAAAGGATATACATACATTGAAGGTGCTTTACTTTGCAAAAAAAACGATATCGCCAATGCTGCATATTTGAATAAAAATATTATAACACAATATTTAGGTAAATAAAAGACCCGAAAAGTAAATTAAAAACTTTTTCATTTTTTGTTTATTTACTTATCGATTATTATTTCCAGGGCACTGTGTGTGTGAAATAATTAAAGTAGTAGTTTTTTTTCTTGTATTCTAATGTCAATACAAAATTTATTGTGTAATCGAAATTTATTTTAAAATATATCCAAAAATAACATTAATAATTGAATTAATAGTATAAAAAATGTTTTAAGACACAACAAAATCGAAAGTGCATAATATTTAACACCATTCAGACAAAGAAAGACAATAGCATTCCCAAGGAGGGTTGACGTCAGGCAGGCGGCCGGTCGTAAAACTTTTGCCAAATCCTATCAGCAGTACACTGAAGATGTACTGCGCCGACCCCAAGTGATTTGGGAAATGGGCAGGGAGAAGAAGAAGAAGAAGTTTTTTCTTGTATTCTGCCCATTTTTTAACGTCCCACTGCTGGGCACGGGCCTCCCTTCAGTACGAGGGGGTTCAGGCTATAGTCCACCACGCTGGCCAAGTACGGGTAGGCGGACTTCACATGTCTTTCGAAAACTTGCTAGGTTCTCTCAGACATGCAGGTTTCCTCACAATGTTTTCCTTCACCGTTAAGACAAGTGGTAATCATGTTGGAAATGATTCGCACATAAAAATATCAGAGGTGGGAGACCCTAGATTTGAACCCGCTTCACTCGGTCTCCCAAGCGAGCGCGTTACCACTGGACCTTCTTAGTTGGTTGTAATTTTAGTTGCTTAACATACTATTTAACGCCTTGCTTCGTAACTTAAACTAACTTACTGAAACTGAAACTAGCTTTAAAATAAAAGAATTAAAAAATGAGGTTTCAACTTGATAAACTTCGTAATATGCAGGATAATTAAGATTGAAATATATGGGGTACAGATTTTATATTTACAAAAAAAACTATATTTTTTAAGCACAATTTCTTTAAAAACTTCGTAATTTTTTCCCACTTATTAAATCAAATTGCTGCCCTACCAATTATATTTTAAGTTTATAGTTGAAAAAAAAACGGTAACACGCATATTTTCTAGAAACTATATTATAACATGATGTAATACTTACTTATAATCCCATTGCAATTAAAATTGTTTTAAACCAGTAGTTGCCTTTTTCATACACGCAGGTGAACAATCACACAAAAAATATGATTAACATTATATATTATCTATTATTAAAAAAGTACATTATAGTAAAATAAATTAGAGATAATAGAACAGCTTGCTATTGCTTCGTATTATCATTCTGTCAATAATGACAGCGGTGTCCTGTCGATAGGAGTTAGCGTGTGCGCACGCGGTGACGGCGGCCCTATATATGGCTGACTGGCAATAACATATAAAATAACTTATGATTTATCCAAGAAGTATAACTTAAATTAACTGTTTTTATAATAACAAAGAGGATTTGTGACGTAAATTATAAATATTATACTAGATTTTTTTTTTAATTTTAGGTAGTGCATAGCTATCCATACATACCCCTTGCTATAGCGAAGCACTATTTGTTATGATTAAATTACAGGAGACATCCCTATAATAATTACATTTAACAAAATTTATTATTGGAGGGCTACACATCTCTTCCAAAAACACAGACACATATAGGTTTCCATATGATGTTTTTTTTACTGTAACAGCAAATGGTAATTATGCTGAAGATGAATCGCACAGGAAATTTCATGTTCTAGACCCGGACCGTTTGAACTGGCTTTGCTTGATTTTTCTAGCGAACACGTTACCTATAGTCTACCATTGCTATTAATTAAATAAACAGGTCATTCACACAATATACTTGAACTAAAATTATTATAATCTAAATTCCGAACAAAGATTACGATATCCGTTAAAAAACAAAAGGCATTTATAGAATGAAAGTAACAATAAATGTATTTGAATGTACAATACAATCCGATAGTCTGATTTCTCAACGCAATTAAGCGGCCGATAAGCTAGTAATTACGTATGCTAATCGTGCACTTAATACTTCTCAGTTATGCGCCCCTGGTACCTCAGGCTGGTTGCTATTAATTATATTATAATTATATATAGAATTATCCGTTAAATTATAGGTACTGGGTTTCATCTTCCAAGTTTTATGGGGGGAATAACGGTAAATATATTGCTACTCGTGACTTCATCAACCTAGTTGACAAGTAAACGTTTTGACATATTAATTTTTTAAATAGTTTGTGTTGGTATATGATTTATGCCTATTACAAAAGAAATATGAAGAACGAATTGAAAAAGAAATATTATTTTTATATTTATATTTTTAATGTGTTGCAGTTAAAATACACTTACAAGATTAAAGGCAAAAATCTCCTCCATGATCTTAAGCATAGGTGAAAAATAATATTTAACAATCTAAATGAAGGGAAATAAATATTTAGTATTTTATCTATATATTATAATTTATACTGAAAATGTGATTAGCGCCAGTCTAGAATTCAATGTTACCTTGAAAATATATTCTTTTTAATTTTTTCAATTAAAATATCAATTAAAAAATTCATAGCAACACAGTTCAAAATGGCGTATCAAAATAAACGATCAATATAAACTATTACTTCATAGTAATTATTGTCATTTGAAGTAAGTATTGGTTTGTAAAATTTATTGCACGGTGGTAAAGAATCAACTAGTAGTTCAAATTAGAAGAACCAAATGAGTTTTGTTTTTTCTTCAACATGGCTATTAATAAATTAATAATATACCACACATCTGTTAAAGCGACGTACAATTTACGATCTATAAGACTTTACTTGAGACATCCATAGTTTATTATTGCGTCGGTGTCGATACAAAAATATACTTAATGCACGTTATAGAAAATTTATTCGCAATATCATTAAGTATGTTAATAGCTAAGTTAATATACGTGTTCGGAGATAATTCCTCTCTGTTGCAGATGTTAATTATTTTATTCCGATAACACCGCTACTTAAGCCACGATAACATAGCTTTGCAAACTATAATCGATTATCTGAATTAGAATATGAAAATAGATATATTTAGTCTTTTATATTCTAATTTAGTTGATATTATAATTTATTATGAAAAAATAATTTAGTACTATTATTGCCACGAAAAATTAATTTTCAATCTAGAAAAAAAAATATAAAAAATTCATAAAATATTGAAATGAATAAAAACATACAAAGCAATCGAGGATTAAATCAAAATATTAAATCTTAAATACAAAAATCACTTTAAATTGCCTACCAAATTGGCATTTATAATAAATATTTATTAAAAAAGCCTCCATAGTGCTCTCAAAACAGTGTACAGATCAATTTCCATTCAATATTGTCACACAAAATTGTACGGAGGAAGTTCGAAACTATCCGATATCCATTAAAAATTAAACGTTATATCGTATTAATACACCTCTGAGCAACGATCAGCCGCGGCTGAAAATAAATTGAACATCAAAATATACACCAATACAATGGATCTATTGGAGAATTTGGTAATAACCATTTTTGCAAATACAAATAAGTAATGACAAAAACAAATAGAATTCAACTGCCTAATTTTCAGAGAACCAAATTCCAGAAAAGTAAAGGGACTATTAACAAATATTGATTTAAGTACTTCTAAACATAATTTACTTGAAATTACAATAACCTTAAAATTGAACAAACCTCAAAATTGCTTACATTAGTCTCAAATGTAGAGCAAGGAAATGATATTATTAATACTTACGTTTTAACGTTTAGTATAGATTTTTCAGAGATGAGATATTTTCCCGCAGTAAAAAGTATTGAACTGGATAACCAGCTATCATATCAAATTTCATCAAAATCCCTCCAGTAGTTTTCCCGTGCTGCGGTAACAGACAGACAGACAGATAAAAATTCTAAAAACTATAGATTTGTCCTCTATATCGATAATAAGATTTCAGTAAGATTTTCCTAAAAATATTTAATGTATGTAGCAAAAATAAAATAAGTAAATATTTTGGATTAAATTCTAGTAGAAGTCTTGATTTGAATTTTTGAACTATTTATGTACTTTTCAATTATTAATTATTCCGGAGCTCATTATTTTTTAAATTATAAATTTTCTAAACATCACGTTTACTATTTTTTACATTTATTATTTGTTTACGCGTAGTAAAAGTAAAAAAAAAAAACAAAACAAAAAGCAAACGTCACTGATTTTTGTGCCTAATCTTGTCAAATGATTGGAGGTAATACTTTCTGAGATTTACGCAAAAATTTGACATTTTAAATAAAACTATCTTTTCGGATTTTTTCGCCATATTTAATTATAATACTTATAAAAAAATCAAATGTTTAAAATTAAAATCAACAAATATTGTAAGGTACTTTGGCGCCATTCTTGAGTTTTTGAAATCATTTTGTAAAATTGTGGGTAGGCACTGTCCGTAAAGAGTATGTAATGACATTTGAAACCTCTAAAACCTTAGTATCTCTCCCGTGAACATGATTGCTGTAAAGCATTCGAAACGTCGCGTCTTGAACCAAAAATCAAGGGAAATCTGCGAAAATAACCGAAAAGATTATTTAATTGGGGGTAACATAAAACATTAAACAAAGCGAATGTAAACTAACACAAAGTATACATTAGCAAAGCAAAATTGAACCAGCTACCCCATTCTGTAGCACACGCGTTTGTAAATTCGCGTATAAATTCATTACCGTAGGGTTAGTAAGTGACAACCTGATGAACACTGGAAACGCATCGAATGCATTGACTCTAGTCCAAAGAATTCATTAGCGAGACCATGCCGTATAGCGTTTATTTTCGAGCCATTTGCATTTTTATACAATTTTGACAAGTCTAAAGGAAATATTTAAGTAATAATTTTTGATATTTAAATTTCCAATAATAACTAAAATGTACCTTTATTGTTTACTTTCTTAATTAAACTTCTTTTTATTTAAAGTGTACGTATATTAAACATTTATTGTACTTTTTAAATTTCATAACTTCTATGTATGTATGTATGTATGAGCATAGAAAATCTTTATTAAAACAGGTATTAATTATAAGTATTGTTAAAAATTGAATTAGGTTTATAAATTATAATGCTTAATTTTAAAATATTTTTATTTAAATAATGACTATATGGAATTCACTAATGTTTTGTTTCTAACGTGATATAGACATAAGTTAATTTCATTTAGATTTTAACACTTAGTTTTTTAAGGCGATACTTTTATGACACGAGTTATTTAATCGAACTCATTAGTTACTTTCTTATTTATTTGTTTATCAATAAATTAACATTTAAAATATATGTCACTGTATGATGACTGTATGATGTACCTACACAGTTTAAATAAAATATGTTTTTACAAATTATGGGAACAAGAATTCCTGTTACTTACAGACTATCATTTTAGGTATCAAAAGAACATATCCTTTATCAAAAGATCATAGCCTTTGTATCTATTTAGGACGTAAAAAAATCATGTAAAGCTAATAATTGCTATGTAAAACAAGGATAGCTTCTGACAAAGATTGCCATTAGTATGACGACAAATTAAAAAAAATAAAACGAATAATCGGCATAATTAATAATCATAATTAAGAATCCTTGCCAAAATTCCACACATGACATGACTTATAGGTATAGTAAATATTACGTGCACACTTGTTCTGTGCATACAATTAACTATCATAAGTATATCGTCGTTGCGAAGTTAAGACCTCCTATGTGTCACTTTTGGCAAAATTACTTTTTTAGGCTTACCGATTTTACATTTTAATGCGCTGTCGAATGCAAAAACTTTCATGTGAATATGGCGTTTCAATCGTCAGTTATTTACTAAATTCAAAATCTTGAATGTGCTTGCTAATTAAAAGTTGGTTCTTAAAATATCTTATGTGTATGTATGTGTGTCGTCGCTGGACTTTCGAGGAAAATTTAATTGATCAAACTGCAGAAAACACTTTACCAAGATCAAATATTATTGTTAGGCCAGGAAGGCACGTTGAATTGACAAGAACTGTTAAAACATGGTTGGATCTTTTACTAAAAGTACCAAGTCGTTCTAGCTCAAAAAAAAATTATGTTGAATAGACTTTTCGATCTGAACTCCACATGCATCAAGTTTTTAAGGAGTGGTGTATTGAAAACCACTACAAAGCTGCCTCTAGAAGGACATTTTCAAAGATACTGACAAACGAAAATATCAGCATTCATCTTTCGCGCAAAGACCAGTGTGACACGTGTTGCAGTTATAAAATGGGTAACATATCGAAAGAAGAATACGAAAGCCATATTGCAAAGAAAACTGAAGCCCGTGAAGCCAAAAAGAATGTCATAGAAAGTGCAAAGGAAAAGGATGTGGTTATAACTGTCGACGTTCAAAGTGTTTTGCTCGCTCCAAAGCTATGGCTAGTGCTTTATACTACAAATTAAAACTACAATGCCATAACTTTACGGCATATAACGTGCTATCCAAAGATGTGAAAATTTACTTTTGGCACGAATGAAACGAAATGGTAATGTAGTTACATTTTGTTTAATGATGATGTTCTCCTGACCGATTCCGGCCATGGCGGCCAATCTCATTGAGACTAGCCAACTGCGCAGGAGATATTATAGTGTACAAGTGTACGCGCAGACATAAGTGCACTCTCTATTCCTGTCACTCTCATACTCCGGTGGGACGACTGCTTGACACGACCGGTGAGAGTTAAGGCGCAGGACCGATGGCTCTACGTGCTCTCCGAGGCACGGGGGTGAAACACCGCCAACTTCCCAACTCCGGGCTGTTACTGAGGCTTACTTTTATACAGAAAGACTCAATAACTAAACTTGGCCCGATCCGGGACTCGAACCCAGGACCTCTGGGTGTGCATCCGTACATGCTAGCCACTACACCACCGAGGCAGTTAATAGACTACTGTCTACGGATGTCTGTTGATGATGAAACCAAATTTCGTCTAGTGCCCTAAGCGATTTGGCGCAAAGGAGGCAAATTTGTATTGAACAACTTTATCTGGAAAAAGGGCACACTATGATGGAGGTAGATAGTGTTCACTCCACTATTGAGCAATACATAAAACCGCCAATATTCGCTTCCAGTGATTACATCGCACGAATGAGACAAGCTCGACCTCAAAAGCCCTATGATATCAAATCTGTTAACTTTGATTTCTTTCTTAATTTCGAAGAGATGGAATCGAACTTAAAATCCATACGGCCTGGAACAAAGAAGGGAGATCCAGTCGTGGTGGACATTAGGGGTCTTAAATATTTATCCGATGGATCCATATTTTATAGGTTAAGACATGTCGATGAGTGGTCGGTACTTCCACAGCGTAGAAACAACCAAAGAAATGATTTTATATCTTCAAGGGGACTGTATAAATCTCCAATAAAAATTACTGATAGCGAGTATAAACATTTGCAGGAACTCAAAATGGTAATAGATCAGGATTACCATCCATTTTATAATGCGTTACCATTCAATTCCCTTAGGTGCCCCTAATGCATAATTACATAGTTAAATTCAAAAGTAATGGTAGTTTGATTTGTAACTTTTTTATTCTAACTTGTGGTTCAATTATTACATAATGTCTTAAGATGTGTATTCAGAGAAATATATTTGTTTTTGCTATAAAATAAATAGTTTTTTAATTCAATAATTGTAAGCATTTTGTTTCAAGAGCAATGATGTGATACATAAAGCGCATGCAAATTATCTTATGTGTTAACTGAACTTGTTTTTATTTTTTTTCACTAAGATACTACTTTTCATTTCATGTAATAATATCACAGTAAAAAGCAGAAAAACATGTAGCTGATATTTATATTTTTTGTTGTAGTTGGTTTCACTATATTTTTTTCAGTAGACGGTTTTTGTCGATTATCTCATAAAATTGTTTTTTACACATAAGAGGTTTCAAAGTCGCAACGACGATATTTAAAATTTCACTGTATTTTCTTATCTACTATCGAAACCTCCAAACAAACACAAGTCGTGCAAACAATTCTTTTTAAACCGTCGCCTGTCGGAGGCTATTAAAACATGCAGTCATAAAGGGTAGTGGTCATCAACCGCAAAAAACTATCGGCAGAATAGAAAAAAAATGGGAAAAATGTTGTGTACTCAAAAAGAGCGCAGATTGTCGCGGTTTGGAACCCTGTACACGTTATTAATTCTTGGGCAGCTCGCCCGCCCGACCGCATCGGACAATTGAAAAATAAAATAACAATCATTCATTTATACATGATCATGCTTATGTTTTGATTGTAGTTTCATTGGTTTATTTGTAAATGGCATTTTTAAATATTTTGCTAATATTTAAGCTTAGCTTTTAAATTTTATTTGATTTTTGTTGGCTACTTTAGTATTGTAGAAACTAAAGGTAGATAGGTTATAATTTCTAAAGTTACGATTTGTCTTAACCAAATTGGTATAAACGTACATGTACAGATTTTTATTCCGTGGTCTTTCATACGTTGTAACTTATACGTTGTTTATACTGGGCGAAAAAAAAACTTTCTTTATAAATCTCTCTAACATACACTTACAAATAAGTGTATCTTGTAACCAAGAAACACTATAAAAACCTCAATTACCAAGAATCAAAGTAAATCTGCGAAAAGATAGTTTTATCAAAATGTCAAATATTCGAATAGCGAAAGTATTACGAACATTATAAAAATAACAATAATTTTTTTTTAATAATTTTCAAATAAATGATAAAACAAATGACCATAACCATGATTAATATGGGTAATATTAAATCAAGGTTAAAACCACTTATTTTACTGAGCACAATAATCGAACTGTCACTTATCGGTTCAAGCAACATCTGCCCCATAGCGATAAATTTTTCGCTATTTTGTCAATAATTAAGTTCAAAACCAAAAAATGTCAGCGGCATTCGGTGCAGATATTGAATGCGAAACGATTGACGCTACTTATAGCTGATTTCATAATATTCACATTAAGTGAATGTTGTTTTGTTTATTGTAATTACATAGTAGGCACTTAGTGTTGATAAGTTGTCTCATAGATAGGTCTAAATATCAATGTGCATTCAGGATATAGAAGACCTACGAACGGATATCAAGAAGATTGAAAAGATTCTTAATTATTGTCTATTATTTGTTCCTCCCTAGATAGGACACCATCAAAACTAACAAAAAAAAAACAAACTCTTTAGGCTTATATGTGAGTGTAGACTAATAACTTAGAGGATTTCTAATTTAATATTTGCTGTAAAAACCCTTAACCCATGGAGTGAAAGTGCTAAACACTTCTTAAAAGACATAACACCTCGTCTTATCGCCTCTACTGATGACAGGAAAGCTGGCTCGTTTTTCGCCAAAAGAATCGGCATTTCCATTCAGCGGCGGAATGCGGTTAACATTCTTGCCACTATTACATGACTTGTACAGTAATAATTAAGTGAACATTTGTTTTGTATATATAATTAAGGATATTTGTAATTATTAAATAAAACTATCTTTTCGGATTATTTCGCGGATTTATTTTGATTTTTAGTTCAAAATAAATCCGCGAAATAATCCGAAAAGATAGTTTTATTTAATAATGTCAAACATTCGCGTAAATCTAAGAAAGTATTATGATATTTGTAATGTCCTTTATTGTAAACTAGCGTCCCTAGTTACGTTTTAACGTTTATCTCAGTGATAAGATATTTTTCCGCAGTAACATGTATCCTATATGTTGACCCGGATAACCAGCTATCATCATACCCAATTTCATCAAAATGTGTCTAGTGTTTTTTTCGTGATGCGGTCATAGACAGACAGACATAAATTCTAAAAACTATAGATTCCGCCTCTGTATCGATAATAATGTCTATTTCAATAAGAATATCCAAAAAAAAATATTTAATGTTCGATTTTACGAAAAATATTTAATTCGGCATAGAATTTTATTATATGTATAGATAAAGTATTTATAACTATAAAAAATAAAAAAAATGGAGGTTGAATATTATTAATCCTTGTTTTCATAATATATTAAATCCCACAGGGCCATGTTAGTGAAAAGAAGATAAATTTAAACTACTGTACGAACTTTACTTCTCTAAATGCTATTAACATTGTAATTGTTAACCATTTTCTTTAACGATAATTTACTTATACCTTTCCATACATTAATATAATATCAGAACCAAACAACGCGTAGGTCGACTAAAACGGTCTCTAATGCACTGATTAGAATGAATTATTCAAGACGCGAATACACAACATGACTCGACCAGACTTGCACATAGTCTAACAGTAACTGTTTCAATACAGTCTGTTCATTAGACAAAATATAATTCAATAATGAAAGCAGTTTATATACTACTAGCCGAACCCGCGGCTTTGCTCGAGCTAAAACTACCAAAAAAAACTCTAAAATGGTAGGTTTCATACAAACTTTCATCCGCTATTTTACCCCCTTATGGGATGAATTTCTTAAAATGCTAAAACACGTATTTAATTAATTGTATTGAAGAACATTAATACCAAGTTTTAAGTAATTCTGATCATTAATACTTTTTTGGATTGTATAATGTGTTTTCCCATGGGAATTAGATAATCTCCCGCGGTAAAAAGTATTCTATATATGTACGTAAGCGTATTTCACTCCCCAGCCCTCCAACTATCTCCACACAAAAAATCACGCCAATCCGGCACTCCGTATCGACGTGAAAGAAGGATAGACAATCAAACAAACAAATAAACGCACTTTCACACATTTATAATATTAATATGGACGACGAAATCCATACTACCTAGTATGGAAGAAAATTTACTCTTAGACTCCGTTTCGATGTAAAGAAGGACAAACAAACAAACACAGTTACACATTTTTATATTTGTATGGATATATCTGGACATTAACATAGGTACAGCACCATCACCATCTAGTTCCATGGTAAGCTTATGTTATGGATAGCAGATAGATACACTACATCATGGACGAATATATATAGCTAGTACATACCTACATATTATAAATATTTATACGTATTATAATGATTTATATACGTACTATAATGATTTATATACATATGTAGATAATATTAATAAGTAATCCATAATATACTAATATTACTTATTCTAAAATTTATAATAAGAGGAGGGAATGAAAATTATGTCATGACAAGAAAGCTGAAACTTTGCCCTAGATGTAGACAAAAATCAAGTGTACCCTAGTTACATGAACGAAATGTGGCTAATTCGTTCATGCCTAGTTATTAACCTAAGTAAAATTCCTGTTTCGGACGACCAGAACCAGGGTATGTCTAGTACCCGGAGGTCGACCTGGGACAATCTCCCAGACGTTCTTGGCGTACACGGCAGTATGTCCGTTCGCTGGTAATGTACGCCACCACGCACCCCTGAATGCGTAGCTTGGGTCCCGATCCACTAGGGTTTCTTCGTTGACAGGAGACTATACTTAGAGGCGATGAAATAAAAACACAATTTTTCCTTTTTTCTCTCTTGGTTTCGGTTCTTCCTTTTCCTTTTAGTTGTTGCCTCTTCGGTGGCTGTCTTGCGACTGACTCGAATCGAGAAATGGCTCGCCTTTTATTTGGCCCGTTAATACCTTACAGAGAGCCGCGTACTTTGAGCTCATTTTTCGAGTAAAATTTCCCTAAACCGAAACCTTGAGAGTCCTTTTATTTTATGTTTTCAGTAAAACACCTTACACATATTTATTTATTTACATGCCTTACATACTATTATACAATATTAAAACATAATATTCAATATATAATAATTAATTTAAAAAGTCTTAAAACAAAAATATCTAAATTTCTAGGTTGCTACATTTTTACTATACATTTTCCCTTATAACTTTTGAACGGATAGTCTTATCGACCTAATTCTTGTTTTATTATAAGTTTTATAATAAAATCTATTATTTAAAACATAAACTATTATGCTATTGCAAGAAACAAAAAATCTCATTTTCAAGTTACGTAATTATATGCTAACATTTTACTTACGTACCTATTCCTTTCAAATTAATGTTAAATAGTCTTATATGATTCAAATAAGCAAAAAATACTCTAAACTAACCTTATTACACTAATTAGAACTTATTTTAACATAATAAATCTAATAAGAATGAGATTTCATATTTACAACAATTATTCATAATACGCTAAAATGACATTGTCCCTATATTAATACACACGTTACTCGAAGATAGGTTTTCCGTCGCCGACATTCTCCCCCTCGTGCTTTGCACCAACTCCTGGACTCGGCGACGCTCCCGGCACCAACAGCACCACTCTCGAACTGGGCCTCCGTAGAACACCTCCTCTGGTCTCGACGTCGACGACTCTGGTCCGCCCGTCTGGTCCAGGATACACATGCAGGATTCTTCCGCGTGGCCAGATGCATCTTGGTGGGCTGTGATCGACGATCAGTACGATGTCTCCGACATGCAAATCTGTGGCGCTGACTCTTCCTTTGGTCTTCCTTGGTAGTAGAGTGGGCAAATACTCTCTCAGCCAACGTTGCCAGAAGTGATCGGCAAGTCGCTGCGTAGCCTTCCAGGTGTGTCTGCCCACAAGCTCGTTGTCCTCGAAGCTGCCGATTCTTGCTGCGCCACATGATCGCCCGATGAGAAAGTGGTTCGGTGTAAGTGCTTCTTCTTCAGGGTTCTCGGAGAGGTGGGTGAGGGGCCGAGAGTTGACTATGTGCTCGGCCTCTAACAGGAGGGTATGAAGTACCTCCTCTCGTGGTTGCCTTTCGTTGAGCGTGGCGTCCAGTGCGGTTTTAATGGATCGCACCAGACGCTCCCATGCACCTCCCATGTTTGGTGCACCAGGAGGTATGAACTTCCACTGCACGCCGATCTTCTCCGCTTCCGAGATAAGGTCTTCTTGCTTCATGGTGTCTAGTGCTTCTTTGAGTTCTTTGTTGGCGCCAACGAAGTTAGTGCCATTGTCGGTGTAGATTATCTTTGGCATTCCCCTTCTCGCGGCGAATCGTCGTAGTGCCATGATCATGCTGTCAGTGGAGAGTAAAGGAGTGAGCTCAATGTGTACAGCTCGTGTTGTTAAGCATGTGAATAGAGCACCCCATCTCTTCTCATGGCGTCTTGCTACGGTGATCGTCATAGGGCCGAAGTAATCTATTCCCGTGCACGTAAATGGAGGGTTTCCGTGCATCAGCCTCTCAGCAGGTAAGTTGCCCACTGGTAGTTCTTGAGGTCTTGCCTTTCTTGTTTTGCACCACTGGCATTGATGTTGAATGGTCTTGATCGCTGACCTCAGTCCTAGCACCCAGAAGCGTTGTCTTACTTCGTTCATTACGGTCGCGTGATTCCCGTGATTGAAGCGGCAGTGAAATTCTTCTATGATGAGAAGTGTTGTCTTGTCCTTGCTGTCGAGTACGATGGGTCGTTTGTAGTCTCTGGTAACCCCTCGTATCGCGTCGATTCTTCCTTTCAGTCGCAGGAGACCTTCTTCTAGCACTACGTCGAGCCTTTTCAACTTGCTGCTGCCCTCTAATTGTTTTCCTTGCTGTGCACTCCAAGACATATGTTGATTAATGGTTATACCTAAATTCTTTACAGTTTTACTGTAAGGTATAATAACACCGTTTAAAATGACATGTGGTAGAGTGTCAAAATTAATCCTGGCTATGAGCTTGGGACTGCCTATAATTATTGTTTGAGTTTTTAAGGGATTTAATTGCAATCCAAAGGACTCACACCACATAGTTATTTTTTTAAGGTTTATATTGATGTCATTAATAGCGGTAGGTAGATCTGAAATTTTTGATTGTGTATATATTTGCAAATCATCTGCATTATATATATAATTGCTGTAGGCACCTGATGTCCTCTTTGAAGCATTTCTCTTGACTTCTTCTTAACAACAGCGTTTCAGCTTGCTCTAGTAGACTTGTTTCCAATAGTATGTATTTCCTTTCTGACGTTTTTGAAGACAGATGTCGCTTCTCAACAATTTTCTTATTCCTTTTTGTAGTTTTCCAGGTAGGATCTTCTTTGCTGGCGTGGACCTTTTCCTTTCTTCTGCAGAGTTGTATGAACTGCAGTACTCTTGCTGTAGCTCGCCAAAGTCTTTTCCACGACGAGAACTTTTCGGGATCTGGTGATGGATAGGAGCTGCCTGCAGTCGCTACGATGTCCGCTGCCTTTTCTTCGCCAGTGGTTTCTTTCTTGAATGTTCTTGCCGCAGGCCAGTGAACTTCATCTCTTCTTAGAAACCCTGGCCGGTGTACCATCGGTGTTGGCAGTCGAAGTGTTCTGGTATGTCACGTGTTGCATCATCTGCAGGGTTCTGCGCCGTCGGTACCCATCTCCAGTCCTGTGGTTTTGTGAGATCTTCTATCTCCGCCAAGCGATGAGCCACGAATGTCTTGAAGGTTCTCGGGTCCGTCTTGATCCATGATAGCACGATACTGGAGTCTGTCCAAAACGTCTTCTTTTCTATTTTCAGATCCATTTCTTCCTCGACCGAGTGTGCCAATCTGCTTCCTAGGAGGGCCGCTTGCAGCTCGAGTCTCGGGATTGACACCGGCTTCAACGGAGCGACTCTTACTTTTGCTGCTACTAAGCTGACGTCATAAGTCCCATTTTGATTTTCAGTTCTCCAATATACCGTAGCTGCATACGCCATTTCGCTTGCATCCGTGAACGTGTGCAGCTCCCCCTCGGTGCGACGTGGTGCCAGACATCTCGGGATCTGAAGGTCTTGGAGCAGCTTCATCTTCTCCAGGTAAGTCTTCCATGACTCGTACTCCTTTTCTTCTATCTCTTCATCCCAACCGACGCCACTTCGCCATATGTTCTGGAGCAGCCTTTTGCCTTGGATGAGAATTGGTGATGCTAGCCCTAGTGGATCGAAGGTCGACATCACGGCGCTGGTGACTTCTCTCTTCGTAGGTACCTTGAGTCCTTGTGCCACTTCATCTGGCGTGTTCCGAAGGTTCGCCCTAAAGCCTATGGAGTCCCTTTCTGTAAACCAGCGTAGTCCCAGTGTCTTCTCTTCCTTCTCACCAAGGTCCACCTCTGTCTTCTCAACTGACTCAGTCTTCACGTCTTGCAGCAGGTCGGAGTGGTTTGACGCCCATCCTCGGAGTTCGAAGCCCGCCTTTTTGTGAATGAAGTCCACCTGCGCTGTAATTCTCTTGAAGTCCTCTTCTGAATGGAAGCTGTGCAGGTAGTCATCCATGTAATGGTTCAGCTCGATTGCCTATGCTGCCTCTGGGTACTGCTTCTTGTAGTCCGCCGCGTTCCGGTTCTTCACGTAGATCGCTGTGCTAGGAGATGGTGTCGCGCCGAAGATGACTGATGTCATTCTGTACTCCTTCGGTGCTACGTCACAACGATCCCCTCGCCACAGGAACTTCAAGCTGTTTCTATCTTCTGGCCGGATGCGAACTTGCAGGAACATTTCCTTTATGTCGGCTGCCACTGCAAACGGGCCTTGCCGGAACCTCAGTAATACCCCGAAGAGCGATTGCAGTAGGTCTGGTCCCGGTAGTAAAGCGTCGTTGAGGCTTCTCCCTTTAGACTTGGCTGCAGCGTCGAAGACGATCCTTATTTTCTTCTTCAATGGATGTACCACGGAGAAATGAGGGAGGTACCATGTCTTCTTTGAATCTTCTTGTCCACCAGGTGCTTCTTCTGCATACTTGCTGTCGATTAGATGCTGGATCTGCTTATTGTATTCTGCCTTCAGCTGAGGGTCTTTGTCTATCTTCTTTTCAATGTTGAACAATCGGTTCGTGTAGCTTTCAGGCATCTGTTCATCTTCATTTTTCCATAGAAGTCCAGATTCAAATCGACCATCTTCTAGTCTTCTGCAGGTCTTCTCTAGGATGGTGAGTGCTCTTCCTTCTGAATCCGTAGTGGGTCTTCTTGGTAGTACTCCAAGTGCTTCGATTGCGAAGTGATCCTTGATGGCTTGATGCATCTCTTCTTCTGGCGTGCTGACATGTAGACACGTGTTTAAGAAGTGCACCACTTTCGCGCCTCCAGTGTCTGACCCGTGGAGCACCCATCCAAGTCCTGTTCTTGAAGCGACTGGTTGTCCTGGTTTCCCTCTTCTTACTTCTTGAGTCACGATTAGCTCCCAGTTGTCTTGACCGATGAGCAGCTGTGGTGACTCCCCCTTATAATATAGAGAGCCAGCAATCTTCTTCAAGTTTTGACACTCTTCTATCCTTTTCTTTTCTAGGAACTGCGGTGCAAGCTTCAACTCGTCGATGGTCCGGACTCTTCTCAAGGTCTTCTTGGTCTTCTGATGAATCCCCTTCACCGTAAGGTCCAGCATCTGAGAGTCTTCCTTCCTTATCAGCCTGCCTCCAACAGTCTCGATGACCAGTTCCTCCTTTCTTCCTTGAGCGCCGATTTCTTCTGCTACCTTCTGGTCTAGCAGCGACACTGTTGACCCTTCATCCATGAGGGCCAATATCTTCTTTGATCCTTTTGACCCGAAGATTTCTATCGGAATTATCTTCAGGTATGCCCTTGCGTTGTTGACCGCATTCACCGATGCCATGATGCTCACCACTTCTTGTGGTTTGTTCTTCTGTTCTTCCGAGGAACTTTTCTCTGTCTCGACGTGCAGCAGATGATGATGCCACCTCTTGCATTCCTTGCACGACGGCTTCTTGCAGCTCTCCTTCCGATGTGTCCCTTGTAAACACTTGAAGCAAACGCGGCTTTTCTTCACTATTGCCCATCGATCTTGCACAGACGCCTTCAGGAACTTCTGACACCCGACGAGGAAGTGTTCACCCTCACACATGGGGCAAGTCTTCTCTGATCTTGAAACCTTTTCTTTGAAGTCCTTTTCCTTAGTTGAATGCGTTGCTTGTCGATGAGTCCGTCTGAACCCGCTCTTCTCTTCTGTTGATGCATAGGCTCCACACTTGTCTGCTTCTCTGTTCAGGAACTTGGACACCAGTGTTAGGTCGGAGAACTCGCCTTCTTCTGTTGTTTCAATGAAGTCGTACCATCGGAACTTGAGGATCGTAGGCATCTTCTCAATAATTTGTTTCACCATCTCAGGTGAATGCAGGTACTGTGGTTTCTTCAATCCTTTTATTGCCGCTACGCTGTTGCTGATCTGGCTCGCGAAGAGGCATATGTCCCTTGGGTTTTCAGAAATCTTCGGCAACGTTTTGACCTTGTCCAACTCTGCCAGCACCAGTGCATCTGGTCTTCCATATCTTCTTCTGAGGGCTTGAATCACTTCCATCGGAGAGGCTTCGGAGTACAGCAGACTCTTGATAGCTTCTCTTGCGTTGCCCTTCAGTGCTCTTCTTAGCCGAGCCATATTCTGGACGTTGTTGAACATCGGTGCTGTATCTTCATAGACAACCTTGAAGGCCATCCACTCGCTGCTGTTGCCGTCGAAGTAGGGTAACTCGTGAATGTAGGTTGGCTGTCTTGCTGGTCCTCGCGTGGTAAGAGCTTCCTTCAATGCTGCCGTCAGTGCTTGAATTTCAATCGTAGCTCCTCTCGTTGAGGAGTTCTCTTCAGGCTTCATCTTCTGAGGCTCTTCCAAGGGGTGTGGACCTCGCATCTCTGGTTGAACTTTGTTGCCATCCTCCAGCACAGACGTCTCGATCCAGTTCTGCACCTGTGCTGTTCTGTCTTCCAGGTCTTCATCCACGGAGTCCTCTTCTTCACACTGTGCCATCTCCAATCTGACACGGGCTAGCTTAGTTTCAGCCTGTGCTTGCTTCAACTCCAGGCGTGCCAACTCTTCCTTTGCTTCTAGCTCGCGTCTTCTGGCCGAGGAACTCGTGGTCTTCGTGGACCTGGCGCGACGACTGACCCCCATCGGTTTCAGGGTCTTGGAGGAGCCTTGAACATCCTTTCCAGGTACATCTTCTTGGCTCTTCCTGGTCATCCTCTGTGCAGCATCTTCTTTGTTGCCTTCCATAGACGCCGCCGTAGTTGCAGTCGTAACCGTAGTCTCCGTCACTGTGGTGCCCTCCGTGGTCGTGGTACCCGAAGAAGTGTTCGATGTAGTTGCAGTTCCCGATGACGCCGACGCTGACGTGACCCTTTCTGATCCCGACGTTCCATCTGTCGCGTCCCTATCTGAAGGACGGGACCCGGGACGTGAGGGGGCATCCTTCTGCGACCTGGTTACCGGCATCTTGAACGCAATCTTCTGTTTCTTCTGAACTTCTTCTAGCAGGGATCCGGCTGGAAGGACCAACTGTTTCGGACGACCAGAACCAGGGTATGTCTAGTACCCGGAGGTCAACCTGGGACAATCTCCCAGACGTTCTTGGCGTACACGGCAGTATGTCCGTTCGCTGGTAATGTACGCCACCACGCACCCCTGAATGCGTAGCTTGGGTCCCGATCCACTAGGGTTTCTTCGTTGACAGGAGACTATACTTAGAGGCGATGAAATAAAAACACAATTTTTCCTTTTTTCTCTCTTGGTTTCGGTTCTTCCTTTTCCTTTTAGTTGTTGCCTCTTCGGTGGCTGTCTTGCGACTGACTCGAATCGAGAAATGGCTCGCCTTTTATTTGGCCCGTTAATACCTTACAGAGAGCCGCGTACTTTGAGCTCATTTTTCGAGTAAAATTTCCCTAAACCGAAACCTTGAGAGTCCTTTTATTTTATGTTTTCAGTAAAACACCTTACACATATTTATTTATTTACATGCCTTACATACTATTATACAATATTAAAACATAATATTCAATATATAATAATTAATTTAAAAAGTCTTAAAACAAAAATATCTAAATTTCTAGGTTGCTACATTTTTACTATACATTTTCCCTTATAACTTTTGAACGGATAGTCTTATCGACCTAATTCTTGTTTTATTATAAGTTTTATAATAAAATCTATTATTTAAAACATAAACTATTATGCTATTGCAAGAAACAAAAAATCTCATTTTCAAGTTACGTAATTATATGCTAACATTTTACTTACGTACCTATTCCTTTCAAATTAATGTTAAATAGTCTTATATGATTCAAATAAGCAAAAAATACTCTAAACTAACCTTATTACACTAATTAGAACTTATTTTAACATAATAAATCTAATAAGAATGAGATTTCATATTTACAACAATTATTCATAATACGCTAAAATGACATTGTCCCTATATTAATACACACGTTACTCGAAGATAGGTTTTCCGTCGCCGACAATTCCTTATTTATATATTTGTTCCGTTCAAAATGAATATGACACTTTTGGTCATATTAATAGCTAAATGAAATTCTTACTAATAATCACAGACTAAAAATAAAAAAATCTGTAACCTTTATATTATCTTAATCTTCAAGACTCTCGACATGCGTAGAGTTAAATTAGTAAATATTACATTCTGGTAGTATTCAAGTAAAGCTCTAACATGAAAAGAAGAAGTTATAAGGATCTCCTTTTCTCTACTCATTAAGAAACATGTTACTGATATGAAGAATGAAAAATAAAAAATGAGGATGAAAGCCAAATAGTTAAGTAATATAGTTAAATATTTTTTTACTTAACTAAGTCAAAGTTCATCTCATTAAACAAAACAAACATACTTTATTATGTATTCAGTCCTTGTTAACGTCCCACTGCTAGGTAGGGCCGCTCTACAGTTGGAGGGGGTCTATGGTCCACCACGCTGGACATGTGCGAGTTGGCGGACTGCACATGTCTCTCGAAAACTTTTGGGGCTCTCTCAGACATGCAGGTTTCCTCACGATGTTTTCCTTCACCGTCAAACAGGTGATAATCCTGTTGGAAATGATTAGCACATGAAACAATCAGAGGTTTATTATGAACGAGAGACTCACCCTCGCTTCGCTCAGGTTCGTCCCTAGGTATGTTTTAAATATAAACAGATATAGTATGTTATCCTTAAGAGATAGACATATGCCATCGCGGACTTTCCTGTAGACCTGTATAAGGTACACAATTCCACCATACATTATTTTGTTATATCTCAAAGGGTTTAGGCAGCGTTTTTGTTGAAAGCTCCCAGACGGCTTAATTTTTTCTGAAGCCTCCAACAAATATCGTTATATTTTAACCAATGTATATAAAAACTTAACAAATTATATACTAAAACCTTCCTCTTGAATCACTCTATCTTAATCTTTATCTTTTTTTTCTATTAAAAAAACCTGCATCAAAATCGGTTGCGTAGTTTTAAAGATCTAAGGATACATAGAGACAAACAGACAGCGGGAAGCGACTTTGTTTTATACTATGTAGTGATTCAACCAACCTCCTAATTCAGCTCATTAAAAAAAGCTAATATTAAAATGACCAAAAATGATTGAGCTGGTGTATTGTTATAAGCTATGTATCCTTTTACCTTATATAAATAAGCGCTTATTAGGCCTACTTTGAATTACAATATTAGCTAATTTACTGGCCACGTAATACTGTTACTATTACCCGGGAAATCAATTATATTTCACTTAGTAAATGCTATTACATTCTGTAATCTAGCAGTTATTTGATCTACTTTTACTACAAACCTACAAGATATACTTAATCAATATATACCATACTTAATCAATATTTCAGCTTCTATGATAAAATTATATTCATACTAATGTATGTGAAAGTAACACTGTCTGCTTGTTACATTTACACACGTCTTAATTTGCTGTACAGATATCTTCTTTGCATTAGTTCTTAGCAATTATTATAGAAGCTCCTATGTTTTTAATCGTTTATTAATACACCTCCAATAAATAATATACCTATAATATACCATACTTAATCATAATCTGGCCGATGCGTTTAAATGTTGGGAAATGCATTTACGTATACCACCTGTATACATACTGGCTATATGGGACTCACCGGCTAGGGAACCCAGTACTAAAATCCAACAGAAACTCCCCGGTCTTAAAGGGGCATTTAAGTCCTGCCTCAACTCATACTTATTCGTCCGTTTCAAGGCCTATTTAATTGTCCCTTACAAAACTATCATACTATTTTAAAAATATCTTCAAAGTAAAAATATTTTCGAATAACTTTGTATTATTGTCCACTCACCTTTTAAGTAGTTAAACCATTGATCAGTTAGCGGTACAATAACTATCAAATATTATTTAAATAATCTAATAAATAAAGTTCACAAACAGCGAAATAAATAAATCACGCTTCGTCAATTTCTTTGTTTTGAAATCAGATGATATTTACGTGAATATTGTTACTGAGTAAATGTTGCAAAAATATAGAAAACAAAAATCTAACTAAAAATACTACTAAAAAATAACTAACTAAAAAACTACTCGGTTCCTAGTGCCGTAAATATAATTTGTCCCATTCTGAACTTGTCCCTTTCATAGCATTTTCCCCTTATAATATATAAGCACATAAATTATTTATCTAGTTACTGCATTTATTTAGGTTCAGATTTTAATGATATCAATTTCCGAAATACCTACGAATTTATTTTACCATCACCTCCAGAATTTTTAATGCTACTTAAAATTAGTTAATTTTAAATTTTGCATAAAAGAGTTTAATAAAGTAGTAAAGTTCCGCTGTTCCTTTCAGCAGTTCTTCTCAAGACTGAGGCATTTTTCTCTGAACTACTGGTAGAGTTGTTGAGAAACAACATTTGTATTTCAAAACACCTACCAAGATAGAATAACTAATTTTTGACTACTACATAATATAAAAAGGCAGAAAAGCTCACAAAGAGCATTCCAATGCATTTTCTTAATCTCAAATCGTATACTCGAGACAAAGCTTCATAAATAATAGAATAGACAAAAAACCGATCGTGACTTATTCATACGTCGCAAACAAGCCCTCTGTCAAGCAAATCTGTCACTTATTGTATCTGGAGGGCCGCTTTCGCTACATTAACATTTTATTAACATTTCCCGTGCGTCATTAGGGTTGAAATTTGAATATCTTTGGATCGGAAATGCACAAATTAAGCGAGTGATCTGTTACCGTCTGTAATGAGCTGAAAGGTTCGTAATGACGAGGACAACAAAACAACACTTGCTTACCTCAGACCGGGTAACGAAGGCTGGCTTAGTGTGGAAGAGGATTTTTGTTAAGAAGATTGATAGGTAGTGATTTTCTTAATGCAAATTAAAAATAATAATTGTTAAACTTTTTTTTATTCTTATTGTAAAACCAATAATGAGGCTTCGATATTTTAATTTTTTTATATACCTAGGTATATGTAAGGAAAATATATAATAATTTTGTTCTTTAAAAGTTATTATGATTAATAAAAAAATAAAAGATCGTTAAGCTAGTTTCCTTATAACATTTATTTATTACTCATTTAAAAAAAAACAACAAAAGTCTAAACACTACGAAGATATTATATTATATAAAATATCTCCATCCCAATGAGTAGTTATGGTATAATAAGATATATGATATCCACATAACGTAGCCAGCAATACTTATTAATAAGGAACGGTAGCTCGCACACAGACGGCGGCGTGGACACGGCGAACGACATTTGTAATGATACTAAATAGTTGCGCGCGGTAGGTGCCCCGTAAACGAGTAATGCGTCCACTTCTTGGGATGGTGTTATATAATATTTGATAATTTGACACGCTTTTATATTAGCTATATGTATTTATAACTAGCGACTCACCCTCGCTCTGCTCGGGTTCGTCCCTAGTTGCATTTTAATGTTTAGTATAGATTTCTCAGAGATAAGATGTTCCCGGATAACCATCTATTAGGTATCATACCAAATTTCATCATAATCTGTACAGTGGTTTTCTCGTAATGCTTTCCCAGACAGACAGACAAAAATTCTAAAAACTATAGATTTGGCCTTTATATCTATAATAATGACTATTTAAGTAAGATTTTTCAAAAAATATTTAATGAACACATTCGAGTCCGTTAGAATTTTATTATATTACTAGCATTGCCCGCGGCTCCGCCCGCGTTCAGATGACCAAAACCCAAATTCTTAGGTTTTACATATTAGTATACTCTTACAATGCAGTTTTTGTATTTTTCTCAGAAATTAGATATTTTCCCGCGGTAAAAAGTATCCTATATGTTGACCCGGATAACCAGTTATCACCATACCAAATTTCATCAAAATCTCTCCAGTGCTTTTCTCGTGATGAAGTAATAGACAGACAGACAGACAGACAGACAGACAGACAGACAGACAGACAAAAATTCTAAAAACTATAGATCGGACTCTATATCGATAATAATGTCTATTTCAATTAGATTGTCCAAAAATATTTAATGTACAGATTCAACTTACTTACAATTTTATTATATGTACCTATAGATATAGACTATGTTGTCTAATGGAAGTTGATTTTAACTTGCTTCCAATTGTCGAATCGATTTGAGACTATTTACTTAGGAAAATATGTGAAATCTAATTAAATATGTGATATTGAGTTTATCTGATGATGAAGCCAAAAGACTACTAGTAAAACCTTCCAAATTGGATTGTCAAGCCCCATACATTATTATGAATAAGTACATATTAGCTAAAAAGCTTGAAGCTCTGTGCCCATTCAACATATTATCTACTATTTATGCCGGAAAAATGTACGGTTCCCTTAGGATAGAATTGTTTTTGTTTGTCTAGAGGCGAACCCGAGCGAAGCAAGGGTGAGCCACTAGTATAAGATTATTCCCTATTCCTACTACTCTCAAAAACCAATGGAACGACACTACGACACAACCGGTGAGAGTGATTTACGTACCTATTCGCGAAAGCACAGAGTGTAACACCGCCAACTTCCTAATTCCGGGCTATTGAGAATTACTCAAACAATAAAATTCAATAAGTACAAAGACTTGGCTCGACTTAGAACTTGAATAGATACAAAATCTCTGAACTAGCTAGCCTAGCTAACAACTAGACTAAAAAGTCAGGTCATGAATTCTTTTCGAAAATATTTGAAAAAAATGATAACATGTTGGTTTAAGCCATCCAGTCAATAAGTCAGAGGCACCTATCTGCGTAATGTCTCGGGGCAGCATTTACATATTTTAATGAGCAGTGCCTATCGCAGTCCGCATAGTCTAGATCATAGCTAGAGGCATTCAACATGGCTAGTTTGTTCTTCGGATGCTATTTGTCGATTATCGTGTAAGAGTTTAATTGCGTTGCCGTGTATATGAAATCGCTTTATGTACTAGTGGTCACATGTGATTTTGCCTGTAATTATTCCTATGATATTAACAGGCTTAATAAATCTATACTCGTATATACACTTATAAAATTCTCTAAAGCCAATAAAAATATAGCGAATCATATTCTAATCCAATCTGAATATTTCAGCTTATCTCTTTTGCTCACTAAAAATATACTTTCTAAATTTGATTTAAAGAGAAGATTTAAAGAGTAAGTGAGTTCATTTACAAATGTGCACAATTTGATAATTATATTATAAGACATTTAACACTACTTTCTAACATAAAGTGAAAAAGATTTCAATAAATTGCAGGACGAAAAGAGAAATTTATTAGACGTACCTATATATATCTATAGTATGTATATATATATATATATATATATATATATATATATATATATATATATAGAGGTAAAAATCAATACAAACAAAAGTCTTAATTAATAAACATGTAAACATTGTATATGAAAATTCATTAACAAACTCGCCTAATTTCCTCCACCTCCCCCACGCTGGTCAGTGGGAGTGACGAACATCACCCTGTAATGTGCTACTGTTGAATTGCAAAAATCTCATTATGCTCTAACTGTCGTTATAGGAGTAATTAACTACCACGGACATAGAAAACTGTGGAGACATCGACTATTTTTAGTTGTGTCATCCTTTTATATTTTAATGTCTAATGTTCTTTGTTTTGTGGCTTATAGGCGTGTCATTTGGGCACAATTTATTTTGCTAATGTTTTTGTATTTTAAGTACACACCAAATGTGCAATGATCTGTTTCATTAGTAGATTCGTTACCGGCCCGATAAATATTTATACTTATTTTAAATTATTCCTATAAAAGCAAACCTAGCTAAGACAAAAAAATAATACGAAATGCACTGTTCTAAATTCATTAGATATTAGAGTATCACTGTACTAGTAAGTCATTGCGTTATTTATGTTTACTATGAAATTCATTTTATTTTTGTAAAAATAAACCTAAAAAATATATGATTTTGATACCATGGTTTTATGTGAAACTAAATTAAGAGAAATCATTCAAGTATTCATACCTGACAATTAAATTTTTCAATTCAATTCAAAATTATTAATGAAAAATATAAAGTTCTGCTTGGTTACAAATATTAAAAAAAAAAACGTTTACAATATTATTCTGTAAAGCCATGTTATAATACATAAAAGTACATGACCAATAAAATCATAATAAAAAATCTAATTTTAAGGCTATTCCAAACACGTCACAGTCCGCGGGTAATTGTGTTTCATATAACGAGTTTTTTGGCGCGCACCTATCCACGGTCTGCAAGTTCATTTTTGTTATCTGTGCTTTGGGCCCTGTATAGATAAACAATACTAATAACAACCTTTTCATATTTCAATTTCATTAGAAACTTTTTTAAAACTACAATTGGATTTTTAAATATATTGTAGGTATGCGAAGAAAATAAAATTAAACATATATTTTGCTTGTTTTTAGGCTTATTTCATAGATTAGTTATAAAAACGGTTATGATATTGTTAAAAAATAGTATATAACATAATTCGTATCTATATATACATATAATAAAACTGTAGAGGTCGAATGTCTGTACATAGAAAAAAAAGCTAAAAACCGAGTCAGGGGGGTGTAAGAAGAGAAATAGAACAAATCCAGATGTTTTTGAAATTTTTTGTTTCTCTGTCTGTTTATCTGTTTGTACGGGCTAATCTCCAAAACTGTTGGACCAATTTAAATGAAATTTTGAATGGTCGTACCTTATATCCCCGGTCAACATTTTAGATACTTTTTATCTCGGAAAATTAAAAGGGGGATAGTTAAAAAACTATAGTAATTTATACAGCTCTGTACACAAAAACTACTGATTGGATTTTAATGAAACTTTACAATAATATAGTTCATTCATCAGAATAACAAATAGGCTACTTTTTATCCTGGAAAAATGCACGGTTCCCGTGGGATAGATTTGTTTTTGTTTGTTTAGAGGCGAATCCGTTGTGAGCCGCTATTATGGTATAAAGTAGGTTTAAGCTAACACTTAAGTTAGTATCTATTGCTTGCCTTGAAACGGTGTAAAAAAATTAATTTGCATCACTTTTCACTTAAAAAATAAAGTTTACATAGTTACTTAATTAATGTTTAAACGATATTTGGTACTTTAAATTTCAGTAATAAGTATATTTTTCACTAGCGAATCACCCTGGTTCCGCTCGGGTTCGTCCTTTGTTACGTTTTAACGGTTAGTATAGATTTCTCAGTAAATCAATAAAGTAATCAAGGAAGAGTAGAGGGCACTAGAGCACGTGGCAGAACGCCCATGAGGTGGACAGACCAAGTGAGGGCTGCGATGAATGTTTCCTTACACGAATGCATGAAGAAAGCGGCTGTTAGAGAGGAGTGGCGACGAGTAGTCAAGCGTGCCACGACGCTCAAGTGACGACCACGACCACTCTGCCAAGAGTGTAGCGACTTAGAAGATAGATTTCTCAGAGAAGAGATATTTTCCCGCAGTAACAAGTATCCTAAATGTTGACCCGGATAACCAGCTATCATTATAACAAATTTCGTCAAAATTTGCCCAGTAGTGTTTTGTGATGCGTTCTCAGACAAACAGATAAAGATTCTAAAAACTATAGGTTTGGCCTCTGTTTCGATAATAATGACTATATCAATAAGATTTTCCGAAAAATAATTAATGTAGGT
The DNA here is from genome assembly GCA_947093115.1 of Brenthis daphne. NCBI lineage: Eukaryota > Metazoa > Arthropoda > Insecta > Lepidoptera > Nymphalidae > Brenthis > Brenthis daphne. Next base: position 22,421,090 of record OX352479.1, on the reverse strand, counting down.
ACAGATTCGACTCAGAATTTTATTATATGTATAGATAGATATATGCTCATATGAAATATCAGTACATTAGATAATAAGCAAATACAATGTCCAGTACCTTTTCTACTCTGTTTGCCAACCGATTGTCTTTCTTTTTGTTTAGTGCTAGTTATCTATAAAAAAAAATGATTGTGGTCGAAATTCCACCCCTGGACGAACACGAGTAACAATAAAATTTAGGTATATTTATAATATGTACGTATTTAAAGTTATATATGTGTAGTGTATCAACTATCTGGTATCCATAACACAAACCTCGTAGCTCATGGAACTAGATAGTGCTGTGTGTTCATGTTCCAAAAAAAAACACACATAAATAAAACATAATTTATTGTGATAGTGTAAGGTCTATCATGTTATCCTCAAACTCATCAGACTCTTTCGACGGGCCGGGCATTTCTTCTACCACTTTCTTCTTTATATCGAGTTCTAGTTTCTTCTGTATTGGCGCTTCTGTTCTTACAAGGGGTGCTGTTGTTTTTCGACGCTTTTCTTTTGGAGCATTGTCACCACATAGCTTGATTAAGCGAGCTTTCTGAAAAAGAATTAAAAAATATTTATTTATTCATTATTATTTAATTTATTTTAAAATATTATTTATTATTCAGCACACAATATACATACCTACATGTTAAAATTATAAGAAAACAGACAGGCATACCAATTACACTGCAATGCATTGTACATAGCATTCATATAAAGAATTATTAGTATTTTTAAATAAAACTATCTTTTCGGATTATTTCGCGGATTTATTTTGATTTTTGGAAATAAATCCGCGAAATAATCCGAAAAGATAGTTTTATTTAAAAATGTCAAACATTCGCGTAAATCTAAGAAAGTATTATAGAATTATTAGTAGTTGATAAAAAATATAAAATTAACAAGATTTACAAACAGCATAATTTTAAATCAAATAAAGTAAAATAAAAATAATTCGATTTTAGTTCATTGATAATTAAAAAAATATATATATATTTAAATTACAGTTTTGGAGAAATAATATTCTAATAGTTTGTACTTAAATTTATTGAAAGAATCATGAAAAATATCTAATTCTGGTAAGGCTTTAGAAATAATATTGTATTGTGTATTAAAAAATATATTAAAACACAGCATCTGTTCTCATCATAATCATTATTTGACGACAGGTTTGGTTCAGTTTGTTGTGACCCTACTTGCTGTGCCAGCGGTCGCGGGTTCGAGTCCCGCTGGAGTCATTCGTTTGTGTGGTCAGCACGAATGTTTGTACTACAGTAGTCTCGTAGCTTACCATGGAACTAGATGGTGCTGTGTGTTAATGTTCCAACATATTTATTTATTTTATTATATAATACTGTGTTTGGTCTAGATTTGTATTGTAATTGTATCAAATAAATAAAATATTAAAGATTCTTCTGTTCTAGGTTTAACATCCGGGTCGGGTTAAGTTTAGTTATAGAGATTTTATGTAAAAAAATCTCAATAGCTGCCCAGTTAGGAAGTTGACGGTGTTTACATCCCGCGTCTCAGATACCCTGCTTTAGAAAGTTAAAATTCGATGGCCCTATTTAGAAAAATGTGAAGATCTATGAGCCACCGTACCTATTTTAGCACTTCGCAAAGGTAAAATATGAAATTTGGTTTCATTTACGTTTATTATTTCAGTTATTGCTACATTATTTGACGACACGTTTGGCTCAGTTTGTAGTGACCCTACTTGCTATGCCAGCGGTCACGGGTTTGAGTCCCGCTGGCGGCATTCATTTATGCAATGAGCACGATTGTTTGTACTCCAGTCATGGGTGTTTATATTTATAATATGTATGTATTTAAAGTGATAAGTTATATATGTATAGTGTATCAACTATCTACTATCCATAACACAAGCCTCGTAGCTTACCATGGAACTAGATGGTGCTGTGTTAATGTCCCAACATATTTATTATTTATTACATTAAAATATATTTAATTTATTTGTTATCAAGTAACGTTTAAAAACAAATTCGTCAACAATACCCGCTATTTAAAACGCAACGGCTATCACTATACTGTCAGAACTAAACGTAACAGATTAAATATAGTAAATTAATTAAAATAAACCAAATCAGGTAATACGTTAGAACCGTATATCAATTAGGCATATCATTTTAACTTGAAAATAGCACTTGCATAAATAATGCTTCATAACGGTGTTAGTTAGTGATTCAGATTCGAATTTAAATTAAAATTGCAATTAAAACACACGGAAACCGATTCATTATTTCAGAATGAATATGGCTTTATAATTAGATGCGAAAATAATTTCACTTCAAAAATCATTCGCGTTTCGCGTTGTTATTTCCTAAATCTATTATCAAAGTTGTTAAATGTAATAAGGCAGAATTGAGTTTTTGTAGGGTTAGATATATGGCCTCATTACGTCTCTTATGAAGGGTTCTTAATTTTTTTTTTTAAACTATAGCAATTTTTGATTTTATATATTTATTATTTACATTATCACACTGCTATTATATGTAGCTATGTGCAAAAGTATGTATGCGTGTATGTTTGCTACTCATTCACGCTGTGACACAGACATGACTGGATGAATTTGGATGGAATTTAGTAAAGTCCACCTAGACTTTGACCTAGAAGTAACATATTACATATAGGATACTTACTCTTAAAAATAAAATCGGCAAAAGTTGGCGCTGTCTGTATATATATGTTAATACAAAAGATATTTAGGAACACGCCGAGGAAAGCAAAGAGAAATCGCTAGTTTTCTCATATAATTAAAAACAAAAAGTTACATAACGGTTTCTCGCACCGTTTTCTGATAGATAGTGCATGTTTAAATAGCATTAACGCCGCCGCGTTGTCTCAACCAACTCGAAACAGACACCTATATGTGAATATAAATTAGATTGAAAGTCTAGTGGCTAGATTGTACAACGGCATCATAAAGGTTATAGGTTCGAGCCCCAGATCGATATAAAGAGAAAATCCCAATAATTGTGATTATCCATATTTATATTATATATATTTTTATAATTATTTTTTGTGCCCAGGACATATTATAGCGAACAAGTGTATACACAAGTTGTTTCTATTAATTTCACTCTCATAATCCGAGACAATACTTCGACACCACCGGAGAGAAATCAAGTGCAGGATTATCGGTTTTAAAGGCTCTTCAAGGTACGAGGGTGAAACACCGCCAACTTCCGAACTCCAGGCGGCTATAGAGAATTTCTTAACAAAAAACCCAATGACCCGACTTATGACTCGAACCCAGGACCCCCGAATCGGAGTTCGCACATGCTAACCACTATACGAACAAGTCAGTAAGCAAGATACCTATGAAAAAATTATTATTACTAAGTATGACATGATAATTATAAACCCACCTCTTTTATAATACAAATGTAGCGATAATCAAATTCCAAAACCTTAAAAATATAGTAATATATCTATCTATACACAAGAGTAAATCTAAAGAGTTAAATCTAGTGTCTAAGAAATAAAAAGTAAATCTAAACACTTACCAATGCAGGATTCCTTCTCACAAGCAATTTAACATCATCAGAATTTATTGTAGAACGTTTCGCGTGCCTGCGGGATAAAGGAAATCAGGCTACAAAGAAGTTACTGTCTGCATTATAATACCAAAGTATTTTAAACCGTTACCAGTAATTACCAGTCGTTTTAACTGTGTATGGACAATCTATCGATTCAATTACAGAAAGTTTGATAGATATCATATAATAATTGATATATGAAATGAAATTAAACTCATCTTTTAACGGTTATTTATAATTATCACAACAATTTTTTATAACAAGCATTTGAAAGAACAACTAAAGTCATTAAATTTATTCATCCTTCAAAATTATATATATATATATATATATATATATATATATATATATATATATATATATATTAATTCACGTATAAAAATTAAAATAAGTAAGATATCAGGTAACACATAAACAAAAAATCGGCGGTTTATAACTATCTCCATTTAGAAGTCGGATATAAAGTAATTATTATTAAGTAAAAGTGGTAAAAGTGGCACGCACAAGCGGTCTTATAATTTATTGCTTCAAGCACTCATCGTTTACAGGCAGCCCTTGGTGAGATAATTTTTCAAGACATTATAGTGACGGCGCCGTGATCTAAAACCTAAATGAATTAAATAATACTTATATAATAAAAAAATAAACATTATACGTACGTACACAAATCGTCCACCTTGATTTTATGTATGTAACATGTGTATGTATATACCTACCAATTTGAAAGATACTTTAGTAAGATTCAAAGTAACGTTTTAATATAAACTTTACTTTGAATCTTACTTGATTATATGGTTAGATCAATTTTCAAAGCATTTTAATTCAATGTTTTATGACTTTTAGACTTTACTTTCGTAACGTATTTTTGCAGAGTTCACCTTATATTTTTAATAATACGCATTTCTATAAAAAAAAAAGCTTCGCTCGGGTTCATCCCTAGTGAAAAATAAAAACAAATCTGTAATTTTTTCCGGGATACAAAGTAACCTATTTGCTATTCCAGACTAATGCATCCATTTATCCTCACAAATTATTACATTTACAACGTTAGTAGGATTAACGGGATAGTATAATAAAACTTTTTATACCCAGTACGTACTTACTTTGCAAAAGCTTCTAAATCTGATCCATAGAGAGCAATCTTTGAGATCACAAGCTCTGCGATAATAGCATTTGCAGGCTTCGTGATATCCAATCCCATACAATGACAAGTTTCAACGCAAATAGCACGTACGTCTCGATGTAGTGCAGCACGGACCTTCTGTAAAATTGTTAGAAATTGTTTTTCCAGGATAAGTGTACTATTTTTTTTGTTTAGTTTGCAATATACCTACTTATTGTCCGTCTATCCGTATGTCAGAATTTTACTGACAAGACTATTTTGGTACTTACAGCCTAAAAAAGACACCCGTTTTCAAATCTTAGATGACGAAATTTATTTATCGCGAATGGAAGTTTGTAATAAGCGAGTAAGTACGTGTTTATTTCAATGAAATTCGGAATAGATATACTAAGCTACCCTAGATTAACACATAGGTCACTTTTCACGACGTGCCACGAGCAAGAGCATTATTTTTAAGAGAATAATACGGAAATATTATTGTTTATATATTTATTACCATTTTAAATAGTTATTCTGAAATAAAATTTAAATACCAATAAATAATGTTTAATTTTGCCAACCCTTGCCTACAAACAACTAAATATTTTCGGCATTTCCGCCAAGGACTAACGCTCAACTACTAACTATACTCGTATGTCTGTTAATACTGTAATTCCTTAAAAGTTATCTTGATAATAAATAAATAGTGTTAATAAATTCCATTTACTTTTCTTAGCTCTTTGGTATAATTAGCTATAAATCAAAGTACCTTAATTAAGTATGAGTTTTATATATTTAAATATGTAAATTATCAAAAGCTAGTTTTAAACACTAATAAAATTTTCCAGTCAGTTACTAGAAATAATTTTGAACATACTAGGTAGTTGATAATTCATAAAAATTAGCGTCATCTTTTGTATTCTACATAGTACCATTAACTAAAGCAGCAACGGGCAGACGAGTGAATGTAATTTTGCCTTATCTCTGTAGATGGCATTTACTGTTTTCAAATTATTTATTATTTATTAAACTACTCGTATGAGGACGTTAAAATTTGCTAATTGCTAGGTAAAAATTATGAATTATTATTTATTAAATTACTTATATACATAAAATAACACGAATAATCAAACAAAATATTTTTAGTGCTCTAGTAAATATTGATATTGTTTTTAAAAAACTGGTATTTGCAAAGAGTTGGCGGCAATCTAATTGTCTCAATGTCTCATAAAAATAGTAGTACTTGCTGTATATGTATAAGTATATAAATAAATAATAATTACTATTACTATCATTATTATGCTTAATTAACGTAGATAATATATATTATAATAAACACTTTTATTTATAAAAAATAAGTAATTATATTTACCTGAGAAATCGATAGATTTTCAAATGATGTCATTTTGAGAAAATGAAAGAAATGAAATGAGAATGATAAAGCACACACATTTGAACTAGATAACTAATACAATTGCGTAAATATTTCCAACTTTGCACTACATGATATAAACAAAAACATAACCTATAAAATTTTCTCAAACTAGCAACAGCTGTCAATTTTGTACTTTCAAGGTCACCTCTTGACAGATTCAAAATATTTTAATTAAACATGAATATGTCTAATAAATACTTTATATGTACTATGGACATAATATTATGTGTAACTTTATTAGTTATTCAAAAAATATAGAATGTTTTACGTCTTTACTTACATTATGAACAGACAGAATTTATAAATCAATCGATTAATGTTGTTACGGGAACAGGGTAGAATTTACAAATGTAAATAGAGGAGTCAGTAATAACCCAACAGCTTTTTTGGTTCCTCCATGTATCGTGTGCAAATTAAAAGGACAAAGTTAACTCTTATTTACTTGTCTTTAATTTCCCAATTTCGAATTATTATTAATTGCAACCTTAAAAATTACTCTCAGATATTTGCATCTTCTATGAAGCCAGTAATACACAGGATTGAATTATAAGTTCATTTCATATTTTTTGTCTACTGCATCTGCAAGACTTTATTTTGAAACCATATTCAAGTATGAGTTAATTATTAATATATTAGTAATTTAAATGTTATAAAAGGGTATTAATAAACAAAAACCTTTTTTTTAATTTAATTTTAATGAGTTATCTGTACAGCTTGCATACAACAGTTCAACATTAGTACAACCAAGAACAATATTGTATTTCAGTTACATTTTTGAATTTTTAAAATTTTAAAAACTGATTTTTATAACAGATACGTTCTTAATCTAATTTTAAAAAAGACAGTTCCTTTCTTAAGAAATCCATTAAAGGAAGTTATGAATAAAAAAATATTTAATACATTTGTATTATCTTTTGTCATGACAAAGACATACATATTGTGCTAATAATGTAACAAAATTATATATAAGAGGAAAATTTTTATATTTAATAGTGAGAAGACATATTGATCAATAAAAAAAACTCAGAGCAGTGAGTGATTTTTTTATAAATTTAATTTTATAAGACTTTGAAATATTTCTAAACTGCCTGAGTTTTGGGATTTACATATTTTAAAGTACAGATTAGTATGTCCCTGTTAAAATTTAATATTCTTTAAAATTGCTACATTGGCACAATAAAAAAAATAAACTCCAGTTATTTATAAATCCAATATGATTTTCATTTTACATATATTCAATGTACAGATTTACATTTATTATGTTCGAAAATATATAATTTATCTGTGCAATTAGTTTTAATTAGACTTTCTTAACAATTTGTACGACATCTTCATCAGACAGTACATGATCAATTCCAACTTTTTGCGGCTGATGTTTTACTGACGATCCCCATACTAAGGCACTGAAAAATAAATGATTTTTGTTATTTTCATATTACATTTCTTATATAAAATCCAAATATTGCATTGTATCAAAATAATATTATTGATAAATTAACAACTATCGATGGTCCAAACCTCTACAGTATCGATACTATTGATTCTGTTGATAGATTTTTTTTCAGAATTTTGATAGTATCGATTCTATGAATACTATTGATAATTTATATCTCTTTAGTAGCAATACTATCGATAGTATAGATATCATTGCCCTTGCCATTGTTAATAGTATTGTCGCATTTCGAGCTATCGATACTATCGATATTATCAATATAGCTATCGATAGTAGGGTTGTTTTAGATGAAACTATCGATACTTTGGCAACACTAAATTATCACGGCTTTCAGTCACAACATATTAAAGTTTTTTGCACTCCAAATGCATTGGTGTATTTTTCAGTCACCATATTAAAAATAAAATAATAATAATATATACTGTCAAATGACAAAGATTAATTTCATAATATAAAAATTTATCAGTATCCAGAATTTTCTAAAGTAGAGTAGACATAATATACTATTCCATATTTATACCTTGATAGTTTAAAAATAACAATTCTTAAAAAGAAAACAAAATGCAAGCAAAACCATTTTGAAATGACATATTTTTGTTCATTTACAATTCAGTGGTAAGTCATAGATAGACATAAAAATCCGAGAAGATAGTTTTATTAAATCTAAGAAAGTATTAGTTTCACAGATACTTACTATTTAAACTCTTTAACAATAGATCTATGTAGTTTGTTACAGAAGTCCTCCACACTGGTCCTGTCCGCATGTAACACTACTGGTGCATTATAATCTGGCAGCTGGCCTTTGGGTTTCGTATATATCCTTATTAGTTTTAGATATTCCCACATTTTCTCCAATAAATCATCAAAATTCCATTTATGATGGGCAGATATTGGTACACAGTGTGGAATTTTGTATATAACGTCCAGTTCTTCTATGCTTATTTGATCTAAGAATGAGAAATTTAGATATCACAATATTAGTTTATTATTATAAACCCTGCGTATGTTTTAATTTTTTTGAGCGGAACCATAATTGTTTCTCTAAACTAAAAGTAGCTTAAAGTACTTCTTATAACATCAGCTATCTGCCAGTAAAAGTCCCGTCAAAATCGGTCCAACCGTTTCGGAGATCAGCCAGGACAAACAGACAGACAAAGACATGAAAATATTATAAAATTGTTTTTTTCTTATAAGTACAATTTATACTTTTATAAGCATTTAGTAAAAAGCCGTTATTTTTGACATCAAAACAGACACATCAATTTTATTTATCTGTATAGATTGCTGTTTTATTGACATATCTATCAAGCATAGTCACCAGTGAAGGTTAGTTGTTAAATATTTCAAATAGAGCATTTAAAAAGACAGAAAGTAACATACCAATCTTATTCAATAAATAAATGCACGGTACATATATTCTGTTGCCCTCGATGACATCTATCAGGTCGTCACTGTTGGCATCGTAGCGGAGGGTGATATCTGCATTGTGTATTTTATATTCGGAGAGGATTGTCTTCACTGTTTCTACGTCTAGTTCGGATTGGGGGCACTAAAAATATATATTTTTTTATAATTTTTTTAAAAATATTTTTTATAAAAAAAATTTTTATGTAAATGTGCACTGACTCAATATCTATTAAAATTTGTTTATTAGTAAGCCATATTGTTGACATTTTCATCCAACTTCTTCAAAAAGAAGAGGAAGTTCTAAATTCGGTTGTATGTTTTTTTACAAGTTTTATTTAACTTGTCGTGTTAGTATGTTACTTCATGTCAAATCTTGCAACTGTACTTCAAAGCAGTTATTCTCAACCGAATGAGCTGAAATTTTGCATACACGTTTAGTTCAAATGATAATGCATGGTTAGATACGTGACATTTTAAATCCAATATGGTGGGCTCCCGAAAATGCCAGACTAAGTTTTTTTTTATGCACCCCTATAATATGGATATCAAATGAAAGGGTTTGCTGGGAAGAATACGAATAAAATAAAAAATAAAAATTAAATGAATAGAAAAAAGAACATTTTTTAAAACAAGCTCTAATTAAATGCTCTAAAAAGTATAAAGTAAACTTTAAATTAAATCAAACCCATCAATTTATTATATTTCGATATTCATATGATATAAAAGATTATCGCTAGATTTACCTGAGTAAATAAACAAGAACAAGAAAACATTGTACGGAAACCTGCATGTCTGAGATAACCTCACAAGTTTTCAAAAGACATGTTGGCCAGCGTGGTGGACTATGGCCTGATCCCCCCCTTGCATTGAAGGGAGGCCCACGCCTCGCAGTGGAACGTCAAAAAACGGACTGAATACATACAATATGTAGATACTTACAGTAGTGTTTAAATTGATGCCACCTTTGTCTTTTTTTCTAAAGTGTATGTTTGGTGGTTGTTTGTTCAACCGCAGCCCAAAACCTTCCAACTCATGTTCCAGAAGTTTCTTATGTTGCAAAGGTTTGAGGACGTCTAGAACTATGAATATGAGACTGCAAGTCCGAGCTACGGCTATTACTTGACGACCTCGACCTTTACCATCTTTTGCTCCTTCAATGATACCAGGCAAATCGAGTAGCTGAAATGTTTGAAAAAAGTACTTATATATATTTTATCTTTTTTTTTTTTGACGTTATGCAACCAGTCAAATGACAAGATAATGTGGTTGTTGAAGAACAAGTTTGGATACCTTATTAAGTTATTTAGTTGTCAACATTGAATTTCATTTTTTGGTTAATTATCTTATGCCACGGGTATTGTGCAATTCAGCTATTTTGTTCACTTTATTTGTAATTGTCGCTACTCATTTTTTTTTTAATGTTAGTAGGTTTTGAAAGTGATGCACTTTGGTGTTTTTGATGATTCATGCTTTAAGATATGATTAAAACAAAATGTTGCAATTTAAAATTTGCTTAAATATATTGGTTAAGGAAAAATATTGTGTTTAGTTACTAGCAAGCCCCTAGTATGTTTTATATGAGCTTTAATTTTGCTTTTGAAATCTATTTCAAAGCATATTTCAATATTTTTTCCTTTACATTAATGTTATCTACTAACATCTAATACATATGGAGTATATAGCTGACAACGAAGCATGACTATCTGACTTATAATATGAAAAGTAGTTAAGACATGTGTATTTCTCTAAAATTAGTATTGTTAAAAGAACTTAATTAATGGATGAAGACAATAATAAACATTTATACTACTCATTTTTATACTAAAATATTAAAATTGTTATACTTAATAGAAGAATCTCATCTATGGTACATTAAATAATTATTGTGAGACATTCGCGAGGTAGTGAAGCAAAGGTTGGGTCAATAGTAATATGAAAATATATTAAAAATATTTGATCACATACCTGAATTTTAGCACCTTTATATTTAATACAACCAGGCACTGTAGTCAGCGTTGTGAACTCATATGCTGCTACTTCAGAGTATACACCAGCCAAATTGGATAAAAGTGTAGATTTACCCACTGATGGGAAACCCACAAAACCAATTCTGGCATCTCCAGTTTTAGCAACATCGAAACCTATAACAAAATCCAAATTAATTTTATGATATTACATGCAATTCATATTTTTTAAAAGGACCATCAAAAAAAATTTTTTTTCAAATATTACTATTGTACATTGAATAACTTTGTTTAACATGACATTATCTGAGTACTCTGGGTTAAATTTAGTTATTCAAAATGAATGCTTAAAAATTCAGATAATTATTTATCATTAAAACTTACCGAATTGAAAGTAAAAACAAAGTTATATCCATTGAATCTATATATTAAAATATAATTCATAAATTAGATGACTGAAAAAGTTTAATTTTGTGTAAAAGTGCTTAAAATATATGAAATATAGAAGAATCTTGTTTTAATGAAAAATAACATGTTTATTCTGTGATAAATGTAAGGTTTCCATGTAGTCCTAATATAGTAATTTTGCAATGTATATACATATATGATTGTTGTTAAACATCATTCAAAACAAATCTTACCTTCACCGGTAGCACCGCCACCTCCTTTTGGTGTAATTAATTCACGTCTTAGCTTAGCTAATCGCGCTTTTAGTAACCCTAAATGAAGGGCTGTAGCTTTATTTTTTTGCGTACGAGCCATCTGGAATACATAAATGTAACTCTTGGCATTTTACTAAAGAAATTGTATATAATTTTTCAAAATATTAATGAGTAGTTTAGAAGGTTTTTATAATAATTTCTTCAATAATAAACAGTATTTCTAGAAAAAAGTAATAACCTCTATTACAAACCTCAGACTCTATAGCCGCTATTTTTTCCAATATAGTACTCATCGTTGTAGTTTTTACAAATGTTTACAGGAATTTTAATTATTAATAATAAATATTATAGGATAGGTGACTTATTTTATGCGTGCACTTAAAAATATAAATTGGAAGCGTGTCAATCTTCCATAATCAGTCGGCGCGGAGATCGCGAATGACATTTGATAGTGATGTAATCAAATTTCAAAACCTAACAAAATAGGATGGAAGCTTATACGAACAAATACCTAAAATAACACTTTGAACATTAATTAAATAATTTAATGAAAAATTAAAAGATAACATTTCTGGATAGTTAGTAATGAATTTTGGAAATGTGACATTTTTTTAAATATATGTAAAGAAATTTATTTAATTAAAAAAATAATATTATAAATAACAAACGAAAAAATACTAAAGATTTTATTTTTAATATTCCATAGTTTATTACTTTTACAAAAAAATATTAAAAAAGTAGTATAGTCATTACTGACTATTATGAACAGTGCAAAAATAAAACGCATAAATTAGTTCATACATTTTATAATAGATGGCGCTAGTTAGCGACTATATTAGGTATTAGCCACCCAATAGATGTCTCTAGTCGGATAAAATAAATGGAACTAAGCACGTGGAAATGCCTTTCCCGCAGGTTTGCGCAACTAACATAAAGTCTGTAGAAGAAACTGTGGGAAACGGTTTGGGGGTACGTTTGAACAGGAATACTTCAGTGCAACCTTGCGCGCCATTGCGGCTGTGTGTCTCGTGGCACAGAGCTTTAAGTTTACGAACTTGGCATAACGTAATATTACCTTCGACGTGTTATAATATGTATGATTAAAAAAAAAAGAAAAGTGAAAATATTGTATTTTAAATTTATTGTTCTAAAAGAAAATGTTTTCGAAACATTATTTTAAGTGTAATTTAAGTGTAGAATTGTAGTTAAATGTCATGTTACGTAGCAATTTAACAGGTAAGTTTATTGCTATTACTTAAAATAAAAATTAGAAAAAACAAATTGAACGTATTAGAAGTTTTGATGTATGTATGTACCTATTTCAAATTTAAACGTTATTTATGAAATAATTTAATAGGTATTACGTTCATTTTAAATTTAATTATTGATGATGTTTTTAATAAAATTATTTTAAATTTATTTAAACGTAAATAAAATTTAATTAACTAAATATAAAAAAAAAATTGTAAGAATATTTAATGTTATATATTTATTATACAATTTATCAATAATATTATTCTACAAGTCGGAGTCATCAAACATCTCATTTACATCATATTGCTAGTAGGTACCTACGTTTAATAGTAATTTAATTTTTTTAAGATACCTTATCCTTTCTTGGACTCCATATGTGTAGACAGACGAGTTAGGGGATACTAATAGCGGTCCTACAAGTTGTCTATCCCATCATCTGTCTTACCTTTAAGGCCTATACTTTTCGAACCCTATCAAATAGCCGGCTATAATTTTCAGTTTGTGTGCAAAAACGCAAAAAGTTATAATATATGGAGATTCCAAAAAAATAAAATATCTAGGATTTAATGTTTGTGAAATTAAATTAATAATAAAACAATAGTTAAATAAAAAAATGTTATAAAATGAACGGGATTCTCAAAATTAACATTCTTTGTAAAATTGATGTAATTATTATATTATAGTATCTAGCTATAGTAAAACAAACAAGAAAAAATGGCCAAACGTGAGTGGAACTTGCAGCTTGAGCTCTATCAAATGTTTTACGAAGTGTATAATCTGAGATGGTAGATACTAATTGAGTAAGCCCGACTTAGTCTGATTTTTCTGTGCTATTCCTTACTATTGTTATTTCTTTTTCAGATCAAATGTCTTCAAAATATGTAAATAAAGCTTAAAACCACGAAGCTGTATAAAATTATAATATTCAATTAAAATGAAAACTGTTAAGGTTTTAAATTTTAAAGTTTAAATTTAAAATGTCGTCGGTTGTGTCGTTAGATGGACGGGATAGGCCGGGATTGTTGCGTCGACTGACATCGGGTTGCGCTCGCGCAGCTTGCACTCAAGTTGGATTGGTTATCTTAGTGGTGGTTTATGTGTTGCTTGGTGCTGTTTTGTTTGAATACTTGGAGTCAGGACCAGAGGTGCAAAAGAGGACAGCGATTCAGCGGTCAAGAGAAGAATGCTTAAAGGAGCTTTGGGCGATAACAGGTATGCTATGTAAAAACTTTTTAGTAATAATTTTTTTTTCATATCTAAACAAATTACGTCATTTTCTCAAAGAAATATTACGAGAAATTATTACGTGAAATAATTTTCTTTAAAAAATTCTTTTCTATGGTATCTCTTTGTTTTACGTTCTCTTTGATGTGAAATCTGGAAAAGGAATGCTGCGACTAATTGCCCTTATTGATATTTCACTTTTATGAAAAATTATATCATTAATATTATAATTTATGCAAAATCTATAAGTGATTTTGTTCGTGTATTACTTTTATCTTCTATGATATCTCTTTGTTATATTATGTTCTCGATAATGAGAAATTCGTAAAAATTCGCTGCGAATAATTATTTGCCGTCATTGAAATTTCTCTTTTACGAAATGACAATATTTAATAATCATCTATCTGTAAGCAATTGTCTACTACTATTAAGGCCCCGATTACATAATGTGTTTGTTTTTTTTATTTGTGTTGATGGGACAGTTCTTAGACTATATTTTTGATAGGTGTAGCTGTAGTCAATAATTTTTTTTTAATATATAAGGACCAATAGGTCTCAAACTATCTCCATACCAATTTTAATCTAAATCGGTTCAGCCATTTAGTCGTGAAAAGGTAACAAACAAACAAACAAACAGAGCTACTTTAGTATTTACAATATAAAGCATGGATAATAATAAAAATATCAGAAGCTATTCTCGTTCTCATTACCGTACAATTTCACCTTTAGAATTGCCAACCCTTTGAAAGCTCGAATGAGCCTAAAATGAAATTAATTGGATTCCACACAAACCAACAACTATCGGGCCTGAAGTTATTAATAGCTGACAGATGGCACTGACCGCTGTTTCATTGTTTCACTTTCGTTCATGAGAATACTTTAAGTAGATTAATATATTGTACAGAATTTGGGTCAAAATACATAAGTATAGTATAATATGTACTATATGTATTGTGCAGGCGATAGCTCGTATAAATATTTTCTTCCGAAATTCATATATATACCTTAACTAAGGTATATATAAAATAGGTAGTCTCTACGTCACATTTCTTTTACATGAAAAAAAAAGAATAAAAGTGTGAAGATTTACTGGTATGAGTCAGAGAATGTAGAGCTTTGCACGCGTCAGTGGATCGGCTCCTTCGGCAAAATACTAGCTTCTTACTGTATTTCAACACAAAATAGCAGTACCCAAACTCTTGTAAATCGTTCAGTGAGCTAAAATGCAAGAAGCTAAACTTCACCGTCTTCTTTTCCTTTAAAAAAAAATCTTTTTTACTCTCCTTCCTACCCACTAAGATGATAAGCGGCATGTTCCATGTTTTGTAAACCTTACATTAAACATTATTTTCAGTTTTGTGGACTGCACTATATAAAAAAATCGCACGAGTAGATTGGCTGCTAGTTGAAATATTTTATTACTTATAATATCTAACAGTTTTTTTATGTTATTTCCCATTAGGAATAATCCTCATGCTAATGACTTCCCCCAATGTGGAGATCATGTTATCATGATTTTCAACGCTCACATCCAGAATGTCAGTCAAGTAAAAGTTAAAAGTTAGGTATATTTTGTATCAATTATTATTCGTCAAAATGAAAAACCTCAAAAGAAAACTTTAAATTTGCCAAATTCATAATTACAAACTGTAGCAGGCTATACAAAACCATTGCTAAGCTCTATCGAAGCCAAAATTGATATTAATTGAATTTCACACAAACCTTACAGAATCGTTTCAAAGTTGTTAATGGCCGGCAGATGGCGACGACCGCGGAGTCATTGTTTCACTTAGTATTCATTGAAATACTTCGGCTGTGTCAATATAAATCGGAAATCACAAATTACTAATCGTTGTTGTATGTATGTACCAATATAGTACACTAGCATTGCCCGCGGCTCCGCCCGCGTTTAGATAACCAAAAACCAAATTCTTAGGTGTTACGTATTAGTATACTCTTATATTGCAGTTTTTGTATTTTTTCTCAGAAATAAGATAGTTTCCCGCGGTAAAAAGTATCCTATATGTTGACCCGGATGACCAGCTATCATCATACCAAATTTCATCAAAATCTGTCCAGTGGTTTTCTCGTGATGCGGTAAGAGACAGACAGACAGACAAAAATTCTAAAAACTATAGATTCGACCTCTGTATCGATAACAATGTCTATTTCAATAAGATTTTTCAAAAAATATTAAATGTACAGATTCGACTCAGTTAGAATTTCATTATATGTATAGATTAAATCCTAACGATGATAGTAGAAGGATTATAATAGTTAAATAGACAGTTAACAACATAATGGCACAATTAATTTCCTTGATCGGAGATCCTTTTGGGTGTTAACTAGATATGATGTAGTGAGATAATATGCGTCCAAATAACAGTTCATTGGACTAGAGGTAGCAGGTTCGTTTACTAGGGTTTATTGTACGGGTTTTATTTTAAATAAAGTAGTAATAAAGTGTGAGTAGCTTATCTTTTACACTTTTTCTATGCCAAAGCAAAACTTGAAATAGAGTTAAAATAAGTCAATTTCGAGTTTTGCTTTAAAAGTTATCTATATATATATATATATATATATATATATATATATATTATATATATATATATATATGTATGTATATATATAAAATAAAGTCGGGTTTGTTACAACACTTATAGTTTGAGAATTGCTGGACCGATTTTCATGGTTTTTGATTTATTGGATTTGTCTCCGCCCCGAATAGCCGAATAACTATTAAAACATGGGAAAAATTAACAAAAAAAAATTAATATTTATATGGCTAAGGCTATTATTATATTTTATTGGGACTGATTCCGAGGACGGCTCTAGCTACGTCGACCAGTTATGGTCTATTTAACGCAAACTATTTATATCAATTTAAAACGTACCTAGGGATGAACCCGAGCGAGGGTGAGCCGCTAGTTACAATATAAATTAAGATGTAAATAGAGTAATTTATTTTGCCATTCTTGTCCCATTAAGCATATGTATATTTACGAATATATACGAGTACAAATCGGTCTTGTCAATACGAATCAATAGATACCTCATTTGTCAATATCATTTCCATCCCTTTGATCCTGCGAGGCAATAAGCCAGTAGAGATAATAATAATTTTATATTGCTTTGAATAGAAATTTTACACGTTATTGTTGGTTTTATATTGAACTCCTTAATGTTATATTTTATACTAGCATTGCCCGCGGCTCCGCCCGCGTTCAGATGATAAAAACGAAATTCTTAGGTTTTACATATTAGTATACTCTTACAATGCAGTTTATGTATTTTTTCTCATAAATGAGATATTTTCCCGCGGTAAAAAGTTTTATATGTTGACCCGGATAACGAAGTATCATCATACCAAATTTCGTCAAAATCTGTCTAGTGGTTTTCTCGTGATGCGGTAACAGACAGACAGACAGACATACAAAAATTTTAAAAACTATAGATTCGGACTATGTATCGATAATAATGTCTGTTTCAATTAGATTTTCAAAAAAAATTTTAATGTACAGATTGGACTAAGTTACAATTTTATCATATGTATAGATTAAGTAATAATTAGCTACTTATCTTTAGCTTTATCTGGTTAGTTTATTGTTCTGAGTATGTTATTTCTCGCAAAAATTTGTAAAATTGTAAACCTTATAAATAATGTAAACGCGTAATGTAAACTTGGCCAGAAATAAACATTATTTTTTGTAAACTTTGCCACTTTCCGCCAAAGTAATTATATTCTCAACGTTATGGATGTAGGAAGACACTGAAAATTTTATCCCGTTCATTGATAACCTAAGTGTTGATAAAACATTCATGATGGGCTTATTAAATATGAAGAAATTTTTAAAATCCCATTATCTCTTAAATATTATAAATGCAAAGTTTGGATGGGTGGATGTTTGTTGCTCAATCATGCCATAACGGCTGAAAGGATCTGGATGTTTGGCACAGAGATAGATTATAGTCTGGAATAGCACATAGGTTACTTTTTATCCCGGGAAAAATGTACGGTTCCCGTGGGATATCCATATCTACCGATAAACATACCTCTGAACGAACCCGAGCGAAGCGAGGGCGTCGTTAATATCTAATACATATTTCTAATATGTACCTTATAAATGAATTAGAATGTGACGTTTAAACGATATTTAAACAATGTAGAGTTTTTCCAACAATTTCCTTAATATCGCCGGTAACAAGAGCTTGTATTCTCTTATGTTTTTCTTATGAGTTTATCATTTCATATATTCTTAATTTTTATACCAGATATATTAAATACCAACTTCTTCTGTAGACTTCAACTGTAAAATCTTTGGCTTTATATGAGTAGAAATTTCAGATTAGATTAAGCATACATATAACTATAACATTTCTTATAAATAAACTGTAAGTACCTATAAGAAAGATATGTGATGAGATTAGTGTTTTCAAACGTATAAATTCTTTTATTTTATAACGTTAAGATACATGGGCAGCGGCAGAATTATTTCCAGGCGAGGTGCATTTTCTTCCTCACATTAAACTACTAACTAATCTATAAATAGGCAACTTTATAATTTTATTCATAAATGTATTTTTTTTAAATATTTGTGAGAAATATTAAATATTTTTCGGAGATATCTAAATGTTAATCGGGATTTACTTATATAATTTTATTTCTTTAACTATTTCTATATATCGTTTATGACAAGGGGACAATAAAGTGTTCCTTTCGCCCTTCCCTCCCCCCTTTCCTAGCCCCCGGTTAGGATAGATTATATATAGATTTAAATATTTTAAAATAACATGTTCGTGCAACTATGTTGGAAAAGTTATAATTTTGGTATTTTTATGAAGCGTACATTTAACTTTAACGTACAATAATATGTAAACGATCTGTCATGTTTATTTCATGTCGCGCTTGTATTGTGATTGCTGTTATTAGCGGCTTTAGCACCCTATTACACCAATTTGCAAAACAAATGAAAGAACTTTATGTATGGTAGTAATGTAAACATATATAAAAATGTCATGATTAATATTAAAATAATTAATTTTTACTGTTATATATATTGCTTAATAAAAACCGACTTCAAACAAAAGCACTAAAAAGTAAAAAATAACTGATTGGTAGTTTTCATTTACTATACATACCTAATCAAATATTTTCGAAGTCGGCGTGCTTTGCTTTGTATGGGCTGGCACCGATTTCGAAAATATTTGATTAGGTATGTATTTAATAGGTAAGCTTTAATTACTTAGCCAAAGCACACCGACTTCGAAAATATTTGATTAGGTATGTATAGTAAATGGAAACTACCAATCAGTTATTTTTTACTTTTTAATGCTTTTGTTTGAAGTCGGTTTTTATTTTTTTGTTAAAAAGTTTTTATTTTTCCCTTTTTAGTGTAGACAGTAGTAGCATAGTAAGGATTCTAACGTGTTAGGCTTGTCAAATCAAACAAAATAAGCCCAAACTCAAAGTATCTACTATTAGCCGTTGAAGAGTTCCACCTATCCACCTTCTGGCCTTGCCATCAGATCAGGTCAACAACACCGAACCACTGTACTATCAACGGAAATAGAAATACTTGCAAAGTTTCAAGTCAATATGACAATTAGAAGTAGGTTAAATTCATCATTAGTTGTTTTTCCACCCTTGGGTGTTTTTTTTTAAATTTAAATGGGACCAATCTGGAAGTATACCCTTTCAAACAAAACAAAAATTGTCCAAATCGGTTAATAAATGACGGAGTTCTGAGGTAATCAACATAAAAAAAAATATACAGTCGAATTGAGAACCTCCTCCTTTTTGAAGTCGGTTGAAAAGTGGGAATATAGAGTTTCTTAACTTAGTATTGAAAGCTTTAAAAATAATTTTAGTCGTGTATATAATCTATCTATACATATAATAAAATCTGACTGAGTTAAATCTGTAGCATTAAATATTTTTTGGAAAATTATATTGAAATAGTCATTATTATCCATACAGAGGCTGAATCTATAGTTTTTTGTCTGTCTATCTGCCTGTGACCACATCACGGAAAAACCACTAGACAGATTTTGATGAAATTTGATATGATGATAGCTGGTTATCCGGGTCATCATACAGGATACTTTTTACTGTGGAAAAATATCTCATCTCTGAGAAATCTATACTAAACGTTAAAATGTAAGTAGGGACGAACCCGAGCGGAGAGAGGTTGAGTCGCTAATCTATAAATAATACCTACATAAAACCATAAAACTACAAAGTAAGGGGATAACTACTAAGGTGTTAAAACTTTGATGTCGCGAGTTCTAACACCCATCTTTCATTTGGTGTGCGATCTGGGTCATGACAACGAAATGAGACCGATCGTAAGCCAAATGAATCTACATACCTAATGTTTGTCTAGTTTTCGCTTCATACATATAAAATCGATAATTTATGACAGATTTATTAAAGCTTCGAAGTTAAAAGACATTTCTTTCTCTCTGTCTCTCTCTTATTTATCTCATAGCTGATGCCCATCACTGGGCAGGTTGAAAAATGGGAAGGGGGAGTAGACCGTTCTCTCAGACATACAGTTTTACTGACTATTGTTATATATATGTGTTCCTTCATTGTAAAGCGGTAATCGGCGATGATAAATATGGTTAAAATGATTTTCATATAGAAATATCAGGGATACGAGACCCGGGGATCGAATCCACTTCACTTAGTTTTCCAAGTGAGCTTGTGACTGAGCAACTACTTCTTTAAAATACTTAACCTCAGAAAATTCCAAATAGAAATATATCATGTTGCTTTTTTTACAAGCAGTAAAATGCCTTCGGGCACGTTCGGGTATTTACGGTTGTTGGTTTAACGGAAACATTTCAAGTAATTCAATCAAATGGCGGAAGAAGACCGGTAGTTTCGGGCACGAGTCAATATTTAATTTGGCCGACAGGAGGAATGGCTTCCCAGGGTTTGTATCACTTGTTGAATATTAGAGTAAAATAAATTATTCTATAGTCACAGGATCAAAAATTAGAAAATCATTATTCATGCATTGATACGTTCAACAAAGAATTATTTGCCAAGTAAAAACGTTAATAATTAAAATATAATCTTAGAAAGCATGTTTTAATTGCACGTGTTTATTATTACTCTCATAGTATACCAACTGGCAGTGGTAGCGCAATGGTAGGTAGCGTTGTTGCTTTGGAAACCAAGTAAAATGGTTTAAAATCTCCGGTCTCGCACCTCTGATATTTTCATGTGCGAATCATTTCCAACATGATTACTCCTTATCTTACGATGAAAGAAAACATCGTGAGAATACCTGTATGTCTGAGAGAACATAGCAAGTTTTTGAAAAACATGTCAAGTTCGCCAAGCGGCACTTGGCCAGCGTGTTGGACTATGGCCTGATCCCCCTCATATTGAAGAAGGACCGTGTCCAGCAGTGGGATATTAAAAAAGGGCTGAACACGAATACGATGCCAAATAGATTCAAAGATCGAAATTACGGCCTTACTCAGATTATACTTGATCTGGTTGGTATTACGAGTATTTCTGTATATTATAATATTGTAGTATTGGTATATACTCAAACGTGTTTTCTTTAATAAAAGGTAAATAAAGTCGACACCTGCAAGGAACATACATTGCTATTCAATATTATTACGATTTTTAGCTTGGACTTGAATTTCTTACATTATGTACGTAACATAATGTAAGAAATTTATTTCAAATATTAAATATTAGCAGAACCCGCGGCTTCGCTCGCGCTAAAACTACAAAAAAACTCTAAAATGGTAGGTTATTTTACCCCCTTATGGGATGAATTTCGGAAAATTCTAAAACACGTATTTAATTAATTGTATTGAAGGTCATTTATATCAAGTTTCAAGTAATGCTGATCATATATATTTTTTTGGATTGTATTGTAACGTTTTTCCCGTAAGAAAGAGACAATTTCCCGCGGTAAATAGCCTATGTCACTCTCCTACCCTCCATGTATCTCCACACAAAAAATCATGCCAATCCGCCAAGACGTTTCGGTGTGAAAGAAAGACAAACAAACAAACAAATATACTTTCACATTTATAATATTAAGTATGGAAGTATGGATATGGATATCAATATTGCATTGTAATTGTAATTAACATATGTCGAAATGTAAGTTTAAAATTAAACTATAAACTATACATATCAAAAATTGCCAAAATCCTTTTTTTTTGTCAAAAAGAAATTGAATTTAGGTATCCAATTTAATGTAGGTATTAACGAAAAGCCCAGTTTTTTTATTTAATATTAAAAGAAAGCAAAAGGTTCGGTATAAACATCTTCCAAATTAAATTTTGTTGAAGAGTAGTGGTTTTAAGGATACCGTAAGAAATAACATTACATTATCTACTTTAACCGTTGGGAATGTTTTCTAGTAATGTTATATAGAAAAGCCTATTGCTATTTTCGGCTTAGAAAAGTAAACTAGAACTATTTTAGAAGGTTTTTAATTAAGATGAGTGTGTGAAGAAGAGAAGAGAAGGTCTTTCTTTCTTGTAAATACACGACACGTTTGGCTCAGTTTGTAATGACCCTACTTGTTGTACCAGCGGTCGCGGGTTCGAGTCCCTTCATTTATGTGATGAGCACGAATGTTTGTACTCCAGTCATGGGTGTTTAAATTTATAATATGTATGTATGTATTTAAAAGTTATCATTATGTATGTAGTGTATCAACTATCTGGTATCCATAATACAAACCTCGTAACTTACCATGGAACTAGATGGTGCTGTGTATTAATGTCTCAACTTATTTATTATTATTATTATTATACTTGTAAATAGAGCTTGTGAGTGAGAATAATTTTGTTATTTTATACTGTAGAAGCTTATCGGATTTGAAAGAATTTACATACGGCCGTTTATGCCCTATATTTTGACACTCAATTTGAAACGCAAGGGAATCTAAACCTATTGCGTATTTCTCGTTGACCTAGAATCATAAAATTTGGCAAGAAGCAATGTCTTATAGCACAAATAAGAGGAAAAATCTGAAAACCGTTAATTAGTACTAAAATCAGTAAATTTTGTTTTTTCTCGATAATAACATTTTTTTATGTTTCAAGCTACGGAACCCTCGGTGTGCGAGTTACAATCGACTTATCCTATTTTTTCTTATTGCATTAACTAGTAATCAGGGTTAGGGCAATACTAAAAGCGTAGAATGAAATATCCAAATCCGAGAGAATGTTTTCCATGAAATAAAACTGGGGAAAGTGACTGATCGTACCTAAGCCGTTACAAAACAAATCTCTGACAGTTTGGGCTATTTGAGAAGATTAAAAAGATATTTAACAAATCGGCCTTAGCATGAAAACCATTATTGTAACGCTTTAGTTAAATTGGTGTCGGGTAGACTCTAAACGTGTTTGATACTTTATAATTGGATATTAAAGCTGTTTCTGTATTCTAAAACTAAGTTGTCTACATTTAAAGTAAAATTAGCTTTTTCAGCTCATTTAAATAAATCTATTAGGTCAAACGTACGTAAAATATTGTATTTAAATGGAAATGTGACCAGTGTTTTACTTTGACATTGACTAATTTGAGCTAAATAACTTGCGGTCTATATTTCAATCTTTAGTTGATCAGCACCTTAAGCAGGTGGTGATGAAAGGAATTCATTCGACGGAGGCTGATTAAAACTGTCGACACGTCTTAACGAGCGCGCCAATTTAATCTGAAATATGTCTGTAGGAAGACATCGTATCACCTGCATTACGGTTGAAGCGTATAGTTGACAATACATAGAGATATGTTATAAAATAAATAAATTAATTTTTTTTCTGTATAATTTACATCCTCCGAAGAGATACTCGTTTATCGTATCAAACTTCATATCGTTGTCACTAACATATTAGGTTTATAAATTCAATTCGAAATTTTTAAGACCCAATTCGCTAATTATTTTCGATTTTAGGATATACATTTTTTTAAATAATAAGTCATGATTATATATTAAGTACTTAATGAATGTTATGTATAATAGACTGATTCAAAAAAAACGACATTTTTATTTTCTTAAATATATCGAAAATATTGTTGGAAATGATGAAAAAAAATCCTGTCAAAGCCCTTAATATTAATATTAAGATATCCCCGCACGATGAATTTCAATTTCCAATATGATTATTAACATGGGAAAGCTTGTTTTTTTGAGTTTAGAATTTTATAACTCTTTAATGGTTCATCAAAAAGTCTAGACCAAATAATGTTCTTGTATAAAATTGAACGCTCTACAAAAAAGCTCTCTTATAATGTTTCGATAAACTGACGCGTTTCGAACTTATTATTATGAAATATGATTTTACTCAGAGCGGCTAAATGGCTAGATTGGGCTCTGAGTGAAAGTACCACTGGGCTGCCACTGTATCCAATAAAAGTTTTGGGTAACAATTTTAAATCATTATAATAATAATAAGACATAATGTTGCTTTTATAATATTACTTTATAAAGAAAAGAATACTGAATTCCCTTGTAAAAGCGTTTTTACGTTTACAACCGCTAAATAATTTAACTGCGACGATTGCTACATTGAACCCGATCTGAATAAATGATACCAAGTAATTTTGTTTATATGCAAAGGTGTTTTCAATGGCACTTAACGTTTAGAGGTTTTTTTGGTACAATAGGACGAAAATCCATGAATAACTTGTTCAATCCAATTTCGATTGTGAAATGGCCAAATAAAAACGAGTGACATTGCTTTGAGTGGTCTATAAGAATTCATAATAAATACTATGTAGGAAGAGAACTTTCTATTGTTTCTTCTCAATTATCTTTGTTATGTAAGTGTTTAGAGCTCAAGAGAAGCTTGATGTAGCGATTGAAGTAAAATCTAGTATTTTATATGATAAAATATATCGAAATCCATCCAGCAGTTTCCAAGTAATATACAATATACGGTCATATCGGACTTTTTTATATTTATTGTACATTATTGACTTTTTAATGATTTTATTACATTGTGTATATGTCATTTATGTTCGTACGTTTAGTATAACTCTGTAATTTATGATGTCCAATTTTCAGGCCTACGATTCATTTTGCTGTGCTTCGATAAAATTTAGTAAGAATTAAGTTGTAAATAGCTAAGGAAGCCTTTAATTTAAACATAATGCTTATATTAACAAAAACAAAATAATAAAAATAATATATCCTTATTGCAAAGTTTGATTCTAATATTACACTGTAATTAATTTTAAAATTATTTCAATTCTTACCTCACTCTTATTATAATTTAGACTTGAATTAAAAAAAATTATTTAGAAGTTAATAATTAAAGTATAATTTTTCTCTCTAAATAAAAAGTATTAAGGCAAAGAGGAGTTTTTTAGTTTACTTTCATCTAAATTGACATTGATTTATTGGGAAAGTTTAAAATAGGTCTTATCATTATTAAGAGCTACGTCTTAATAATAGATTCCTTTCCATCAGCATATAATAAAACTAAGTAATATTTACTTATATCACAGTACCATATAATCTAATACTAGCGGCTCATCCTCACTTCGCTCGGGTTCGCCTCTAGAAAAAAAAACAAATGCATTTCTCGGGAACCGTATATTTTTCCGGGATAAAATGTAGCCTATGTGTTATTCCAGACTATAATCTACCTCTGTGCCAAACTTCATCCAGATCCGTTCAGCCATTCTGGCGTAAAAGAGTAACAAACTTACATTCTTACAAACTTTCGCGTTTATAATATTAGTAGGATGTGAATGAACCTTTTTTTAACGCGACAATGAAGATTATTATCGATGAAATTTTTGGATATAGTTTATGGGTTGGAGAGTGCTATATTGTGTTCTTTTATTACGGTACATCAATTAGTTTCTGTGGAATATGTGTAAGCCCAACAAATTACTTATTGATGCGTCTGTAAGGGACAAGGTCACTTGTATCATGGTGTTTCATCTGGAATAAAGAAAAATAGAGTAGAGAAGTAAGTCTATCGTCGCCATATTTGGGCATAAAAAAGCTCGAAGAATAATTCGAATTAGCACCGTTCTTATTATTTACGTGGGATTTGGTATGTGTACTAGTATAGTATTATGTCATCTATGCCAGTAGCTAATAAGTGCATAAAACGCAACATAATAACGGTAAATTCTTTATAAAGAGGATGAGTGAATTTTCTTCTATTATATTTTATAATCCTATCAAGTCCGCCACTGTAGCTACTGCGTGTATTAAGTAATATTTTATTCTATCAGTTTAACTATTTTTGTATCCTGAACAAATGTAAGCGTTCAATATTTTTATATAGATTTTCCCAGGAAAGAAAAAAATATATGTATATTATAATTTTTCAACCATTTTCATTTCACTAATCGTCGGCCTATTTTGTTAAACTGCTAGTGTATTTCTGCATAGTTTACAGGACAAAAAAAGTGGAATTATATCTTTCTTAGATTTACGCGAATGTTTGACATTTTAAATAAAACAATCTTTTCGGATTTTTTCGCGAATTTATTTTGATTTTTAGTTCTATCTAACACCATGTTTGCTGTAAAGCATTCGAAACGTCGGGAACCAAAAATCAAAATAAATTCGCGAATAAATCCGAAAAGATAGTTTTATTTAAAATGGTATTATATGATTTCATTTTTAGAAATCAAAATTCCGAAAACACTGTTGTTTTCTATAACTTTACTTGATATTTTTCTATCGTCGCTATTCCTTTAACATAATGTAGGTAATCGTCTGAACTTCTAGACCGGCATAAACAGTAAAACTGCGCAAAAACCGACTTAGCAGGTTAACGAATTAGGCCGACGTAGTGTTTTATATTAAAAAGCCCTTTTGGTGGATATGTCTGAAAACTTTTTACATATAAATGTGTGACTTTATAAATTATAATTATAACGTACGACAAATATGTTAAAATAATTTATTATGTTAATAAACAGGGACGAAAATAAGCAGTTTACGACTTATTTGAAACTAGAAACGGCTCGCGTGCGAATTATTTAGTAAAAATAAAAAGCACGTAGCCAAAATGTAAATGTATCCTTTGTGTGCGTTTTATGGCGACTCGTGTCGTGTGTAAAGCCTTTAAATATAAAATAGAAGCTGTTTAAAATAATGTTCACTGGACGTTTTCATTATATTTTCTTGATTTGTAATAGATATTACTTGTTTTTAGTGTACGAAGTTTCGACTTATTTCTAAGATTATAATTTAAATTACAGCTGAAATATAATATTATTCTTTACAATATAAAGTATAAAACGTTTAACGTGTATAACAATTTTAGACACTGACCCCTCGATTTTTTTTAAGAAACCAATAGTTATTTTTAATAAATATTTATTTTCCTTTATTCGTCAGTAAGTACAACTCTAAGCAAGCATGTAAATAAATATAATCAAGATTTCAGAATTTACTTTATATAGGTACATTACATTAAAACTAAATGTTAATATTAAAATTTATTTTTATTTATAATTAATTACAAACAACTAACTCATCATATAAAGAATCATAAAAACATATTCTCTTAAAATGCGAGCAAACGAAATAGCTGACAAAAGCGGCTTAAATCTTTCATAAAACATGCACTGAAAGAGTTTTCAGTAACGAGACGCATTCTGTGTATGTGCGGTTACATCTTGTCAAAGGAACTTCAAACGTATTATAACTATTTCAAAGGCATTTTTCCTTTCATAATTGTGAGAAAACAAAGAATCTTAAGAATTAGGCATGTTGAATTTACATACTCGTACCTATAATATAAGAAGGTAATGTAGCGTATTCGAAAACATATTTAATTAAATATATATATATATATATATATATATATATATATATATATATATATATACTTATATACTTCTACTGTAAAGCAAAAGTCGAAACAGTACCCCATGTATTTTTACTAACTGATTTTCAAAAAAATTTTATTCAATTTCATCCTTTCAGGTCCAGCAGTTAAATCTGGCAAACACGGAAGATAACATTTTTTATATATATATGTATATATACACACATTGTGTGTAAAACCACGGAAGAGAAAAATAATTGTATGATGATGAGTTTGTATAACTACCTTTTTAGAAATTTTATACTTTTAGCGCGAGCGAAGCCACGGGTTCTGCTAGTATAATTAAATCCAAAAAAATTGTTACTTCTAACGAAAAAAAATTGTATTTCATTACCTACTATTTTACTGAAAAAGTTACAAAGTAAAAAACAAATTATGATTGAAAAAACCTAAAGATGTACATATTTGTTCAGTCTTTTTATGAAACAAAAATATGTAAGGCCTTTCTTAACTATTTTACAATAGATATGCATTCTAAAGCGGTTTACCAAATCACTTTAAACCTAATTCGTTGTTCATCAGATAAATAATAACGGGAAAAACATTCACTAGAAAATAATAGGGGAAACTCAATTATAACCTTAGATTAAATTCACGCCTAAAGTTCTTTTATAGGGCGTTTTTTATAATTCAGTGTTTTAGGCGTTGAATGTTTAATTTTTAAATTTATTTTTAACAAAGATTTTGCTTTGAACAAAGAATGTTTGCTATATTTATGTATGTATTTATGTATTTATACTGTATGTATTTATACTAAACAAGGCGTTATGTACTACTATAAATGTATAAGTTTGTTTGTTTGTGGGTGTGTTCCTTCTTCTTGCTGAGACGGTTGAATATATTTGGGTAAATTTTACTAAATTTTAATGAAAAATATTAATTGCACATGGCCTGGAGTGGCACTTAGGATGCATATACATATGTATAGTGAAATAAATTTTAATTTTGCCTTTATATTTACTGCTTAATCATTAATTATCATTTTATACATTTTTTACCTAATTAAAATTTTAAAATTTTTCTAAATATCTACGTTTGTGTCAAAGTGTTGTGTTGTGAGTTTGTCAGATAGTTTACCACTGGAATGCAATTCAACTGGGAAGGTCTCTCCTAATTCCTAACATCTCCAAAATTGATGTTTTCAAACAACATTAGTAGGTCTTTGGTTTGATTTGTGGTAAAAAAAACTTTGGTCTACGCTATAAAATAAAAGTCTACGCTCTAAATTTGAAATACTTAAAGTTGTATTAATTTACAAAAATTGTATAATATACATAATAGTAAGATAGCCCAAGGGGGGATTCTGGGATTTACTCAAGCGCGGCAGATTAACATAAGGGGGATAACTTACACTCTGTTGAGTACCTACCTCCACCATATAAGTCCTCTGTATGGTTGCGCGTCTATGGCAGCCGAGCAAAATATTAAAAAATATATTTTAATAGGTTAGAAATACTTGAAACCGTCATAAAATTTACTCATATAAAGGTGTGTATACGGTTTACATAACAAAAATGATAAATGCTTCATATTAAATTATATGAAATAAATAAATAAATTATTAATAAAAACACTGAGCTACTTAATAAACTTACATATTATTTAATGTTTGACGTTAATTGAAGATTTTATATAAGCAATCTTTAGAAATTTTACAAAGCGAATTTTGTGTCCAATAAGCATTTAATCGTGTTTCGTCTGTTGGCGTTATCGGTCTCCCTTGACAATGTCATCAATAATTTCCTCACAATATTATTGAAATTTCAAACTCAACAAATTAATTATTCCAACAAACAATTGATTAATTCTACGGTTTTATTAAAAGCGCACAAATTTACAAATGTATTTGCGACTTAAATAAGCTAAATTGTGTATCTTTATAAATATTAGAAGTAATTGTTTTTAAAATATCATCCTTTTAATATTGTTTTGTACAGTACGAACTGTTAGCGACTTATTTACTGATCTAAGATACATAATATGTATGAATGTGTTTGTTAATTATATTTAAATATTGGTATTCTCTGGTTTGTCATCTGGTTTAGGTATTTTTTTCTGATTCAGGTGTTTCTTCTGGTACAGGCGTATTCTCTAGTTCAGCTTTGCCATTTGGCTTAGGTGTATTCTCTGGTTCAGGTTTTTCATCTGGTTTAGGTGTATTTTCTGGTTCAGGTTTTTCATCTGGTTTAGGTATATTCTCTGGTTCAGGTTTCTCATCTGTCTTAGGCGTATTCTCTGGTTCAGGTTTATCATCTGGTTTAGGTGTATTTTCTGGTTCAGGGTTTTCATCTGGTTTAGGCGTATTCTCTGGTTCAAGTATTTCATCTGGTTTAGGTGTATCCTCTGGTTCAGGTTTTTCATCTGGCTTAGGCGTATTCTCTGGTTCAGGTTTCTCATCTGGCTTAGGTGTATATTCCGGTTCAGGTATATCATCTGGTTTAGGCGTATTCTCTGGTTCAGGTTTCTCATCTGGCTTAGGTGTATATTCCGGTTCAGGTATATCATCTGGTTTAGGTGTATTCTCTGGTTCAGGTTTTTCATCTGGCTTAGGCGTATTCTCTGGTTCAGGTTTCTCATCTGGTTTCGGTGTATTTTCTGGTTCAGGCTTTTCATTTGGTTTTGGTGTAGGGTTTAAACAACCGAAAGGTTTTTTTTTACTAGGATAGAGCCCACAAAAGCTTTCCAAAAGTTTGTCTGGTGCTACGTCTGTAATAATTTGTCTTTTCGGTAAAGCAACTGTGGGGGTCTTATCAATGTTACATTTTTTAAATGCAATTTCAGCGGCCTGCGCAAATAGCTTAACGCTCATTCTGATGCACAGATTAAGGCGTTTCATATCTAATGGAAGTGATTTAATACAATTTCTATTATTTTTTGCTTCACAGCTAAGATATGAAGCTTGCAAATACGGGTTTCTTGATAACTGTGATAGAACACATTGTCTTTGACCAGTTTTCGATGTCGTATCCTTAAAGTAAAATTTAGTAATAATATTAGTTGCAGAATTTTCAATTACCCACTGAAACGTGTTTTTAAAAAATTCGACATCTTTATCCTTTGTGAAATCTGAGAAAATTGAAATTATTTTGTTGCAATTTACAGCATATGGTACTATTACAAATATAATGAGTGTTAACAACTTAGTCATTTTCACGAATCTATTCAAGTTAAGTAATTCAACCTTTATATTATATATCATTTTAAGTATTTGTTTTCAAATTTTTAACATACCTGGTTTTATGTTTATTGCCGTATTTTTTTTATTACTGCCTTTTTATCTAAAATATTTAAACTTAATTTAATGACATTATGGAAGTACGTATTTGAGTAGTTACATGTTTGTTATTTATAATATAATACTATCATACTAGTGACTCGGGTTCACCCCTTGGTTGCCTCCCCATACAAACTTCCAACCCCATTTTCAACCCCTTAAGGGATGATTTCCAGGATAAAAACTATTCTATGTTCTTCCCAGGGTCTTAAACTGTCTTCTTACTAAATTTCATTTAAATCGGTTTAGTAGTTTCGGAGCCTATTCGGTACAAACAAACAAACAAACAAAAAATCAAGTCTTTCTTCTTTATAATATTAGTATAGATATATGAGGTTATTATTTAATGTTTATAACTATTATATAAACATGATAAAGATCTTACTTATTAATATTATAAATGTGGATGTTTAGATGTTTGGATGTTTGTTACTCAATTACGCTAGAACGGCTGAACGGATCTGGATGAAATTTAGCACAAAGATAGGTTAAAGTCTGGAATATCACATAGGCTAGATTTTTTATTCGGAAAAATGTACGGTTCCTGTGGGTTAGATTTGTTTTTGTTTTTCATTAGTAACAAAACCGAGCCAAGCGATTGTGAATGCTAGTAAGCGATAATTTAATAATAATACTTATTTTTTTAATTTCGAAAGAATTCCTTTTTAAATTATATAAATAAAGAGAGGACAAATCGTTTTTTCGTATTTTACGTTAGTAGTAATAAGTTAGTTCAGCGTACTAAACGTTTTCATCTCTATAGAAATATCTAACTATGCCAAAGCTTTGTATTGACGATTTAGCGCTCAGCAATCATAGATGTAAATGGACAAACGAATTGCGGTCAAAGTTCTATAGTAAAAGGCACCCTAGGCAAAGCTTTAAAAGTAGGCAGTAATGACTCCAAACCACGTTAGTGTGTGGTTTGGGATCATAACTGTTAAACTAATATGAATCTCATTTTAACTTTATTTGGCTGGAGAAAGCGTTCATTTTCGTTTGTCCGAACATTTTAAGTGTTTCATACTGTAGTCGGTAAACGAAAAAGTTTAAATGAATTCAAATGCTAAAAAGTGAATATGGTTGTATATAGACTACAAGCAGAACTCGAGCTTTCGCTCGCGCTAAAACTCATCCCCTATTGTATCCCATTGTGGGATAAATTAAAAAATGCTAAAAAACGTATTTATTTAATAGTATTGACGAGTATTAATGCCAAGTTTCAAGTAATACTGATAATAAATAATTTTTTGGTTGGAGATAATTTCTTGCGGTAAAAAGTAGCCTCTGTCACTAGTAGTGGTGAATTGAGCGAGCTGGATCAAAGAAGATCCATCTCTCTCAATTCACGTTTTCAAAAACTTAGAAAAGTCCAGTTTTCATAGTTTTTAAAAACTTATAAAAGTCTACTTTTCATATTTTACTTCTCAAAACTTGTAAAATCAGTTTTCAACATATTATTTCAAAAAGTTATAAAAGTTTTTTTGTATTTTTACTTTTTCTTTTGTGTCTGTTTATCAACATACAAAGAATTTCATTTATATTATTATATTAACTACTTATATAGACTGGTAAAGGAATGTCATTTACAGTTTAAAAAAAAAAATGGTTTTACCCAAATGTAAACACAGCGTCACTCTCTATGCAGTTATGTAATAGGTATATTCATATTGGTATTTTAACAATACTGCGTGGATAAAACTGCTCGATTCGAAAATTGATTTCTGGTTTACATAAATAAAACTTTGTATGTAACACATAAATCAATTTCGGTTGGTTCCTATAATATTATCAAGTTATTAGTGTATTTAAAATAAAAACGACATGTGACTTAATAAAGATTTTTATTTTATTAAAATACTGCCAAACCGAATACAAATAATACTTACTTACTGAAATGTTATAAAAATAGTTATTTAATAAAGTAAAGAATACAACTTATAGTTTTACGTTAATCACTTAGTTGTTCTTTCATTTGAGTGATAATTTTAGTAACATCTCTATAAATATCATCCCGGAACAAGTTTTGTACTACGTGCTGTATACATAGATTTGCATTACACTTGCATACTTTATCCTCATTATTTTGCAATTGTTCCACATCATATATTTGAATACGAATAATTTTGGTACCTTTTGATGGTATTTTCATATATGAATATAGTGTATTAGCATCCGCTGATCTTTTACTGCTCTTTTCTTCTGGGTTATTTGGTATAAATCTGAATAAGTCTCCAGAGTCCTGAAATAAAAATTATTATTGAAAGTTATTTACTTATTATTAGTGTATTTTAAAGTATTTGGTATAGAACATTTTATTCATAATATTAAATGACTTAAAATTCCGCTTTCACAGTTTTTAAATGTTCTATTAATGAGACTTTAATATACCTATATACTAGTAAATATATATAAGACTTATAATATTAACTTACTTCCATTTCCCCAAAAAATCTAAAATGCTGTAGACCGAAGAAAGGTTTTTTGTGAATTAAGTAGGTTTAGTGCACGCACAGTCAAAGATACTTTTATTACACAAATTCACATAGGACCGCTCTTAATGAGGATCTGATTGAGAATAACTTGAATTTTCTTTGTAAATCATCAGTAAGTAAATATAAAACAAAGTTCTTAGACCAAGTTTGTCTGTGTATGAGCTATAATCTCATAATCGAGAAACTAAATGATTTTCATTTGAAGACGTATCTATGGTTCCATTATGCTATTCGTGTGACGCCAGGGCTCAATATTAGTATGGATAAAATGCTTAGTCCTCCAAGTTCAGTTTCCAACATGTTTTAACCTGTAAGATGTAACGTGATGAAATTGAACATTCCTTACCATAAAAGGACACCCGACAGAGCGGCGTCGTCGGGTGCAAATTGATCCTATCGATGTTTACTGAAACTATCATAATAACTCTCTAGCCATGTTTTGTCAAGTTGTACGCACATAGATTATCAAGTCATATTTTAGAATAAATATGGTAGACAGAACTAGGGGAATATGTAAAGTTCATTTTTAAAATAATTTGTGCTATCTCCGCATTTTTAGATTAATCTGCACACATATTGACAGTCAGCTTACATACGAACAATTTGTGTTTAACTGTCTACACACACATTTTAAGTTTTTGAAACTATTTATAGGCTGGTGCCCATCAAGCCGTCATTTTCAAGTCCTACTTTCAAAGGTGACAGAATTCCTCAGCTCCAATTGTTTTTTTTTTTTTTTACAAGTAGGTACCTAACCAAGTTGAAGTGTTCATCAGTGTTTTTCGTGAATTAAGTAAAATTTTCGTGAATTTCATCCAACATGTAAGTACTTCTTTTATATCTTAGATTTTATTTTCCATTTCACTGTATCAATTTAACATAGTCATATAAAATTCTTCGGATACAAGAAAATAGAATAGTAATTTTTATTTAATTACTAACTGATGCTTGCGACTTAGTCCTCGGGGGGATTTAGTTTTTAAAATCCCTCGTGAACTCTTTGATTTTCCGGGATAAAAGTAGCCTCTGTCACTCTCCAGATCCTCAACTATACCCATTCAAAAAATCACGTCGATCTGTAGCTCTGTTGCGGCGTGATTGAAGGACAAACCAACAAATCAACAAACACACTTTCGCATTTATAATATTAGAATGATTTAAACAGTTTCGATAAATTCATCCAACCAGACGTTCTTTTTCAACTTTGATGAAATTGTCTGATTTTTCTCTGAGGATTGAATGATACTAGAATTACAATAATTTTTAATTTACATTATTGAATTATAATAACTTGGAGGTACCTTATTTAAAAATATTAAGAACAGCAGTTGGCAGCTTCTGTGTTTTTTTTGTATCTTTTGTGAATGTTAGATCAAAATCAGTTCAGCCTTCCTACATTGCATAAATAATATTCACCATTTCTATCGAAAATATTCACATTAGTTCTTAACAGATGTCTAGTTTAATGATTAGAGCGTGTAAACAAATCGTCTATTCGCAAAACGAACTCAGAAAGAAGAAGTTATTTAAAGGTTTCAGATTCGAATCCCGAGACATCGTAGAAGATATATTATTTTTTTTTTAGATATTTAAAACTTAGTATTCGATGCAAACTTAAAGTTAATACAGCTTTTTTTATGATACATACAGTTTTTGTTAAAGTTATAATTATTTCTAATTTCAGGTCAAGCAACCATGAAAACATTTTTCTATCAGAAGAGTCTTCCTCTGAAGAGAGGACCGAGCCGAAGGGGAAAGAGAAGAAAGCTGTGAGGAAAAACAAGCGAGGGCATAACTCTCATGGAAACGAGCCTTCAACTAGCGGGGACGCTATAGTACGTGTTCGGTCCAGCGGAAAGAAATCAAGATCAGCCAAAGTCACCGCTCAAGATCTTTTCGGCGTAGACTCCGATGATGGTGAAATCAACGATGTAACATGTAAAAATACATCTCCTTTAGTATCTTATTTAACAAAACGGGTAACAAACGGCTTTTCACGACAAATAAAGTTTGATAAGCCTGGCAGTCATTTTGTCGAAATAAAAATATATAAATGCGAAGAAATCGAGCGCGTATCTCCGATGAATAGATGGCGTTATGCAATAGTTGCTCTTAAAAATAGAACAAATGTTGATACCGAGTCCTGGCGACATTTATCAGCATATTTAAGCGAAGTCCGAAAGGAGTTCAAGGAATGTTCGCCAAATTTCATAAATTCACATTTATTGTAAATAATATATATTTAACGTTTTACTTTATTAATATAATGTATTAATATTAATAAAGTACATTTACCTATCCTACTAATCTTGTCATATTATACTCATTTACGTTTTAAAACTTACTATTTTATAATAAATGAATATTTCAAGTTTCGTATTTTCTATATATTCGTATTTTATTTCTTGTTCACAGTTGTCGACACCAGTAATAAAGAAAAAGACAAAGACATTAAGTTTTGTAAATACTGTAATTTATATACATTAAGAAATAAATATAATTACCATTTGAGAAGTAATATACATAAGGCAAATTGCTTGTTGAATACAAAATTTGATAATATAAAAGTCATTGCTTCTGCATTTAAAAATCGAATTATAACATATAGATTACAGCCTGAGAATATAGAAAAGTACTTTACTCCCGAGTCATTTCTTAAAGATAATGAAAAAGATATATTAAAGATCATTGAGCTCTCAATTACTGAACATACATGTGTGAAAGTTAATTTTGAACTCTTTGCTCTATTTTATTTACCAAGTTCTGATCAACAACAACTCAAGTCATTTAATTCAAAATTTCAAATTCTATGTCGAAATACTGATCTGAAAGAAATGTTTTCTTTAGTAATAGACTCTATGAAAATGAAAATGTCTGAATTCGAACATTGCAAGTCTGGTTGGACTTTTGGAACAATTAGTCATTTAGAAATAAACGTGAATAAATACTCGCCTATGAAGGGAAGTAGTTATATAGAACTCCCTGCGACTATTAAAAATACTAAGAGTTGTATTAATATTAAAAATGAAGACGATCACTGTTTTTTATGGAGTATAGTTGCAGCATTATATCCAGCAAAAAATAACGTATGTAGAACTAGATCTTATCCTCATTATAGTAATGTGTTCAAAATAGATGGTATGTCTTTTCCACCTACTACACATGATCTCAAAACTTTTGAAAAGCAAAATTCTAATATAAGTTTCAACATTTATGGTCTCGATAATTGTAACCAAGTAACTGGCCCGCTTTATATATGTAATTCAAGAAAAGTACACCATGTCAATATATTATACATTGAGAAATATAATAAGGGTCACTATTGCTTAATAACAGATTTGTCACGTCTTGTGCGACCACAGATTTCAAAACATAATGGCAAATTACATTTCTGTGATTCATGTCTTCAACATTTCTCGTCGAAAAAGAAATTTATGTCACACCAATGTTCTAAAGTATTAACCATATTGCCGAAAGAAAATAGCATATTACAGTTTAAAAGATATGAGCGAAAAATAAAAATAAATTTTATAATATATGCAGATTTTGAAAGTTTATTGTTGAAATGTAATAAAAATGAACAAACATGTAATACGGTTAATTTACAGTTACACGAGCCATCTTGTTTTGGTTACTATATTTGTTGCTCTCATGATTCTAAGTTAAATAAATATGTATCATATAGAGGTCCGGATTGTGTTAAAATCTTTATAGAACGTTTAATTGAAGATGTTAAAGATATTGATAAGCTATTATCTGTTAATAAACCAATGAATCCACTAACCGATAAACAAAGAAATGCTTATTTAAATGCTACAACTTGTCACATCTGTAATGAACCTTTGCTGGGAGATAAAGTTGCTGACCACGATCATATTACTTCTGAATATCGGGGTCCAGCACATTCTCACTGCAATCTCATGTTAAGAGAATATTCTTTTATACCAGTCGTATTTCATAATTTATGTGGTTATGACAGCCATCTTTTTATCAAAGAATTAGCACACCATGTGGGAGACATAAAAGTTATACCTAAAACAAAAGAAAAGTATTTAACAATAAGTAAAATAATTTATAACGAGCACACTTCTCGCAACGTTCAAATTAAATTTATAGATTCCTTTCAGTTTTTAAGTTCTAGTTTGAATGAATTAAGTAAAAATTTATCTGAAAATGAACACATTCATCTCTCAGAAGAATTCAGAAATCATATTGACTTTAACTTGTTAAAAGAGAAAGGTATATTTCCTTATGATTACGTAGATTCTTGGTGTAAATATGAAGAAAAATCTTTGCCACCAAAAGAATGTTTTTATAATAATTTAACCATGAAACATATAACTTATGACGAATATGCACGAGCACAAAAAGTATGGGATAATTTTAATATAAACACAATTGGTGAATACACAGATTTATATTTAAAAACAGATGTCCTATTATTATGTGACATTTTTGAAAACTTTAGAAATACATGCTTGGAATATTACAAATTAGATCCCGCGCATTATGTATCATCTCCTAGCTTAAGTTGGGATGCTATGTTACTGCATACAGGCGTTCGATTGGATTTAATAAGTGATTTAGAAATATATCAGTTAATAGAAAGAGGTATTCGTGGAGGGTTATCGCAATGTTCTCATCGATATGCTAAAGCTAATAACAAGTATCTACCGAATTGTGATAACTCAGAAATTTCTAAATACCTAATTTATCTTGATGCCAATAATTTATATGGATTTGCTATGATGAAAAAGCTGCCTATTTCTGAGTTCCGTTTACTATCTGAAGATGAGAAAACGAATTTTAATGTATTAAATATAACAGATGAGTCGGAATATGGCTATATTTTAGAGGTTGACTTAGATTATCCAGACCACCTCCATAATGCTCATAGTGATTTGCCATTTGCACCAGAAAAAATAATACCTCCAGGTGGTAAAACATATAAATTAATTGCTAATCTTTATAATAAAAATAAATACGTTATTCACTACGTTCATTTGAAATTATGTTTAAAACATGGTTTGATCTTAAAAAAAATATATCGGGTACTAAGTTTTCGTCAAGAACCTTTTTTAAAGAATTACATTGATTTAAATACTCGCCTACGTCAAGAATCTAAATCAAATTTTCAGAAAGATTTGTTTAAATTACTAAATAATTCAATTTTTGGGAAAACAATTGAAAACAGAAGAAAACAAGTCGATGTAAGATTAGTATCACGTTGGGAAGATAATAATAACGTATCTAACAAACGCATTGGTGCCGCAAAATTATTGACAAAACCTAATTTTAAAAGCATATCAATCTTCGATGAAAACTTTGTTGCGATTCAATTGGAATATGAAAAAGTTCTGTTAGATAGACCCATTTACATTGGATTTACTGTTTTGGAATACGCCAAGCAACATTTATACCAATTTCATTATGACTATATTAAAGAGAAGTATCACGACTGTGCGAAACTTTGCTATACAGATACTGATAGCTTACTTTATTTGATAGAAACAGACGATATATATGCGGACATAAAAGAAAATTCTTTAAATTTTGATACAAGTAACTTTCCAAATAATAATATATATGGCATTTCTAAAATGAATAACAAAATTCCTGGATTATTTAAAGACGAATTAGGTGGTGACGTGCTAACTGAATTCATTGGTTTGAGAGCAAAATTGTATTGTATAAACAGTATTAATACTCAAATAAAAAAAGCAAAAGGTATTTCTAGACCTATTACAAAGAAAATTACTACGACTAAATTCAAGAAAGCTTTGATGACTGATAAACGCTACAAGCAAAAAATGAATGTTATTCGATCACTTAAACATGTTTTGTATACTCAAGAAGTTTATAAAACTGTACTTGATCGAAGTGATGACAAAAGACAGATTTTAACAGACAATATACAAACTTTACCTTGGGGGCATTGGGATAACATATTATACTGATTATGTCACTTATTTACAATAATAAGTAAAATAGTTAAATTATAATTGGTACATATTATTTGAACTATATGTAAACAGGAGTTTGAGAAGTTAATGTAGAAAATTAATAAAGATTATAAAATTCTATATGAATATTGTTTTATTTTTATTATACCCAGCTGATGCGTAAAAGCTTTGATGAATTTAAATTTAAAATTATTATTAGTGAAATTTAAAGATGAATTACTTTTTATTACATCATAAAATATAAAAGACTATTTTTATTTAAAAGTAATCAGTCAATACCATGAAGCTAATAAAGCAACCACTTTCAATAGAAATATACAATGTACAGATTTTAGAAAACAAGGATTTCGTTAAACATAGCATACTACTACCTAATTCAATACGCTGCTTAATATGCGGACCGTCTAACTGTGGTAAAACTAATGTGATGTTAAGCTTACTGCTTCATGAAAATGGTTTGAAATTTAAAAAATTTATACTTATATTCTAAAACGGCATTTCAACCGAAGTATCAATTTTTAAATGAAGTTATGAAAATGATTCCTGAAATAAAGTTTTTTATTTTTAATAATGAAAAGGAAGTTATAGATCCTAATGATGTTTTGAATAATTCTATTATGATTTTTGATGATGTAGTTTGTGATAACCAAAGTAATATTCGTAATTTTTTTGCAATGGGGAGACACAAACAAGTAGACTGCTTTTATTTGTCTCAAACATATTCAAAGATTCCAAAACAGCTAGTGCGAGATAACACTAACTTTTTGATAATATTCAAGCAAGATGATATAAATCTAAAACACATATATGACGAACACGTAAATACTGATTTAACTTGGATTGAATTCAAAAATCTTTGTTCAAAAGTATGGAAAGAACCGTTTAGTTTTGTAATCATTAATAAGGATTGTGCTGTAAACAAAGGAAGATACAGAAAAGGATTTGATGTCTTTTTCAATTTTAAATAGCTATAAATATGTTTCTTGAATTTAACATGATTAGTATCATTTTTTTATTTGTAAACAGTAGTCGTTTAATTTTAAATATAGTGAAATGGAAAAAGACATAAAATCACGTTTGATTGAATCAGTCTGTTCGATAAAAAAGAAAATTAAAAATATGAAAAAAGATGAAGAACTGACTAATTTATCAGTAAACAAAATTTTAAGACCTGTTGTTGAGCCGTTGCATTCACTCCTTAAAATTGATAAACATATTCAAAATACAATATCGCAAAAAGAGGATGCTTCTAAATATGTAGGAAATGCAAGTTCAGATCATGAAAATTTATATAAAACTTCAGCTAGTTTAGATGAAATGGATCCACCAAATGTGTCTGAAACTTCTAAAAATGATGATATTATTAAAAGTCCAACTATGATAAATAAAGTTTTAGAGAGGTCGTTAAAAAAGAATGAAATTGCAGATATTTATGACAGCTTAAATGTACCATTTGGCGTACGCAGCGTAGGTAGAGATTTATTCATGGGGAATTCAAAAGTCAAATTATCCACCCTAGTTAATCCCAGCAATAATGAAAAAACTAATTTGATAAATATTGAAAATAAGCAATATGAACTGTCATCCGGTTTAAGAGAATTATTATTTTGTAAAAAACCTAATTTAACATTAGTCACAGACAAAGATCAGCTAATATATAAGGATATGTTGTATAATACATGTGCTCATAGACGAGATTACAATCCGCAGGGACAAATAAGAGGTGACAAAAGTATAAAATATCGTGACATTATAAAACCTTTATTTAATGAAACTGAGCTAGAAAATAATCAAAAGTTTGGTTCAGGTATACCAAATTTAAAAAAATATGCTCGTAACACTGATTTTATTTATTGGGATGATCCAAATGAGTTAATTGAAAGACTAAAATTGCTAGTCGCTTCTAAAGACGCAGGCAACACCAGCCATGATAATGAAATAATTTCTATTATTGAAGAATTGAAGGAAGCAGGTATAATCAAGGAATAAAAAGAAAAATATCTTATATATGTAAATCAGTATAAAGTAACAGCTTCAACATGAATGTAGATAAATTTGGGCATCATATTTTTAAGAAAAAAAGATTTTCCACTAATTTACTTCCTTTGCAGTGTATTTTAACATACACTGATGATGATAATTTCAATGCACAAAACAAAATAATCAAACATCTAAAAAATCCAGTAGATGCCACCGATAGCGCTACGAAAGAATACGTTGATAAGTCTATATCAGAATTTTTAAAAAATTTTAAGAACAGAAATGAAGAATTCATTACTGAAATAAACAATAAAATAAGAAATTTGGAAACGAAAATTGAGTTAAAATATTCTCAAAATGAGCAAAAGAGACATAGTAAACGAAATACATAGAAACGCAAGAAAAAATTTTCCACGGAGATGTGTTGTTACTAAAGATATCGATGACCTATGGCAAGCTGATTTGATCGATATGCAAAAAATGTGCAATGAAAATCAAGGTTTCAAATATATTATGGTTGTAATTGATACATTTTCAAAATTTGCTTGGGCGTGTCCACTTAAATCTAAAAGAAAAAATGAGGTTTGTGATGCTTTTAAAAAAATTTTGCAAAATGGTCGTATTCCTAAAAACCTACAAACTGATTTTGGAACAGAATTTTATAATAAAAGTTTTCAAAAATTAATGAATACCTATGCAATAAATCATTATTCTACCTACTCTTCAAAAAAGGCTTCAATCGCAGAAAGGTTTATCAGAACTTTGAAAACAAAAATGTATAAAGAATTTAGTTTTAAAGGAAATTATAAATGGGTAGATGGTACTCTTAATAAGTTAATCCAAATATATAATCGTACCAAACATAGAACAATTGAATTAAAGCCTATAGAAGTCAATAAAAATAATGTAAATTATGTAAAACAAAGATACTTCAACAAATTTAAAGAAAAACTAAATAATAATACCCAAAAAATGGATGTTGGAGACTTTGTACGTGTAAGCAAATACAAAGGAATATTTGAAAAAGGATATACTCCAAATTGGTCAACAGAAGTATTCAAGATCATAAAAATACAACCCACAAATCCAGTAACATACTTGATTGAAGATGCAAAAGGTCAGCCGATTTTGGGCGCATTTTATAGTTACGAACTACAGAAAACTAAACATCCAAATATATATTTAGTTGAGAAGGTTTTGAAAAGAAATCGAAATAAAGTTTTTGTAAAATGGTTAGGACTACCATCAAGTGAAAACAGCTGGATACATAATTCTAATATTTTATGATAGCTTTCAAATGAGTTTTAATTAATGAGTGATATTTTTGTAATGTTAAAAATGAATAAAGTACTTAAAGTAAATCCATCTTTATTTTATTTAGTATCCTTCATAGTATGAGTGAATGCAGTCTTCTAAATTGATTAATTAATCACTTACCGTTTGAACTTCATTTACCTGGATATAATTATTGGGGGTCCTGGAACCAAATTAATTCAAAGACTTAGCAGAGGAGATAAGGGTATTAACCAATTGGATGAACATTGCAGAGAACACGATATTGCTTATCATACTTTTCATCTTTTAAGCGATCGGCGAAAGCAGATATTAAATTGATGAAAATGGCGAAAAAGCGTGCTACTGCCTCGGATGCATCTCTATGTGAAAAAGTTGCAGCTAACTTAGTAAAAAATACTATGTTAGCTAAGGCTAGCATTGGAGCTGGTTTAAAGGCAAAAAACATATCGATAAAAAAGAGACAAAGCTCAGGTTTGAAAAAAAAAATGTTTCAACATGTGGTTTCCCATACTAAAAAATACTTACAAAAAATCAAACCTCAATGTGAAAAAACCGCAATTAATTTAGCAATGGCAGCTGCGAAGAACTTTGTTACAAATTCTGTTATAAAACATCCGCGCATAATACCTGTACCAAAAACTGGTGGTATACTTCCGTTAATACCTATTTTTGCGGGGTTGTCAGCAACAGGAAGCTTAGCAGGTGGAGCTGCTGCAATAGCTAAAGCTATAAATGACTACAAACTTGCTAAGAAACGTTTATCAGAATTGAAAAGACATAATGAAAAAATGGAATCTCTTTCAATTGGAAAAGGGTTACATGTTAAACCCCATAACGGTGGTCTTGGAATTTTTACAACTTGTAAAAAAAACTAAATCGGCTACCCAATAGAGCTCTTACTAACATCGATATTTTAAAATATGCGATTAAAATACCACATTTTCGAGGTGTTTTTATGAGAAATGAATTACCAAAATGTCCTCTTAAAAGAGAATGTGGTGTTATTAATTTAGATCACTCAGAAAATTCTGGAACTCATTGGGTAGCTTATGTTAAATGTCAAGATTATATAGAATACTTTGATAGCTATGGAAATTTAAAACCACCAAAAGAGCTGATCCAATACTTAGGAAAAAAAGTATATTATAATTACGAAAATATTCAACAAGATCATCCTTATAACTGCGGTCATTTATGTATAAAGTTTCTTGAGAATTTTTGGCGTAATAAACTAAAAAAATGAATAAATAATACCCAAATACATTATTACCTTTAGTATTCAACCATGTCTATTACTTTAACCATCACTGGTAATCAATCATTCCTTGAATCATATTTTCAGCCATCTTTAAGTATAGATGGCAAATATGAGTGTGGTTTACTATATTTTTCTGTATTTAATACAGTAAGAAAT
Organism: Brenthis daphne; assembly: GCA_947093115.1. NCBI lineage: Eukaryota > Metazoa > Arthropoda > Insecta > Lepidoptera > Nymphalidae > Brenthis > Brenthis daphne. The sequence continues at coordinate 22,376,738 of OX352479.1, read as the reverse complement.
ATAGATGAAAATAATAACATATTTTCTTACGGTAATGACGGTAAAATATTGCATATACCATATGGTAATTACGATTTGTATGATATACTTGCATATTTAGAAAAAAATTTAAAAGATTGTGAGATTAAAATTCAACCCAATAATAATACCTTAAAATGTTCCATATATTGCTCTGAAACACTTAACTTTAATGTTAAAAACAGTTTAGGACCTGTCCTTGGTTTTCGTAATATAAAATTAGATGCAAACAAATGGCATGAATCCGAAAATCCAGTCAGAATTCTACCGTTGTCTCTTATAAGAATCGAGTGTGATCTTGTTAAAGAATCATTTGTTAACGGCTTACCATCGCATGTACTATACGAATTTGTGCCTGATATACCGCCTGGTTATCGATACATAGAGGTACCCAAAAATATAATTTATTTACCAATAAACAAAAAAAACATAACATCTATAGCTATAAAAGTTGTTGATGAAGACGGTAATAATATTGACTTCAGAGGAGAAAATATTCAACTGCGCCTCCATTTAAGAAAAATAAAATGATTGTATTTTATAAACCTCTTAATAATAATGCTAAAAGCATTGATACTTGTATTGCTAAAAAGCGCAGACGTGTTAAAGGTGTTAAGAAAATAACAAAACAGAACAAAGAATTTCTTCGATCACTTGGTTTTAAAATATGAATATACTTCAAGTTACAAGTTTACCTCAGTTCGATAACTCAATTGAAAATTACGAAATACACACCTATAATCCATATAATAATAGTTTCGCGGAAAATGACGAAATACGAATCCCCATTCATCAGCAAGATTTGTATCTATTGCCTTCAGCCAGTACCATCTACATCGAAGGATATGCAACCATCATCGGAAAGGACAACAAGTCGGTCAAAAGACATGTGGAATTTACTAATAACCCTTTTATGTTTCTGTTCCAAGACATCAGGTATGAAATAAATGGGATTGAAATCGATCGCATAAAAAACGCTGGAGTAACGACCACAATGAAATCATTGGTATCAATGAGCGGAGGGGAAAGTAAGGTTGCAGCTCTGTGGGGTTGGAACATAAATGGATTTACAAACGATGGTCATTTCAGCGTTGTTATACCCTTAAACAAAATACTTGGATTTGCAGAAGATTATAACAAAATAATTATGAACTGTAAACATGAACTAATACTGAACAGGAGCAACACAAACCTAAACAGTATCAAACTTTCAGATGATTTTTCTCATGTAAAAATAGACTTACAAAGAGTGCAGTGGCGAATGCCTCACGTAAAAGTATCAGATCGCGAGAAACTTACATTACTCAAATATTTAGAAAAAGATAAACCAATTCAAATTGCTTTTAGAAATTGGGATCTGTATGAGTATCCGTTGTTACCTAAAACAACAAAACATTCTTGGTCTGTTAAAACGGCTTCACAGACAGAGAAACCACGATATGTTATCTTTGGTCTGCAAACTGATAGAAAGTTTAATAAAGCAAAAGATTGTTCTGTATTCGATCATTGCAAAATATCTAGAGTAACATTATTTTTGAACTCCAATTACTATCCATACGAATCACTGAACTTAAACTTTGATGAAGATAAATATGGTATATTATACGAAATGTACACTCAATTTCGTCAGTCTTATTACAACATTCATATGGACCCCCTGTTAGATCTGCATACTTTTAAAGAAAAGGCGCCATTGTTTATCATTGATTGCTCGAGACAGAACGAGACTTTGAAAACTGGACCAGTCGATGTGCGATTAGAAATTGAAAGTACTGAAGATATTCCAGCAAGTACGTCTGCATATTGTCTCATTATAAATGACCGTCTTATAGAGTATAAACCTTTAAGTAATATCGTACGCAAGATATCATGATTGCCATAGTAGACGTTCAAGGTTTTAAGATTGATAATAATAATTTTATCTTAAAAGAATTTGCGGTTGCATATGATAATAGAATTCAAGTTCTGCTTTATAAGCAACCGTACCCATTCTATGATTTGACACCAACGGAACGAAGACAAGTAAGCTGGATTGAAAGAAATAGAGGAATATTTTGGAAAGAAGGTCATATACCTTATTCAAATCATAAGGATCATATTATACCAATTTTAGCTAATAAAAAAATTTACACTAAAGGTCTTGAAAAAATGTCTTGGATTAAAGAAATATCCAAAAATAATAATGTTTTTAATTTAGAAGATCAAACTTGTCCTAATTTAGTTAGTTTATATGATAAGTATAGTATGTCAGATGATGTAAACAGTTGTATTTATCATTCTAAAATATGTGCTTTAAAAATGTAATGTGTTTAAGTAAATGGTGTAAAGAAAATAAAATTCTAAAATAATAATTTGTTTTTAATACTATATTAAATTACCCTGAAATCTGAAATGATAATAATAATTTAATATGTATAGGACCTATTTGTCAAATTCTAAGAAGTACAAAAATTGATTTCAAATAGTCGTTTTGAGCATATTTTAAATGTGTTAGAATGAAGCAGTTTGAACAGGTCAATAATATTTTGAAATGAAACAGTTTGAACAGATCAATAATATTTTGGAATAAAGCAGTTAGAACAGGTCAATAATATTTTGGAATGAAACAGTTTGAACAGATCAATAATATTTTGGAATAAAGCAGTTAGAACAGGTCAATAATATTTTGGAATGAAACAGTTTGAACAGATCAATAATATTTTGGAATAAAGCAGTTAGAACAAGTCAATAATATTTTGGAATGAAACAGTTTGAACAGATCAATAATATTTTGGAATAAAGCAGTTAGAACAGGTCAATAATATTTTGGAATGAAACAGTTTGAACAGATCAATAATATTTTGGAATGAAGCAGTTTGAACGTATCAATAATATTAACAATATACAGATAAAATACAGATTTCAACCGTCCTAGGACTTCAAATTTTAAAAGTAATAATTAAAATTAACAATTAGTCAAATTTGAAAATATGTTGAAAACCGATTTCACAACTTTGAGAAGTGAAATACGAAAAATAGACTTTTATAAGTTTTTGAAATAATATGTTAAAAAACTGATTTTACAAGTTTTGAGAAGTAAAATATGAAAAACAGACTTTTCTAAGTTTTTGAAAACGTGAATTGAGAGAGATGGATCTTCTTTGATCCAGCTCGCTCAATTCACCACTACTGTCACTCTCCAGTCCCCCAACTATCTCCATACAAAAAAATTATGCAAATCTGTCACTCTTTTTCGACGTAAAAGAGGGACAAACAAACAAATAAACAAATACACTTTCACATTTATAATATTAGTATGAATATATGTCAACAAATATGCAATTTATTTAAAACCTTAGAACAGCAAAAAGCTCATTCATATTTGCAAAACAAAGGTAGAAAAAACACGCATCTCATTACTGAAGCGTATTTTTGAACAATACTAGTGGCAGTGAATCACGAATGGGCATTTATTTTGTGTGAAAATATGATAATAAAGCCATTATATGCAACCATGGCATGACTGAGGGGTATAACAGGTCTCGCTGAGTTGCGAGATTAAATATGACTTCAAATGTTACTAGCCTGATTTATTGCTTGCAGGTTATAGAAAAAACTATATTACTTCTATTCAATTATAAAGGTAATAAGATTTATTTACACAATGTGAATACGCTTGCCAGCGATCTAACTCGCATTTCTTTTATAGTTATTTATTGCACTTCTTTTAAATAAAATTATCTTTTCGGGTTTCTTCGCGGATTTATTTTGATTTTTGGTTCTCGACGTTTTGAATGTTTACAGCAATCATAAAAATCAAAATAAATACGCGAAAAATTCCGAAAAGATAGTCTTATGTAAAACTAGCGACTCACCCTTAGTTCGCTAGGGTTCGTCCCTACTACTTTTAAAGTTTAGTATATAGATTTCTTAAAGATGAAATATTTTCCCGCAGTAAAAAGTATCCTATATGTTGACCCGGTTAACCAGCTATCACCATACCAAATTTCATTATAATCTGTTCGGGAGTTTTCTCGTGATGCGGTAACAGACAGACAGATACAAATTCTAAAAACTATAGATTCGGCCTCTGTATCGATAATAATGACTATTTCAATAAGATTTTCCAAAAAGTATTTAATGTACAGATTCGGCTTAGTTATAATTTTATTAGGTATATGTATAGATGTCAAATAATCGCGTAAATCTAAGAAAGAATTAAGTATCTGTTAAAGCCGGTGGTTAAGTATTAAGTACTCATATTGCTGTAGATTTTTACAACGCTTAAATATTACTGGTTACTGTTTATTAAAAAAACAATAAAAACAGTTTTTTCAAGTAATATCTGTAAGCCATTAGGGAAGGAGTCAGAATCATTATTCAATAAAAACAGTGTGTTAAGAGTGAAATGATATTTACAGTAAAGGCAACACATTGAAATTACAAATAAGCTTAATCATATATATGTACATACAAAACAAATATACACTTAATTATTACTGTAGTTCCATTGTTACAGTTATGGGTGAAATTATTATTTTTTAAATAACTTATCCTGTAAAATGACTTTCTAAATGAACGAGGAAATTACCTAAAATGTGTGCATTAAACTTGTATCAAAAGATAGTAACAACATATTCTCATAATGATATTTTATACACGAGAACGGAAGCTTAACGAGTATTTAGCGACGTACTAACGACTAGTAATGCATTTTCAACCTTATCTGAACTATGATACTCATAAAAGTTTTCAATGTCTATAAATACAGTAATATTTTCCTTTTTTGTATCAAATTGTGGATTATTTTTTGTACATGAATATGAATTACAGCAATTTTATGCGAGTTTGTATATGTATGTGTCATTTATTTGTCGTCTTATATATATATATATATATATATATATATATATATATATATATATATACTAGCAGAACCCGCGGCTTCGCTCGCGTTAAAACTACAAAAATATCTTTAAAAAGGTAGTTCCATACAAACTTTCATCCCCTATTTTACTCCCTTATAGGATGAATTTCGTGCTAAAACACATATTTCAAGTAATACTGATCATTTTTCTTTGTATTGTATTATAACAGGTTTTCCCGTAGGAATTAGATAATCTTCCGCGGTAAAGTAGTCTATGTCACTCTCCAGCCCACCAACTAACTCCACACAAAAAAATCACGCCGATCCGTTTCTCCGTTTCGACGTGAAAGAAGGACAAACAAACACACTTTCACATTTATTAGTATGGATATATATATGTAAGTGTCATTAATTATTATCAATGTACAATATATTTTTTAATATAAATAGAGTTATAATAAAAAATCTGTATAAAAATGACAAGGTAATTTGAACGCAAACAATGAAGATTTATTCATTGCTGAAATTCCCTCTCAAAATTCTCTATAGGCTTTGAAAACAGCTATATTAGAAAGTGCTTATTCATTAATGTGCATGCTTTGATCACACGATCTGACCACTAAGACGTTTAATGGGTATTGACGGCACTTTCCCGTGACTAATTAGTTCATATCTCCGCAAGATGCATTACAGCTTAAACTTACCATAAATGTTGTATCTGTGTAGGTAATATGTAACTACTAACGAGTCACCCTCGCTTCGATCGGGTTCGTCCCTAGGTACGTTTTAACAGTTAGTATGGAATAGATAGACTATTAACTAAATATGTTGGGACATTAACACACAGCACCATCTAGTTCCATGGTAAGCTACGAGGCTTGTGTTATGGATACCAGATAGTTGATACACTACACATATATAACTTTAAATACATACATATTATAAATATAAACACCCATGACTGGAGTACAAGCATTCGAGCTCATCACACTAACGAATGCCCCCAGCGGGACTCGAACCCGCGACCGCTGGCACAGCAAGTAGGGTCACTACAAACAGCCAAACGTGTCGTCAAGATCACTATTATTATATTATATATACATAGGTACAAAATAAACAGTTCTGAGCTACTCGATTTTCCAGCCGTTTTTTTTTTTTTGGAGTTTCCCTATTTTTGTTATACTTAAATCACCCCTGATATACCCCCAACAAAACAAAAATAAGAATTATTCAAATCGGTCCAGCCGCTTTTGAGTTTTAGTCAGATAGTCTCAAACGGCAATTGATTTTTATATCTAATATATAAAATTCTCGTGTCACAGTGTTTGTAACAAAATTCCTCCGAAACGGCTGGACCGATTCTTATATGTGTATACTAGCGGAACCGACAGACGTCCTGTCTACACGTCTTTAATTTGAAAATTTCAAACTTTTTTTAATAACTTTTTTTATGAAAATTATTATTCAAATTGTGAATCTAAACCATTCCCAGATCCCCTTGAACACACACAAAAAATTTCATCAAAATCGGTCCAGTCGTTTGAGAGAAGTTCAGTGACATACACACTCACAGAAGAATTATATATATAAAGATTTAGTAGGTCTGAGGATAGGACGTAAACCATTTTTCATACCCCTAAGTGATATATATTTTTTATTTTTTGTACAAAAATCTTTATTTTAATTTTTTTATGATTTGGCATTAAAAATATACAAACCTAAATTTTTACGCTCCACCACCAACCCTTATTTTTTAATAGCAATATTAGTACTTACATTATTTTCTACTCTCGGAAGTCTACACTAAACGTTAAAATGTAAGGGTGAGTCGCTAGTATATATATAGATAGATATGATTATGACTTAAAACGGGATATTTACCACGTTTATTACTTATATTTGAGAGTTCTCGATATTTCGGCACTGACATAGGCCATGGTCACGGGTATACTAATTATGTGAGTAATAAGTACTTATTAGATACGGTCTATGGTTTTGGATATTCTATGAATGCTCTTATGACAATTTTAATAATAGTATTATCGAATTAGCTCAAAGAAGAATAATATTTCGTTTATTTCTCTTAATTAATTTATTTGTTACAATTCATATTTATATATAATTTAGTTAATTCAAAATGATGTCTTAAGAAATTTCTGTACCCAAAAATTCCTGGCTAGAACAAAAGTGTTCTTTCTGCATATATTATTTCTAATTATTTCTGTGTAATGCAGTGGTATGAAATATGACATATAACAAAGCCAGAGAAACTCAGGGAAGAGACGTTTTAAAACAGAATTCCGTCGAAATTGGGGAAGTCATTAAGGTGCTACGAAAGGGAGCAATTAGGGATCTAGGACAGGGCTGGACGGTATAATGTGCCTTATTATGAAACTTGGAACAATATATAGGATATATTATCTATCTCCAGGTACGATTTGATTATGATCTCTATATGTTTAGTAAAAAATGACCTTTAAGATCGTATTTGCTTCTTATACTATTTCTTTTCACTTTAATTTTGTATATTTCAAGCAACTTCTCGTCTATATTAAAAATAATAATTGCTGATTTTTTAAATAAAACTATTTTTTCGCATTATTTTGCGGATTTATTTTGATTTTTGGTTCCCGATGTTTTTAATGCTGTACAGCAATCATGGTCAAGTCTCTCCCGTGGCAAGATATTTTTATTTAAAATGTTAATTTAATATTGGCGTAAATCTAAGAAAGTATTGATTGCTGATTTCTTAAGTTGTTTTATAATGTAGCGAATATAAACAAACCTAAAGTGAAACTTCGTAGATGTTTCTATTCTGAATTGGAGTTTTAATCGCAAAGTTTATAAACGTTAATTAATGTACCAACTGAGATTTAAATCGCTAGACTAATTTGAAACGAGTCAAGATCTATTTCGTTGATACTCAAATCACTTCAATCTCAAATATCCTATTATGGTCCCTCCCACATTGCATTGAATTCACATCTCCAGTTTCAATTCGATGGATGATTTGCAAATATTGAAGTTACGTGGAGTTACACATTTGGGGAATCTAACTTTGACTTTTAGCTTAATTGAATGGTTTGTTTTATTGATTTCAATATAAAATGACTTTGGAATGTTCAAAATCATACAATTGTTTTTATTTACTTTGTTATGAATTTATTAAAATCTCGATTTGTTCATGATATTGTAAGTTAAAGGTTTAATTTTTTTATCGTATAGGATAGTCTAAGATCCCGAAATATAGTTATCTACTATCTACGAAATATATTTTTTAAACCATAAAATATATTAACAAAAACAACCTAGGTAGTACTGGCTTTTGCCTTGCACCTGTATGTTTACAGGTGGTATGCGTAAATGCATTTTCCAACATTAAAAAAGGGTCACCAAAAATTTGCTCTAGGATATTTTTTTATTAAAAAACCTCTAGTCTGAAGAAGCCAATAAATGCACTGGGAGGCAGTCCGCGTCAGTGGGCAGTGTACCGTGCGGGTTATTTTTGGTACTTCTCTGATAGCAGAGTGGACTGTGAAGCAACCCCATGGTTGTTGAGGTTTGCTTCTGCAGACGTACCATCGGGGTGTCGTGGTTGAGTGCGCTAGTGATCCTGCGACTCCACATTAAGACGGGGGAAGTTCCGCTGTGTTTTAGTTGGTAGTACTGGCTTTGCTGGTGAGTCCCACGACTCATGCTTTAATGCATTTTCTAACGGAATAAAATAAAAGAAAATGAGTCGTTTTACTTTAAAAAAACCTATTTTAATTTGATTGGTCATAAACGCCGAAATATTCTTTATTTCTTACCAAAAGTATCATGAGTTTTATATCGTTTACTTGAAATGATTAATTCCCCATACAAACTTCCACCCTCCTTCCCAGGGTCTTAAACTATCTCCATACCAAATTTCAACTAAATCAGCTCAGCAGATTAAGTGTGAAAAGTTAGCAGACAGACAGACAGGTAGACAGAGTTAGATACTTTTGTATTTATAATATTACTTACTAATATTATAAATGCGAAAGTAATGTATGATTTTAGCACTTTACCGTTTTTCGTTATCGATTTTTATAAAACAAAAAAGCTACGTTTTTATCATTATAATAAATGAATCAATAATAAATATAAATGAATATAGTAAGAACAGATACGTATTATTGTTGAATACTCATAAATTCGACACTTAGTACAAATTGAAAAAAAAAACTATAGAAAAATTAAAAGTGGTAGGTAGATAAACAGTGAAAAGTTATTATATTAAGTAAGAAAACAGCACAATATTATAATACACAAAACTACTTTGTATGTAATTCCTGAAGGCGGAACAAAAACCGCGAGATTATTTCTGAGGTCATATTTTATTGCCGACGACACGCGTTCCTGTTTTTCATGAACTTTATAAATTCATAGAATATGCTGAGACATTACGGTTTTATGGATGATTTAGAAAAGTGGTAGGTAAAGTCTTTACTTATCTCGTATACATACTTACTTTAATAAATGTATGTAGTCTAATATATTTATAATTTTATTTGTAGTTGTACTGATAAGGATTGAACATTTAAAAAAAAAATAGAAGAAAATCGATTATGTGACCGACAATTGTCATTACTCACAGCTCTAGAAACACACTCATTAATTCAAATTCTAAAATATTACAGTTAAATTAATACAATTTTTCTGAAAGGTATGAGTCAACACATAAGAAGAAGAAAAAAAGGAGAAGATGCCTCAGACCTGAGAAAACTGGCGAAAGAAACTCAGCATAAATATAATACTTTTTTTATTATTCTAAGAATTCTTATATTTAATATTCGCATCTTTCTAATATTTGCCTTCAATATTTATTACATACTTATATAAGATCCACTTATCTAAGAATTGTCATGTGGACATAAATGAAGTACGTGACATGCGTTATAACACAAACGAAATGTTATCTTGCATAATTTTATTTTCATCATCTTTGGTCGGTTAAGTCTACAATACTTTATCACGTAGGCGCATATTTCAGTATTTTTTATTACCCTTAAATCGTTAGAATAGCAGTAAAAAGTTTACTGCTTCATAATATTTTACAATTTTCATTGAAAAACGTAAAATTTTACGCGCAATTACTTAGCGAGAAATAAAATATGTAACACTTTTAAAATTTAATTAGGTACATGTAAATGTAAAGTAATAAAAAACTCTTATAAGTACATATGTAAAACACTTTTAAATGACTAATAAAATAGCAATAGGTGTATACATAGTATTATTTGTTAAGGTTTTAGCAGCGGTTTAAAAGCAAAAAGCATTAAGCAAAGATAGTTTCGTATTCTTTTTACCTTTATAAAATATGACATTAAAATTAGTATTTAAATAAAAACTAAAAATGATTATAAAATATTTAATATAAACCTACATATTAATACATTTATACTGTCATATTTTGCTTTATTTATCCAGCGTATCAATAAGTATAGAGTATTGCGCGCTACAATCTTGGTACTGTTTAGGATTTTCTCTTCTTACATATGCATTAGAAATGCTTGCCAGAGTTTTATCATTGCATATTAAATCTAATAGAGTAATTTTGGATTTTAATAATTTCTAATAAGTTTTCTCCATGGCTCTACCTGCGTGGTAGATATGATGACAAAATAAGCTACCAAGGATAGAGCAGATTTAAGCCATCACCATTCCGAATTTTTATTTATAACACTTTATTGCATACGAAAATAGTACATTAACATAAAAAAATATATACAATTAAAAAGATGTATAAAGGCGGCCTTATCACTTAAAGTGATCTCTTACAGGCAACCGATAGAAAAGGATATAAGAAAATAAGTAAGAAGAGCGGAAAGGTGCATAAAGTGCAAATCATTAAAACTTCATATAAATAAACATACATAAAAAATTATATATATAAAATACTAGTTTTACAATATATATTTTTATTATATATACATAAACATATATATATATATATATATATATATATATATATATATATGCATAAACAAATGACATAGTACGGCACTAATGACAGAATAACCCTACTGTGATAGATAGTGTCCTTTGAGACGTTTTCTAAATATGCTCACAGACCTCCACATTCTTATTTCAATTGAAAGCTCATTCTAAAATTTCACCTGAGTTTCACTTTAAGTAACAAACATACTAATAACTGTCACTTTTATAACATTTGCGTGAAATATTTTCAACCGACTTCAAAAAGGAGGAGGTTCTCAATTCGACTGTATGTTTTTTTTTTTTTATTTTTTTTTTTTTTATGTTTGTTACCTCAGAACTCCGTCATTTATTAACCGATTTGGACAATTTTTGTGTCGTTTGAAAGGGTATACTTCCAGATTGGTCCCATTTAAATTTCAAAAAAAAATACCACCCCTAAGGGTGGAAAAACAACTAATGATGAATTTAACCTACTTCTAATTGTCATATTGACTTGAAACTTTGCAAGTATTTCTATTTCCGTTGATAGTACAGTGGTTCGGTGTTGTTGACCTGATCTGATGCCAAGGCCAGAAGGTGGATAGGTGGAACTCTTCAACGGCTAATAGTAGATACTTTGAGTTTGGGCTTATTTTGTTTGATTTGACAAGCCTAACACGTTAGAATCCTTACTTTTCTACTACTGTCTACACTAAAAAGGGAAAAATAAAAACTTTTTAACAAAAATATAAAAACCGACTTCAAACAAAAGCACTAAAAAGTAAAAAATAACTGATTGGTAGTTCTCATTTACTATACATACCTAATCAAATATTTTCGAAGTCGGTGTGCTTTGGCTAAGTAATTAAAGCCTACCTATTAAATACATACCTAATCAAATATTTTCGAAATCGGTGCCAGCCCATACAAAGCAAAGCACACCGACTTCGAAAATATTTGATTAGGTATGTATAGTAAATGAGAACTACCAATCAGTTATTTTTTACTTTTTAGTGCTTTTGTTTGAAGTCGGTTTTTATTTTTTTGTTAAAAAGTTTTTATATAGAAATGTTGAACGAGTTACATTTAATTGTATAAAGTCAAGCATCACTAACGCGTGCCAAAACCATGTACTATTGATCTACAGATCAATGCAGATTGAATCGCCTAAATGGCCTTATCAAGTGCGTGCTTGGATAAAATATTATTACGACCCAAATGTGAATGTCAGCTGAGATACCTAACTTAGTTGCACGTATTCCACTGAAAGCATAGCGTCATTAATACATATAATAAAATTCTGTGTTGAATCTGTACAATAAATATTTTTTGGAAAATCTTATTAAAATAGTCATTATTATCTATACAGAGGCCGAATCTATAGTTTTTAGAAATTTTGTCTTGTTAAAATTAAATGGATGTTATTTGGTCGTCCAGTGGTATGTTAAGAAATTATACATGTACTGTATAGTTTATGTTGGTAGTTTCAATAATTATTTTTTATGATTGCCCATACTAATTCTGAATGGTTTTATCAATTTTGATAGAGCTTTTGAGGTAAAATAAAGGAAAATAATATTTCATGCTTGGTTCAGTAATCTTTAAAAGTGGGTAATTAAAATAAATTGCCTTACTTACTTTTAAACCCATACAGATTTCAATTGGCTATATCTTAAGGAAGCAATTTTAATGTAATATGAACTTGTAGCGTTTTTTTTATATAAAAATCCACCTTTCTAATTTTATTTGCTTGTAGTGGAAAGCTTACCTATGACTAGATTTTGGCGCGACGCCAGCCTTCGAAAACAGCGAAGCCCTTTCAAATATTCTATGCTCCATATTGTAATAACGTGGTTTGAGCTAAGATTAACATGTGCAGCTTTTGTAGTGTTCAATTATTATTAAAAGATTTTATTTATTCAAGAATTTGCAGTGTTAGTGTTAAATAATAAAATGAAATTAATAACAATTATTAGTTTAATTATCTATACATATAATATTCTACTTGAGTCGAATCTGTACATTAAATATTTTTTGGAAAATCTTATTGAAATAGTCATTATTATCGATACAGAGGCCGAAACTATAGTTTTTCGATTTTATTGTCTGTCTGTCTGTGGCTGCATCACGGAAAAAATACCGGAAGGATTTTGATGTATGATGATAGCTGGTTATCCGGGTCAACATATAGGATACTTTTTACTGTGGGAAAATATCTCACCTTTGAGAAATCTATCCTTAAAAATTTTGGCAATCGTGAAAGAAAAGTTAAACTATTATTAAAGCTTCACCTTTTTAATAATATTCTATCGTAAGATTTATTAATTAGCTATTTTCAATATTAGGTATATTAAAATAACAACACTAATAATATTTATAAGTTGAATTGTTGTATTCAGCCCTTTTTTTTTAACGTCCCACTGCTGGGCACGGGCCTCCCTTCAATACGTGGGGGATCAGGCCACCACGTTAGTCCACCACGCTGACCAAGTGCGGGTTGGTGGACTTCACATGTCTTTCGAAAACTTGCTAGGTTCTCTCAAACATGCAGGTTTCCTCACAATGTTTTCCTTCCCTGTAAGACAAGTGGTAATCATGTTAGAAATGATTCGCACATGAAAATACCCGGGATTTGAACCCACTTCACTCGGTTTCCCTAGCGAGCGCGTTACCACTGGGCTACCACTGCTTTATTTTTTTTGAATTGTTGAATTGTTATTTACTACTAAATATGCAATTTGTATCTATTTGATATATACAAACGATAAGTAAGAAGTGTGTAAGCAATACATTTTATTAGCATGATTTTAGTTTTTATTATTCTGAGCGATGTTCACATTTCTCAAAATAAAAACCGATGTATTTTGTAAATTTGAAGGTTCAGTGACTATTATTTGATATTTTCTTAATCCAAAAGCAAAATTAGATTCACTGTAGCAATTTCCATTTTTCTCGTTAACTTTGAAGGCAAAATCGCTATAAATTCTTGTTCGTATCGTGATAAACTTTGTGAACCTTAGTTTATTTAAACTAAGACTGAAGTAGAAAGTATTCAAATTTTTGAGAAATTTTTTTTTAGTCATTACAAAAAGTCAAATGTTTCAATTATTCCTTTATAATTATTACTAGGTTACATTAAAAATTCACGTCAGTAAAATTATGAGATTATAATACATAGGTATAGTATATATATAAATGAACAAAATATACATATACAATTCATTACTAGGCTTTCGATAGTTAAGTAATTTAACCAGAAAAGAAAGATAAGATATTTAAAGCCGTGTATTCTTGCCACGGCCATATAACGCCGAACGGCCATGTTGATAGTAATCGGTCCTGAAGTTATTCCAATAATTAAAATAATACTCGTAGTAGTATGTATATATCGTCATAGTCTGACATATCGTCAAGTTAAATCAATTTAATTGAAAGTGGATAGCGAAATAATAGGTCAATACGATCTCATGTTCATTCTACAGTGGAATAGATTAAAATTATAGATATGAACATCCGCAAAATCTACCCCGGGTGACCTTATTGATGTAAAACTCATTCAATCTCAATTATTTAGTTTGATTAAATTCCCTTGTTATTTTGGCAATACCTACTACGTACATGGAGTGTAGAGGACAAGATAGAGATTGAATGGAAATTTAAGGCTTGCCCTTGCTTTGCTTGGGTTCGCCTCTAGAAAAAGAAAAATAAATCTATCCCACGGGAACCGTACATTTTTCCATGATAAAAAGTAGCCTTTATGCTATTCCAGAATATAATCTATCTCTGTGCCAAATTTCATCCATATCCGTTCAGCCTTTCTGGCGTGATTGAGTAACAAACATCCATCCAAACATCTAAACTTTCACATTTATGATATTAGTAATATTGTATATTTAGACTAACTTAATAATATTCGGGATAACATGGATATTCTATTCGTTATTCCCAAAGGAGTTGGGAAAGTTACACTGTACATATTTTGTAATATCTGAAGCTAATATTCTAAAATCATGTTACTCAGTACATGGACTAATTCGTCTATTAGTGACTATATGCGCCCGGTTAAGCAACTATAATGCATATTAGCCCAGGTAATATCTCATTAATGGAACGTAACAGGGTCCCAAATGACGAGATTGGCATTTACGTGCCTACTGATAATGCTCTTGAAGGTACAATGAACATTTATGTATATGTAAAGTAAATACTAATTGTAGTTGGAAAGTAATTATATACATTGAATAAGTGGCTGTGAAATGGCCTTAATTTGTATGTCGTAAATTTTATTAGTGCAGTTGATATATGATTTAAATCAACCCTATGGTTGATTTAAATCAGTTTGACATTCTCTACGTCTGTCTATGCATGAGTCACATACATATCTTTTACTTTAATACAAATTTTATCAAATTCGCTATTATAAATTACTAGCAGAACCCGCGGCTTCGCTCGCGCCAAAACTACAAAAAATATCTAAAAAGGTAGTTTCATAAAAACTTTCATCCCCTATTTTACCCTTTTATAGAATGATTTTCGAAAAATGGTAAAACACGTATTTATTTAATTTTATAGAAGAGAATTAATACCAAGTTCATGTAATTCTGATCATAAATATTTTTTTGGATTTGTATTATGTCATGTTTTCCCGTGGGAATTAGATAATCTCCCGCGGTAAAAAGTAGCCTATGTCACTCTCCAGCCCTCCAACTATTTTCACACAAAAAATCACGCCAATCCGTCTTTCCAAACAAACATATACACTTTCACATTTATAATATTAGTATGGATATGGATAATTAAATAGTGAATTATAACATTGTCAGATTAATACGTCCGGGAAGTTAAGGAAAGTTAATGGTTTCTGACAGGCCATTCATTATACACTAATCTAATTAGCTTCTCTGTAATTTAAATTAATCTCATCCGCAAAGTTTTAAGTATTGAAGAGATATTTACTTGTTTAAGTAAATTTAATCGTACCTTAGATCTGAATATCTATCTATCTACATAGCAGTTGTTTATTATCTAGGTATCTGTTGTCATGGCAATATAATCAAAACAGACGACAATCTAATTATACGCTATTTTTAGGTACATAACTAGTATATAAAATTAAATGTCTTTATAAAGTTTTGTTAGAAACTAATAGTGCCCCACATTTCTGGTAGTCTATAAATAATAAAACCAAAAAGCCTTTGATTAACTCTAATATCCCATATATTCATCATACATGGTCGTCAAAACAAATCTAGTGAAGCTAAATCTAAGGGTAGCAGTTATTGAAGGCTTCTACTATGAGACTCCTAACTCTAAACACCAGATTAGCCCATTTAGATATCAAATTATTGTTTTGTCATCCGAAGTTAGAAGTAATTTAAAATCAACTTCTAAGATTTGTATTCATAAAAGTTAGTTACAGAATATTTTCTTAGATTTACGCGAATATTTGACATTTTAAATAAAATCTTTTCGGATTTTTTAGAGAATTTATTTCGATTTTTGGTTTGAAAAAATTGTAATAATTATAATAATAACATCTATATACTTTTTATTCCGGAAGGATGTACGTTTCCCGTAGGATAAAGTACTTTTCGTTTTTCTAAAGGTGAACACTAGCGAAGTGAGTATTTCATAAAACATATTTTATATTTTACGTAGCGTCTTGATTTACCGGAATTGAAAATACCCTACCGCTCACAAAAAAAAATGCCGAATTGAGTAGTCTTTTTTTTGAAGACGGTCTATATTTCTCTAAGCCCCATTATTCTCTTTTAATGCCATATTTAAAGCTAAATTTAAATTATTAATATTATTTATATTTGATGTTAATAAGATTTTCATTTTCTTATTTATGTTACCTATTGTATAAACCACACATAAACAATCCCACAACAGAAATACAAGGCGAGGGCCATCGAGAGAACTAATTCGTCACACGTCGTCTCCACGGTTCTCGACCTTGGCCCGATGTCTTTGCCTTGACTCCCTTTTTAGTTTTACGTGCAATGGAGATACGTTTTAATTGGACGTTCAAAATTCATAACGTTTTTTTTCAAAGAGATGTGATAAATAAAGTAAAGCAAATTATATCATAGCTACATATTTTGGGCACATATTTCAATCAGAAAAAGCATTTTGGTATGTTATACCGCAATATCACTTCTGTAGAGAATATTTTTTTTTGTCGTGACTTTTTTTAGGTAGTACGTTAATAAAGATAGCCAATACTATTTCTGATAGAACTTTCCATTATTAAAAGAATTCTACAACAATTCAGAGTATATAATAAAATAAAATACTAATAAATAACAATATTTATATAGTCAAGTGCCAGCCATAATGATTTACTACGCCTAGTACATATTTAATTATTTTTCTCTAATACCAATAATAATAAAAATTACAGCTACAAAAAGTTTCATTTTCCTTGAATAGAAATTTATCTACTATACTTCATTGGTACTATTATTCCTTTAAATACTCTTTTCATATTAATTTCTCTTTAACGTTCCATATTTTTATGAACCAAAAGAAAAAAGCTAGTATTAATTTCGCGAGCTTTTATTACGAGTATTTCAAATATCAATATTTAATATATATAAAGAAAGTCTTCTAGAAAAATGTTTCCAACGTAATTTTTTACTTTGCATTGACAAATATAATTTTCTTCGTAGCCAAGGACTCCAACCTGAAACCTTAATCAAGAACTCATCAAAATATTTTCGTTTGTACGTCCCTTCAGGGCCTCGTTATACATCAATATTTTGATCCAACGCAAGCTGATTTATCCAGTTAATTGGCAAATAAATTTTAATATTTAATAGAACTGTGGTATTTGTGATATATTACTATGACTACATGGACTTTTGTTTGAAATTGTCTAATTATTAAGTTAGCAAATGATGCAATACAATGCGTCATTACATACAAATTAGGATATTTGTGAATGTATATGTATGTAAAAAGGCAAGGGAAATTTGCGCGCGCACACCGACAGCCCAAAAGCGACATGATGAAGTTAGCTGATAACTGTTTTTTGCAATGGTAACCGTTATTATTGTCTGACAAATGGTATATAATATTATATTATTTCCTTAAATCATATTCTATAAATAATATATGATTATAATATGCCTTATTTAATTATTTTATTAATTTATCATTCCTTTTACAAACAGAGAGTTGTGAAATAGGGGATGAAATCTTAAGCTGTTTTCGTTCTGTTACGCCAAAGAAGTATAACTTCTTACGTGCGTACATAAGTGCTAACACACGTTTTTTTAATTACTAGATAGGCTTGCCCTTGACGACAAAAAGCACTGACGAGGTCTAGCTTGGAGCGCGCTTGCCTAGAAGATGCCTATTATAAGGGTTCCGTACCTCAAAAGATAAAAAAGGAGCCCTTTTAAGATCACTCTCTTGTCCATCTTTCTGTCTGTCCGTGTGTCACCACCGATTTTCTCAGGAAAGGGTGGTTTTAGCAAGTTAAAATTTATGCCAGATACTTAGGTCTATAGTCCCTATTAGTTGTATAAAAATTAAGTCCGGAGTCAACACTATAAAAAGATATGGGCAAATTAGATTTTCGCAAAAACTTGTAAGTACCTTAATTTTCAACTTTTTTTTTTCTGAATTTTCCCTTTACTTGTGCTGTAAGACCTTGCTTTTAACCAAAATTGACAATTCTAGGTCAACCGGAAGTACCCTATAGGTTTTGGGTCAAAAATGTATATGGTAGTTGCCGTTGAACTAGAATCACGAAATTTGGCAATAATCAAGCAAACAGAAAATTAAAGTTAAACAGATTTCCTACAAAGTACGGAAGCCTCGGTGGGCTAGCCCGACTCGAACTTGTCCGGTTGTTTTTTTAATTGTATTGTAGATTTTATTTGCCAGCAAAAAAAATTCAGCCCTGTAAACTTTTCATTATGACCAACCAACACAATCATTTAGTTGAACATAGTGTAAAGTACAACGAGCGTGTAAATTCATATTTAATGCACGGCGTTCTGAATTTATTACTTAGCATTTGAAAGTTTTGTTCGCTTTCATAGTTAGCCTCGATTTAACAGTTAAAGTTTCGCTGTTATCAAAAACGATGTATCACATAGTTTATTAAATATTGTATTTACGAGTAAACTGGCTTTCCTAAAAATGAGGTTTGTAAATAAATAATAAGCCTTGAATATCTATAATACTAGCGGCTCACCCTCGCTTCGCTCGGGTTCGTCGCTAGGTACGTTTTAAATAGATATAAAAAGAAAAAATCTTTCTTTCTCACATTTTAATTATATGTTTTAATACTTACCTATTCCGAACTAAGAGAAATCCAAAAATTAAAATATCATAAAAATTGGAACGCGGTCGAACGGGATAAAAAGTATCCTATGTCCTTCTCCTGGCTCTAAACTACCTCCCTGCCAATTTTCAGCTAAATCGGTTCAGCCGTTCTTGAGTTATAAGCGAAGTAACTAACACGACTTTCTTTTATATATATAGATATGGTTGTTCATTGACTTTATTGTTAAAGTAAGGATGTCTATATCTTTATCACTTAGATACTATATCTATCTACTTATATATAATGTATGAAATTGATGTCAAGGTATAGAAGTACAAGCAGACTTCGACGGGGATAGACGGCACTGATACTTCTAATTTGATAAAGTACACCATAATGCTTGAAAAAGTGTATTTGAATAATATAATGTACTTATCAGAGCCTCAATAATATCGGTTCATTATACATAGAATTTATTTGGAAATATTAATATTCTAAGCTTCGTACAATTCTCAGGCTCTAAGTAGTTCTGCTATAATTATAGAAAACATCAGTAAAGTGACTCTGTACAAGTAGGTACAAACTCCTGCTACGCTCTGCCTTGACTACAGCAATGCAGTAATGAATATAAGTCAGGCACCATTATTGGCTTGATAGGGGGAGAGATCTTTATTACAATGATACGATTAGTACCTAAGTTTTTCTAGATATAACATAACTCATATTTTATATTGTAATGTTTGGCCTATCTTAACTGATTCGTAATCTGATATAACAGGCCGGACCTACCGGGCCATCGTGAGGCTTGCTTCATAATTATACAGCCCGTGTGCGTGTGCGTGTGTGTTTGTATATGTGAATATGTACCTTTTGATGACTAAAAGCTGAACCTATATCTATGAAATTAAGTTTAAAGATCACGATATACATACATCTGAGGAACTTATGACATAACAGAAATTGTACTAACATGTCACTACTTTGTTCAATAAGCTTAAGCACGCAGCTAATTAGCTTTATGCTAATTAGATGTAATGCATCTAATTATGCAGAAAATCTGCTTTAATCTTTGACATATGTATGAGTCGCAATTAAAGGATGATACAAAATGGCTTAAACGGATCCTTAACTCGAAGTGTAGCGTGTCACGTAGAGCAAACTGGGTGGAAAGTAAATCCGAGTTATCACGCTCACCTAATTAGGAGTAAACTAATTGCGAGTTTCAACGCATCCTCAAGCGAAGTTGCTGTATCAAATTTATGAGATGACTTCGTCCCATTCACTCACATGAATGAGATGAAGTATTCCTCTACAGCATTAACATAAACATCAGAAACTGTACGTATGTATGTATGTATATGTAATGATATGTGATACAATTATCATAAAATATATACGTAATAAAATTAAAATATATGTATATGGAGTGAAAAGGGATTCTTGAAATCATCTCTTGAAGGGTTATCTCTGGAAGAAGTAATAATAGTTTTAAGTAATAATTATTATATATTTGTAATTGTCATATATTTTTAACTATTTTTTATTTTTTCATGAATCCAGGATTTGCAGCCGTAAACGCTAGCTACTGCAATAGTATTTAGTTTCCAGTTTCGTGGAAAACTGATCATATTTTTCTTCGGGACTTAAAAACGATTCTACTTCTCATAAATATGATATAATTTCATTTTACCACCATATTTTCTACCAGTATATATAAGACAAAGACAAAACAGTTTAGTAATTTTCTTTCTCTGTTTGTCAACCGATTTTCTTTTTTTTTATTTAGTAGCTGTTGACGAACTTTAGTGATATCAATAAAAAATGTTGGAAACTGATTTTTTCATTAAATCAATCAATCAGCATAGACGGTTTTGTAAAATTCTTTTTTAATCGAAAGAGGTTTATTTCGAAATGACCTCATTTAAATTTGAAAAAAAAATTCACCCCTTTAAGTGTAGAAAATAAGGATGATTGATTTTTCACCTACTGAATTTTTAAAATATTTTTCTTCTTATTTTCCTTCTATTATGTCTACAGTAAAAATGAAAAAATAAAAGCTAAGTAAAAAATAACTGATTGGTAGTTTTCATTTAATATAGATAGATACCTACCTAATCAGATGTTTTCGGAGTCGGTGTGCTTTATTTGGTATTAGCTAGCTGGATGTCGGTTTTTATTTATTTTGAAGTGAAAACTTCTATAGCAGGTTTGGATGGGGAGTAAATTCATGTAAATCATCATCGACATGGTCACGTGACATGTTAACGCTAACACTCAGAGTGCCAATAGATGACAAAACCAGATAAATGTAAATAGTTTAATTTACAAATTTTAATTAAAGATCAGACAATTAATTTGAATATCCAAAAATAACAACTGTTTGTTTATAGTTTTAAGTCTTCACTTCTGTCGGTAGTCGTCATGACTGCTTTTTTTATATAAATATATTATAATACAGATAAATATTAATAATATGTTTTCATCAAATTGTTAATAGTATTATTTGATACGTTACAAATATTGTTTAAACAGTTAAAGGTAATTGTAATCTTTAGGTTTATGTAAATCACTTTTGTAATCTTAACGAATACAAAGGCTCCCATTTCTGCCAGTGCTTAAATAGTTATCTAGGGATAAATCTAAGTCATTAGTAAACCAGTAATGGATTCTACTTGACATATCATATATTTTATCAAAATTTAGAATATAATAAGTAACAGCTTAAAAGCCAATGTTCAATGTTCTTTGAAGGTCCTTGTCTGGACTAGCGATCTGTCCCAGCCTTAACAGGCACTCGCCGTCGGGGTCGCGGACGAGTCTTTTTGGTACTCGGCCTTAACGCGACGGAGGTGTCATTTTGTCAGGTTTTTTAGTGGGTAGGCTGCCGCGCGCTTATCATCTACCACATAGCCCGCCTCGCTTCCCCATTAGCGAGCGGGTACCCGGGAACCGGGTTTTCCTGACGATAAAAAAAGCCTAATCTCGCTGGTGGGGTACTCTTTTTTTTGATTTGACAACCACAATATATTTTTAACCTTACATTAAATTTGTTATCGTTTTTTAACCGTTTAGGGTTTGAATTTCAAAAAATCTGTTAATAGAGGCTGCTTATTTCTTTAGGAAATGGTATTGCAGTTTGTTCTAGCAGTAACGGTTTATTCTAGGTATTGACGAACACACATGGCAAATAACTCTATATACATACCTATATGGAAAAATTCAATCAGTTAAGTATTAAAAGATTAATTTAAATTCTCTATACTATCTGCTCATGTAACCGGGGCGTTGTAACGTGATTATGATCTTAATAGCAAAATACGCCCACACCTAGCTACAGGTAAATTTTAACATGTAAAATGAAATGAAAATTATTGTCTTTGGTACCTATTATGAACATATAAATGATTTTATTTTTGCTATAATTTCAATTGACCAACTAACACTACAGTGTGTCCAACTAGATTATGTTTGTACTTAATAAAGATTCACCTATCGCATCAACTACAAGCTTTTAATCCGTTGACATTTGTGATGAATGGTAGGCTCCGTGTTAAGTCGCGCTGGCTTAACGATGAAGGCTTTAAATGTACTGAGTCATCGTAATACAGTGGCTATAGTTCAGAAGGCGAGTGATTTTTAGTTGATCCAAGAGTTACAAAATGGCTATTATACTTGCTTGCTCAAACGATTTTCTGTATAACGCAGATGCGATACCTCCAGCTAGTCACTGCAAAGTAAATATTTAAAAAAGTAATAGGAAATATATTATTTGCTTACAGTTATAAAATGATGTTCTCCTGACCGATTCCGGCCACGGCGACCAATCTCATTGAGACTAGCCAACTGCGCAGGAGATATTATAGTGGACAAATGTACGCGCAGACACAACGTGCACTCTCTATTCCTATCACTCTCATACTCCGGTGGGACGACTGTTCGACACGACCAGTGAGAGTTAAGGCGCAGGACCGACGGCTTTACGTGCTCTCCGAGGCACGGGGGTGAAGCACCGCCTACTTCCCAACTCCAGGCTGTTACTGAGGCTTACTATACAGAAAGACTCAATAACTAAACTAGGCCCGACCCGGGACTCGAACCCAGGACCTCCAAGTGTGCAGCCGTACATGCTAGCCACTACACCATAGAGGCAGTTAATTATAAAATACAGGGCCGAGCGTATAACCTTCTTTCTTAAAATTGGTTCTAAAAGGTTGCCTGGAAGAAATCGCTCTTTTAGCAATAAGACCGCCTCTTGTAATTTCTTCTATATTTTTATTTATTTTCTTTTCTCTTTTTGTGTATACAGTAAAGGGTTATTATTATTGGTTATTACTGTATTTTTTTAGCTTTAAAAATCAAATGATACTGACTTCTTTAGTTCTTTATTTGAAAGCTCTTAAAATAGAATTACCAGGTTCTACTTAAAATTTCAGCCTATGAAATTACCTCTTCTTAGATTTATATTTTTTTGTGATATAGCAAGGCAAGAAAACAAGCGTTATAATTAATTAATTAGAAACAACATGGCTGTGTTAAAGTAGATATCATCTATTTCTCCATTTATTACTTGTCGAGGGCATTGTTAACTACTTTATGGTGACAATAATATAATAATTATACGAGTATGTAAGCATGTTATTACTTTTGCGTATGAGTTGCGAACATTAAAATTGCGATAGTATTTATGCTAATGAATTCACGCGAGAGTAGTTACTGATAATTTTATAAGCACTCGTCTACATCTCTAAGAACTTGGGGTACGGAACCTTAAAAAAATACCGGACAAGTGCGAGTCGGACTCGCCCACCGAGGGTTCCGTACAATTTTGTAGGTACATATTATAAGCCCCCCCAACGTGCGTTCACCTTGTCGTGGTGGGGGGCTCAGTAGTGCCCGACAATACAGCCAGGCGCGAAGTCAAGAAATGCACAGGGAGGTGGCCCGCTTCGGTGGGCGGTGGGCGGTGGGAGGCGGCCCTCTTCGGAGGGCGGTGTACCATGCGGGTTGCTCCTGGTACTTCTTTGATAGCAGAGTGGACCTTGGAGCAACCCCGAGGTTGTTGTGGTCTGCTTCGGCAGACTTGCCGTCGGGGCGTCGTAGTTGAATGCGTAAGCGATCCTGCGATGCCCCATTAAAACGGGGGAAATCTTTGTTGGGTTTTAGTGGGTAGTACTGGCTTCGCCGGTGAGTCGCACACCTCGTGCGTAAATGCATTTCCCAACGTTAAACGAAAAAGGTCCATATTATAAAAACTATACATCATAAAAATAATTAAAAATCTGTTTAAGTTTGTGCTAATGAAGTCCTTTCATACGATACCCCACTTGACACGGTCAACTCAATTCAAAATTTAGACCACCATTGCCGTAACTTTATATTACGTTAACTTAGAAGTTTTATTTTTTCACAGCTTCAAGAAACTGTAGACCTGAGTATATGGTTTTAATTTCAACTCGATATCTCCATGCGTTCCTGAGATTAAGGGTCTTGACAGACAGCCAGGACGGACGGACGGACAACAAAGTGATTCTATAAGGATTCCGTTTTTTTTTCTTTTGAGGCACAGAACCCTAAAAATGTATATTTATGATTTTTCTTATTTCAAATGCCCATTCAGGTTCTTTTTGTTAAACCTTTATAAAAAACTAAATAAACCTTAGTTTAAACCTGTACTATCAAGTCCAGGCTTATCTGTAGAACCATGGTCTAAATTTGTTCGTATTACAAAACTTAAAAAAACCGTGGTCTTCTTAGTACCGTCATTTGAACCATTGTATAAATTTCAACCACAGATTAATACAAATATTATTCGTTCACTATGATATCATTCTATTGCAACGTTCCGTATGCCCAGAAAAGAAATTCTTTGGATAATACGCTAATGATTAGATGATGTTTAGGAGTGTTAAAAATTTTGAAACCTGGTTATTTTGCATGTTTATAACGTTATTTAGTTATTTCGTCGATTGCAGTTTTGTTTAGGTTTAAGCACATTATTTAATGTCGTATTAATTTCTAAAAATACATCCAAGTAGGTACGTGTATCGAAACGTAACATTCTCGCGCGTAATATGAAACCATAACATTAAACAAAACCATCGCAAGTTGAACAAAGTTCATTTAGCTTTGGAATTTAAATCTTAATAGAACAAAACAATTGCCTCTTTGTATTCTTCTTAATTTTAATAATTTAACGTGATGGACCAACAAAAAAAAAAGCGATCTGAGAATTGGAGTGCCGAGGAAAAAGTAAGTAAACATACATTACTTACATGAACTTGAAATCCATCTATAATTTATTGGTTTTAAGCTTACCTAAATTTTAAATATTATAGGATATACTACGCGAGATGATTGCACAATCACGCCACATAATTGAGGACAAATCCACGAGAGCTTCTTCCAATATTAAAAAGGCTCAAGAGTGGAAGAACATAGCAAACAAGTAAGTGTTAAGTTTTTTTTATTAATAAGTGACCCGTTAACTATGCAAATTATCATATTTTTTTCTTTTGAGTTCTGCGACATGGCAATCTGTTATAAACAATAAGCCACTCCTGTGTCGGAATTAATTATCATGTTATTGAAATATTTTCAGAATTAATGAACTCATGGGAAAAAATAGGTCTGATGGTGAAGTTAAATTGGCATGGAAGAGGATGAAGCTTGCGGCTAAAGCTAACTTATCCGCTCATAGGCAACACCAAATGAAGACAGGGGGTGGTGAAAAGCCCAAGTCGCCTTCTCAAGGAGATATGGCGATTATGGATATTGCTCCACACGATTTTATTGTGGAATACAATGACTATGACAGTGATGCAATAAAAACTGATGTAAGCAAATTGTTCTTTACATATTTTTATAAAATACTAATAAAATTAATATACAGTTTTAAATAATAGTTTTTAAGTACTTGTAGGTTCAATTAAACACCCAAGATAGTGAAATTACAGCTGGGCCTAGTACAAGCTTTTCTCCTATAATAGAACCACCTCCTGAATTCAATGATGAGGTAATAGAGGTTATAATGGACCAAGGTAAAAATAATAATTCATCTATAAATTTTAAAATTGTATTCCTTTATTTTAACCATACTTTAAATTTTTTATATTCAAAAAATATATTACATGAACTAAAGAATTTTTATATAATTCGTCTATATGTAATTAAAATACTTTTAGGTACCTCAATGGTAAATGTTGGAATTAGTACCCCTAGAAAAAAATACAATATTCGTAGGAAGCAGTCGGGTAAAAAGGATCCTCAAAGCATGTAAGAAAGATTATCCTAGAATATATTCTTATTATTTGCTTAGTATAAAATATAAAGAGTAAATATTTCACAGAAAAGAAGCATTACAAGAGTCAATATTGAAGTCCAACTGTCAATTTAAAAAAAAACAATTAGATATGCTAGAAGTGGAACACCAGTACAATGTAAGAATTGCTGAATTAAAATTAAAAAAACTGGAACTTGAAATAAAATTATTAGAAAAAAAGGAAGAACTCTAGTACTACTTATGGTTGAAAGAAATGTTATAATAATTAGAATTATGTAAGGTTTAAATTTAAAATATATTATTTTAATTAAAAGTGTCTTTCAATGAATTGCCTTCTTCTTATATTTCCACGTACATTGTTTTCCACTGGTAAAGCTACTGCTGCAGATGTTTGTGTGTTACCTTTATTGTCATCAAACCCACTATGAAACACATCTTCCTTCATATCTATGGCAATATTGTGCAATACAGCACAAGCTACAATTGTTGTTTTAGCAGTTTCAATGTTGCAGTAAAGGCCTCTTAATAAACAGCGGAACCTCTGCTTCCACAACCCAAAACATCTTTCCACTGTGTTTCTGGTGCTAATGTGTGCATTATTGTACCGCTGCTCTTGAGGTGTTGTAGTACGCAGTAATGGAGTAAACAAATATGGTGTGCAAGCATAGCCACTGTCTCCTAGCAATATGCCTGAGAATGCACCAGCCTCAAATCGCTGCTTCAAACGACTCTCTCTAAATATTCGTGAGTCATGAACACTCCCACGCCACCTAGTAACAATGTCCATGATTTTTAAATCTGCATCGCAAACTACCTGGAACAATAGTTACATATTTTAGTATTTACATGACTATATACATGACTAAGTATTCACTATCAGTACATATTATAGAACAAAGTCACTGGCCACTTATGTCTTTTTGTCTGCTCACTCCTTCAAAACCACTAGATTTTAAAAAGGTTTTTTTTTGGTATGCACAAAACATCCTAATTATACTTTTCCACTGCATCCATATTCCATGTTAAGCCAAAGCAGGTTGATATTATTTATTGTATAGTAATCACATTACACATGGACACTGTGAGTGAAGCCTTGGGTAGGTTAAACAATTTTCCAACACTATAACCAAAGCCTCATCGGGGATGGGGCTGTGGACTAAAGTCGTTGTTCCTTTATTTTGGAAGAAAAATATGTATGTAAAATCAATAATACCTGAACATTAATTGATGCAAATCCTTTTCGGTTAATATATAGTTGACCACCATCTTCACTTGGCTTTTTTATTTTGATGTGAGTACAGTCAATTGCACCAATTACTGTAGGAAAATTTGCAATTCTGCGAAATTTTTGCATTGCTTCCTCTTGTTCTCTCAATGTAGCAGGCATTTTTATAAATCTATGTGATTTTTGGGCAATGGTTTCTGCAATATTTTTACATATCTTGCTTATGAAAGGTTGTGAGACTCCGTGCAAATCAGCTGTGTCATCTTGGATCTATTAAAACAAATAAAAATAAATAATTTTATATATTTTTTAACTTAACTAATTAATTTAACTGTTTTATTATTTATAATTTATATTACTTGATGTGTACTGCATAGTGTGTTAACCTGTTATTAAAATAATATTTACCAGACATAGATTAGATTGTTAGGTTATAAGTATGCTGTAGTGTAAATAAATGTATCTTTTGTTGGTTGTCCGTAAATAAATAAACAAAAACAAAATATTAGTTTGTACATAATTTAGTTTTTATTGCTACCAATGTTTTGGTAAATGCAATCTATGCTTTTAATCTACTTACTTCATGTCGAGCCCAGCTTCGTAATGCGCAACACACTTGTATTTCGGGAGACACAGGGCATCCTCGAGCATCTCTAGTTAAATCTTCTTTTACTAAGTCCACTATTTTTATTGCATAACGTTTATTAAACCTATACTTTTGCCTGAAATCTTCATCGGATAATTCCATGATGGGATTGACTCGAACACGACTTCTGTTGTGTCGGCGTGGTAATTCCAACATCTCAGCGGCTTCAATATCCTCAATATCAATTAAATCGACCATGTTTATATCCATTTTCGAGTTAAAACAACACAACACAATGAAAAAGATGATATAACATAAAACACAAACTTTGACAGATCCGATTTAGTGATTTAGACCATCGTTAAACTAGGGGTCGCCGAGGTTTAGCGTTAGACCATGATATAGTCTATGGTTTATCGCAAAACCACGATTTGTAATACCAAATTTGTTTAGACCGCAGTATAAAGAAGTTTAAACCAGGTTTTTTAGTTAAACCGCTTTTTGTAA
Source organism: Brenthis daphne (assembly GCA_947093115.1). Classification (NCBI taxonomy): domain Eukaryota; kingdom Metazoa; phylum Arthropoda; class Insecta; order Lepidoptera; family Nymphalidae; genus Brenthis; species Brenthis daphne. Next base: position 22,348,053 of record OX352479.1, on the reverse strand, counting down.
TAAGGCAGACGTAGTTTAAGCGTTCGTCTGTCTGTTCTGTTAAAGCCTAGGTCTAGTCCTTCGAATTTAAAAAAAAACCGTCCATTAAATTTATAATATGGAATATGCGTTATTACAATTATTTTTCTTCCAAATAATGTAAGCATATAAATAATAGCAAAATATAAGCAATACACGTAATTATATACATACATACACAACCACAGGAAACACTATTTTTAGATGTTCTTTGATGGTCGTTTGGCTTGCATCTAGCATAAAAACGGTAATAGATGAAGCGTCAGAAGTGCTGACATTAAACTAAAGTAAAACAACAAGTAATAAAAACTAGCGAAGCGAATGTCAAACTAGCACTACAACCAACAACTAGTGATACAACCGCTATTCATTATGATGTCCTATTTTATTTGTGTATTTAGTTATACGAAATTTTATGTGCGGAAATCGAACTTGCACTAATTGATTATTTAACTTTTACCTAAAAATTATAGGTTAAGAAAACACGTCATTCACATTCAGCCTCAAATTCAAAGTGTCAACATCAATCACGTTTACAATCTGTTCGGTTAATACTTACAAAATGGCGGAGGAAATAAATCAGTTGACAGCCGATGGTTGTTCGCCCTCATAAATCCAACCCTTATTATTTATCGTTGGAATATACCAAGATTGATGTTTGCAACCTCTTCGTTAATTAATGATTTCATATCTATGGTGATTAGCCACAGTGAATTAAGTTTTTTTTTTTAATATTTTTTATTGCTCCACACACAGCGGCAGATCGATATTATGGCCTGTAAAATGCTTATAGTGTGGTTACTTAAAAAGTATAAAGCTTCATAAATTATTTTATAGCCGCAGAACATAACTAGTTTAGCGGTGTTTTTATTTTTCTAATCATGCAAGCAATCTGATAAGATTGCTTTATCGCCAACAAATAAGATCTTATTTGACTGTATATTTACTTTTGTAAGTAACTTTTATTATTCTAAAAAAATCGTATATACCTAATACATATTTATTTATTGTTATTTAAATTATGAACGCTCCATAACCGAAACAATCACCTTGCATAATTGTAATATCTGAATACACGGGCGTCCACAAAAATTGGATTTGCAAGGGACAAAATAATTTCCGCCCTCTGATATTTTCGACTCGACACGGATTACCTGTCATAAATGGTTCCAAAAATATACCATTTACTTTACCAAAAAAGAATTTATGTTGCTGCTTTTTTGTTGTTTCTAATGTTCGAAGTAGTAAATGACTCACTGATTTTGTATACGAACTAAACGATTTTCTTTTTAAGATCTTATTTGAAAGAACTACTGAATAGCGGCTATATGTTTTATTTATTATTAGCATTGCCCGCGGCTCCGCCCGCGTTCAGATGACCAAATAACAAATTCTTAGGTTTTACATATTAGTATACTCTTACATTACAGTTTTTGTATTTTTTCTCAGAAATGAGATATTTTTCCACGGTAAAAAGTATTTTATATGTTGACCCGGATAACCAGCTATCGCCATACCAAATTTCATCAAAATCCCTCCAGTAGTTTTTCTGTGATGTGGTAACAGACAGACAGACAGACAAAAATTCTAAAAACTATAGATTCGGCTTCCGTATCGATAATAATGTCTATTTCAATAACATTTTCCAAAAAATATTTAATATAAAGATTCGGATAAGTTACAATTTTATTTTTGAGCACATTTAATAAGAATTAAGAAGTGAAAATATTTTTTTTCATCGGGAGCAAAATCTTCAAGCCATACATGTCATAAATCTTGTGTGCATATTTAATAGCTAATTTTCTTACACTTGCAGCCTTGACCGGCGATGCGGAAATAGTGAATGGCTCTCAGAGAGCTGAGGGGAGGCCGTATACTAGAGACGTGTAGGCTAATTTGAGATCACATCACAAGCTAAATTTAAATTATGATAAAGAGATATAGAATTAACGTAGTAATGTATCATGGAAATTATGCAATCTTTCTTACATGTCGTTGGTTATTGCATCAAATAAGCATATATTTTTATTAAACCTTTGAAAATCCTATACCGTAATCAATATGTAGCATTTACAAAATATTTTATTAATTTATATCACACTGTATTTACTGTAGAACTTCTCATTAATCTAAGTAGTATATGGAATATTATTATTTAAATTCAGTAATTAAAGATAAAATTATTAAGAAGTATTATAAAAATAGTAAATATATTATCAACGATTACTCTGGGATTTTTAAGGCCGTCGCTGTGACTTATCAGAGTGTAACTTCCCATCTATTTGTATTGTTAGACTATGTTTAAAGCCGCATTATATTCTAGACTTGACATTGTTATCAGTACCATAGAAAAATTTAGCTTTTAGTAGAATTGGCATGTACCGTAGAAGCAAGCACATATGCAATACACTATATAGTTATATTTTTTCAAAAATAGTAGACCAAAATTTATATGCAGATACCTAACTAGAAACTATACAAATAAATTGAATCATAGATCTAACAGAGGACTAACTGTAAAACCTTTTGTGTGTATTTCTTTTCCTCTGCCATTCACGTCAAGTTCAGATTGTTTTATGAAAAATAGGCCCAACGAGCGTTGTCTTGAAAGTTGTAGACTTCAAAATCTCTGTCGCAACCTTTCACTAAAGCCTAAACGGCATTAATGAAAGTCATAAAACAGATTGTCAAGATTGGTTGAATTTGTTAAGCTTATTTTAATTCCGGTTATAAATCGGACAAGGAGTGTTCCATAACATCAAACATTTTAGAGTGAGATATCTGTCTACCAAATGTTAGTTATGTAGCAGCAAATAGCAAAAGTCCAGCAGTATAACGAATGTAAAATTTGGACAGACAAGGTTGGAAACCAATATCTATGAACGGTCTCGTTTTCGCCTGAAATTCTTCTTAAACAGAATTCTTCAAAAATGTTCTAAAAAAACATTTAAATATAACTTTCTTTAAGTTTGTGATAAGTTTTCATTTTTAGATAAAAGCTTTGGAAATCTGATGTGATAAAGAGGTGTTTCCTGTAAATATGTAGGCATATGGGTACTTGTCTTTATATAGGTCTTAAATAAACAACCCATTGACTTTATATTAAAGTTAATAGTTGCTACTCATAGCGCAATTCGTACTTTAAAATCGTAAATCACGTATTAAATATAAGCACCTGGGAGACCGAGCTTCGCTCGGAGTTTTTGGCTAAAAAACATTAAAAAACAAAAAAAAACTATAAATTTGAATAAATACAAAAAAAAACAAAAGTAAAAACTTTGTATTCGACCGGGATGCGAACCCAGACACCTGTGGTTGTCAAACTTGCGCGAATTTAAAAATATTAGATTTAACTTGATTATTACCAACCTAAACTTAATTTGTACCTCTTTTATATAGCAACAAGGTTACATAAACATATAATATGTATATGATGAAGGTTTATATTAAGTATTTCTCATAAACTATTATAATATTTGAATAATAATTGAGAATAAAAGAAAGCCATGAAAGTTGCTTAAACGAAGCGAGGACGCGTCACTAGTGCGGTAATAAATTACTAAGTCTTGATAAGTCATATAAATAACTAGCCTAAATCCATTTCAAATATGACTCGTATTTGATATTCAAATGAGAGTGGTCACCTTAATCTTTTAATTTAGGAGACTGCGCATATGTCCGGTGGGATAAAGCAAGTGGAAAGATAACAACCCGTTAGAAAGGATTACTTTGGAGTTAGGGACTGCATAAAATAATTTAGATTTAATTTTGCGGTATGAAATAATATTTAGACCCTTAAATTCGGTAAGTACTATACGGTACTGAATTTAATTACCTTTTATCTTTATGTATGATAATCCATACAAGTGTTCACCCAGAGGTAGAAATTCGACCGTAATTTTGTTTTTATTGATGACATAAAACTCGTCCACAGCTACTAAATAAAAAAAAAACATCGGTTGACTTATAGAGGAGTAACGGTACGGAACTATTTTGTCTTTGCTCATTTATATCTATCTATACATACTATAATCAAATTCTGAGTCGAATCTATACATTAAGTATTTTTTGGAAAATCTTATTGAAATTGTAATTGTAGTCATTATTATTGATACTGAGGCCGAATCTATAGTTTTTAGAATTTTGTTTGTCTGTCTGTCGATCTGTATGTTACCGCATCACGTAAAAACCACTGGAGGGATTTTGATTAAAAGTGTGATGATATCTAGTTATCCGGGTCAACATATAGGATACTTTTTACTACGGGAAAATATCTCATCTCTAAGAAATCTATACTAAACGTTAAAACATAAGGAGGAACAAACCAGAGCGAAGCGAGAGTGAGTCGCTAGTAAAGATATATAATCGTTAGTGCCTTATAATTGTTTGACATACCTACATCTATACTTATTATAAAAATAAGTCCCCCGGCCGCGTCTTTCTGTCCTCCTGTCTGTCCTCCTGTCTGTCTGAACGCGATAAACTCGAAAACTACTGAACGGATTTTTATACGGTTTTCAACAATAGAAAGAGTAATTCTTGAGGAAGGTTTAGGTATATAATTTATTATGCTTTTATGTAAATTAGCTGAAATACGGCGACAAATGTTGAAGAGGTCGCAAAAAATCTCGCCAAATGGGAACTTTCCACGCGAACGCCGCGTAAACTAGCAAAGATACAGTTAAGTAATGTACTAGAGAATTCAAAATCTATAAAAATGCTACAAAAAAGTCCGCGATAGCATATCTCTATCTCTTACGGTTGACTTACAATAACCACTTTTATGTTAACATTTTTAATTAAAAACATTACGTTATTTTCAAAGTTATTTTCTTTAGTTCGGTATTAATCCTTATCCAAATGAATATTTTAGTTAGCTTAGTCATTTAATGCAGATTAAAATTGCTCTTTACACTAAATCAATCAGATGAATAGTTTTTGAGATATCGTTGTTAGAAGTAATTAGTAGCGAAACATTTTTAATGCTTGGCGAGCATTGAGATGCCTACGGCGAGTCCATCCCCTCTGCCCCGCATCGCTCGACCGCCTGCTCAAGCTATATAAACCGGGCGATGTAGCGCGCGATCCTAGGATACTTTTTACCGCGGGAAAATATCTTATTTCTGAGGAAAAATACAAAAACTGCAATGTAAGAGTATACTAATATGTAACACCTAAGAATTTAGTTTTTGGTCATCTGAACGCGGGCGGAGCCGCGGGCAATGCTAGTACATAATATATGTGTTGTAAAAAACATGAAGAAAAGTGTTCTGGAATTATGTTGCTAAATGATAACATAATCCTCAAAGTTGTTGTGGTTTTTGAAAATTTATAATATGCGATTATATTAAAGGCATTCATTATTGTTTCAATTCCGATATAGGTTTCATTGTAATTTTAATTTTGCGGTTAAATTTTGATTATATCATAATCAGTAGGCATAACAATATTATAATAAAATTCAAGTGAAATCAAAATAATTGTACATTTAATGTCTATCAAACATTCATTATTAGGTCATATTTTAAATTGAAAACCTCATTATAGATATTTCAATCTACATTTTGATTTAACAATGTTTTTAATTCACTGTTTAGATTCAAAGGTATTGCTTGCACCCCATTCTGCTTGTTCATATATAAACCAAGGGTTAAGTTGCGGACTAAACAGAAACAAGTTAGTGAACGGAAGCATTACGAGTACCTAGCAGAGTAATTATTTATAAGCATAACTTTACAAACTTACTTTGTTTGTTTATCCTAGTTTTACGAATGGAACAACGGATTAAGATTTTTTCACTTGCATATTTTACGAGCCTCGGCATACCATGGAATACATTTATTTACGTACATTAATCGAGTCCCTTTTATGATTTGTATGTAGTTAATTATGTCACTAGTAATATAGGTATTTAGTAATCTATAATACAACATAATACGATGATAATCCACGTTTGTAATTTTGTCTTAAGACTGTTATCTTTGTCAGGTTCTCTAAGCAAGCAATAAACAAACCTTGATGAATATCGACATGAAAGTTCCGGCAGTTATTCAAATCATGTCGGTACCTGCTTCGCTTATTTGATTTTTGCACAACGCAACGTATTGTTTTGCCTACCAGTTTGCTGGTTATTTGCTCTGTTTGTTTATTTTTGGAACAGTACCTTAATTTAGCCTTAATGCATACATTTTCTGTTAATTTAAGTATTCGCAAATGAAAAGCTTAAAAGAAAATAAATATTACATTAATACTGCCTATACAAATATTTAATATCAAGCTGAAAAATTAACGTCAATCGTTGATCACGGCTGGTAAAATAAACAATCGTGCAAATAGAATTGGTTTTAAGACTATCTAACGCAAGAATTTGTCATCACTATAGGTAACAAAAAGGACTGAGAATTCGGTTATTATTTCTATATTTCTGAATAGTAATCTGCGTATGATTACAGGCTTATTTAAAAGAGACATATTGGCCACATAATATTTACTTAGGCTTCTTATAAATTTTGCAATGATTGATGATGCAATCCATAAACATATATGGCACCTAAGATTGTATGCTGTATGAATATAAATAAAAGGTATAAAAAAAATATAAGATACATTAAAATGTGAGTCTATATACACCCTTACTCCAACAGATAAAGCTTTGCCATGACTCAAAAGTCATCCACATTAGATCGTCATCGTCACGAGTGATGCGGTGGTTGCCGAGGTGCCCCCGTTTCAGCACTTAGACGATTGACTGTGGCTTCATAATAAGTCAAAATGCAAGAAACAATTTTGGTGATTAGGAATTTTTTGGTTGTATGGGAAATTTTCTTTAAGTTGAATCCAATTTGGGATATAACTAAAAGCTTTCTTTATTGATGACGACATTCTTGATAAAATATTAACTTCTAAAAAATGCTTTTATCTCAGCAATACTTAAAATAAAAATGTTATATCTATAAAGTATGGTTTCATATAAATGATTAAATTAGGTTGAGTTTAAATTGGTTTCACTCTTCTGAGACGTACTCCAAATTATTATCTTAATTTATTTCAATAAAACAAGTATGAAAGTGAATTTATTTTAAGACATATTTCGGAACAAAATATTGAGGTATATTGCATTAGAAGTAGGATGTAAATCGTGTTAATAAGTGCTGAGAAATGTTAATATGGAATAATGAGAAAATGGAATTAAAAGACTAATGCATTATTATATTCATCAACCTTTTGGAGAATCATAAATCTTAAAAAGATAGTAATTCTAGTAGAATAGGGTATGAAAAATTCATAACAAGTAAAGATTCTCTACGTTTCAATTTCTTTATACAGAAAAAAATATTAGTCCACATATTTCGACGACACGTTTTGCTCAGTTTGTAGTGACCCTACTTGTTCAGGCAGCGGCCGCGGGTTCGAGTCCCGCTGGGGGCATTCATTTGCGTGATGAGCACTAATGTTTGTATTCCAGTCATGGGTGTTTATATATATTTATAATATTTGAAGTTGTATTTAAAGTATATAATATATGTGTAGTATATCAACTATCTGGTATCCATAACACAGGCTTCGTAGCTTACCATGGAACTAGATGGTGTTGAGTGTTAATGTCCAAATTCATTTATTATTTATTTGAAGGTACGTGATCCATCATTTCTTCTCTTGTTTTAATAGCTTTACTAGCATTCCATTAAACACACTTGTAGTTCCACAAGAAATAGTAATATAAAGTATTTTTATGCAAATATCATATCGATTCGTCGCCACAATCCTAGCTTGCAGCTATTGTTTTCCACAACTTGCCATTTAATAAATAATATAATGTATATACTATATGGATTGTATTTCAAAAATTTTAGCTTTTTATTGTTGAACTAGGTTGATTCCCTATACAAACATTCATCCCCATTTTTACCCCCTTAAAGGATGATTTCCGGGATAAAAAGTATCCTATTTCCTTCCCAGGATCTCAAACTATCTTCTTACCAAATTTCATCTAAATCGGTTCAGTAGATCCAGAGATTACCCCCTAAAACGTCACAAACTCACAATCTCACAAACTTTACCTCTTTATAATATTAGTATAGACGATTCATTAGCGTAGCGAAGTATTATGTATTTGCTTTTATCAATGTAACCAATATCATCTGATTTCGTCAAGTGTACAGATCGAATATAGTTTTTAAAAGGATTTTGTAATGATAAACATGCATGTAAACTGTTATAGACATGAAGTGACCAATGAAAATAAAATTTACTAATACTAATTAAGTAAATTGATTATATTTGCTCTCTTGTATTTATTTTTATTGTAAATAATTAATAACAAAGTGCTAATTTTACTAGAAAAATTTCGTTCATTTTAGAAGATATTTTTTTTTATACCACATCGGTGTCAATCAGGCATGCGACCCGCCTGATGGTAAGCGGTTAGTTTTTATTAGTTCCATGGACGCCTGCAACACCAGGGGCATCACATGCGCGTTACCGACGCTTTAAGAACCTATTTACTCCCCTTTTGAAGGACTCCATACTGTTATTATCACATTTTTTAATTTTGAATATACGAGACTAGAGAACTCTGTAGAAATGAATATTTAATAATATAACATGAAGCTTTTTCCACTTTTCACGCTCCTTTCTTTTCGTAAGAATATAATTAGGTTTTTCTCACACTATCTTTCTTTCTGCTAGTTTTATGAGAATGCTGATACAATATTAGATTGCGGCAGTTAACATAAATGTGAAAGTTTGTGAGGATGGATAGATGGATGTTTGTTACTCTTTCACACCAGAACGGCAGAACAGATTTGGATGAAATTTGACACAGAAATAGATTATAGTCTGGAATAGTACATAAGTTACTTTTTATCCCAGAAAAATGTACGATTCCCGTGGGATAGATTTGTTTTGTCTAGAGATGAACCCGAAGCGAATCGAGGGTGAATCGCTAGTACATACATATTTGTTACGTGCCAAAATCGAACCCCCTAACTTCAACAGGTATCTACTATCTTTTTAATAAGTGTTATATAAATTATATGTTTATATAGTTTGACACACAATAAACGTATTATACAGTAGCACAGGCTAATGATATAACACATTAATAATATTAATTTATGAAAATCCTGATTACGCCCTATTACTCACACCTCATTACCTAAAGTAATGTATATCAGCATTATTAATGAAAACGTTGAGTGTTGTTTTGATTAAAGGAGAGAATAAATTAATAGATATATACATATAAAGATAGATATAAAACTAATTTACAGATATTGTAAATGATTGCTAAAATATACCTCTCTGCTTACCCTCGCTTTGCTAGGGTTTTCCTCTAGAAACTCAAAAACAAATCTACCGCACGGGAACCGTACATTATTCCGGGATAAAAAGTAGCCTTTGCAGTATTCCAGACAATAATCTATCTCTGTGCCAAATTTCATTCAGATCCGTTCAGCCGTCCTGGCATGATTGAATAACAAACATCCATCCAAACATCTAAACTCTCACATTTATAATATTACTATAGATTATAATTATTGCCGGATTTAGTACTAGTAAAAAAATAGATTTTGGGAATAATATTAAGGTGATTTGTATATTTTTTGCACTACAATATTACAGTAATTTAATATGCCATAAACTGTAGTATACATAAATAGTTCTACTATATCCAAAGATAACCCATTGATCTGTGACTACATCATACTGAATATATGTGATCTTAGTTGATAATAATAGACTTTTTAAAACTCATTGTCTCTTTTGTTTATTTGTTAGCTTAAAAATAATGTTTTTAAATCAAATCAAAATACGTTTTAACCAAATAGTCTTTTACAAGTACTTTTGAATTATAAATTTTATGTTTTTTTTAAATTGGTCATTATATGAGGGTTTTGTAAGTCCGTGAGGAATCTACCACCGGCTCGGATAAAACGGCTTAACGTTTTAAAAAAATTTGTTGTACGCTAAATACTAAAATATATTACAAAATACTGATATAAAGTGTATGTTAGAGGGGTTAGCTTTATTAACAAATATATAAAATATTTAAATTACCTCATTAAAATTAAGGAAGCAAGTCATTATAAGTATAAACCCACCCTAATAATGCGTAGCACCTTTTTAAGATACATTATAAGTATGAATAATATAGGATCCTATGTCTTGAAGCCTTTTTTGTACCCTTTTACGCGGTTAACTTTCTCTGAGAATCAATCAAATCATAACCTCCGAAATTTCCTGATAAGTCAGTCAAATGCATTTAATTTGCTTTATTAAAATATGTAGATAACGATAATGTCGACCAAAATTAAAATAATATATTACATGTTTGAACTCAGGCTGCTTGAACATATTAATTATAATGGATGAAATATCTCTACAATTGGGTAAAATTTACTGTAATAATTTACATAACAATGCTTAATAATTACTTAAATGTACGAAGAAATTATACATATAACAGACATTTCACTATGTGTAAACACTAACTATAAAATAAATCTATCTTATATATAAAATTTCCATGTCACAATGTTTGTTACCGTACTCCTCCGAAACGGCTTTACCGATTTTTACCAAATTTTATATGCGTATTCAGTAGGTCTGAGAATCGGCTACTATCTATTTTACATACCCCTAAGTGATAAGGGTGGCCCACATTAGGGACGATCCCGAGCGGAGCGAGGGTGAGTCGCTAGTATTTTTATAAAAATATTACCAAACTTAAATAATTTCTGTATAAAAAACATAATACAAAATAACAAAACTACCAAAATAATCAAAGTGTAAATAAAGAAATTCATCTTACGACAATTTATGATAAGTCGCAAAGAAAATCTGTACCTGTCAACGCTTCAACGAAAATGTCTACAGGCGTTCCGCTAAATTAATGGAGTCGTGCTCTCCGTCAATCATTTTGCGATACGCGAGGACGCATGTAGGACGGCACCTGTGATTTTTAATTAAAGGACGAATATTTATTTCATCTATTTGTTATATTATTAATCATCGAAAAGCTGTTCCTACTTTTTTATATTTATTTTAATTAGCGAGAAATAAAATATATCACTCAAAAGGTGTCAAAGGTGTGTATTAAAGCAAAATTTAACACATACCAATTAAATGTAAGCAACTTGATTACGTTCAGAGTTATATATATATATATATATATATATATATAATATTTATATATTATATATATATATATATATATATTATATATATTACAATAATCATATAAGAACATATCAAAAATGGCAAATGCCGATCCTTTTCCGTTTAGTCCTTCAGCCAGGTACGGTACGTAGTTCAGTCATTGAAGTCAAACATGGGCTCAAATCAGCCATAGAAACGTGACTGGAAGAAGGGATTTACTGCAAATTACTATGGAAAACTTCATTCTAAAAGGTCCTTTAACCTTTTTTATGATACCTACATGATTTTAAATTTAGAGAAAAGTTCGCTCTGAGGAATAACTATAAAGTACTATTTGTATATAATAATACGTTTACGATTAATAAAATGTACACGTTACAAATATATTTTGGATTAGCAACTCATGCTTGCTCCCCTCGGATTTGTCTCCTTAAATTTTAATATTTAGTATAGATTTCTCAGAGATGAGATATTTTCCCGCAGTAAAAAGTAAACTACACGTTGACCCGGAAAACCAGCTATCATCATACCAAATTTCATCAAAATCTGTCCAGTGGTTTTCTCGTGATGCGTTCTCAGACTGTATCGATTAAAATGAATAATTCAATAAGATTTTTCAATTTTTAATGCACAGATTTACTCACTTAAAATTTTATTGTACTGTAACCGAATTAGTGAACTGTGCAATGTACATACATAGCCGAAATACAGAATACTGACGATGAAAAATAGTTGCTATAAAATACTTTAATTAAAATAGTCTATTTAGTATACTGTCCATAAAAAGTTAAGAAACTCATATACCAGATGTACTATCGTAAGGGCAAATGGAGAGAACAAATTCTAAACATTTATCAGAGGACCTGTTCCGGGCAGATGGTCATTAATTCCCAGTCACCATTTATCTCGATGCCGAAGTAAACAATGAGAGGATATAAAAAAGCCTATTGTACTGTCAAATATTAGTTATTTTTATTTTATAAATATTTAAACAAATATTGTTGCCTACTTTAATAACAATAGAATATTGTGATTTTTTTCACCTTTAATCTATATCATATAATAAAATTGTACCTAAGCCGAATCTGTACATTAAATATTTTTTGGAAAATCTAATTAAAATAAACATTATTATCGATACAGAGGCCAAATCTATGGTTATTAGAATTTTTGTGTGTCTGTCTGTTACCGCATCACAGAAAAACTACTTAAAATGTTGTGTTTATTAGTAAGCAAATTTAGCGTTGGTCATTTGGCAAGCCCGGTTTGTGCTATTATGCAAATTGAAGTCAAGGTAAATAAATTTTATTTTTTCCTACAACAATACCAGTTAAAGGTAAAAATGGATTAGTCTAGCCGTATTTGAACGCTTTTTCATGCTAACTTATTCACGTTTTTTATTGTTTGTTGGATTGTACATTTTTGTTTATTTTAAAAATCACAATAGATTTAACAAAATCGTCGAGCATTTTATTGCACTTTTGATCGTTATTTTAATATAAGTTTTAATATTTGAATTTACTTGATCACGCTATTTAAAAATTGTATATTTAAAGAAATATTTGTACCACTTATATATCCCCCATGATAATAATAATTTATCATTTAAAATATATGCATTCGATCTCCATTAGGATGAAACCTTTCTTCACGGCACCGCTTGTTTACTCTTGGGCTCGATACATGATACAAGGAACCGATATTGGGTCTAATCAATCAAGCTGGCAATCAGATCGTTAATCAAAGTTCGAACAAAGCTGCACAAGACGTCCTAATTTACGAATAAAATTTGCCGTACGTGAATAATTTATAATGCCTTGTTTGCTTAAATTAAAACATGCTAAATGTGTCTAGATCTTATCATATAATTTCCGCTTGTCAAGGAAATATCGATTTAGAGTTTAATTTTATGTTAAATTACTCGATGATTTGCTCCTGCAGGTAATTTAAAACTATTTGAAACGTCGCGTCGATTAAAAATGTAGTTAAAGTGTGAAATTTACGCGAGAGCAGTTAAATAGCTTTATTTATTACTATCGACTCGTCCCCAGCATTCAGATCCTGACGAGTAATCACAGAGCGTCCCTTACAAAAATAAAAAGTACTTTATAAACTAAAACATACACTGACTTTAAAATAAGTTAAACTTTAAGAATAACCAATCACTAAGAGTGTAAAAGTAAAAAATTTTAAGAAGGCATTTTTGTCTTAAAATTTTTAACTTTAATAAATAAGAAAGAAATTTCAAGGTTTGTTTTTGGTAAATTGGCGAATATATCTATATAAATATTTTAAATATTTCTGCTTGTGCATAGTTCAACTACAAAATGTAATGAAAATTGTTGTTGTTTTTTTTTGTATTTATTATTCAAAGTGTAGATTACTTTAGAGTATTTTGAAAAGCAATTTCCTCTTTGCATATTATGAATGTAATTTTCAAAGTAACTGAACGGAAACATGCTAACTGACGTAACTCTGATTTATTGTTGCTATAGTCAAAATATGCTTTATAGCTTGTACCTATGTTTACATTATTTTTAAATTTTGTATATTGAGCGATATATGAACCTACTTAGAATTATGTATTTGTTACTTAGTTACTCGACAGTTGACGTTACAATTTACGCATTTTTACAATGCACCATACTTTTGTCTTTCCAACTTATACGTAGGACGTTTTATAAGTTTTATAGATGAAGGTTATAAATGTAAACAATTTTATAATAAAAATTCTAGGAACTCAAAAAAAAAACTAAATGAGCAATTTAGAAAAGATAATAAAATATTTTCTAAATTGTATGTACGAGGTTCTTTTTCTTAATTCACCGGTGCTACTCTGGTTACCTAACAATAGCTTATGTGTGAGAATAGGTTATAATTTATTAGTGCCATCAATCGAAAATATACTAATTAACAATCAGCGACAAAAAATGTCCTCACCGAATGAGTGCTCATTTGAACATTTCAGCGCGCTTTTATTTATTTTTTTGTGAAAACAAACATAACTTTAACTTTCAGCATTGCATTTAAGTTTCAGTTTACATTGTTGTGTAATTATTTCAACTGGAATAACTACCTAAAAACAATTGGTAACAGTTTTAACACAATTTTTGAATGGGATTGTGTATCTAGTACTTTTTTGATCGATGATTAGCGTTTAAATCTCTCCAGCCCTTTTGCTTCAAGGAATGACAAACTTACACACACATACAAACTTTAGTAATTTTAATATAATAATTCGATTTCTGGCTGTATTAAAACGTGATTGTAAATAAAAAGCATAATATATTTGTACAAAATTTAAAAGTAAAAAGAAATACACCATTGTAATATTTGGTTTAAGTTTGTTATCGTAATAAAAATAAACGATCCGTGAAACCATTATAAACGTAGTACAATTTATTGCAAGTCACAGAGATAATCTAAGCTATTGAAAGTTTCGCGAAAATATCTAAGTCTCGCTAAATTGACAAGACCCCGACAATGAATGTCAATCATATTTTTTGCCGTGCGAGTGCGCATGTGGGACAACGTTTATTATAGTTGTTTAGCATCTTACCCTTGCTTTGCTCGGGTGAGCCCAAAGGTAGGTTTTAAATAGATAAAAAAAAGTTGTTGCGATTGTACCTTAGGAGATAGACATATTTTTAGATATATTTTACTGTCGACTTTTCTGTTAGCTTTTTTAAGATCTACAATTTTCTAGTACATTGTTTTGATGTATCTCTTATGTAAGGTTTAGATTCGACAGAATCAGTTGTTATATCACTACACAAAATTTTGTTAAAATCGGTTTAGTAATTTTTGCGTGAAATTCACAAAGATATATACAGATAAACAGACAAAAAATTTAATAAGTATTGTTTTAGGATTTATATTATATACACACAATACGTAACATTAATTGTTTTAAAAAAAAAAGTTCAAGTCAGAATTCGCTTTGTTACTATTTTATTATATGTATGTTTTTTATAGTAGATAAATAACGTCTTTCTAGTAATGTAGAGCTTTAACCGACATAATTCTTCGTTTAACGTTTAGGCAGAATGGAGGAGACATAGATTTTACTTTATACGAGTTTGTACTTAGAAAATCTACTGCTTATTTTTTTAGAGCTCCTAACAATGTTGCCCAAATTAAACCCATCTTTCTATGACACACTTGTGTGTTTATCTGTCTGTCCATATGTCAAGGTTATTAAATTGAAATTTATCTATAAAATGAATACAAATAATTTCTTATTTTGTAGATCAACAAAAAAAAAAGAAATATCTTGTTACGAAGAATACAAATATATCTGTTATGTTTTATAATTTTAAGATTTTTAATGTATTTTAAATAAAACTATTTTTTTGGCTTTTTCGCGACGTTTCGAATGCTTTACAGCAATCATAATCACGGGAGAGACAAAAGTCTCTAACCATGTCCATAGCCATGATTTATTTAAAATATCAAATATCCGTGAGAATCTAAGAAAGTATTATTTTTAATGTAATCGGTACATAGGTAGAAATTATAATGGTTTATCTCTTACTTTCCCTGTCGAATGACCAATACAATACATAAGATGTTGAACGGTTTAAACACTTTTAAACTATTTCAAAGCACAACAATCCATACAAATTCAATTCGATTTGAAGAAAAGTTTTGAAGTATTCCTACAAACATTTATGTAGGACTCCAATCATGAGATCTAATCTTTTCACTTTAATTCCACTTTGCCCTTTGAAAGGAACTTTGCAAAGGTATTGGACATTGCAGCCAAATAGAGACTCAAATCGGCTGAAGATACGTGACTTGCAAAAGGTGTTCGTAATTCGTTTGGACAAACTTTGTTTTATGTACCTACTTAGAATAGAATACGTTTTAGAATAGGTGTTACTAGTAAAGTTAACAAGTTATTCTGTTTTTGTATAAAATATAATTTTACTTTCATATAATTGTCATATTCTTTTCATATCTTTTCTATTTGAAATATTTTTTATAGATTTCATAATTAAATTAAATGAGATAAACTCTGAAATCAAAATTTTTGAAAGTTTTCTTTTAATTTTCAGGATGATTTATACTATATTAAGTATATGGAAAAAATTTCTTTCAAAATATTTTATCTAGATTAAATTTAAGATTATCAAAAAAAAATATTGATAATTTGATTCACTGACTCTGGGTTCATATCAATTTTAGTTATAAGGTTTGATGTCAATTTTAGCTTCAAAGATAGCTTTTGAAATAAAATTGAAATATATTAATTTGAATTTCAAAGCTATTTATATTTTATACTTCAGAGTAAATACTCTATTATGATGAGTTAGCACATAGTTCTTTATGTTTTAAAATGTAATATTTAACAGTAAACAACGTGCCATAGCTTTACCCGTAAATTTTGGATTATTACATAAATAAGTACATAATTTATATCATATATTCATATGTTTTGAGCATTAATACCTACATATTTATCAGTTTATTAAGACGAAGAAGATAAACCGAACCTTTCGTGTCTTTTATGTGCAGTCAGAGGTAACAAGATGAAAGCCTGTACCCGTATGTTTAAAATAATATTATTATTGTATAAATATGATTAAACGTGTACAACTCCAAAATTTACTGATGGAACATTATTTCTACAAACGCTAAGCTAATCTTCAATAAGAGTATTTATTTGTATTTTAATAAACAAACTTAAGATAAAAGAAATATTTTCAGCTGTTTCAAGGTCATTTTACTAATATTATAAATGTAAAAGTTTAGATGTTTGGATATTTGTTACTCAATCACGCCAGAACGGATGAACGCATCTGGATGATATTTGGCACAGAGAGATTATAGTCTGGACTAGCACATAGGCTGGATTTTTTATCCCGGAAAAATGTACGGTTCCCGTGGGAGAAATTTGTTTTTGTTTTTCTAGAGGTGGAGAAGTTTAGAAATAAATCTTTCATTGCGCCGATGCCTATTACATTATAATTTTACTTGGATGCTAAAGATTAAATATAATAAAAATTTGCAAGATAAATGTTAATGTTATTAAAATCTTGGTCGTCGGACTCGCCCTTATCTAATATTTATTTTATTTAAAAATCTACTAAAAGCTTCAGCTTTTTTAATGAAGAAGACTTGTTAAGAAATAATAAATATTTGCTTAGTGCGGAAATTAACTAAATCATTAAAAAAAAAAAGGAATTTATAGGTGTAACATTGTGAAGCACAATGGGATTGCTTTCCTGCGAAATCGTAAGTATAAGGCAGGACAAGAGCACAAACCAATTTTTACTCGAAATTTCAAATATTTGGAATAACTCAATGACTTTTTTGACATACACAACTTACGTATGTACTCAACTAGCATTGCCCGCGGCTCCGCCAGCGTTCACATGACCAAAAACCAAATTCCTAGGTTTTACATATTATTATACATACGCTTAAAATGCAGCTTTTGTATTTTTTCTCAGAAATGAGATATTTTTCCGTAGTAAAAAGTATCCTATATGTTGACCCAGATAACCAGCTATAATCATACCAAATTTCATCAAAATCTGTCCAGTGGTTTTCCCGTGATGCTATAACAGACAGACAGTCAAAAATTCTAAAAACTATAGATTCGGCCTCTGTATCGATAATAATGTCTATTTCAATAAGATTTTTCAAAAAATATTTAATGTACAGATTCGGCTTAGTTACGATTTTATTATATGTATAGATATCTTAGCGTTCAAAGAAAAGTACTTTATATCATCTACAAAGAACCATTCGTTTTAACTGAATTCACTCCCATTAGATTAATTTCTACTTTTATACAATTCGTCCATACTGCCTTCGGACGCAAGGTAAAGTACGAAAGAAATCTATAGTTAAAGTGTATAACTGACGCATATAACTAAAAACACGGTATAATATTTTCAACCAGATATAGACAGCCGTGGCTCATGGCCACTACCCATAAATTATGCAGGAGGGAGCCGCTAACACTTGGTATTCCTTTAACATTTAGTATCACTGTCGAGTATCCGAGAACGTTTTGTAATAGCAGTATATTGGATTATATTTCAAGAATACCTATCTATCTACATGTATCGTTGTTCTATGCAGAAGGTTAATTTTTATAGATTTTTATGTGAAAAAACAATTTAAACCCGTTTTTTTCGTACTAAATAATATGTTAATTTAATTCAATTTTCTTGGTTATGGCTTCTAATGTGCCAGTTGATCACAGATTTGTTCACCAATGTGACTTAGGATGAATAAATGTTATGGTATTAGTTTGCTTTGTCTGGGGAGAGGCCACCATGGTATCTATTTTGTTTTCCATTGCTATACAAGTCTAATGATTGTTCCACCTTGTTGGTGTAGACTTGATAGATATGAGCACTAAAGAAGAATTTTAAGAAACTAGTTTTATTTTATTTATATAATATATATATATTAAGTTCCTGATATAAAGCTTTAGCTAAGGAAGCTATTGATAAGTTAAAAGTTAGAAAAAATAAGTTTAAGATATCTTTTTAGTTAAGAGCTCTAATATAGGAAAGCTCAAAACTGTAAGTCTTTTTTGTATTTTATTTCTTTGACCGCAGTGAGCTCTATTGTCACCGCTAATACTATCTAGTATCTTCTGCTGCATTATATTTGTCTTCGGACACAAGGAAAAGGCATCCTGGGAATATTGTAGATAACTACATTTTCATTGTAATTTATTTTTTGTAATATGTCTAATTTAATATTAATTTATTTTTTAAATGAAACCATTTTTAGATTTTTTGCGGGTTTATTATTTTTTTAAGTTTTTGCATGTGAACGAAACGTGGGAAAACTCTTCAAATACTTCACAGCAAACATCAGTAATAGACAGTCAGTGGTCACGGGAGAAAAAAAAATTAACGTATCAACTATGACTCAGTTGTTATAAACCGTGCTTACCTAAAAGATGTACAATAATTTGAAAGTATAGTCCTCCTGACCGATTTTGGCCACGGCGGCCAATCTCACTGGGGCTAGCTAGATGCGCATAAGATTATATAATGCACAAATGTACGCGCACTCTTTATTTCTTTTACTCTCAAAGTCAGATGGGACGATACTTCGACATGACTGGTGAGAGTCAAGGCGTAGGACCGACGGCTTTACGTGCTCTCTGAGGTACGAGGGTATACCACCGCCAACTTCCCAACTCTGGGCTACTAATGAGAATATCGTAATAAAAAAACTCAGTAATTAAACTTGAACCGACCCGAGATTCGAATCTAGGACCTCCGGATCTGGAGCCATACATACTAGCCACTAGACCGTTAAGGAGTAAGTTACAATAATAACTACGTTAGACTTCATAGAATCGAACTCCTCGCGAAAGAACACCGCTATCGCTACCTACCGCTAGCTACCGCTAATTTTTGTATATGAAAAGATAAAAATTCGCGTAAAAAGAGAATTTATTTTAATAAAAAAACATTTCCTAAAAACTATTAAATTTTTATTAGACTTCATTATAATTGTTTATTGGTTTGTAGTTTTCTTTTTATTTTGTATAGCTCAGGAGCAATTTATTGCAGTATTTTTTATTTGTCCTTTTCCTATGCTATGTATATATGTTTTTTCCGTGGTGAAATATACCTGCATATATATAATACATTGATAGAGGTTATAAAATACGCTTCGTTTTAGTTTGCGTCGCAGGATCGCTTACGCACTCAACCACGATGTCCCGGCGGCAGGTCTTTCTAAACTCTAAGCAGACCACAACAACCATGGAGTTGCTCCAATGGTTCACTCTGCTGGTAGAGAAGTACCAGAAGCAACCCGCATGAAACACAGCCCACCGAAGTAGGCCACCTCCCAGTACCCACACATCTCACAGTACAGATCTTGAAAGAGTGTTTGACGTCTGAAATGATATTCTGTTTTTATATGGTCTGGGTCCGTTATTAAGGGATTTTGACTTCGCTTTTATTGCTCTGTATAAAATTATATTTATAAACTTATTGTATTTCGAGTTGTTTATTCAAAATTGTATTATTGAACACTACTGCATTTTTATTCAACGCTTAAAACCTCGCTTTCAACGCCATGTAAATAAAATAAAGCTTGTATTAGGTTTTATAACTTTAAAATAGATTTTAGCGAAAACTTCAATAGAAGCTTTAAACAATAATTGAATCAATTATAATATTGAGTCGACACAATGAATTCTTTGAAGTATTATTAAAGAAAACATTCCCCCATTGTTATTGTATACGCATTGTTTCCAATAAATTTTCTATTTACACCAAAAGAACAATTTCATATGAAAACAAAAACAAAAAATCTTGGCGAAATCTCTTAAAGCCAAAACATTTAAACTCACAATACTCGGTTTGTTTCATCAGATCTCGAAAAGAGGCATCGTTTAAAGTACAGGAAAAAAGTGTATATTGCAATTTAATTCTTATTTTGAAGGCAGCAAGAGCTGTCGACTTGCTAATGAAGAGGCTTAAAGTAAGGGCTTCCTAAAACGGTGGCGTTACATTCTATGGCGGGATGAAATACTCATTCCAACGCGAAAAGACCAAGAGCTTTTATTTTTTTAATAAAATATAAAGTTTTAGCTAAAGAAAAGTTGTATTACAATTTATAAACTGAATACTAGCTTGTTTGGGCGTAGATTAACGTCTGTATAATAATAATAATTAAGTTTTGAAACATTGCTCTTCAAGCTTTTGTGGCAAGCCTGAGATCGATGGAGATAAAACTGATGGTTAATATAGTAGTTAAAGTTGCGGTAAAATAGAAATGAAATAGTAGTTTATTTATGTTAAATCTGATCTTTAAACATAAAAAAAAATCATTAAGATATAAGCAATTATAAGGATAAAAATCATTAAAATGTGTTTAGATCAAAATTTTGGAAAAAAGTATACCAACCCAACTATGTCCAACATTGTTTAGGGCATGCGTGTTTTCATAAATATAAGTAACAAGACACTTATATATGATTTATTTTAAAAATGCATTACTGAATAATCATAGCAAATAAAGCAAAAATCGGTGGTTTGCAAAAGACAAATAATTGTGCACTTACTTGTAGAAGTGATATCTCTAAGGAATTTTTAACGTTTTAACATACGAGTACTTAATACTTTCCATCTAAATTTGGCAACCACCCTCAATTGTTTGTTAAAATGGTTCAACTTACAAGTTACAACTAATATTAATTAATTATTAATTTCAGTCAAATGTTATTTTGCCTAAAGGCTCGAAGTGTCTTTTTCTACATAAATCTTATTTTTCGTATAGGAAGATGAAAGATTTTACGATATTATACGTTCTTACTTGTGAAAGGATTTACAATGAACACTTTGTTTCCATAAACGGAAATATAGAGCAATTTTTTTTTTATTTGTAATCATGTGATCAGTCATATTATGTGTACCTATGAGCAGATATGTGGAGGACAATTTGGTAGTTTCTCTACAAGAAACTAGAGTTTATTAATATAATAACTAGCGGCTCACCCTCGCTTCGCTCGGGTTCGTCGCTAGGTACGTTTTAAATAGATATAAAAAAAAAAAATCTTTCTTTCTCACATTTTAATTATATGTTTTAATACTTACCTATTCCGGACTAAGAGAAATCCAAAAATTAAAATATCATAAAAATTGGAACGCGGTCGAACGGGATAAAAAGTATCCTATGTCCTTCTCCTGGCTCTAAACTACCTCCCTGCCAATTTTCAGCTAAATCGGTTCAGCCGTTCTTGAGTTATAAGCGAAGTAACTAACACGACTTTCTTTTATATATATAGACTAGCGGCTCACCCTCGCTTCGCTCGGGTTCGTCGCTAGGTACGTTTTAAATAGATATAAAAAGAAAAAATCTTTCTTTCTCACATTTTAATTATATGTTTTAATACTTACCTATTCCGGACTAAGAGAAATCCAAAAATTAAAATATCATAAAAATTGGAACATGGTCGAACGGGATAAAAAGTATCCTATGTCCTTCTCCTGGCTCTAAACTACCTCCCTGCCAATTTTCAGCTAAATCGGTTCAGCCGTTCTTGAGTTATAAGCGAAGTAACTAACACGACTTTCTTTTATATATATAGATATCATCATTAAATTAATTACTACTAAAAATATTAAAAATTGTGTTTGAATTATTTTTGAATTTGTATAATGTTTGTTAGATCAATAAATTAAGTAGCTTTAAACTTAAAAAATATATCTAAACTTAAATTAAAAAAAATAATTACTTAAAAAAAATACATAAGATGTAGATACTTATATGAAATTTAATATTAATTTATAATAAACAAAATAATTATTAGCACTTAATAATACTATACAAATAATTAATATATATATTATGTAATTTTTTACCGACAAATATAATATCTCATTTATTTAGTTCAATTTGCCTAACCGAGTGGAGTATAATACTCGACCCTTTTCCCAATACGAGAATTCAAACTTTGTATCTAGTATACATTGTAGTCGATAGAACAGCTCGGCTTCCATGAATTCCTTTTTATTGAAACGTGCTCGTAAAATTGCGTGTCAAATGGTCCAAAGAATACGAAGGGTCGACGTTCAACTTTTCGTTTTTTCGTTCCCAACCGTACTTATCCGATCTAACGTTTCAAATGCTTTTTATTTCGTTCGAATGCGTATCCCTTCGCATTGATGGTTATTATTACTTCCACCTTTTTTAAACGACATATAAACAACTATTATAAAATAAAAGATAAAACTGTACACCACGATACTCACATAGCGTACGTCATAAAGTATTTTATTGAACTTTTTAACACGTTAGCTGCGGCACCAATTTTTGCATACTTTCCGTTCCTGCGGCACGAGGTATAATCGGCCCGTACCGTGACCAGACGTTAGGGCGACACGCGGTCTATTAGACCCCACCTCCTTTTACAGACTAAAATCCATTTTCTGGCGCGAAATCAAAGATAAATGAGAATTTTGGTCCTTATTGATATAGACAGTGAATTGATGAACCCTAATCCACCGTCGCCCCGGGATCTGATGGCTAGTTTAGGAATTATTAGCAAAACAAAATATGGGATCTTATACACCTCGTAACGCACTGAAATAGGGCAAATTTTCGCTGCGATTAGTGATGGGAAAAATAATATCGACGTTTTTAAACTGTCTTAACTACGCAACGACTTGACCGATTTTGATCAATTATATCTCATTAGATCGTTTTAAGGGCAAAACCTGGCAAAACAACACAAAGCTATCAAAGGATACATTTTTTTTTAAATAATCTAAATTGTGCTTGAAGGCGCCATAAAGAAAAAAAAACCGGCCAAGTGCGAGTCGGACTCGCGCACGAAGCGTTCCATTCTATACCATTAAGAGGCACCTATTACAGACTTATTATTGGAAAATAATGGATTACGGTTTATGCATAAGGTTTATCTTTCTATTTGTATATGAAAATCTCAATGCGGTTCACAGAATAGAAAAAAAAAGCAACCAGAAGTAGAAAAGAAACTGTCCTATTTATTCTGCCTCGGGCTTTAAAAATACAATTATTAGAACTTGAATTACCATTAAAAAATCAGTATCAATATACTTTTTATAAAAATCTCAATATATATGTTGTACTTATTTATGAGTGTTTTTCATTGAAACAGGGTAGACAATAAGATTTTTTGCACTGAGTGCACTGAGTCAAAATCTTTTTGGATTTTTTATCAGCTTCACGAGATGGTAAAAATGTGCGTAGTTTTTGGTAACAACCAACACATCTTCTCCTTTTTTCACCTTTTTCGAGGCATGTTCGGCGCTGTAAAAGGACGTGCTCTCCAATCGACGTGATGCACAACACTGGTCGCGGGAAGCTCGCGTTGAGTGCGGTACGAGGTCAGGGGGGATATGGGACGTTTTGGCCTCGTTCCGCACTGCATTAAAATTATATTAATTCAGTGCGGCACGAGGCCTAAGACATCCGGTACCAAGGTAGGTACACCACCGAGTCCGGAACCATTAGTGATCTCAAATATATATTTATCTCTTTCCTACACTGGACCAAACCAAAGCTATGCCATTCGCACGACAGAGAAATTCACTTTTTTGCTTGCCGCACCACAGGGAAGTTGCATCAGGGGTGATTTAGGCCTCGCTTCGCACTTAACGTGTTAAAGCTATGTGCTCGGAGTTAACTTTCCAGTCGATGAGCTAGCTATAATAAATGTTTACTTGAAATGTAAATAAAAAAATCTATTTATTTTAAAGCACGTTTGACAATCCTTAGCCTTTCAGTTTAGACAATATGCTATTTTACAATCCTTGAAGTAGTTGATAGCTGTATTGAAATGACATTAATATTATATATTATTATTATATTATTATTATATATGTTTTATACGAGCGAAGCAGCTCGGGATCGCCCTTAGGTGATTCTTTAAATTGACATAACTTTTATATTTATAAACCGATTGAAATAAAACAAACACTAAATGTTAAGTGAAGCTTACCACAATATATGAGTGAAAACTGCACTCGAATTAGTTAAGCCGTTTCTGAGATTATCGCGTACAAACCACAGACATACAGTCAAACAGACAAAAATCTTCCATTTCTTTTCTCAAACATCTTCCATGTACAGAGGACAGTACATCGATCAGTTATTATATATAACTTTTATTATATATAATCAATATATGTAGTATTACATCTTGTTATGTTCCTTCTAATATGTAGTAAGAATAGCAAACACATTGCTTACAAAATAAAGTTAAAAATCTTCAAAAGCAAATATCACTTATATGTTTTGGAAAGTAGACTCGCGACCTCTAATGCTTTAGACAGTACCAAATAGATTGGGTCAGTGACTGGTTATCTGTATAGAATTATGTATAAGAAACTTATTATCATTTTACTCTATGTAAATCCCTATATAATATGCATCTACGAGTACATGTTATCTTAGCAATAAATACTTTACTAAACGCTAACGACTTGTCAAACACTACTCAATTTGCATACCTTTTCACGTTAATGAACGATGAGGATTAATTAGATCAGATTATTTCTATCTAAACATTTTTTTTTTCAAATTATTATTAGCGAAGTTAAAAAAAATGTGAAGTAACAGATTCAACAGATAAAAAATAAATAGATCTTAAGTAGTTTAAGCAGGTACAAATATTTTATAAGTAGAGCAAAGCCATGTTCTTAAATTAAATTACATTTGTAATATTTTGAAGTAAAAAATAAAGGCGCGTACATTTATACACATCAACTTAAAAATACATTTATTATTATAGAAGGATCAAATTAGATGGGTAATAATGTTATTTATAAAGATATTGTTTATCAAAGTCCTTTGTAATAGGAGCAAGTCAGTTGACTGCCAACAAAACAAAATAATGACCATCAGATTCTCTTTAATAAGACTGAAGGGATTTTCCCCTGATTTTATGGCCGTCCAAGTAAATGCTCGTTTAGATGTAACGAGCCCCATTTACAGATCTCATCATTGCTGATCTAATTTTCGTTTACATTTTTAGATTTCTTTTTTGTTCGTTTTGCAGTTTTGGTTTGACTGCTTATTGTTTAATGTAGTTATAATATAGGGTAAGAATCAAATAAGGTAAGAATTGTTTTTTAGACTATATCGTGCATTCGAAACGTCGAGAACTGAAAATCTAAATAAATTCGCCAAAAAATCTGAAAAGATAGTAAGTATTATTCAAAATATCAATAATTCGCGTAAATCTAAGAAAGTATTAGACTAAATCGTATTGAATATTCCTAAAACACAAGTCATACTCTTTCTCCAATTTTGGTCATTAACAAAACATAAATACTTTGAGTAATTTTTGTCAATTTTTTAATGTTTTTACATGAAGAATATTCTCATATCAAATATTGAAATATTTATTTTACACGAGCTTTGAACTTGATTTGATTTCCGATCGACAATGTGTAAGCAGAAAATATATTAATTTCCATTTTTATAACTTCAAAATGACGAACTTCCTTACATATTATTTTCATCTATTTTTACATCTTTAGCGGAGAATTTTCAATAATCCTTTCTTAGTGCGATTAGGTTATGCTTATCTGTCTATATGCATGTCTATCAGTCTGTTAGTATTCGAGTTTTATTATATACCAGAAAGTGATGATTTTGGAAACAAAACTAGTTAGACTGTCTAAGCACATTTGATACGGCTACAAACTTCGGTATCTAGAAATCCGGGGTCGTCGATTTATCGAACCTACGAAGTTTAGAAACTCAGATTATTGCACCGCTACGAGTTTAGTTTTGAAGATGCTGCTTATACTAAGTGTTGCAAACAAAAACAGTGAATCACTGTTCCAATTCTGTATAGATGAATTAATAATTTCTAACTAGGAGCCACATTAGCTTTATCGAAACCTTGAATTTGTCTCTTCAAACTAATTCAATTATCTTCCTTTTGCTTCATGGCATAGTATATTTATTTTTGAAAAGTAATTTTAATTATCAGTAGGTATATTTCTTAGTGGCTTAAAATAATTATTAATAATTACATAAATAATAATAGCGCCATTAATAGCGTTTGGCTTTATAACATAACAAAAAGATTTTTTATAAACGAAAAAGCTATCATTCTGGTTGGTATAATATATGTAACTTTTACACCATTTCTTTGGTGGTTTTATTATAGAGTACATACAATCCATTTTTATCTGTAACAAAAATTTGATACATTTTGATACAAATATTTTATTTAACCAACACGATACTATTTAGTGTGAGCATCCAATTTTCTTGGAAAATAGCCGTTGGATTAATTGGAACAAAGGCTCGATTATTATTATTATAGTTAGCATAGTCATCATATTTCTACATCTTTTAATATAAAATATCTGTATTTATTATAATGAATTAAAATAAATAAATTAAAGAGACAATACTAATGTGCTAAATAATAATTATTTATTAATTTGATTTATATAGATATAATGGCATTGATGGCAACATTCTTTTTTTTATTATTAAAAATGTGACACAACTGTCATATTGACAGAGTGTGAGAGTGCGAGTAATGGTTCGGTGTTTTATTTTTTTATTGTAAATTAAGTTATTTAAATACATTAACAAACGAATTAAAACTGCTATGTCATTCAGTCACCTAAGAACAAAAGCTTCGTTTTGTTCTAAGGAGATTTTATCTTCAATAAAATAGTTATCAGATTGGAATCTAGAAATTGTTTTCATTGTAGTTGTTGATTCCTCAACTTTAAATAACAATACAAAATTCTCAGTTTCCATTTATAGTAGAATTGCACATAATTTTAACATAGTATATACAACTTTAGCCTTATCTAAATTTTATTATTATTTCAAAATGCGAGTTAAATATTTTGAAGCATAACAAGTTCTCACAATTTCGCAGAGAGCTTCCAAGTCCACAGACACAGAATTTATATATTGTGTTATCCATATTCTATGAACATCATCTTTGGTGGTTTCTTATCTTGTGGGCATTATCAGGGCTTCAATAATAAAGAATTCCATTTTTATTTTATTTTTTTTTATTCACCAGTGGTAATTATCAGTGGTACATTATTACACTAAAAAATTATACTATGTTACAAAGTTCTTATTGCTAAATGCTTTACCTTTTAAGGTGAATACCGCATGCAAAAATATGCGTGAAATAGTTTTATACAAAAACAACAATTCTATGATCTAAAGAAATTAAATAAAACAAATAAATTAAACCAATAAACAAATCTACCAAACAAATCGAAATATATTTAACAAATCAAGAATATTAATTATTTATTTAGAATATTTTTTTTACATCTTTGCGAAACTTTGGCAGCGAGTCTCTGAATAGGTCCAAGCATTTATAATCGTTTATAATTTTACACAATCGCGACACGAGTGAATTGTTCCCCAAAATAGTTCATTTTGATAAAATAGTAATATTTTGATACAGTAATCAGGGAAATCACAATATTATACACTTGAAACGGTAATTCTAATAGTTTAATTAAGCAAGTAAGTTCGTAGGCACCGATCATACTTCCAGATTCAATATCGAAGCAACTCTCCAATGATCCACCATGATCAACCAACGTTACTAAGGCACGTATCTCCAATGTATGTCATGATGGCGTCTCGACCCCGCTCGAGACGTAGCTCTGCTCGATATTCAAATTAATTCGGAATAAAAACAAAACTACATAGCATAGTGACTTTAAACAATAATAAGGTTTTATAGAAGAAAAAGATAATTAAATCCTCTTCTGATATGTTTTATCAGTTAATGTGTAATTTTTTTGTAACTATTCTTTAACAACTTTTTTACTTGACAACACCAATGCACTTAATAAAGCTTCAGTTTTTTAAATTTTAGTTGATCCCTCAATTACTGCTAACTTTATATGAATCTATAATGTAAGAAAATTTAATAAAATTTCTTAGATCATGATTCATCATATTACACGTAAAGTAGTTCTTATTATTTTTAAATAAGTGCCAGTCAATGTTAGTCAGAGGAAATAAATAATATGTATATCTCTTTTTTTCTTGTTAAGTTATATTATCTATACTATATTACAAAGAGGTAAAGTTTGTGAGTTTGTGGGTTTGTAGGGGGTAATCTCTGGATCTACTGATTCGATTTAGATGAAATTTGGTAAGAAGATAGTTTGAGACCCTGGGAAGGACATAGGATACTTTTTATTCCGGAAGTCATCCCTTAAGATGGTGAAAATTGGGATGAAAGTTCGTAATGGGAAGCAAGCCAGGGACGAACCCGAGCAAGGCGAGGGTGAGTCGCTAGTATAATATAAATAAAAAATTATTCTCATTCTCATCTGCTTTAACATTCAATTCATAGAAAATTGAATATCTCAAATGAAATGATAAATTTTCATACTATTTCTTCCTATTCAATTATTCCGCTGCATTTGCTTTCAAACTTGTGCAAAGATGGGAATGTAGTATGAATATGAATTTCATTATAACAACAAAAGGACGGCACGGTCAGTTGATAGATAAACGATCCTGCAGTCTAGAGACTACACCGGAATAAGGGAAAACTCACAGATGTTTGTACTGCTCTTTATTGTTTTGTTTGTTTGAAGTGACACACAATGAATATATTATATTCAATGTAAAGTACTTTCAGTATTTTTGTATATGAATTTGGATAAAAGAAGATTCCAAATTTTAAATATCAGAGTAAAAAAAGTTCATTAAAAATTATCTATACATGTACATATAAAGCATTGAAGCATCTGTCTGTCATTTAAAAAAAAACTGCGTTGCAAACAAAAAAAACTAAAAAAACTATGTTTTCTAAGCTATTGAGCTAAATTTTTGTCTGTATGTCTGTCTTTATGTTTGTTCGGGGGTAATCTTTGCATCGGATTTTTTAAAAATCTCGTTACAATCGGTTACAATCGATCGGTAATGGATCTTTCACTGAAAGATGCAGGAATTTGTAGGGCTGCATATTATAGGGTATGTTTTATTCCAGAAACATTTAGGGTACCAACGCAAAAATGGGAAACACTTGGAAGTTACAAAAAAAATACACAAAATTCGAATTTACATTTCTAAATTACTAGGGATGCATTCGAGCGAATAGAGAGTAAGTTGCTTGTAATTTATGTATTAACACGTGTAAGCCCCGCGCTTCAACTTACATAGGTATACCTATACGTTTATGAAACTAATGACAGAAAACTACTTGCCTAAGTTTTCGTACAAGATTTTTTTAGTTTATTACATTGAAAATGCTTAAGTCGATTTTAATAAATTAAGCATTGCGCTTACTAAAATAAGTATTGCGTGGGTTATTGCTGGTACTAAATAACGTATAAGTTATTTATTAAAGTCCTTTTAAAACGTCTTGCATATTTGTCTTTGTAAAAAACTAACTGTAAATTTTTATAAATTTTTTTTTACATTCCTGTATACTGCATGTCTATCGGAAGCTTAATAAAGGAGCCGATTTCCAGATAAAAGAATCGGTCCTCTTATGTATCTAATCCGCTCTAGCCCCGCTGAAAGGAGATAGTGGTTGAATAATATGTTTTTCTATAATAAATTTGGTCTTTTGGTTCGAGGAAAACATGTAAACCAACATGATGTGAAGAGTTAGATAAATGTGGATCCAATATAAAAAGGTTTACTAATATAATAATTTAAAAAAAGTTTTTTACTTGCTTTAAAATATAATAAAATTCTACTGTCTGTATATATTGAATTTTAAAAACGTGTAATCTTAGTATTTGCAGCGAATTAAAGTAGTAATTGGTCGATTTATTTGATTTTGTTAGTTAATCCCATAAAATAATAATGGTAAACTCTTCAATTTAATATCTCTACAATTCTTTTTGCGTTTTATAGCATATTTATTGAGAAACGAAATCGGTTCTCTACGATATCTATAGCTTTATACATCTATACTACATATACTAATATTATAAAGAGGTAAAGTTTGTGAGTTTGTGACGTTGTAGGGTGTAATGTCTGGATCTACTGAACCGATTTAGAGGTAAAAAGATAGTTTGAGACCCTGGAAAGGACATAGGATACGTTTTATTATCCCGGAAATCATCGCTTAAGGTGGAAATGGGGGTGAAAGGTCGCTAGTAAAAATTAAAGGCACGCAAATTTTCACATGACTTCTGAATAAAACAATAGGGTAGATAAAAGGAAATATAATAGGGCTGGCACTTAATTTCTTGTATGTGTACATTTTTTTTTATTTTTTTTTTAAGTTCAAATCTGTAAATATTTATAGCTTTTAATTCAATTTAACAGAACCCTCGGTGCTTATAATACAAGTGTACATTACCTTTAGATATAATAGATTGAATAAAAATAAACATTATGAAAAATATGAATAGATAAAAAATAAACATTATCTCGTCCATGAAAATTATGGCGTCGCTACAATAACTGGCTCTTAACTCGCAGTTTAAGGTACGTCTTCGTAGTAAGACGTATTGGTCTCGTCTTATGAAATATGGCTTCAGCAATAAAAATGTAGCTTGTATTTGTTTTGATGTTTATTTTAAATTAATATTTTATAAAATTTTTGTATATATGTAAAAATTATTTATATATTTTAGATATATATGATATTTTAATATAATAAAACATAGATATTATTTAAATGAATAGGTATAGATTGTAAATAATAGACTATAACAACATATTTTTAAATATAATTAAAAAAGACAAATAATTAATATAAAAATTAAATATTATTATTTACATTTGTGAATAATCATTGAAATAGTTTGTCTTAACCTTTGTGTAAAATAAGAGACATAATATAATTAAATTATTATTAATAACATATAACATAGGTGGTGGTAGCCCAGTGGTAACGCGGTGGCTTGGGATACCAAGTGAATCGGGTTCAAGTCCCGGGTCTCTCACCTGTGATATTTTCGTCGAATCTGCTAATAAAAAATGTACCTATTTAACATATTATTTTCATGATTTTTGCAGGTATCAACGCCTCTTATGCAGTTACGTTTAAATGGCATTGGTAAGGTAAATAGCTTTTATAAGGAAGTTGTAGGTTTTGATAAGATAAAAAACTATAATTTATTTGAATAACAAATAGATGAAATTGAAAATTATTATTTTTATACTTAAAAATGATTAAATTGGTATACTCCGAAAACTAATATTTTAATAAATACGTATTTTTTGATCAGCTCTAGTGCGATTGACGTAGAAACAGTAAAACATTCAATACAAAACTGGTTTAACAATAAAACTGTGATGCCGGGATTGAATATTTTTAAAATAGCCACTACACACTAAAATAAAAATAAAATATACACACATAAATATACACTAATATAACATTCTGTACAGATTTTGTAATATGTAGTGAAACCTAGCTTTCTACTCCTTGTGAGATAGAAAACATAATAATCTAAGACTTATTAAGAGTACAAATGCAGCATTTTATAGGTACCAAGAAAATTATACAAATATAGTAACTAACAAGCATTCTGAGTGAGAGAATTTGGAGAAAGAGAAAGCTAGCTTATCACAAGGGCAGGCTCTATACTATAAATATTGTTGTGCAGCTAATGGCATTTGTCAAGAAGCCAAACATTTTTTTACTACAACACTTCTCCACTACACAGAACTTAGACTAGGCCAAAATTTGTATATAATTAATATTGTTGATCTATATTTTTACACAAATGCTGTTATAATGATACGCAAACTATGAATAATGGATATAGGCGAAGTAGCTTAATACATGCCATTGTAATTTATGTTCTTATGATTGTGCTTCACATTACGTGTGATAAATGACTGTCATTACCCAAATATATTCGAAGAAACTTTTCAAATCGAGACAAGGTATACGAAATGAAATACCGCAAAGTTTTGCGTAATCAACGATTGTAGCTTCAGCTATTTGAATGTTAGGCTTATATAAAAATAAAGGCTTACTTGGGTGCAGCTAATTATTCATTTAAAAAAATATTTTTACGATGTATGTACTACCTGTTATTTTTTGAATGAATGAACGTGATGAAAAATATATTTTTTAACGTCCCACTGCGAAGCACAGGTCTACCACAACGTGCTGGACATAATTCACCACGCTAATCAATCATATCTGGTTGGACTGTATTCGTCTTGTAGAAACTACTTAGGTTCCCTCAAACTAAATAAATAAATAAAATAAATATGTTGGTACATTAACACAGAGCACCATGTATTATTATCATCATAATCTTATATCATCTTGTGTCATGGATACACTCCACTACACTTTCTCACTACACTACACTCTCGGAGTACAATGTCAATGCAATACAATGACTGTTATATTTCTTTTCGCACATATACATCTCAAGATTCGAGCTTGGACTCTTGGTCATTCATCCACTAGATTTTAAGTAAGCACGTTACCAAGAGGCTACTGCTGCGCTCTTTTGATTTCAATTTAATATGTTTCTGTGAATTGCGTGCCCTAGAGGTTTTGTTTTATTTCTACGTTATTTCATATAAAAATTAAAAAATATATGTTACTAACTAATTTTATAGTAGGTACCTCAAGAAATTAAATAATTTTGTTGTCATTTTAATATTTCACCATTCTTACCGCATGTCTCACGCATATGCGGTAAGTACGATAGAAAGATCTATCTCCTTAAGTTTTCCTAGAAAGTTGCAATTTTCTCCTCTTTGCGGAGCTGCCTGTAAACTATTATTAAGAAAATATCATTTTCTTTATTGAAAAGTGCAACAGCCTGCCACTAAGTATTTTATAATATTTTATATATTTATGTAATCTATATCGAATCGAAGAGCGGTGTATATAAATGATTCGTTATATCTTCATTATGTTATATATTTTTTTTATATTACTTTTTTAGTGCAATAAAGAATATATATATATATATATATATATATATATATATATATATATATATATATATATATATATGTGGTAATTGTGGGCGCTTTGTACTCATAAGAATTTAAAATTATTCCAGTTTAAATTAATTGCATAGCTCAGATTTCGTACATATTAAATTTTATTTAATTGATATATATACAGTTTTAGAAGCGTACGTATCCAAGCTACCAAACATAATGCCCACTCAAGACGACGATGTCACTTACATATTACCCAGTGTTACCAGCTCCAAAATAAAGATATGAAGTAATCTAAATACATTCATAATCAAACTTTAATCATTTTTATACATTGAAATCAAGTAACAATTAGTAAATTAACCTATTACTGTGCGTGACTTTATCTATAGTATCATACACCTACATATAGTACGTTCATACGATTTATAAAAATACGAGTATAGGTTGTACACTGCTACAGTCTTATACTCTACTAGCGACTCACTTTTACATGACACGACTTTAACATTTAGTATAAATTTCTTAGAGATTAGATATTTTCCCGCAGTAAAAATAATCCTATATGTTGTCCCGGATAACCAGCTATCACCATACCAAATTGCATCAAAATCCCTCCAGTAGTTTTTACGTGATGCGGTAACAGACAGACAGACTGACAAAAATTCTAAAAACTATAGATTCGGCCTCTGTATCGATAATAATAGCTATTTCAATAAGATTTTCCAAAAAATATTTAATGTACTGATTCGGCTTAGTTACGATTTTATTATAGGTATTATGTATAGATAATACCTATGATTACATGAAATATCTGTAACGCAAATGTAATTTTGATAGCCCGAACCATTAAGGAAGTAACATATTCATAAATAATATTCGAAATTCTTATTATGGGTTAGATAATGGATTATATTATTCAAAAATATGACGACATTTATGGCCTTATTGTTGTGTCCGATTACTCAAAAAAAATCCTGATAGAAAATCAAAACCGAAGTCTACACTTGTCCTAACTCGAACCCAAGATCTCCAGAATCGCAGCAGAACATGCTAACCACTAGACCAGTGAGGCAGCCAATATTCTATACGCACTTGTCAAATAAGTTCCAACTTGAAGATTCGAACAACAACATTCGACAACGAGAAGTTCATTGAAGAGTGCCGCCATTCTCCTGGTTCCATCATTAAATCAGCTCGATGATATCCAAACTATTGTATTAACTTTCATTTTTTCCCATATTCCAGATTCGATTACATACAAGTAAAGCGTGTTAAAATAGATTTGGATGAATAATACAATAACGTTTTCATGAAATTATTTAAAAACTAGCATTGCCCGCGGCTCCGCCCGCGTTCAGATGACTAAAAACCTAATTCTTAGGTTTTACATATTAGTATACTCTTACAATGCAGTTTTTGTTTTTGTATTTTTTCTCAGAAATGAGATATTTTCCCGCGGTAAAAAGTAGCCTGTTGACCCGGATAACCAGCTATCATCATACCAAATTTCTTCAAAATCTGTCCAGTGGTTTTCTCGTGATGCGGTAACAGACAGACAGACAGACAGAGAAAAATTCTAAAAACTATAGATTCGGACTCTGTATCGATAATAATGTCTATTTCAATTAGATTTCCCAAAAAATATTTAATGTACAGATTTGACTTAGAATTTTATTATATGTATAGATGTATGTATGGTTATAACACGCGCGAATATCTATCTTTTCATTTTTACTGTAGTATCTAACAATTCACTTGAAACGTGAAAAATAGCGTTTGCACATCTCAGCGTACTGTACGTGAGCTATAAAAGCGAGTTCTTTTCTAACATCTGTCACGTTACCTCGTAGTGAGGAGTACTTCAAAAGTACTTTAGATAGATTGGATCAGATGAGTAGTGTATTGAGATTTATTCATATTATTTTTATCTATATTATAATTATAACTATGTAGTGTATTTATATACCAAAACACATATTTTAATTTATTTTTCTAAAAATCCGATATTTCGAATATTTTACCGCAATCATAGAGGTCACTCGAAATGTTTGGAACCAGAACTCGAAATAAATCCGTAAAAATAACCAAAAGAATAATTTTATTTAAAATGTCCAATATTCGCGTGAATCCAAGAAAGTATTATGTGATCGAACTACTATAATAGACGAGTTTAGTATATGTGTGTGTGTGTGTGTTTGTTACTCCTCCCCTGGAAATCTGGTAACTTAAACTAATAATAAAATATTTAAAATATTTTAAAATACCTATCCTAAATATATGTGTTTTTAATATATATATAGCAACGTAGTAGCCAAGTATATTAATTTTTAGTTACTAAAAATATTTGTTATCTATTTAAAATAATATGTATTTTATATTTTGATATATCACATCGCTCGCTATGAGTACAAAATCGTAGTATTTCGGCGAACAGGTAGAGCAACTTCCTTTCTGATATCCGGTACACACTTGAGACTTACTTTATATAGATTGGATTGTAAGGGGAAATATGTCAAGATTCCTATATACGTATCTACTGGGGGCAAATAATGGTTTCTAAATAATACTTGAGCATGAAAGACATTTGAATATTTGGTTTTATATTATTTAGTAGCGACTCACTCTCGCTCCGCTCGGATTCGTCCCTTGGTACGTTTTACATTTACTATGGATTTCTCAGAGATGAGATGTTTTCCCGTAGTAAAAGTATACTATATGTTGACTGAAATAACCAGCTATCATTATACCAAATTTCATCAAAATCTGTTTAGTGGTTTTCTCGTGATGCGCTCCCAGAAAGACAGACAAAAAATTTTCGGCCTCTGTATCGATAATAATGACTATTTCAATAAGATTTTCCAAAAACTATTTAATGTACAGATTCGATTCAGTTGGAATTTTATTATATGTATAAATTACGTTGAACATGGGTTACCGCATCAAAAACGACATTAGAGGCATAAAAAAATAATGAATACTAAATTTAAAAGTAGAAATAATTTTAGGAGTAGAAATAAAAACCACTTTAAAAGTTATAAATTCACCATTGAAGATAGGATTTTGGTTTAAACTTTATGTGAATGGTTGAAATAGATTTATTCATGAGATTTATAAACATGAACACGTGTTTTATCATTTTTTTAACGCAATAATATATGCACGCAACCATGCTCATGCATGCAATAACTACCTCGTTTTTAAACTTGGTGAAACATAATTTGTAATCTATATTAATATTATAAAGAGGTACTTTGTGAGGTTGTAGGGGGTATTCTCTGAATCTACTGAACCGATTTGGATGAAATTTGGTAAGAAGATAGTTCGAGATCCTGGTTAAGACATAGGATAGTTTTTATCCTGGAAATCATC
Organism: Brenthis daphne; assembly: GCA_947093115.1. Lineage (NCBI taxonomy): Eukaryota > Metazoa > Arthropoda > Insecta > Lepidoptera > Nymphalidae > Brenthis > Brenthis daphne. The sequence goes on along the minus strand of OX352479.1, from coordinate 22,311,129 downwards.
CCTTAAGAGGGTGAAAATGGGGATGAAAGTTTGTATGGGGAAGCAACCTAGGGACGAACCCGAGCGAAGCGAGGGTGAGTCGCTAGTTTTGTTATAAAGGTTTCTGCTTATTAGTACATTTAAATATAATTTACAAAATAATGCAAAAAATAATTACGTATATAAATAGCTTCTCATAGGAAATAATTTATCCACAGAAAGCGAAATATTGTTTCATACAATAAAATCAATGTACAGTTTATGACCTTTCTATGATTATTTATTAGAATAACTAGTATTACCCGCGGCAAAAACAAATTATTTGGCTTTATATACGACACAATTTTTAAATGAAAGTATTTATATAGTGCTACTGTTTAGTTTTTTACTACATAGGTATATATGCTAATGCACGCATGCACGCATGCACACTTACACGAATTGAAAACACATAGAAGTTGCCTGAATTGAGGTTCTTTTTAAGTCATCATTACATGTATCGAGATCTTGAAGTGACATTAAAGTTATTATTACCAGAATGAAAATTTAGTTAATTTAGATGTACGTAACATGTATATTGTAAATTCGTCCAAACTCCGGAACACACCACCAGCACTAAGGACTCAATTCCGAGCTTGACTTGTCATATTGCGCTGAAATGCCTATTTGTTTTCGAATTCAGGAAATACTTCGTGAAAAGCCATTCCATGGGAGAGATTGCATCGCTCGTTCACAGTGACATTAATTTTATATACTTCCTCTTTAGTTCTAGAACCAATGCCTAGAATATATTAGTTTTATTTGAAAATAATATTTCAACGCCTAAATTTTAAATATGAAAACCGTAAGATGTAATGTGTAACTAAAATGCATATGATGCGATTTTGTAGAAAAAAAATTATGTCTTTTTTAATCATGCTCCTAGTTGTATATGAACACTGTAGTAAAGACATATTTTGTAATGATATAAATAAACTTTTACAATATTTAAAAATATAGAAGAACGTGTGATGTATCGCTTGCTAGGTAAGATGGTAAGCTTCTTTTATCAAAACAGGTTAATAATGATCTAAGATTTGTTAGAATTTTAATTAATTTCTTAGAAATTTACCTGAAGGTGTTATACTCGTGTTGTAGTTCCGCTCTTATGTACTTTTCGGCTGGAAGATGAGACATAATACTTGTAGGTAGATTACTCGTGTATAAAATTCAAAAGTGCCTTTAAAAATACACCGTAACTCATTTTATTTCCCTATAAAATTTTCAATTATTAAAGGGAAAGAAATAGCTATTTTTCAAGCGCAGAGCTTTCTCAATAATTAAATTGATTCATACCATCCGATCTTCGGTCTCATGAAAAATGCAATGCGGCAATTTGTGCGAGTCCCTCCGGTGGATAATTTGAGCCTCTTTACGCCCTTCTAAAATTATCATTATAATATTCTATTGAATTGAAATCCTACACGTATTTAGCTTTTTAGTACAAAAAAACGTTAGTTAACATTGTTTACTTTTGGGAAAAAGAAAAAACAAAAAATATTTGCTACATCCATAATAGGTATATTGGTATATTTATTTATAATATGTAAGTATTTAAAGTTATATATGTATAGTGTATCAACTATACCATATACTTATTACCATGAAACTAGATGGCGCTGTGTGTTAATGTCACAACATATTTATATTTATTTATTTATTTGTCAGAATATAAATATCATCTTCTTCGAAGTAATTAAAAATGTAGAATAGAATAAAACTTTACAAATTTACAATAAGTTAATGTGTTGTAAATGTTTATTCTAATGATAAAAAATAAACTATTGGGCTTATTGATATTTCTCTTTTCGAATCAGGTAAGATTTGCATGGAGATGTTTGTTTGATTTTTTTAATCGCAATGTACGTATATAAAGTGGAATTTTATAGTTTATTACAAAAAAATTCTGTTACCACTAGTATATACAGATAAATAAAATTGAAGTGTCTGTTTGTAATGTCAAAATAACAGCGTTTTACTAAATGCATATAAAATTATATACGGTACTTATCAGAAAACACAATTTTTAAATTGTTTGTCTGTCTGTCTGTTCCGGATAATCTTTGAAATGGCTGAACTGATTTTGACGGGATTTTCACTGGAAGATAGCTGATGTTACAGGGAGTAACATAGCCTACTTTCATTTTAGAAAACTAATTAGAGTTCCGCTCAAAAAAATTAAAACGTACCTAGGGACTAACCCGAGCGAAGCGATGGTGAGTCGTTAGTGTAAAATAAGGTCCAATTACAGATTACCGCTTTTCAAAACAATCTTATTTTATGTTGACACAGAACTATGTGTGCGAGTCTGCCCACACCAGACACATATTTACTATTTAATATTAAATATGACATAATTTTTTACTTCGCGAAAATAGAATTTCTAATAAGCTGTATAGAAAAATAATAAAAATGATTATTATGTGAGTTTATTCGCTAGAACAGAACCTTTGTCTACATCAAAAGCCCATACGCCAGTGGACTTTTAATATTTAATGAAAGCTTTTTAAATATTTTTATTTCAACATTTTTACCAAAAATCTTTGCTTTTCGTTTGATGTTATTTGAAAAGAGGAATAATTTTTGTCATATTCAGTGATTACCTTAAAAATATTTAAAACAATGATTTTTCGACTGAAAACAAAGTCGCATATGGGATTAAGCTTAAATTTATAATTGCACGTGAGCTGTTTTTAACACAGCTTAGTTACGTGGTCGTAATTTATAAATTACATGTTAGTACTGCCACGCCTACGTTGCGCGTACTTGGATATAACAAAAGAAACCTAAGTGGTGGCATGTAGTTGAAAACGCCTACCTTTCAACCTGTTTGTGTTTATATTTCCGGTAGAAATATATTTAAATTATATCGTTATATAATAAAGCTTTGTTATATATATTTACTTTATATTACTTTGTTGATAGAAACGTAACATATACCTACTACATATATATTTGAACATACTTTTTATTGGCAGTTAACACTTCTATTTTATATTTAAAAACTTATCGAAACTTTTCCTTAGAAGCTTATTTACACTCGGAAATGATCAAATGCGGAACCCTAAAAAGTACCCTATGTCACTATAAAAACATCTTTATGTTTATAATTACTTTTTATCTAAAACTGGTTGAAGATTGAAACATCACTCGAAATTCATATTTGTTTTACGAAGAAATACATTTTTATTCTATAACCGTTAATCAAGGCTTTGAAAATAACTTATATTTTTAAACCTTTCAAAATATTTTACACCTAACACAATAAATATACAAAAGAAATTAGTTAGTCCTACTTCTTTTAAAGTCGGTCAATTTTTACGTAAATCAGTTGCTACGTGAAAAAGGACGAACCAACAAATCAACAAACCCATAAACAAACATTTGCATATAGCATATGCAGTTAATATTAGACTTTAAATGATAGGTTAGTTTTGTTTTACGACTAACATACTAGACTTAAATTCATTCTGAAAAAAAAAAACCAAATCCGTATTCTTTAAATCTATTTAGCTCATTTTTAACGTCCCACTGCTGGGCACGGGCCTACCTTCAATACGAATGGGATAAAATTATATAATACTAGCGACTCACCCTAGCTTCGCTCGGGTTCGTCCATATAAACTTTCATCCCCATCTTCACCCCCTTAAGGCATGATTTCTGGAATAAAAATATCCTTTGTCCTTGCCAGGATCTCAACCAAATTTCATCTAAATCGGTTCAGTAGTTTTGAGTTTACAAACATACAAAAATACAAATATCTCTTTATAATAATGTTGTAGATAGAGTAGAGAATTTTACGTCCACTTCTAATTATAAGAGTAGAACCAAAGAGGATACACTATTGTAAAATGATAGCCTTTGCGTAGTAAAGTGATTGCATTGCTCTCGACCATTGTACACAAAAGAACGTTAACTCTTTACATAGAAAGCTACACAGAAGGCAGGCTTTTAAAAGTTTATAAAATAGAATAAACGTAAGAAATCCTTGAAAAAAATCTAAGCTTTGTTGTGTTGTATGTTGGTAAGGTTCTAACATGACACCAGCTTCGTAGTAGGTACCATATTATTATTTGTATTGGCATAGAAGTTATTACATAAATTTAAAGAATGACACAACTAAATAAGGACAACTTATTTTTAGTTCTTTAAGTCTAATATTAGTTAATATTAGGTATCACATTTTATAAATCTTAAAAGTTACAAACTCTTAACTTTAAATAAATTAACACATGAAAATGGCAAATGTAAATGTTAGTAATACTACGATATATGTACCTAAAATTACATAAAATTCATTTTATTACATATGTTTTTTTATTAGTTAAATAAAAATTAGAAGACAAAATATAAAATTCAATCAACTTCCTCGAGACGAAACCAACGAATTAACAGATTAGTCATAAATACAAAAATCTGGAAATATCAGTCAGTGTTTTAGTTCTTTGTTAGTTTAAAAATGCTGGGCTGCGGGCAAAAACTAGTGTAAGAAACATTTACATTACAATGGGAAAGAAAGAAAACGTTTCACGGAGCGTGAATGTTTCAAAAGGGAAGCCGAAGCGTAGAATTCGCTGTAAAAGAATTGTCAAACAGTTCGGTCATGCTTAATATTTAAATAGTGGTTAAGACTTTCTAAAGTAGGCATAGAACCTTAAGATGTTTAATATTTTAAGAACTAATCGAAAAATTCTATAAAATCTTTATGGAACTACATTTTTGCATAATAGGAATTCTTTTACAAAATAAAACAGTTATAAATGGTTCTTACACGAAAATTTCGTATCTAATACTAAATCATAGACAAAAGGTGATTCGTCTACCAATCAATATACCAATAACATATATTTACTATTTTATCACCGAAGGTACCTATTATATACATAATAATATTATATATTATATACATAATAATGGTAATAATAGTTCGAATAAATTATTTTTCATTTAATATCATTCTATCAACCCTAAAATCTAAACAAAGCCGTTTCAACAGCCTCAAAAGTATCATTAATTAAAGAAACAAACGGGAAGTCGCGGGACCGAGATTTTCCGGAAAAAAAGGTTAATTACTTCGTCCGAGAGGATTAATTTTATGAAAGCCAAATAATATTTTATTATACTCTTCTTAGCTTTGCTAGCTGACAAAAATGATAAGATGAATGCAGATTGCTATAGGAAAAGAATACAATGGAAAGTAAAAAATCGTCGTTAAACTTAAAAGCTGTTTATATCTATTTATATTTATAATTATAAACATAACTTCATTACATTTATACAAGTTATATAAATAAATAATGTAATTTTTAAAATATGTTGGGACATTAACACACAGCACCGTCTAGTTACATGGTAAGCTACGAGACTTGTGTTATGGATACTAGATAGTTAATTCACTACACATATATAACTTTAAATACATTCGTATTATAAATATGTATGTTTTTAAAGTTATGGAAAAGTAGTAAGAACACTTGGTATATTTTACGGTAAATCTCGGTTCAGTTCATTTAATACGATAAGTATTAAAATACAGTAAATATAATTACAAGTGGTTAATAATTAAAAATATTATTTATATATTTGAACGGTGTTTATTCTATCCTTATACTTAACTAAAGCTCTTAACGTAGGCTTAAATATTATTCAAAACAAAAAATATATACAGAAAAACATGTCAACGTAAAATCTTGTGTTGTACGTTAAGTTTAGTTTTTTATTCCAGACATTTTCGCAAATATTCGTAGGCTTTGTGTACTCAACATAAGATTTCGATAGCCCAGAGGTCTACTTTTGCGAAGAGCTTTTCTAAACATGACGATTCTCTTATATGAGAGCTGTCATATTCAGTTTTAAGTGAATAGAAGAACCCTTCAGACCTATGCAGCAGTCGCGTTGAAATCTATACTAATATTATAAAGAGGCAGAGTTTGTTTTGTTTATTTCTTTGTTTGTTTGAACGCGTTAATCTCAGGAACTACTGATCCGATTTGAAAAATTCTTTTTGCATTAGTTAGCTTGTTTATTGAGGAAGGCTATAGGTTATATATCATCATGTTACTACCCAAGGAAGCCCATCATTAATCATAAATATCAACAAATAGGGCAGACTTCCATATATTGTTCCAAATTTAACACGAGTGAAACCACGGGCACTGCTTTATTTTATATTATACGTTCATTTAATGGCTGTTTATTATTATATTGTATCATTTATTTCAGTGTTATCATAATAATATGGAATTAATTGAAAATTTACACTACAATAAATATTATAGAGACCTACGTCATTATAAAAATTCTCTAGGGAAATGTCTCATTAAATTATATTAGTTACGACGCATAATAACATTATGTCATGGTGAAATGAACTAAATAAATTTAAAATGTTAATAATATAATATGAATTCATCGCTCTCTGTGAACACCAGCAAAAACAGGCTAGAAAAGCAACCTTAATAAAATATTCTTGAAGCTGTAAAGAATGAAATGAGAGACCCCTTGTACCGGTCAGTCACCTATTCTTTTGTTTATAAATTCACTTGCTATACTTTTCATTTATTTCCGAGTGAAAAAGTAGGAAAATCAGAGAGAGCTCAGATATGCCAGAGAGATCCTTGCGTTCCGCCAATTCTTACCAAAACACAAAACTGTTTGTTTATACTTCTTCCGTTATAAGAAACATTCATTTAAAAAAAAAACTTTTATTGTGCAAAAGTCACTAGCGATACAAAATTGTGTGTCGTGAGTGCGTATTAATGTCTACTTCACGCTGTAGCACAGTATAAAGTTGTAATAAAACAGCATTCAGAACAGAAATAGCTACATATGTATATCCCGGATAGACATATAGACTACTATAATTCTCGACGTGCCTATTTTTGTTGGATGATCTTGGTAAATGCCTTTACGCATACCACCTGTGTCCATACATATGGTGGTTTATGGAACCGGCTAGAAATGCCAGTAACATCCACTAAGAGGGGCATCGCAGGATCATTTACGAACTCAACGAAGACGTGAAGGCTGGTTTACCCGGAAGATTTAATTTTATTTCTTATTTAATTTATTTAAACTTACGTAAATTTTCATTTTAAAATCGAACTGGTGACCATGGGAATATTAAGTAATGCCAGTTAGAAACTTGCCATTTCTGCTGTAGTGGATAATTTTAACAAAATATACCATAAGGTAAAGAAGACTGAGAAACCAACTTATTACTTACAACTTTATTCGAAAAACATCAATATTGCATACGAGTAAGCTTTTGATCTAAGTGCATCATGCAAATTGAATGGAATTTATCGCCACAACCGGAAAGCACTATAAATTCTAAATGCAAATGGACCGTTATTTTAGTTTCTTATATTTTAATACAGTGTAAATACCACCCATTTAGCTTAGTGCATAAAAAGGGCGTTTCTCAAAGTTTTCGCCGCAATTAATCAAAAATGAAATACTAAGAAAATTTTCTCTACGAAGAAAACATTAAAGCCTATTATTAACTTAAACATAGGCTATTATGATAATGTAATACCGCTTATATATAAAGCCTGGGTTGGCTAAAACAATTAGAATTTAAATAACTTAGTTTGTGAGCTTCATATTGTGAGGACTGATCGCATAATAACAATCCTTAAATTTGTTTTCTGATGTTTTATACAGCAAAACACCACATGTTAAGTTAAATCTAAAGATTGCACTCACTAGACCATACATAACATTTCTATAAGCAATGCCAATAACCACAGCCGTCTCGTCGAGCTAAAACCTACAAAAGCAGCAATACATAAAATCAATAATAAAAATATTACAACATCGTAACGTAAGCTTTATATAAAGCTTTTTTATAAGCTTTATATAAAGCTTTTTTATAAGCTTTATAAAATACGCTTTCAATTGATACATGTAGGAACTTGCGATGTCTTATTCATATTGCAAGTTTATCACTTGGCAATTTTTTTCTAAAATGGGGAATAGCATTCATTCATTTTTAAGGTTTGTTTCATTTTCATTTCACCATTAAAATTTTGGTAAACAACGTTGACCAGGCAATAACCTAACGTAATAGCGCTATAAATCGTCCGCTGCTATAATAATCGCCGCTGGTACGACAACTTAATCAGTTAAAATTTGTTTGATTTTTATATATACACTTTCAGGAAGGAACTAATTACTTTCAAGTTTAAATTTTGGCTGTTGACCCTGTGTTAAAATTAAAACTGCCATGCAGTACCGCCAGGTTTAATAGGAAATAATTTTTAGTACTCTCAAGTATTGTATAAATCAACATACGATTAACGGTAAAATTATGATTAAATCCTTAAATAAACCTTGCATTTACATAATTTTTTTTTGTGATAGAGTCTTTAATCCGATCGATGGTTGAACTGTGTTATAGACATCTCTCAAATAGTTCACTTCTAGGATTTTGATGAGTAATAGCTAAAATGCACACGATTACTTAACTAAACTTAGCTTGAAAGTTTGCTTGTAAAGTTGAAATTTCGATACTATATTTAACAGAAAAGAGGACATTTTTATGACTAATTTTAATCAATTAATCAGCCTATAGCAGTCAACTGTCCACGCAAAAACAAATGCCCCAATGAGCGCCAACCATCAATGGGCAGCCCGCATCCATCCACTGCCAGCCACCTTTCTTAGGTCATCTGTCCATCGTGCTGCAGGGTGTCCTACACTACGCTTGCCTACATGCGGTCTCCACTCTAGCGCGTTTCGGCTCCATCGATCGTCATTACTTCTGGAAACATGACCGGCGAGCTAATTAGCGACCGAGCATTTATGAGCATATTATAATAATGATTGAATAAGCAACATATTGACGGCGAAGGAAAAAATTGTGAGGAAACCTGCATGTATGAGAACCTAGCAAGTTTTCAAAAGACATGTGAAGTCCGCCAATCTGCACTTGGCCAGTCAGGTGGACTTTGCCCTGATCCCCCTCGTTCTGAAGGGAGGCTCGTGCCCAGCAGTGGGACGTTAAAAAGGGCTGAATACAAGCAACATTGCTTGGCAAAGTGTTTTTTGATTATCGTGTGAGGAGTTTGTTTACTGCACATTTAGCTCGAGAAAACGAAGACCGGCGGTTCCGCGCACTTAATATAATAATCCTGGTAATCCATAACCTCTAAGCATTTTGGTTTACGCTTCTTATCTAATATATTTAAACGAGCAATTCTTGTATATATATATATATATATTATAATCTGAATCTCGGAAACGGCTACAACGATTTTCATGACATTTCGAGTTTTCGAGTTTTCATGCAGTTTTCTTTTGCATTATTCCACGCAAAATATGGTCGGTAATTTGCACGCTCGGGCATAAGCATCGTGATCAAGCGGCTAAGGTGCAAGATCAACAATCGGTCACATACAAAGTTTTTACTTTTGTTGTTTTTTAATATTTATTCAAGATTTTTTTTAAAGAAAATTGTACTTTTGACCAAAAACTCCGAGCGAAGCTCGGTGGCCCAGGTAAGGTAACAAGAAATGCCTTTTTAAAATTCCTATGTTTTTCAGTGAGGTGTGTATAAATATAGGTTGGCGAAAATTCTAATAACTGTTCCTAAAAAAATAACCTAATTACCTAATTATAACCTTTTGAATAAATATTTTTTGTATTATTATAATTGATTTTTGATATCTGTATCACTTGACTTGATATTCCTGTATACCGCTATAGGTATGCCGGCAGCCGTACGGCTTCCCATTCGGAGGTTCTGGGTTCGATGCCCGAGTTGGGCTAAATTTAGTTATTAAGTTTTTTGCTTGTGAACTATAATATCTTTTGCGCACTTGGCTAATCACAGTAAGAATCAGTCAGAAGGACATTATGATATAATAGATACATATACATATGTATATTTGATTTGTTATTTCACATACTTTTATTCGAGTCATTAGTTATAGTTAACCTTTTTTTTTTTTTTTTTTTTTTTTTATGTCGGGAAATGCATTTACGCATACCACCTGATCCCCCAGGTGGTGATGTGGGGCTCACCGGCTAGAAGAGCCGGTACTACCCACTAAAACCCGACATTCCCCTCCCCTCCACCTTAATGGGGCGCCGCAGGATCGCTTGCGCATAACTACTACGGCGCCCCGGCGGCAGGTCTGCCAACGGCTGACCACCACACCGATGGGGCTGCTCCACAGTCAACTCTGCTACACCAGAGAGGTACCCGGAGCAGCCCCATTAAATCAAACCTCCGCCCACCGAAGTGGGCCACCTCCAATCGGCTGCAGAGGACAGGGAGAGCGGCAACGAAACACCGACACTCCTCTTCCCCTGCAGCCCCACCGCGTCCACCATCAACGGTGGTGGCCCCGCTAGGCCGCGGGAGATAGGGACGAGCGGCGCATCGCCATACCGACACTCCTCTTCCCCCGCGGCCCCCCTACCGTCGGCCCACCTCCGGACCAAAATGGCTGCCGACATTCCTCGCCAGAGGCAGGACCACCGAACTGGCCCCGCTCCAGCCGCCGCACCGACGGGCTAGCCCCGGCAGTTTGGCCCGCGCAGCGCCTCCTACCGCGAAACGGCCGGAGACACCGCGCTACCTCCAAGAAGGAGACGGCGCCCTCTTAACGCCGCTCCCTCTACCCCTCCTCCGGTACCACAAGCTCCTGTCGGGTCCAAACAGGCGCGAGTGGTGTTCCCCTATCCGCCACCCGGGGACGCGTCCGGTAGCAGTCAGCCTCTGCCCCGGATAGTTATAGTTAATCTACTCAACTATATGTTTATCTTATCACATTTAAATTTAAATTAAGTCAAACTATAAAAGTATAGTAATTATATTATGTAAGTATTCTTTCAATTTCAATTGTTCTAGAACACTTTTAATTCAACGTATAATGAATTAGTCAGTCTTGAAAGAAGTCCTTTAATTGAAGTAAGGCAGAGTTGGCGAACTTTTTATTGCATCTCACCTAATCAAAATTTTCGCCGCGAAAGTTTCGTTCGCGTGATTCCCACAAAGTTATCAATTTAATGACTTTTGACGTTGAGGTCGTAGAAATATAAAAAAGTTTGACAATAGCTTTGAAGCTTTAATATTAAATTATAATATTAATTAATGTTAATTATTGTAGATACAACCGAATCTATATTTAAGCGGATTTAACTTGTTGAAATTTTACATTGTTACCTTTGAGTTAGAAAGTTTACCAGTAATTATGGACAAGTATAAAGTTTACAAAACTTCGTGTTTCAAGTGATTAATATTAAATTCGTTTAGCTTTAAAAAATGTATATAGGACAGTGGTAGCGCATTTGTAACGTGATCGTTTGCAAAACCAAGTAAAGCGGGTTTAAATCCGGATGTCGAACCTCAACAATTTTTTTTTTTTTTAACGTTTGGAAATGCATTTACGCACGACGTGTGGGACTCACCGGCATAATGCAGCCAGTACTACCCACTAAAACCCAACAAAACCTTCCCCCGTCTTAATGGGACGTCGCAGGATCGCTTACGCATTCAACAACGACGCCCCGACGGCAGGTCTGCCGAAGCAGACCACCACAACCATGGGGTTGCTCCACAGTCCACTCTGCTATCAGAGAAGTACCAGGAGCAACCCGCATGGTACACCGCCCCCCGAAGAGGGCCACCTCCCACCGCCCACCGAAGTGGACAACCTCCCTGTGCGTTTCTTAGCTTCGCGCCCGGTTGGGTTGCCGGGCACTACTGAGCCCCCCCACCACGACAAGGTGAACGCACGTTGGGGGGAACATACCTATCTACCTTAATATATAAAAATAATGAAAGATGTCACTTCATTGCAGCTAAATAAATAAATAATAAATATATTGGGACATTCATACACAGCACCATCTAGTTCCATGGTAAGCTTGGCTTGTGTTATGGATACCAGATAGTTGATACACTATACATATATAATTTTAAATACATACAATTATTATAAATATAAACACCCATGACTGCAGTACAAACATTCTAGCTCATCACACAAATGAATGCCCCCAGCGGGACTCGAACCCGCGGCTGCTGGATCAATAAGTAGGGTCACTACAAACTGAGCCAAACGTAGCTATATAATATCTTGTCTTATTTTACCTTTTACTGTTGTTCCGTCGTTATAAGAAACAGAATAAACGGAAAAACTTACATTCCCACTATGTAACGAAAATGTCTTTAAAAGATGAGTCCACCTTTACCCGTGTAACTTTGTGTGAAATATATGATGTTTTCCTACTTGCAATAAAACTGCAGACCGTTGTTCTTTTAACATATAATATAATTAAAACGTAAGTAAAACATACTTTTTCATATTTATATATATTATGGGACCCTAAAGTATCTCTTCATAAAAAAAAATATAAAATTACAGTTGGTAAAGATATCACGTGACACACATAAAGGTGAATTAATTACTCCCCCTTTTTTGAAGTCGGTCAAAAATACCGATATTTAATATGAAACGAATATTATCATTCCGTTAAATTTTATAAAAAACCCTGCGGTTATTAACTTGATCAAAGACTTGTCACTTGATACTCCATCTCATAGACTAAATTACCGAATAAAAAATACATATTTAGATATTTTCGTGTATTTTGACAAGAGGGGTTCTATTTGCTTTGTTATGCCTTTTAAGCCATTAGCTGTTTTTTTTTATGAAATTGAAGTCTTAATAAGCTTTTGGCTTTCATGCACAATTCATGTTAATTAATTGTTTTGCACTTTATAAATTATTATAATTAAAATATTTAATACAAAAAACTAGATAACACAATTTGTAAGATATACTTTATAATGAAATATGCAGATATAATAAATGCATGTATATATAATAAAACATATTATGTACTTAATATTTATAAATACTTTATATAGTATATATATATATATATATATATATATATATATATATATTAATACTAAAATCAACTAATTTCAAGTTAAATAGTGCGTTACGATAAATTGTCAGCCAGGCTACTATAGTACATACCAACACAAGTTCTTAGCTTCCGAACAATTTTCGCTTTAAATCTGCATTCTGAAAATTTTCCATGTGTCTTCTATTACATTACATACAAAATACTTTCATTACATTTTCAAACATTGATGACATGTTTGGCTCAGTTTGGAGTGACCCGCTCGGGGGCACTCTTTTGTTTGATAAGCACGAATGTGTGTACTCCAGTCTTGGGTGTTTATATTTATAATATGTATATATTTAAAGTTTTAAACGTGTAGTATACCAAAACACAAGCCTCGTAACTTACCATGGAACTAGATGGTGCTGTGTGTTAATGTCCCAACATATTTATTTATTTTATGTATAACTTAAATTATTTGCTCAAAAAGTACGCCTCCCGAATTCCGATGTTAGAATTGTGATATGTATCATTCAGTATGGAATCTTATCCATAAAATTAATATTATTCAATTAAATTAAACATACAATAAATATACCTACGCAGTATTTTGTACTCTAAAATGAACAATTAGCTGTGTCGCATAGCCAGTCCTTCATGAATAATAAGCATGAAATCGTTTCCCATGTTGAATTATTACCAACATATGTTGTTCTTACTATGAATTCTTCAATGCTTTGATATTCTGAATATCAATAAGATATTGAAGCAGTCACTGATTGAAACTATGAATTATATATATTTGAAACTAACCGCTAATTTATATTGACACATGATCCTGGACCCTGGTTATCTATACATATAATAAAATTCTTACTGAGCCGAATCTGTCCATTAAATATTTTTTGGAAAATCTTATTGAAATAGACATTATTATCGACCAGAGGCCGAATTTATAGTTTTAGAATTTTTGTCTGTCTGTCTGTTACTGCATCACAGAAAAACCACTGGAACGATTTCGATGAAATTTGGTGTGGTTATAGCTGGTTATCCGGGTCAACATATAAGATACTTTTACCGGGGGAAAATGTTTCATTTCTGAGAAAAAATACAAAAACTGCAATGTAAGAGTATACTAATATGTAAAACCTAAGAATTTGGTTTTTGATCATTTGAACGCGGGCGGGCCGCGGGCAATGCTAGTTAGAAAATAAAATAAGGCAATTAATGTATTGAAGGACACGGTAAACAAAGTAGGGACTTACGAGTGATCGATTATCATCTCAAACTTTGTTTTCAAAGTTGAGTGGCTTAGAATATTTATAAATTTAATTTGGTAACCATTGACGATGCCTTTACATTAGAGGATAATGTAGAATTAATTAGTGACATTTTATTATAGAAAAATATATATTTTTAGCATTCGTTTAGTATTTTTTCAGTTTATTATTCGCTTGATATAAGCAAACAAATTGTATTTTAAAATGTTATTAGATAATAACAAAAAAATAATAACGACCTTTATAGGCAAATAGCAAAATTATTGTTTGTTGTATGTTTTAAACTATTCTATACCGTTATGCCAAGTTGGGAACACCTTGTAAACTCATGAAAAATATTTTGTATTTATTTTCTCTAGTTCTACATTTTCTTGTACTCGCCCTTTATCAATAAAAATATTTATTTGTACCTTTTTTTAACATAGGGAAATACATTTACGCATACCAAATGCATATATACAGATTATGTGGGACTAACCGGCTCGAAGACCAGTACTATCCACTAAAATCCAAAGGAACCTACCCGTCACAATGGGATTACATTTAGGTCTACTTTAAGTGTATTCAGCCCCTGTTAACGTCCCACTGCTGGGCATGGGGCCCTTTAAAACAAGGGGATCACCGATCAGGCCATAGTCCACCACGCTGGCCAAGTGCTGGTTGGCGGTCTGCTTTAAGTGTGATCCTATTTAATTTCAAGAAAAGATCCTTTTCTGAATGGAACATTGAAAATGATTTTGAAATCAGTGTACCTTATAAGTTATATAGTAATTACATATCGTCGTTACACGCGAACGGTATCAACAGTCTTCCTATTTCTCGCCAATTATAGATTCGACGAAACGTATCGTCTTGGTTTAGACATATGGCGCGTCTATAATTTGTTATGATATTAGATATATCGAAGCGGCATTAATTTTCTCTATTATTTTCCATTATTTTATCATGACTTATACAGTGGGCGTTATATGGGAAGTGTTGGTTCAAATGAAAATCGATGCAATCACAGTTGTATTTCAAATTAACAATAATCATTTTAAATAAAACTATCTTTTCGGATTTTGTCGCGGATTTATTTGCATTTTTGTTTCCCGACGTTTCGAATGCTTTACAGCATCCATGGTCACGGGAGAGACTGAGGTGTTACATGTCTTGAATGTATAGTTGTTACAGACAGCCTACCCACAATTAACAAAATGAAAATTGCACCAATTACATTGCAATATTTTTTTTAACTTTAAACATTTTTATATTTTTATATAAAAAATGTTTAAAGTTAAAAAAAAAAATTGCAATGTAATTGGTGCAATTTTCATTTTGTTAATTGTGGGTAGGCTGTCTGTAACAACTATACCTCCAAGACATGTAACACCTCAGTCTCTCCCGTGACCATGGATGCTGTAAAGCATTCGAAACGTCGGGAAACAAAAATGCAAATAAATCCGCGACAAAATCCGAAAAGATAGTTTTATTTAAAATGTCAAATATTCGCGTAAATCTAAGAAAGTATTAACAATAATCACTTTGTACATAGTAACACAGCACTTCACTACACAACCATATAGCAAGCACTTCACTATTACCACGTATAGACAATACAGAACGCAAGACAGCTTCTACTAGTGTTCACTGTGCGACCGACCAAACGTAACTCAGCCGAGCCCGGTCGAGTGTCACGACGTAGACTCTGTCGAGCCCAAAAAGGTGGCGCTCGCGTTCCGATTAGTTGTGATTATGACTCGTCTCCGACAGATACAAGTATGCCTTTGAGTTAACGTATAATGTAATATGCTAGCAAGTAAGTTATTGCATTAAAGTTAACGTGTCACATAAATACTCACTGGATTTTGTTCGTGACTCCGCTCGTGTCTTGGGTATATATCCATAAAATACAGTAAGTTTTTAACGATACGTATGGCTCAGTTTGTAGTGATTCTACTTGCTGCGCCAACGGTCGCGGAATCGATTCCCACTGGGGGCATTCATTTGTGGAGCACGAATGTTTGTACTCCAGTCATGGGCGTTTATATTAATAATATGTATGTATTTAAAGTTATATGTATGTAGTGTATCAACTATCTGGTATTCATAACACAGGCCTCGTAGCTTACCATGGTACTAAATGGTGTTGTATGTTAATGTCCCAACATATTTATTTATTATTTAAGTACAATTTGGTAATCTTTTGGTTGTTTTGGTCTGCTTTGGCAGGCCTGCTGTCGGGGCTTCGTGTTTGAGTGCATAAGCGATTCTGCGACATCCCATTAAGACAGGGAAAGTTCCATTGGGCTTAAGTGGGCAGTAATAGCTCGTTTTGGCCGGCGAGTCTTCACATAATCACCCTTTGTACATTTGGTATGAGTAAATGCATTTCGCACCATAAAAAAGATACATGAACTATTTTCACGTCGATTTTCAATGTAAAGAAGTAACAACACACACACTCACAAACTTACACATTTACAACACTGTTAAAGCTATAAAAGTGCTATACACAATTTTGTCACGTAGCTCGCTAGATACAGATCTCTTTTACCGTGCAATAATTTATAAGCAAATTAACTCTTTACTAAACATGTAACTAATTGAGAATTTGATACCTTATTTTGATTAAACCAAGTAAAATATTAGTATTTTGACCCTGGGAACGTGGAACTTATATGAAATGAGTATATAAAGTACCTACTACTTAAATTTATTTTTCCTCCATACATTGCTCACCTTTTGATGTGACGTATGCAATACATATTTAATTTATTAATAAATTAAATTGTGCTATAATATTAGGTAATATTTACAACATGGTTTTTGATGTTAGCCATACCACTCTGAAGATGCCAACGCCAATCTCAATCGATAATCCTTCCACGACCGCGGACGCGGCGTGTCAGTTAACAATAGATTTCTTAGAATTTTAATTGATTTCTTAGAAATTTACCTGGAAGTGTTAATGTAAATTAGTTAAGCGACTTTCGTTGTAGTTCGTAGTGAATAGATAGTAAGCCATGCTTGTGTTTTTTTTCCCCCGTTATCATTAAATAATTTAATTCATTAAATAAATATATTTCAATTGAACTACTATTAAAATATATGAAAAGGTTTATATGTGAGTGTTTACGCTTTATGTTAATCGTTTACGCATAAACAGACAGATTTAGATACGAAAGAGAAAAAAATATCTTCGATTTGAATGAACACATAGGTAACTTTTAAAGCACCTACACACTAGTTTCTACATATTATTACAATAACTTTTCTTATTTCGTAATTTCTTAATCTTAATAAATAAATTTAAAAAAAACAGCTGAATTGAGAACCTCCTCCTTTTTGAGGAAGTCGGTTGAAAAGGTAACATACTAGATGAAGAAATACTAGGTATATCCTTTAAGATGTTCTTCAGTTAGTTAATGTATAATAAATATGGTTTTTATAATATCGCAACAATTAAAATTAGCAGACAGTAAGTTTTTATGTTTTAATTTTGTTTCCGTGTATTGCTAAACTGGAATGAAATAGTACTTAGCAGCGTGCAGCAAGCGCTACTTCACTAATTTTTGCACCTAAATTTTTCCACGTGAAATATTTCTGCTTGACAAGTTGAGAGCAGTTAAACAAAATAATGTTAAGTATATTTAAAATGAAAACACGGAAAAAGTAGTTTACATGGTAAATTGTAAGGAAGATTTATTTAGGTGGAAAAATGCGAAAGTGTGTTAGTTTATATTAGTATTTTGTTATGTGCTTTTTTCATACACGATGAGCTTTTCTTGCAAGCTTTCATGTTTCATTATACTTGTTAATAATTTTACATAAAATCTTGCAAATTTCTTGATGAAGGAAAACTTTAAGTTTAAAACACTAACTTTAAGCCTATACAAAGCTTAGGAAATTGATTTTAATAATAAATCTTTTTGAAGGCCAACTGCAAATTTATAGCCCATACTAGCATTGCCCGCGGCTCCGCCCGCGTTCAGATGACCAAAAACCAAATTCTTAGGTTTTACATATTATATATAGTATATTACATTGCAATTTTTGTATTTTTTCTCAGAAATGAGATATTTTCTCGCGGTAAAACATCGAACATAATGTCAATTTTAATAAGATTTTCCAAAAAAATATTTAATGTACAGATTCGGCTTAGTTAGAATTTTATATGTATAGATTACACAGTACAATTTTGTTAAGTTCTTATTATTGTAGAAGGTGAAGATCTTACCAAATGAAAATGAAAATTACAAACAAATATGTATATACTATATCACAGATTTAAAAATAAAATCATATCAAATATTTTAGCCAATCCCGGCATGTTTAAATTCTCAAAAAATAAAAGTAATAAAATATAATATATACTAAAGTTAATCTAGTATCCATTATTATTATCATAACAAAACTATGTTTCTATATATTTTACTGAGGTTTTTTCTCATTTACAATTTTTGTAGACTTACATTACCCAGCCATCACGAACCTACGGACCGTGGCGTGATTTTTCGTAATAAATTACATCGGTATATTTTTTAAAACAACAGTGTTTACCCAACAGCATCCAATTACTTTAACGGGTCGTGACTTAATAAATTGGCTTTGGGTTAACATTTCAAAAGGAACAACGTACTTAACTTTTTATGTTATTTATATGTCACTAGTTAGATATCTAAATAATACGATATTCTTACGAAAGGCTTATTTCAGTAGAATATTTTGTGGTTGCTAGAGTGTAGAATCTATTATACTAGGAAGTTGTTGGCTAAGTCATGAATCGGAATTTTATAAGAAAAACACTTTTTGCTGGCCATATTATACAGTTTGAACAAATCAATATCGAAATTATTCCGTATAGGTAATCTCCGCAACAAACCGAGCTGTACCGATTTTAACGCGATTTTCATTGGCATATAGCTGATGTTATATCGAGTAACTTATAACTAAGTTACTATTTTAGAAAAATAATCAGGGATCAGCGCAAAAAAATTAAAACCCATGAAATTGTGAAGTAAATAGAACGGGTTAAATCACTTAGTATATTCTCCATCGAATTTTTCATACAAATATATATTAGAAATCTTACAATATTAAAAAGAGGTTTTATTAGAAAATTTATTTATTTGTGCGTTGGAAATAGCTAAACCTTTTAACCTACTAATGCGAACTTATTCGAAACGACACCGTAACTATCTCTTAGATAAAGTGTTACCATAACAGTTCCTTAATTCAATTCAACTTAGGAGACTCCTCTCAATCTTAATAAAGTGATAGATTTTTTTTTCGACTTCATTAGTAGAACTGATATTTTATCGACACACATTTATTTATACAACTCATGAAGATCTAGAACTCTCATTAGGTTACCTTAAATAGCTTAGGATTTCTTTTAAATTTAGACTTCGTCGGTGAAAATTTACCTAATTTTAACGTCGAAGCCTATCTATACATATTTATTCGTATAGTAAAATTGTAACTGATTGCTGTCCGTACATGGATGATATTTGAGAAAAACTATTATTAAGGGTCTTTATTAAGGCTATGTAACCCAAAACAACTATTTTTAGAATTTTTGCCTGTTTGTCTGAGCGGTTGTGCGCATTAACGGCTTAACCGATTTGAATACGGTTTTCACTATTGAATGTATTGTGGTAAGCTTCACTCAACATTTAGTGTTTGTTTTATTTCAATCTGTTCATAAATAAAAAAGTTATATCAATTTAACAAATCACCTACATGAATTTACATAACGAAAAACAGTAAAGACAATGTACATCGAAACGGGTAAACATTTAATACTAAATATATAAGAAATGTTTGAAAAATATTCGAATGAAAATCCATATCACTTAATTTCTTTACGAAGTGAACCATTATTCCTCATATAATACAGGGATTGGGGGAATCATAAAAGGGTAATAAATATCGCTGTTACGGTCCTTTGTATTGTCGTTTAGGGACTTTTTACCTGACCTTCTATACGCTTTAGCATTAAATTTCATTTACTGGGCGATTAGAAAAATAATTTTACTTTTGTAGAATTTATTCGTCACGGCAAGCCCGTATCTCTTTATCAGGATGTACACTAAAAAGCAAAAGTAGAAAAATAATACGTAATACACTGACTCGGTTCATATTTGTATGTTAATATAGCTCTATCTTTATCGACTGAGATTGTGACTAAGTTACTATACCTGTAATGTGTAAACGTTTGTTTGTTTATGAGATTGTGGTGCAACAAAAAGGTATTTTTAATATTTTTCGTAATTCTATTTAGTAAATGCGTATATAATTATTTTCATTCATCATATAATTAAAGGGCATAAATACCATCGTTTGACATAGAAGCCATAAGGTATAAGCATGGACGAATTAGAGACTGGACCTGACATAAAATACAAATGTATGAAAACTAGTTCAACCAAGTGACGCATAACGCACACAAAGATTTTATTACATTATTATAAACACTAATACACAATACAATATTTCTAGTGTTTGAACGTAATCGATAAAATACATATATCGATGAACCAATGAATGACATTTTAGACATTGGTTAGCATAGTCATCATATTTTACATCTTTTAATTTAAAATATCTGTATTTATTATAATAAATTAAAATAAATGAATTAAAGAGGCAATAATAATGTGTCAAATAATAATTATTTTTTAATTTGATTTATATAAATACGATGGCATTGACGGCAACATTCTGTTGGCCTATAATAATGTTAATAAACAAATGAATATCGGGTGTATATTCCATTAATATATAATAAATATTATTTTGTAAAGATTAAAAAAATATTAAGCTAATTTAATTAAATAAAGTGATTTTGTTGATTCTGTTATTGAACTATTTTAATTGGCAATTGATTGTCTCGGGTAGGTATAAAAATGTGACACTGTCCATATATTGCTCAGTTATTAATAAACATTTGTGAAATTAGGAAAAAGAAAAAGTGATTGCAAATTGTGAAAAAGTGAGTGTTGGATCGTGAAAGTAAAATAATTAGTGCAAGTGGTAAAGTGTTTTATTACAAATCGCCAACCCAGAAGTTTAGTGCTAAAATATTATTGTTTGATTTTGTGTAATTTATGTATAGAAATAAAATTATCTTTATTATTATTACAATGGAATAATATTCTAAAGTATATAAATGTGGAATAAAATAAAATAAAAAATTAAGTACACATACTAATTATAATTTTTGCATATATATTTTTATTTGATTTAGAAAATATTTTTATAAATTTATTGTCATCAGATTGTAGGATACTGTGATAAAAGTATTTTATGTTATTGTACTGTACAAATAACACAATTCATTCAGTTATTTCGTCAAATATCGATATATTTTTCGACATTGTCAAGCACTAGTCGATGTCAAATGGACTCACTCGACAGTTTTGTCATTTGTTCTGAATAGTATAATCCAGCCCGTTTATGATTGTTGTCAGATGTCAACAATACATAGAAATATCGACTATATTTAACATAGTTGGATAATATGACATTTTATTTCACATTTAATTAAATTTTGTGATAAATAACAATAAATGTAATAAAATAATGTATTTACAAGTGAAAAGAAGTAGTGCTGCTTCCGCCTTTATAGTTTTTACACCATTTAACAGAACATTTAGTCATTTTTGGGAGATGTTTTGTTGACAAGTAAGTGCTTGAGACTGACACAAGAAACAAACGACCTAGGCTAAAATTCCCTGGTTACTAACATGACCGTTAAAGGTACGTCCGCTTATATGTCTGGTCCAGTGGTTAATTCGTTCATGGGTATAAGATTCAATATGAGAATCAATGATATTTTTTAAGGAAAACGAATATCATATTTTCTAACTTGAAAGGACTCGTAACTCTTCAATAGTTAATTGTATGGAATTAGGTGGTAAAAGTATTAAGGACCTAGAGTGCCAGTCGAAACTACGTCGCAAGTTGCGAGCTAGAGCGATCCTCAAAACAAATATGGATATATATTATATTACTATAATAAATTATTATAATATACATCTTTAGTAAGCTATAGGTAATAGGTATGTGTTTCAATTCGTAATTATAATTTATAATCAGAGTGAGCACAGAGACAGAGAGAGGTCTTTGTGAGAATTTTGAACAATGGCGATTTTACACAATCAAATTACCAAGTACAATTATATAGGCATGTCTAATATTTATGTATATGGTACGTACAACATTATTATTTAATCACCTACAATTAGGGAAGGAAGCTCGATGTATTCAAATAAGACAATTCATTATTTGTGTCATAGTATTATTTAAAACCCAGTTAAGTTGTAAAACATGACAAATAATATGTTGATGCTTAATAGATAAAAACCTCAAAATCTCACTATTCTACCTGCATATATAATATATATATATATATATATATATATATATATATATATATATATATATATATATATATATATATATATAAAGTTTGTTAATTGTTAGGTATTAATTCATATAGGTGTATTTAAATCTCATTAAACTGTAGGAATTCATGGATATTTATTATATAGATAAATTTTTTTCTGAAAACTTATTAAAGGAGGTGATACGCGGGAAAAAGCTAGTTAAATATATTTATTTCATATTGCTTATAACAGAATTAAAAATTTAATAATAAAATGGCTATATAAAGTTTTTTAGAACGGTTTATGGTATGTTTAAAAGTTTTATATTTTCCGACGGTTACTTTGGAATTGCTGGCGTGACAACAGAAGTCGGTCAATTCACAGTGTAACAAAGGGGAGTTGTGTATTCGTTGCAAAGTTTCACAATACTACAATAGCATCACGCCAACGCAATTGAAAAGTTGAAACGTCTCATTGTATCAGTTTTACTGGCTTAGTATCAATGATTTTAACTCTTGAGTTGTTTATATAAATATTTATTATATGATAAATGACATTTATATGATTTGTGGATTTGAAACTTTATTTGTATGCTCTGTAGATATAAATTAAAACATATTTTTAATTTGAAACCTGTAGAATTCACTTCATTTCTAGATATTAACATTAACTCAAAATTGCCGTCGGATCCACATATTGAACACTTAGCTCTATAAGGCCCGATCCACACTAGTGTACCTTCACACTATCAATAAGAGTCACATTCCTGTCGCAGATATATGGGTTATTTTCAAAAGTTAAACACAAAAGCTAAACATGGCAAATATCCCGTTTTACTTCATAATATACTTAGCTCTGCAAAATTTGCGGTAACAATAAGATATACTAACTACTAATAGATATATGTAAGTAGTCCTTTTGCATATGAATTGACTGTTTAATACTCCAAAAAATATGTCAATAAAAGTTAAACTTGGAAAGCAGTGTTTAACAAACAAAAATTCCAAAAGAAAAGTGGAAATATTTTAAAAATGTTATCTATATTTATATCATTCTATATACCGAATGTACGACAGTTACCTACATATAAATTCAAATATGCTCCGAGCTAAGCCGTTGCAACTCCAGTGATCGTTGTGGTTTTATTAAGCCTCGATTCCCACTCGCAACCACGTCGGGATCCAAGCTTTGAGCAATTGCAGCTTTGTTCTTTTTTACAGTTTCACTATTTATTTCACAACAACACTTTCAGCGTATATTTATTTTAAAGAATTCAAAAACCGTATGTTACACGATGTTCCACATAGTGCAGTTTAAAAAAAATCTTTACTTATTTAAATGAATACATACAAATCTCTGTTTGTTCATAAATAATACATGCATTTCAAAAGCATTAATCAGAATGCGATTAAATTTTATAAAACTATTGTACAGATATAAGAGCAGGTGCTTTTTAAGATTTCTGACGTAGTATTATCGACGCAAAGTTCATAGGCCTGTATCAGAATATTTTTTATATGTGTTAATTTAAACATTATTAATATGGGAAAAGACTGAGCTAAGCCAAAGAAACACTAGAAGGACGGGAGCAGTCATTTGACCGGATTTTTAATTTGGGAGTTTATTTTAAAACTTTTAGATCAAATTTTCTGATAATTTGTGACTTGAATCTAAATAATGTTTATAATTATATATTGTACTTTTGTAAACTTTGGATAATCATTTTGTAATTAATCAATAATTACATTACTAAGACATTGAAACAAAAATATACTTTTTCAACACCATCTATATCACCAAACAAATATTTTGCCTCTAACAATTTAATTAAAAGCTTATCTGGTTTAACTAAAACAGTCGTCTCAAATTCTAATAAAAACATTCATTCAAAATTGAATATTTTTAGGATTGAATGATTGCGAACTCAGCTTTCATACTCATACTTTCTAGTATTACAAATGTTAAGGCAAGTTTCTAGTAGTAAAGTTTACATGGCAACATGGGAATACTTTGATTACTCGAGCTAAGCCCCGTTTTACTCAACTCATCGTCGTGGTTTAGTACTTGAGCCTCTAGTCTCCACAGCAAGCACGTTAAACCAACTTGTAACGTTATTTATGGAAATTGTTTTTATTATTTTTACTTATCATGATGATAAAAGGTAGGTACTGTTTACCGGATCTTAAATCTTGATATATAAATTAGAATTTAGATTTTTTTAGCCTCAGAGCAGAAAAAAAAACATTTTTAATTTAAAAATATAGTCCATAGGTCATGTACTGTCTTTTTATTCTTTTACATAATTGGTTTGGTGAAATGTTGCAAGACTGCAAAATGGTAGCTACATGATGAAAATGATGAACCTAAATTGCTAGTTTGATTTTTGAAGTAAATCATTACTAAAAAATCAAAAAAAAAAAGTAAGTAAAAGACTAAAGTTAAAGACCCACATCTGCCTAACATTGCCAACTACGACAGCGATCACAGGTTCAATTTTCACGTTTCTTCTGGCTATGGCTTATTCTGTAATAATACCAAAAAGCTTAAACAAATACTGTTTTATTTATATTATTATTATATTATTCAAAAACCAGATACAAATTTTCTTTATTACTTGATAAAGATTAAATACTATGTACCTAATATATGGTATATATGTAAACAAAAAGGGAAAATTTAATACAGGAGGCAATTTATTTCTCTTAGGCAACCTTTACGCATAGAAAAAGTAAGATACTTGACATAATAAATGAAATTCATATTAACCAAAAACTTTTTTTTTTAAATTGGTCCCATGACACGTTTGGATACCCTCCGTCCCTATACCTTAGTCTCCAATTTTGCTAACCACCTCAACTTGAAAATTTCACCTCATTTCAGTCGGAAGTAATTCTCGAGTTAAAAGAAATTAAATGCTGTCACACTATGTACTTTAAGACTATAATGCACCTAAATATACAACATTTATTTTATATAAAACTATCTTTTCGGATTATTTGGCGGATTTATTTAAATTTTTGGTATCCACGTTTCGAATGTTTTACAGCAAGTCAAAAAAAAATGATTTTTCGAAATCATCTTGTAAATTTGTGGGTAGGCATCGTCTATAACAAATATATAAGCTTTTAAGACGTCTAAAACCTTAATCTCTCCCGTGATCATGATGGTTGTAAAGCATTAGGAACGTCGGGAACCAAAAATCTACATAAATCCGCCAAACAATCGGAAAAGATAGTTTTATTTAAAATGTTAAATATTCGCGTAAATCTAAGAAAGTATAATACAAAATTCACATAAATTTAAACTAAGATACAAGTTTACTGAGTACGCTGTATTTTTTCACTAACGAATTCACTTTATATGTCATATTAAACTAGGCCAAGACCCAGCCGTTCTCAAAAGAAATAGAGTTACGTGTGTTTGTTAAACAACAAAGAATACGTGTTACATTCATTTCAGTAAATAGAAAGTACATAAATGGTAGGGCATAACAGTCAAAAAGGCTAAATTTCAATTTGCTAAGTAACCGAAACGTGACGAAAACCTTTCATTGAAAATAAACAGCCTGTATGTATGCCATGATGGCATTCCTTTTCGACCCTCCGGTCGTAATAATTTATATAGTGTAGTATCAAATAAAAGTATTTTATATAACGAATGCGATAGATAGTAAACGATTTGATGGTAGAGCTATAGAATTACACTTTATTTTTAGGGTTCCATAGCCAAAGGGTAAAAACAGAAACCGGAAATTATTTTAAGAACATACGCTGAGTAGTTTTTGACATATATTTTCGGTATCGCGCCATGTTTTTCATAGAAAAACTGTACTCATATAAATAAATAAGCAATCGAATAACTTCTTGAATAATAAGTACTAAAAAATTTAAATAAATTTAACTTTTAGGATTTCTTCTCGGATTTATTAAGATTTGTGGTACTCGATGTTTCGAACGCTTTACAATGATACCGTGACTATAATTCACGTAAATCTAAGACAGTAGTACTAAAAATGCTTTTCTTGGCATTGATTTTTCTGTTTGTATTATTAGTTAATTTTATATTTAACTAGCATTGCACGCGGCTCCGCCCGCGTTCAGATGATCAAATACCTAATTCTTAGGTTTTACATTTTAGTATACTCGTACATTGCAGTTTTTGTATTTTTTCTCAGAAATGAGACATTTTCACGCAGTAAAAAGAATCCTATATGTTGACCCGGATAATCAGCTATCATCATACTAAATTTCATCAAAATCTGTCCAGTAGTTTTCTCGTAATGCGGTAACAGACAGACAGACAAAAATTCTAAAAACTATAGATTCGGACTCTGTATCGATAATAATGTCTGTTTCAATTACATTTTCCAAAAAATATTAAATATACAGATTCGACTTAGTTACAATTTTATTATATGTACAGATAAGTAAATTAATAGATAGTTAACTAAATATACCTCGAGGGTAACATTCAGAGGTAAACAACTGTATGAGTACGTAGTAGTAACTAATATACTGTTGCTAATTTGTGTATGCCACTCTCGAGACGTCCAATTATCGTTATACAGAAAAGCCTATCCATTTAAATTTCATGTGTATACATTTTATTATGTAGTGTATTCATGTGGGAATGGGGCATCTTCTAATATTAAAAAGTAGCTTATGGCACTTTATAGTCCGCTAACTCTCTCTATATAATGAATAACATGATTCTGTCATTTCATTTTTAGGTAAAAGCCTCCTTTAGCAATTACGTTGTACTTAATGAAGAGAATTCTATCGTTTTTCTATTAGATAATACTTCAATACTAAAGTATTCTAACACTGCAGCTGAGCATCGATTGTAAATAACGTCCATACAACATAGCATTGTCCTCTCGCTAGCCAATACCACAGTCCTGGTTACCCGTCCATATATTGTTTACGATAAAAACTGCCGTGACGTGGTATAAAACAATGGCCTTCTACCTTCCTGGCACAAATGAGTCGGAAACTCATTGTCGTCAGATTGGCAGCTACTGGAAATGAAAAGGTCAGCAAAACGACATGATTCTTGAATTGTTCTTATCCTGATAGAATACATTATTAAAGTTATTTTAAAAGGGAATTGGCATTTGAATTATGTTTTTGATTTTTAATCCTTTTTTGTGTTCGGTATAAATGCATTAAAATAAATATCGTTTCGATAACAGACTGTATACCTATGTAGGTGTGTTTTAAATAAAACTTCATCATAAAAGCAACATTTTCATATTGACACTTACAATCAATATTTGTTCCTTTATGAAGAATTTTGAGGATTTAAATTAATTTTATTATGATTTAAATTTATCAAATTTTCATCATTCAAATTTTGTATGTGGAATCAACCTAGTCTATACTATAATAAAGAGGTAAAGTTTGTGATGTT
This sequence comes from Brenthis daphne, assembly GCA_947093115.1. Taxonomy (NCBI): domain Eukaryota; kingdom Metazoa; phylum Arthropoda; class Insecta; order Lepidoptera; family Nymphalidae; genus Brenthis; species Brenthis daphne. Next base: position 22,283,182 of record OX352479.1, on the reverse strand, counting down.
GTAGGGGGTAATCTCTGGATCTACGACCCTAGGAAGGACATAGCATACTTTTTATCCCGGAAATCATCTCTTAAGGGGGTGAAAATGGGGATGAAAGTTTATATTGAGAAGCAAGCTAGGGACGAACCCGAGCGAAGCGAGGGTAAGTCGCTAGTAATATTATAAAGGGGTAAAGTTTGTGAGTTCGTGACGTTGTAGGTGGTAATATCTGGATCAACAGAAACGATTTAGATGAAATTTGGTAACAAGATAGTTTGAGACCCTGGGAAGGACATAGGATAGTTTTTATCCCAGAAATCATCCCTTAAATAGGTGAAAATGGGAATGAAAGTTTGTATGGTGCATCAACCTAGGGACGAACCCGAGCGAAGCGAGGGGGAGTCGCTAGTTTATATAGGGGAAGGTGGGGGGACACCGGATAGTTAAGAAGAAGGCACAATAAATAAATCACTATGTTATTTATAGATATAATCAATATTATAAACGTTTAAGTATACCTTAGGCATAACTTTGGTATGAAAATGTTTGAGATCAATGTTAATAACTATAAAATAGAACAATTTTAATTAAAAATTATAAATCCGAATTCACCCCATACCTATGGGTCAAACCGGATAGGTATTTTATATTCTAGGGGTGAATACAGATACTAACAATAAAACTAAATATTCAAATTATTCGCAGTTTTTGCATACAAAAAATATTAATTCTTGCTCAGAACAACCGATGCAACTGTCGTGAGCCCATTTAAGGCAAGCAGTGCATTGGTACCATTCATTTGAGGACTTAGTTTGACTGTACTTTTCTCCTCAAACCAAAGACTCCGAATCCTCCTGATAGTTTTTTATTCGTCTTTTTACCGATTCGAAAATATCTGATTAGGTATCTATTCTTAATGAAAACCATCGTTTAGTTATTTTTTACATTTTAGTACCTGGATGTTGGTTTCTTAAAATTGTATTGTGGTACAGAGGTCAATCCAGTCTCGTCCATGAAATAAATTTGCGTGGGATTGAAAGAGTGCTTAGCGTAAATGGTATCTAAAACATTAAAAAATGATGACACTACAGCTCTTTTAAAGCCCATTGCTCTTGCAGCTGACGTTGCTTCAGGTGATCTTAATGATAATTCAGAATGTCGTTTAAGAAATCCACTAACCCAATCTAAGCCAGCCAGTTCAGTTTCTCTATTAAAAGGACTTTAATTAGTTCTTTCAGCTAATTGGAATGCCAAACGCCGCAGATCTGTTTTAGTCAATCCAAATAGTAGAGATTCCATAGTTTTGATATGATCGACTAGCATACTTTCCAGCTCATCAGTGAAAACGCATTTTACAGTAACGGGGTACTTTCTAAACACTTCGTCTTTGGATTTTTACACTCGATCTTCTTTACACGATCTTCTAAGGAACTTTTGGGTACACTTTATGTAACGCTAAAAGATATCCCATTCTACCTTCTATCACCGAATTTAGGGCTAAAAGCATGTCTGACTCCGACCATTGCAAGTTATCTGACTTTTTCACATATGTTCGTGGCATGTTGTCGCTCGCACTCTGTATAAAATAAATAGTAATTAAAAAGAGGATTTAAAACAAACACCCACAATACCTACATATAAAATCGATCGGGGTGAAACCGGGTAGTCGAATTCACCCCGTCCGCTTGTACCTCACAAGTACCATGTTTGAAATTGTAATAACTAACAGGTTATGTTTACACTCACAGCAACAACCAATACCGTTTTAAAAGGTTAAATATGTATTACTTCTTAAAAAATACAACTGTATATGATAGCACACAGCTAAGTTTAATGATAACACTTTAAAAAAAGTTAAATATTAGATAACTTACCCTTGTTTTTAAATTTCGTTATAAAGACTCACGCGCCGAGATGATACCGTCGCCGCGATTTGCAACCGCACTGAGTAAGCGTTCGTGCGTATTTCTCCACTAGCTAGAATGAGACAGCTGTACGTGAAGCAATGAAATAGGAACTATCTGTTTTCACCCCCTATCCGGTTTCCCCCCTCATTCCCCTATATCTGCGATCTCGGAATCGGCTCTAACGATTTCGTTGAATTCGGTACGTCGGGGTTTCCGGGGCGAATAATCGATCTAGATTAGTTCTATGTCTGGGAAAACGCGTGTTTTCAAGTTTTCATGCAGGTTTTTTCCGTATTATGCCAATAGGATATTTTTAACCCGGAAATCATCTCGTAAGAGTTAAAATGGGGAAGAATGTTTGTATGCCGAATCAAGCTAGGGACGAAGCCGAGCGAAGCGAGGGTGAGTTGCTTGTATATTATAAAAATACGTTTCCTAAAAATACGTATAGGTATACCTAATATTTTAAATAAAACTATCTTTTTATTTTGATTTATTTTGATTTTTGGTTCTCGACGTTTCGAATGCTTTACAGCATCCATGGTCACGGGAGAGACGTCTCTAATCCGAAAAGATAGTTTTATTTAAAACTAGCAATGCCCACGGCTCCACCCGCGTTCAGATGACCAAAAACCAAATTCTTAGGTTTTATATATTAGTATACTCTTACATTACAGTTTTTGTATTTTTTCTCAGAAATGAGATATTTTTCCGCGGTAAAAAGTATTCTATACGACCATACCAAATTTCATCAAAATCCGTTCAGTAGTTTTTCTGTGATGCGGTAATAGACAGACAGACAAAAAAACTATAGATTCGGCCTCTGTATTTCAATAAGATTTTCCAAAAAATATTTAATGTACAGATTTGACTCAGTTAGAATTTTATTATATGTATAGATGTCAAATATTCGCGTAAATCTAAGAAAGTATTATACCTAATATTGTTATGTAACGTATATTAGTTATTATTAATGATATGTTTTTTAAATATAAATACATATTAATATATATTTTAATAAACATATAAACATACTAAAAGTTTATACTTGTATCAATGAGATATAATATGTTATATCTGTTTAAGCTAACTTTGAAGTATTCGAAATGTAAAACGATGTGTCGTCGGTTGGCTCGATCACCATTTTCAATTCGATTTGTTATGCAGTTCCGCTTGAATTTCAGATTTGCGCGTGAATTCTTGAATAAGAATCAATATGTTGATTTGAATTGTGGCTTCATTACGTCGTGTCTAGTAAATTGGATTTAAGCTAGATAACCTTTTAAAATATAGGTTACCAAATTTTGTCAGTTTTTATACTGCATGCTTCTAATGCTAATAGATTAAAAATTGATTGCTGTAAAGTGTAAATGAAACTACGACGAATGAAAATAAATATTTTAAATATAAAAATAATAAACTGATGTTAAAAACAACCTAAGCCAAAGTAAATCAAAAATAACAAATAGACGTAGAACATATTAGATTTAATAAGAAAAAAAAAGTAAGCCTCGAACAAGACCTCAGACGAAGGCATAATATCTGGGTGTTTCTCTGAAAACTTGGCATCTTTCGTACCAAAAGTGTTTTGGCTTATATGTTGAAAAAAGTTATTAAGTAAATAAATATCTAAATAGTAAACGATAAGTAGGGTTGGCCGCCTATGTGTTATTATAAGATAATAATATACACATATTACAATATAGTGATGTTCTCCTAGCCGATTCCGGCCACGGCGGCCAATCTCAATGAGATTAGCCAACTGCGCAGGAGATATTATAGTGCTCAAGTGTACGCGCAGACACAAGCGCACTCTCTATTCCTATCACTCTCATACTCCGGTGGGACGACCACTCGACACGACCGGTGAGAGTTAAGGCGCAGGACCGACGGCTTTAAGTGCTCTCCGAGGCATGGGGGTGAAACACCGCCAACTTCCCAACTCCGGGCTGTTACTGAGACTTACTATACAGGAAGACTCAATAACTAAACTTGGCCCGACCCGGGACTCGAACCCAGGACCCCCGGGTGTGCAGCCGTACATGCTAGCCACTACACCACCGAGGCAGTTACAATATAGTACTGCAAGTATGAATTGTTTCATAATTTTGTCCTACGTAAGAACTAACATATTGTAATCTTCTTTCTCCCTGTACTCTTCTAAGAACGAACCTAGCGTGAGGCCGGAGCATTTAAACTTTCACTTACAAAACAAGCGACCACCAAATTATGACCTACTTACGAGTAAGTATGGGGGTGTACATATTTAAATAATTATCGAAACAAAACACTTCAATATTTTAACTGTATTAATTAGAAAATGACAGCCGGAATTTCTAGTTCGAAATGCTAAACGTATTATTGTACTCATTGCACGTGAGCTTGCCATTGCCACAATGGATTGCTTTATTTTTTGAAATATGCCTTCATAAATCACAGGGCCGTTAGATAATAATCTAATTTATTATACCATAAACTTCTAACAAGTTAACATTTCATTTGGCTTGGAATATAAAAATTGGATTAAGAGATTTATAAGTTTTTTCAACTCCATGAAAGATATCGAAATTATATTTTACGCTACTTTAAGGAAATTTTGTTTATTTGTTTGTATGTAGGGGTTGACATTTATAACTATGTGTAGATAAAAAACCCCACTCTTATACCTTACCTTAGCTTCATTATCTCTGAGTAAATTGTCTATTTTGGTCGTCCTCTCACAAAGAAGGGATCAGGCGAAAACTATCTTTTTATAATGTCAAACTTTACTTGTAGAGCTGTCACGCTTATTGCAGATTACGAGTAGATTTTTAAGCAGATTTAATCTGTTGTAAACACATATTAATAATCTGTACTATGTAGAAGTAATGGCACAATGTGTTAAATCGACCTACATAAATATAATATATATATATATATATATATATATTTAATTAAACTATTTTAGTATTGTAAGCATAATATACAATAGGCATTATTTTTACTGACATCTCAAAATTGTTACTATTATAACCAAGTTGCACGTGGAGTTTGAATAAATATGGTGGGATATTAACACACAGCACCATCTAGTTCCATGGTAAGCTACAAGGCATGTGTTATGGATACCATATAGTTGATACACAACACATATATAACTTTAAATACATACATTTGATAAATATAAATACCCATTACTGGAGTACAAACATTCGTGCTCATCACACAAATGAATACCCCCAGCGGGACTCGAACCTGGCATCGCTGGCACAGTAAGGGTCACTACAAACTGAGCCAAACGTGTCGTAATACGTTTATCTTTAAGTACAAAATTGTTACACTGTTATAAGAATAAAAAAAATGTATACTGTTTATATAAATTGTATAAATAATTGTTGGTGAATCTAAATAAAATATAGAAAAATATTAAAAAATTGCGTATTTTAAGTCACCATCAACACTAAAACAGAATTAAATAATATTTTTGCAAAGTAATGTAGGTGTAAAAACATTCTAGTTTTGCTCAAATCTTAAAGTTTATTCATCATCTTCAAAGTAAACTGTATATTTTTATACGAGCTTAACATTAATCTTTTGAAGAACTAAATTAATAGCGCACTCAACGCGCCATAATGCGAATGTCACATTAGGAATGCAGTTAAATTATGTTACCTGGATTTATATTACGTTTGTGTGCAGTTCGTTTTTATTATATGCTAGCATTGCCCGCGGCTCCGCCCGCGTTCAGATGACCAAAAACAAAATTCTTAGGTTTTACATATTAGTTTATTCTTACATTGCAGTTTTTGTATTTTTTCTCAGAAATGAAAAGTATCCTATATATTGACCCGGATAACCAGCTATCACCATACCAAATTTCATCAAAATCCCTCCAGTGGTTTTTCTGTGATTCGGTAACAGACAGACAGACAGACAGATAAAAATTCGAAAAACTATAGATTCGACTTTGTATCCATAATAATGCCTATTTCAATAAGATTTTCCAAAAAATATTTAAGGTACAAATTCTGCTTGGTTACAATTTTATTATATGTATAGATAGGTACATATAACATAATACATAATATAATAAAACGTTATATCGATTTTAAACGTAATAATAATTAATTTTTGTCAACTAAAAGTATTTTTTCTACCCTTAATTACAGTTTTTTTCTTGCAATGGATTTGAAATAACCTTGAGTCCACCTATTCACCAAAAAAAAATAAAAATGAAAATCGATGAATATAACTGGAGCATAATATACACAAAAAAAAAACACCTGAATTATTGCGTACAAGAAAGAAAGGGAAGACGTCGAAGTTGAAGAAGTTATAAGAAATTCAAAGTTGTCCTTTAAATGTTTATTATGTTTTAATCCAAAATAGTGATAATTTATATCAGTGTGGTAAACTTATTATAATTTTACCAATTTAAAGAGAATTCCATAAAAAAATCTACAAAAATCACTTTCTATTCACGTGTCAGAAAACTGAATCAAACTTCAGATCGACATTGTTCTCCAACAAAAACGATTCATTATAGTAATAAAATTAGCCGTTTCTTTTCGCAAATGGTATGCCAGTAGGAATGTCTTTACAAAAGACAATAGGTTATGAATTTGTTTGTATATTATTTTCATATTATAAGTGTAATAAAGTGTTTGATATAATTTGTACATCTTTATAAGTGAAAAGTGTTTTTACGTGGTAGAGTTTTGCTTAAGCTTGCAGTAGTTCCTGTTTTGCGTTTAATTCGTTAAGTAAAATAACCGGAAACCCTTAAAAAAGATAGCTTCTATAATAATTCTTTCCATTTTTATAAAAAAATATTACTCTAAGAAAAGATGTAAACTTAAAATTCCTACTGGAACTACAAAGTATAAAATTGCTTTTGTTGTTGTTTAAAGCATTTCACTGGCAGTTTAAACTAACGTCAGTTACTTGAATGGCAAGCAGTTTAATTAAGATTCAATTGAAACGCTGTAATGCGGTCGACGTATCGCCGCATGCGATAATTGGATTCTGAAAAACGTCCATGTTAATCATGCTAATGGGATATCACGCCTTTTGATTACTTTAATGATAATGATATTGTAATATTTACATAGTCTCATTGTATTTGGCAAATAAATGGGTGTATTTTTTCATTGGATTGTAATTTTGTGGAAGCTTCTATTGCAAGGGTTTATGAGCTAATAAGTCTACATGTTTTTGAATATACGTACTCGTATGTAATAAGTTTAAAGCAAAAAAATTACTTAGTTCTTATTTTTTCTAAATCTCCTCATTTCAAAAATATGATATCTCAATAAAAATTGCATGAATAAGCTAAGTATCAATATTACACTTAGCAACTAGTAAAAAGTTATCCTCAGTGTCCCTTCTTTTTGATAGTAATATAAGAATGAATTATTATTATAATTGCGTTTGTATGTGTTTGTATGAGGGTGTATGAGTTTGTATGTGTATGTATGTTTGTCCTTCACGATGAACAGGCTGGACAGATTTGGATGAAGTTTCGATGAGATAGACTTAGACCTCAAGAAAGACATAGATATTTTTCACCAAGGTACGAGACCAAGGGACCGCAGTACAATATGAATAATAGAATATATTATCGAATATACGTATAAAATATTTATATTCGTACTTATTACATTTTTTGATATGCAGTAATTGCTTTCTACTGTCAGCTTTTGAAAGGCAATACCACTTTTAGTCACTTCAATCGAGTGACAGATGAAATGCACGTATGATTCATAAAGGAATAAAAGAGTAATTGTAATTTAGTATGCCTTTTTATTCAATGGGTACATTTCTATCAATACAGGGTCATTTTTAATTTACTGAAAACCTTTTGGGAATATACTATTTACATCATAACAACATTTGTAACAAGAAAAAATAATATTTCTTAAATTTTTTTTAAATACAAAAATAAAAATATTTTTTTGCACCTTCTAAACTTTAAAGTTCTAGCATCTGGCTAAGTTTAAATGAGTAAGCGCGGCTTCCTACACCCCTCCACCCCTCCTCCTCCACCGGACACGCACTTTCTTTTGCTAATGCTGAACTATTACCGTTGAGAAGGTGCAATAAAAATATTTTTATTTTTGTTAAATTTAAGATATATACCTATATTTTTTTTCTTACAGATGTTGTTGTTATGTTGTAAATAGTGTATTCCCAAAAGGTTTTCAGTAAATTAAAAATGACCCTGTATAGTCTCGATGTATTGTGATTTTGATGCCTAAAGAGGAATGAATGCCTAAAATCGATGGATAAAAAAAATATATTATCGAAACTAATGTATGAACAAATTTTTAAGTATTATCATTCCTTGATTTAAAATAATATTCTTCTTTGAAATGTCCTAACTTATTATTATTATTTAAATTATATTTAATACAAATATGTCGGTCTAGCTGCAGAAGTTACAAGGGTCATGACATATGAGATAGACAGTTAAGGCGTAGCTATGCACACAAAAATTTCATTATTACCCCTTTTACCTTCGATATATAATGTCTGACTGAATACATAACTAAGGGTGTAGTAGACAACCACTATATATGACGTCTTTGCTTTTTTGCTTTTAATGATACAGATTAGGTGTCGAAAAACTCTCCCGGTGAGTCACAATTTCGTATTTTAATACTCAATATTAAAATGATAATTTCGAAGGAAATTTAATTTTAGAGTTAATTAATTGTTAAATTTAAAAAACTCATAATCAAAAATATTGAGATCTAACCTAGAAAATTTTAAATTGAAAATGTTAGCACATTTCTACATATTTCCAAGCATATTTCCATTTGTGTAAGTATGAAAAGCAAAGCGAGTTATGTCAAACAAACGTCTGACATGCAGTGGCTTTGTACATTGAAACATAATATTGTTAGTGCAGAATAGAGACGGCACCCATAGAACATACTCGTACACGATAACATTTAATGCTATATATCTTGAATGGTGATAATTTAACATATTTTTTAATATAATAATATTATTATACATATAGATATATAATACAAGCAGAAACCGCGGCTTCGCTCGCGCTAAAACTGCAAAAAAATCTCTAAAAAGGCACTTTAATAGAAACTTTCGTCCCAATTTCAAAGAATGCTAAAACTCATATTTATTTAATTTTATTAAAGAGCATTAATACTAAGTTTCAAGTAATTCTGATCATAAATATTTTTTTTGATTGTATTAAACGTGTTTTCCCGTGGGAATCAGAAGAAGATAATCTCCTGCGGTATAAAGTAGCCTATGTCACTCTCCAACCCTCCAACTATCCCTACACAAAAATCACGCCAATTCGTCACTCCGTTTCGACGTGAAAGAAGGACAAACAAACAAACACACTTTCACATTTAAATTATTAGTATGGATTTGAAAGTCAAGAAATGATAAAAAGATTTGTAATTGTTTTCTTTAATTTTGTATTTTGCCTAAAGACTTTTTTTTATTATGGCATTTGGAAAATTGGCTGTGACATACGGACGAACGGATCTGACCCTAAAAACGCAACCCTGAAAAAGATAAATAAAAGTAAGGAGTAGGCTTAAGTTCTTAAAGAATTGACAGGTGAGTGAGGTCTATTTTCATTATATAGAGCTGTGTGGTATCCATTTACATGGATGATTAGTTGGCTGATTGCCACGTACTGTTTGTGTTTCAAGGACCACCGCAATGTCGCGATTGATTGGCGACAACCCCAAATGAGGTGAATGTATAACTAGAAGTCTATTCTGAACTACTATCAACAGTACCCGTGGCTTTAATTGTCTTTGTAAGATTTGTTTTTCTATGCTGAATGTTTTTTTTATCGTTATCGCCATGGAAAAAGTTTCCCATATTTGATTCTTAGTATGTAAACAATATTCAATTTAAAATTAAAGTTATAAATATTTTTGTGAATTATGCATCCAAAATAATATAAGTAAAGTTTGTTAAGGAACTTAATTTCAGATTTTCTATCTAGAAAATGATAAATCCATATAGCAAAAAAATATTTATCATTTTATTATTTCGATATCGAATACTACTATGCATAAAACGATCAAATCGAGCAATAGAACAAGCTCTATGTTAACAAGCTATATGTTCGAATTTGTTAAACTTATATTGAATATCGTTTTTCTTAAGTGCCTAAAATGACTGCTTAATATTCTCAGAGATTTTTAGTATTATAGTGTATTGTAAATCCATCTTGAATTAAACAGAAGTCTTCGTGGTTTGTCTCTAATGGGTTTGCCATTAAAACTGGAGTACTATCGAGATTCCAGGCAAGCCGCTGAAGTTCCTCGTATATTATTTAAATTGCACTTGTATTAAAATACGCGAATTAATCAAGGAAAACATGAGCACACTTTATGAAGTGTAAAATGTCAAAAAATGTCACTTCTTTAAATGTCAAATATTCGCGTAAATCTAAGAAAGTATTAATACTCTTTCTGTTTTAAAAATCTTTTATACATTTCATTAAACTAGTGTTCACTTAGTGATCGAAATTCAACCATAATTATTATTTAAAATTTGAAGAAAACATATATTTTCTGATGTTTTAAAGATTTAATTGACTTGTCAATATCTACTAAACGAAAAAAAGTAAATTTGTTTACGAATAGAGGAGGAAAAGGTACTGACCTATTATGCCTATTTACATAGGTTTAGTTATTTATATAAATATTTATATTACTTTAATCAACTTCCAAAGAAGAGGAACCATTTAATCTGGATAGATATTTGTACTTTGATGTGGATGTAAATAAAAACTGCTAACTTTAACCCAATATACCCACAGGTAACTAGTAAATAACAATTAATATATAATCACAATTTTGTGCCTATTTTGCATTATATCCTTAGAAACGAGATATATATTCATTAACTCATGTAGAATAACACAATTTTCGTGTACACGAAATGTGCCGCTAATATATCGAACTGTTTTAGTCTAGGGCATAGAACCTATTTGCCACACTCACAGTGCCAGTAATATCCGACCTCATTTTGCAATGGCAATAAACATTGATTGCTATCATGCTCTCTATAATTATTTATATGAGTCTCATCTTTCTTCAACAAAAATATATGGTGATAAAGGTACCTATTTATATATTTATATATATATATATATATATATATATATATAAATAATAGGGTTAGTATGTTTTAAGAGTTACTTTTGTTACATTCTTCATCTTCGGCAGAAATAGCCAAAGCAAATTCTTTGTTAAATAAAAAAAACGTAAATTTAGTGTTTTATTAAGTACCTCAATATAAAATATATAATAATAATATATAAAATAAATAATATGGAAAAAAAATTAGACATTTTCTTCTGCAGATATCGTTAATAATGATTTTTTATCATTATAGCTTAGAATTATTATACATATTATTAATAAATAGGTATTATGCATATTAATAAGGTACAATTTTAAAGATCTAAATTATTTTCTTACTTTATTTAGTAGAGTAGGAAAGCGATCTTTTCTCTGCTTTTAGCCACTGTCGAGTGTCGACATAATAATGCTTGCACGAGAAGGTACGAGTGTAATTCGTTTTCGACAATGTGTTAAATTTAACAAATAAAACTTTGTCTTTTCAACAAGATAAAGCTTTAACTTTTTCCCCAAAAGGTGGTATGGATATTATAATTGAAAAATGAATTAAAAGTTATAATTGCTGACATAGTAGGCAAAATTCACAAAAAAGTTTTATTCACACGAAAAATAGTACTATAATGTATGAGCCACTTATGTTTGCTTCGCTCGGATATGCCCGTAGGTGCTATTTTTATTTATAATACTAGCATTGCCCGCGGCTCCGCCCGCGTTCAGATGAAAAAAAATCAAATTCTTCGGTTTTACATATAAGTATACTCTTACATTGCAGTTTTTGTATTTTTTCTCAGAAATGAGATATTTTCCCGCAGTAAAAAGTATCCTATATGTTGACCCGGATAACCAGCTATCACCATACCAAATTTCATCAAAATCCCTCCAGTGGTTTTTCCGTGATGCGGTAACAGACAGACAGACAGACAAACAGACAGACAGACAGACAAAAACTCTAAAAACTATAGATTCGGCCCCTGTATCGATAATTACTCGTGTCTATTTCAATAAGATTTTCCAAAAAATATTTAATGTACAGATTCGGCTTAGTTAGAATTTTATTATAATTGTATAGATTACTAGCAGAACCCACGGCTACGCCCGCATTCAATCTAAAAAATAAAAAACTCTTTGGCTAAAGCCAAAACACATAAATGTTATACATCGATTCACCCTCGCTTCGCTCAGGTACGTCATTATGTATTTATATTATAATATTGTTCATACAAAAATACTCAAATCGCAATTAAAAATGAGGGTCGGTGTATGAGGGTGAAAAGTACTGAACTACCTATTCTCATACCTACCAAATATAAAAAAAAACATTAAAATCGGCCGAGCCGTTTCGGAGGAATGCGACCACAAACATCGTGACATAAGATATTTGTATATTAGATATTATGTATATAGGTAGTGTTTCTTTAAAAAAAATATAATATTTAAAATACGTGCCTAGCCTATGTGTTATTCCAGGCCATATTCCATCTGTGTACTTATCCGTCTCAGTATAAAAGAGTAACAAACATACACACTCTTGCACAAAATACACACTTTCACATATGTATAAGTATGTATATTATTGGAATGATTTATTTTGAAAAAAAAACGTAAGTTTTTACCGTCGTCGATACAATACGCCAGGAACAACCATATTCATCTCCACTGTTTACAATTTCCCATGTGGCCGCAACCGCTACGTTTAATCGATAGATCAAATCATGCGTGTTCGATGATTAATCGATTACATTTCACAGAAGTACATATATGTAGCTTGTTGGCAGTTGAATCACTGGCAGTTTAATTTCCTTTAAGCTATGGGTTTAGGTTAAATAATTCATATGAATAAAAAAATGTGTTTGTAAAATACTTTAATAACACAATGAAGGTATCAATCATTTGTGAATCGCGCTCGAAGTGATTATAATCATAATATTATAATGATTATAATTATAATTATAATATTATAATGATTATAATTATAATCCGTATTACTACAGAGTATTATTTAATGTTAATTATGAAAAAACGGTTTAAATCCTTCATGTGAGTCCGGTTCATACAACGACAGTTCTTTAAATATGTACTCGTATGTAAAGTCATCATTGATTTAATTACTTTATCTGTCACTGTTAGGATCTGAAATATGCAGCATATTTTTCATTTGACGACACATTTGGCTTAGTTTGTAGTGACTCTACTTGCTGTGCTAGCGGTCGCGGGTTCGAGTCTCGTTGGGGTAATTTATTTATGTGATGCGAACGAATGTTTGTACTCTAGTCAGGGGTGTTTATATAAATATGTATGTATTTAAAGTTATATATGTATGTGTAGTGTATAAACTATCTGGTATCCATAACACAAGCCTCGTAGCTTACCTCGGAACTAGATGGTTCTGTGTGTAAACTTCCCAATATACTCATATTTATCATTATTTAAAAAAAAACAACAAATAGCTTTTTTATCTATACATTTTTTAATTTAACTTTAACTTAAGATAAGTAATCTCATGAAACTTATTAAATAGTTGAGTGAAGTAGTTAAAGACACTGTCGAGTAAAATGACATTAGATAAGCTATTTGACACGTAATAAGTTAAGACTGACATTACACTTGAGTACTTGTGGGTGGTGTTATTAATGGTGATGTTTTGTTATTTGATAATACATAAATGGGAGCATTTTACAACTTTACTTTCTAGATATTATTTAAAAAAAAAATCTTTTTGCAATATCTTAAATAAAAAAATATATGATGGGCAGTGACCAAATACAGACTTTAATCTTTGACTCAAAAACTATATCTAAGAAAGGTTTACCCAAATCATTAACCCTTTATTCCGTTGCTATAAAAAAACAATAAACAAACCAACAAACTTTTGCATTTATCATATTAGTAAAAAGGATTTTCCACTTTAACTATTTAAAAAAAAGTTATTAAATTATATCGTTCGTATCTGTTTAACCTCAGGAGAAATTGTTAGGACGAGTACAAAACTCCTATGAGTTATTACTACTTGTCATTTGCAGCCTTTTTACATTACAGATAGCGAACTATATCTTGAATAATATTTGTCACTAGCAGGTTCCATTTGCTTACCAGATAGTACTGCAGTATAATTTAGCTTATGTTAGATGTCTAGATTCTAAGAATTATTTATTGCTTTCATGCAAATTAAATTTATGGCACCAAAGTTCTGTATGAGCTTTCAGTGCGAGCTTTAAACCTTTTATGGTCTTTAAGCTCAATCTAAACACGATCCCAAGAGTAAAAACTAGTTAAACTTCTACATATTATGGGAAGTAATTTTAAATCAGTTCATGTCAAACAATTTTGCAATTCCCAATTTGAAAGCACATTTGCATATTTATTCAAAATGAAGAGGAGACATTTTTACGACACGCTGCATATTGTGAGCGCAAGTATCCCCGTAGTGCAATCTAATTCAAATATCTGTCACTTCAAGAACTAACAAATAGCGTCGGCTATTATCAATACTAATATTATAAATGTGAAAGTGTGTTTGTATGTCCTTCTTTCACGTCGAAACAGATTGACGATTTGGTATGATTTTTTGTTTGGAGATAGGTAGTTGGAGGGCTGGAGAGTGACATAAGCTACTTTTTACCGCGGGAGATTATCTCATTCCAACGGGAACACACGTTATAATACAACCCAAAAATTATTTATGATCAGAATTACTTGAAACTTGGAATTAATGCTCTTCAATACATTTAAATAAATGCCAAATTACTTAATCAAAATCTGTCTAGTGGTTTTCTCATCTCCAAGCAGACAGACAAAAATTCTAAAAACTATAGATTCGGCCTCTGTATCGATATGATTAATTATTATATTTATAGACGTATCAGTCCATAATAGCATTATTTTTTTTTGTTATGTTTTATTAAATGGTTTTATTAAGTGGACTACAGTTGATGATCTTCCTTAACAGTAAAAACAAATATGTAAATATAGTACTAAAAATATGAACATTAATTTTCATTTATCTATAATTAAAACTGTTTTACTTAGTTAAAAAGTTCTAAAAAAGCAAAAAAATCTGATATCTGAGCTCGGCTAAATCAATTTTTCCCCAAACTGTTACTCTTTTTGTTCGAAATTCATTCTCGCGCTTATTCGCCCGTCTCGTCAAACAAATCTAACATCTGTGAAGAACAGATGATTGTGTGTCAAAGTTTTAATGGAAACGAGAAAATACATGAATTTGTTAATTATTAAAATTTAATTTTAAAAACCTTGTTAAGCATTTTAAACGACTTTGACGCAGGTAAAGCACATAACTAGGTTCTAAAATTTCAGAATATAAATCAGATTACATCTGTTGATACAATTATTCTCGAGGCTGACGAGTGTGGCTTATTAAGGGCAATATTTATCTTTTCCATACAGGATTATTATACATTGTACATATGTATCTGGTATTTTATTGAACATATTATGTTAGAACATGTAAATAATTATTTATATTATTTATGTTTGTATATGTAATGCTTTGGCTAAATAATTAAAGCCTACCTATTAAATACATACCTAATCAAATATTTTCGAAATCGGTGCCAGCCCAGACAAAGCAAAGCACACCGACTTCGAAAATATTTGATTAGGTATGTATAGTAAATGAAAACTACCAATCAGTTATTTTTTACTTTTTAGTGCTTTTGTTTGAAGTCGGTTTTTATTTTTTTGTTAAAAAGTTTTTATCCAAAAAAATATTTAATGTACATATTCGACTCGGTTAGAATTTTATTGTATGTAGCTATGTATAGATAAATAGTGTTAAAAGTAGACACATCAATAAAATATTGTAGTTCTTTAACTGTCAATATCGAAAAACTATAAACAAAACACATTTTGCACGCAAGTGCACATTGCATGCAATTTGAACTTTCATACCCATTTTATTTATGAAAACCATCGGGCTGTTATCGTTCAAATATATTCGCTATATTTGAATTTTATCAAAAAAATTGTTCCATCATTGTTTTATATTGGCAATTCACTAAACCACATAGAATAATAATATGGTTTTATTTGTGGTCAGGCTGCTATTGCGTATAAATCATGAGGTGAAATAAATAAATCTTCTATAAGCTAAAATAAATGGACAGACAGATGTTAATGAATTATTTAAATTTATCAATCAAGCGCGGGTCTTTCGCACCGACATGCGTATGTTTTTTTATAAATTTGCATATTCTACTCTTATTCTTTTTTATATTTTGATATTATTATATTTTTTATGTATATTGTATATTCTTCTAGACTTATATTATAAAAAGGGAGAATTTTTCTGTTTGTTTAAGCACGCTATAAATCTCAGGAACTACTAATCGGATTTGAAAAATTATTTTTGTATTAGATAGTCCGTTTGTAGAGGAAGGCTATCGGCTATATATCATATAGTCTATCTGTTCCATATTAACCGTTAAATCGTACCTAGGGACGAAGCCGAGCGAACCGAGGGTGAGACGCTAGTTTATCATAATATAATAATTACTATATTGAATAGTCGTCATTTGGCCAGCTTTTATTGTTTACTATTTATTATACTTTTACATGAATTTTGACTCCCGTATTTCTGTTTTTAAGACCTATATGTATAGATATAGTATGTATGTAAAAGGTATACCTAATTATATATTCTCCAAGGCATTTTCTTGTATTATATAAGTTATCGAAGAGAACGGGATCATCACTGAGTTCAATAGCCTTAACTTTATCTTGTACGAGACTCGTAGCTCTAATTTATAAATATACGGGTGTATCATAATATACTCGAAGTTCTGAGATTAATATTATTCATATTATAAATATGAAAACAATGTTCCCACGTTTTATTTCAACGTAAAGTTCAAATTAAAAAAAATACATACGTACATACATATATTGCACTCCAATCGTTAGTATACTATTTACTGAGTTAAATATTCTTTTATCCCACATTCAATCCATTGCACGTCTCCTAATTTAGCAGGTTTTAATGACATATTTTTATTGAGTATGTATTCAGCCCTTTTTAACGTCCCACTGCTGGGCACGGGCCTCCCTTCAGCACGAGGGGAATCAGGCCATAGTCCACCGCGCTGGCCAAGTGCGGGTTGGCGGACTTCACATGTCTTTTTGAAAACTTGCTAGATTCTCTCAGACATGCAGGTTTCCTCACGATGTTTTCCTTCACCGTTAAGACAAGTGGTAATCATGTTGGAAATGATTCGCACATGAAAATATCAGAGGTGCGAGACCCGGGGTTTGAACTCACTTCATTCGGTTTCCCAAGCGAGCGCGTTACCACT
Organism: Brenthis daphne; assembly: GCA_947093115.1. Lineage (NCBI taxonomy): Eukaryota > Metazoa > Arthropoda > Insecta > Lepidoptera > Nymphalidae > Brenthis > Brenthis daphne. The sequence goes on along the minus strand of OX352479.1, from coordinate 22,265,872 downwards.
GGGCTACCACTGCCTTTATTGAGTATATATAGATGAAATTTATTGCTCCAAACGATATATATGACACTGTCTGTATTATTAAATAGACTAAGCTAGTTTTACACAGTAAAATCCGTAGAATAAACTGAAAATATGAAAAAGTCCCAGCATGCATTGTGTTTTCTGTTCTAATTGGGTTACCTTTATATGTCGGACAGCGCCACATAACAAGGCAACTAACTGCCTCTTAATCAAGTTAAATATCTTTTCCATATATTAAATACTAATGTTTTCTCGCGGTTCCACCCGCATTGTTTAATTATCGCTCTCATAGGTCATAGTGTAAGATCGTCTATCCTTTCTCAATAAAATGCAAAAATATTTATCTTTGCAAACCAGTAGATCCAGAGAGTAGGAAACAGACATACAAATGCTTCAGCTATTTATATAGATATTAGTATAGAATAGCCTATAGGAATTGAATCTACGATCTTTGAACTTATTAGCTAATATACTATTGAGATTATGCTTCGATCAACACTATAATTGCAAAGCCAACATAATACTCTATCATAATAATGTATTAAAATAATAAATTTCTGTTAAACAAATATTAACTAACTAGCAGTGCTCGCGGCTCCGTCCGCATTCAGATGACCAAAAACCAAATTCTTAGGTTTTACATATTAGTATATTCTTACTTTGCAGTTTATGTATTTTTTCTCAGAAATGAGGTATTTTCCCGCGGTAAAAAGTATCCTATATGTTGACCCGGATAACCAGATATCGCCATACCAAATTTCATAAAAATCCCTCCAGTGGTTTTTCTGTGATGCGGTAACAGACAGACAGACAGACAAAAATTCTAAAAACTATAGATTCGGCCTCTATCGATAATAATGACTATTTCAATAAGATTTTCCAAAAAATATTTAATGTACAGATTCGACTCGGTTAGAATTTTATTATATGTATAGGTGTCACATGTCATAGACATTATTGCGTATTTTGTACACCTATATCATACATACCGTGAATACCTCTCAGGTAATGCTGCGCAGTTATGCTTTATTATCACTATATTCAAATTGAAATCTATATAAACTACCATTAGTACTAAACTAATTTCAAACTGAATTTAAATGTTGTTCGTGGATTTGTTTTCTTAAATTTATATGGAACATATTTATAGAATTTATCGGACATTTATTGACAAAGATATTCTTCCAGATATTTTCAAATGATGTTTAAATAGCGGAATATCTGAAGGGAATTAATGGATATCAGATTTTTGTGCAGTGCTATATAAAAATAAATATTATTTCTAATACTTTCTTAGATTTACGCGAATATTTTGACATTCTAATGTCGTTAATATATAAAATTAATTTACTGTGTAATTTGTTGGTGGTCTATTAAATTCGTAAATAAAAGTTCTTGGTTCCGGACATTTTAAATTTTTTTTAAATATTATTGCTGGTAATAATGTAACCATTAGATTTTTTTTACTTATACGAGGTGCGGCTATCATATTATATTATAACAAGATGACGCTGCTACAAAAGAAGACGTATATTTCAAACGTTAAATACCTGTTTAGCTTGAAGCCTTGTTTTTCAAATGTAATATCTCTAACTTCTGTAAACAAATCCCGAATCCTTATAATCGTAGAATTCGATCGCATTTGAGTTTTTTTTTGTTTCGCCAAAAAATTTTAACTGTAGTGAAAAGAATTGTTATAAAATTTCACAAAAAAACTTTAAAAAACCGCTACTGAAAATCATACTTTCTTGAAAGTAGCGTATGTCACTTGCTAAGTACTTAATATTTATAGCCTGCACGTATTTTTAAATGATTAAAGCGGTTTTAATTTAAAAAAAATCGGTAATCTTATTGATTCAGAAGATCGGTTAATTATACGTGAGCCTCTAGAAAGAAAAAAGACCGAGTCATGGTTTATCCACCTAGAGAATGCGTCATCTCATTTCGCCTAATCGGTCGAGAGGTTTTTAACCATTTATATCATCTCAGTATTAGATCATCCGCCGGATCTTGTGTCGTGTGACTTCTATCTGCCTATCAAAGGAAAATCTATACTAAAAAGAACAAGAGTTAAGACCGTTAAATCTGTAAAAAAGAAAGCCATGTGCTATGTTCTAAAGGAGCTGATAGAAAAAACTTTCTAGGACTGTGTTTATTTTTTTCGATTTCTAACCATGAAAGATTAATAGCCGCATTTTATATAAGTAAAAGATACGTTTTTTAAACACTAAATCAGTACTACAATATACTCGTGTACGTAAATATTAAAACAATATTTTCTCTATTGTTATTTTGGCAGGAATAAGGAAGTTTGATCGAATAACAACGACTGAGCGGTGCTTCGCGTGACCGACAAATGACAAACGATTTACTAAAGCTTGGTTCCTTAGCTCATTATATTTGCGTTGTTTACTGGCGTTTTGTAATGTTTATATATTATTTTTTATACGTCTTCAATTTTGTAAGTTTATGTTTATTATTATTTTTGTATTTGTTTACGTGTTACCGGTTCTAACTTCCGGCATTAATTTAATTTACAGTGTAACACTTGTTGTTTGAATTTTGTAAGACATTGTTAACTAATTCAATTTGGGTTATTTTATATTGTGACCATATTTGGTTTATTCGAAATTCAAAATTAATGAAGCGTAAAGTTACTTCTTACTTATCCCGAAAGAAACTGGACAACGTTTATTCGAGCTGGGGTTAGTTTTGTTTGTATTTTTTCGTTTTCTTTCACTTGGATTTTTTCAAAACTTGTTGGGATATTTATTTATCTTTTATTACTCATGCTTCAATAACTTATCTATACATATAATAAAATTGTAACTAAGCCGAATCTGTACATTAAATATTTTTTTGGAAAATCTTATTGAAATAGACATTATTATCGATACAGAGGCCGAATCTACAGTTTTTAGAATTTTTGTCTGTCTGTCTGTTACCGCATCACGGAAAAACCACTAAAGGGATTTTGATGAAATTTGGTATGTTGATAGCTGGTTATCCGAGTCAACATATAGGATACTTTTTACTGCGGGTAAATTTCTGAGAAAAATACAAAAACTGTAATGTAGAGTATACTAATATGTAAAAACCTAAGAATTTGGTTTTTGGTCATCTGAACGCGGGTGGAGCCGCGAGCAATGCTAGTGGATACATATAATGCTATCTACTGACATTCTTTAAATAAATTTTTCTTTCTTCCTGATGAGAACTTTTAGCGCCTATTAACGCAACTCCAAACCATTTAAAAAAATCCTAAAACTGTTAAACCACTGACTAATTACTATTCAAGATTAATTTAAAAAGTGGGGATTCGTTTCTACAGCTTGAAAAGTAATAAATAAAACTTCTTTTTGATAGTCGCGACAGTAACATCAAGAGTTTTTAAAAAGAACAGTCTTAATTTATAACTTAGCGTCTACGATACGCACAGAAGTACGTTGTTTTTTCGATATATTATATCTTTTGCACTGCCTTAAAACACTGTTAAGTCACACTCTCTACTAAAACTTTCTTTGAGTATCTTTATAACACCTGCAGGTAAATTTCTAAGAAATTAATTAAATTTCTAAGAAATCTATTGTTAACTGTAACGCCGGCGTGTCCGCATTCGTTGGGGGTTAAAACGGTTTCGCACTACTTTCAAAAAGCTCTTTCTTTATACTTCAATGTATGTATGCCCTATAAAATATAAAAAAAAACAATTGATGACGATTCCACAGCAACTGTAGTTACTCTCAGTTTTTTGTCTGTGGATGCGGGGTCGATCGCTACGTAGGAGAGTTATACAGCCTGTGCAATGTTGGTGCATTTTGTCTTTCTAAAAAATCTTTATATATATATATATATATATATATATATATATATATATATAAAGATTATATTATATTATATATATATATATATATATATATATATATATATATATATATATATATTTAAAACAAAACTTTAAATAACAACAAAAAACTTCTATTACAATTAATATGAATATTTTATTTAACATATTCTTAACTTTCAAGTATCGCGTCCATGATATTTGTTTGGATTCGCCCGAAAAGCGTTGGTTACGATGAAAGCGAAAAAAATACTTTAAAAGTAATTTTCAAATCTATTTATATTTTTAAGCAAAATATAAATATTTCACCTAATTCTCACTAACAAGTAACAAAGTCAAAATTTAACTTTAGAATATTTTATTTGAAACTCTAAAAGTCACTGTAGGCCGTTCAACTGTTTTGACCAAAACAATAACAGCGTTTACGCTTGCTCTCGTAAAATACTCGTATAAACCAGTTAAAGGGTGGCATAATTCGTGACGGTAATTATTTACAATTAGCGTTAGGTTGGAGTACAATGCAATTGGAGTTCAGAATAATTATGTTACTTAAATAACGGTGAATACTTTAGCTAAATGTGAGTACTATAATTCTAGATCTTATTCTTTAATCTAGTGCTGCAGATTTGGAAGTCCCAGGTCGGGTCAAATATATTTATTGGGTTTAGCAAGAATTGTCAGTAACAGCTCGAAGTTGTAAAGTTGACGATATTTCACCTCCTTGCCTAATTAGAACACGTAAAGTCTGATTCATCCCTCAGGAGTTTAAGAGTGAAAGGAATAAAAAATGTAACTAAACGTAAAAAAAACTAAAGTTCTTTAATTTGAAATAGTTAATCTACTTACGTCTCAGACAAATATTTAGTATAAAATCACGTATTACCCTAGTTAATAAATAATTATAACTGAATTGAAAGATATGATTTTAAGATTGTAACCTAAAGCGTTGAAGCTTGCAAGGCTATATATTTTCATTGATATCTGAAAGATTTGTAAATCTTTATTTTAAGTCCTAACTGGAAGTAAATTGCCTGAGCTTGATAGCTTTTACTTTGTTTATGTTTATTGGATATGCAATAAAGGATTAAAATAATAAAACTGGCCCGAGAGACAATATTGTATGGAGATAATAACAATTGCTCGTACGCTGAGGTTTTAATGTGTACAACATTGTGCGCAACCTACGGTACAAAAGTCCAAATGGGAACTTAAATGGTTGATAAATATTAACTTTAAGGATATATACAAAACTAGCGACTCACCCTCCCTTCACTCGGTTTCGTCCCTAGGTATGTATACAAATTCCATATTTGAATCTAATATTATTAAATGTTTCATTGGTTTTAATTTTTCTTCGTGGGACCCTATTTTTTTTCTAAAATAAAAGTAGCCTAAGTTACTCCTTATTTCATCAGCTATCTGCCAGTTAAAGTCCCGTCAAAATTGGTCCAGTCATTTCAGAGCTTAGCCGGAACAGACAGACAGTTAAATTGTAAAAAAATGTTGTTTTGGAATATGTACCCTGTATACATACTGTATACCATACATCCATATGCATTTAGTAAAAAGCTGTTATTTTGACATTACAAACAGACACTTCAATTTTTTTATCTGTATAGATATCGTAGTGCTACTACAGGCACTAAGCAACGAACAACAAGGCAACGAAAGCTTGTACTTATATATATAAATAAAATAAAACCTCATAAATGAAACCGAACAGCACATATTTTCATGTTAATATTAAGATGTGACTAATAGAAAAATTATCATGCATCTAACATTGGCACATTTTGACCTCGTTCAGGATTTTGCACCTAACCCTGAAGGTTTTGTAGGTGGATGCGGAATCACGAACTCAATTGAGATCGACCGTTATACGACAAGATAGGACCCCGTCCGTGCCGATAGCGTGTGAATTTTTCGCTGCAGAATACTGTGATCGAATCTTTATTGGACCATTTCGCCAATATTTATTATACAGAACGTGTCTTTTGATTCAAGCTACATATATGTGTATTTTTTATATATTCAAATTGTTTTTTTAAATCACGCATTTTCAATGAAAATAGATGTTATTTCTGGCAAATAAAATTATGAAAGAAAAGTATTTAATTCGAGTTATATTCTTGTATTTCAATTCTTTTTCCACACTTCAGATAGAAGATATAGAGAAAGATAATAAACTTACGGAGGGAAAACTTATGTGTAATACATTATACTTAACTCTGGTTGCACTACTTTTAAAAGAACACGACGACATCGACAATATTATAGCATTATTGAAATTGGTATATTTTCTTTCCTAGGTTAGAAATATATTACAATAGACTACGGTACATCAATCGCAATGAAATAAAGGAATATTTTCGAGTGCCGTTACCCGTTTCCTTTACAAATATAGCGTATATCCTGTTTCTACAAGATATTAATAATTCCATTCCCAGCAGACGAACGAGTTCCTGATTGAATTTCCTCCTTCTTTAACAAATTGAGACAGATTCCACAAAAGATCAATGAAATCAGTTCAAACATCATCCTGTGCAAATATTTTGGAATAAATTTAAAATTAATAAGGTCAAACGGATCGCTTTTTTTAAGTGTATTTTTGTAATTGAAATAAAATGATAAGTCTTTATTGAAGTACTTTTGATAAATTATTAGTTGTACAATTAGGTAAAAAAAAGTTAACAAAATAACTCGATTCAATTCAATTCTCTTGTTACTGCATTATTTGAAGCCAGTTGAGTACAGATTACTTAAACAATGTCTCGTAAAATACACCCAAGTTTTAACTTCAAACTAAATAAGTCCAAGTTAAAAAAAATACCAATGAAGAGTCATGTTCTGATAAAAATATCAATAAACCATATTTAACTAAATGTTTTATAGATTGCAAAAGTCAATTGGAAAAACAAAATTGAATAGTTTACAAATAGATTTTATCCTCATGGCACCTGTACGATAAAAATGTAATTGTGATTTTCATTTTTTATTGAATTATCAATTAATTCATTATTATGATAAAATTAGCTACAATGGATCATAACTGGTCGACGTAGCTAGGGCCGACCTCGGCACCACACCCAATAAAAGAATAATGATAAAATTCATGATCATGGTCAAATAACGTGCTAGCAACTCAACTCGGCCAAACTATTAGATCGATGCGGTGGTGGGGGGGGGGGGGGGGGGGGGGGGGGGGGGGGTCGTGTCGTATTTTTGCTTATTTCTATAAAAAATTACAACTTTAAAATTTTACAGAGAAAATTTATTTAATATTGATATATAAAATTATTAATAAAAAATATATTTGGCTTACTGAATTATATTGGTGCTTCACGTTCTATTATAACTAAAGTATGGTAAACCTTTATTGTAAGGAAAGTGCTTTGAAAAGCTTTAGAATATCAAAAGTTTAATGGGACTTTTCAGTTGTGATTAAATCAAACAAGCTTGATAGCTAACATTAATCCAACAAAGTCCATCGAAGTTATATAGGCCATTAAGATGTCTTATCGTAAATTCTTATACTTAATTATTCTTTAGGTAGATCAATATAAAGGCACAATTTATTTAATATTGTTTTTCTCTTCCAACGTCGGTAATTTCTTTTCTAACTCATTGAATACTTTATTTACGAGTAGGAATTCATAATATTATAATTTATTGCAGAAATAAAACCAAAGAATTTAGATTATTTATACTAACGACTTACCATTGCTTCGCTCGGGTGCATCCCTAGATGTTTGTCTTACTTACGTAATCTACCTGTGTATTAAATCTATACAGAGAAATAAAATTGAAGTATCTGCTTGTAATGTCAAAATAATAGCTTTTTACTTTAATACTCATAAGAAAATAAAAATAAAAATTTATACGGCTAATCTCCAAAACGGCTGAACCAATTTTGACGGGACTTTCAATGGCAGATAGCTGATATTATAAGGAGTAACTTAGGCTATTTTTATTTCAGAAAAAAAAATTAGAGTTTCGCGCAAAAAAAATTAAAACCTATGAAATTGTGAACAAAGTCCGCGTATATAGGGCACCCGAGCAAAGCAAGGATACCTACATCGCTAATTTAATGTAAATCCAACCAGCCGTCTTAGCATGAAGAAGTAACAAACATACACACATATAACAACACAATATTATTTCGCAATTAATTATAATTGCAAAAATTAGCTGTATTAGTCCGATTTAATAATATTATGATAGCTAAAACATTTGCTTTTGTTTCAGAACGCTTGAATGTGCTATACGAGCGTAACTGGACTAGGCTGGTCCATGAACAATTACGCAAATTCGAATCGTCAATAGTGGCTGCGGCGAGGCAGTCCGACGCGCAGCCTGCTGAGTCCATAGAAACTAAATGGACATTCTCCGGAGCACTAATCTACTGTATTACATTAATCACTACTATAGGTCAGTTCTCTGTTTACGTTTTATTATTTAAATAAATTAAATTTCACATAAAATTTTCCTCATAAAGTAACATATTCGAGATAAAAGCCATAGCTTGATTTTCTTTAAAAATTTAATATTTACTAATTAAAAAAAATAACAATTAGTTTTTTTTAAAGTAAAATTGTTATGTTAAGGGTAGCTGAAGAATAATTATTACTTGTATATTTATCTTAATTAATAGATTAAACCTATTCGTCTATCTGCCTGCCACTCTATAGGTTTTTTTTTTTTAAATTCATTTAATGAAACTCAAATGGTACTAAATACCATCCTTGTAATACCATCCTTAAGACTGTTAAATTTGTCGCTATTAATTGATACACTAAAGAATTCGCAATAAAGGATAAAAATAATTAAATTATATTTTTATAATTTTAAAATGCATAGTTTGAAATAAATTGATAAAAAACTTGTCTTTAAATGTTTATAATGTAGTGAGTCCCTCAATTGAGAGTATTCATGTAAATAAAACTATCTTTTCGGATTATTTCGCGGATTTATTTTGATTTTTGGTTCCCGACGTTTCGAATGCTTTACAGCATCCATGGTCACGGGAGAGACAGTACGTAGTCTCTCCCGTGACCATGGATGCTGTGAAAGCATTCGAAACGTCGGGAACCAAAAATCAAAATAAATCCGCGAAATAATCCGAAAAGATAGTTTTATTTAATAATGTCAAACATTCGCGTAAATCTAAGAAAGTATTATTCATGTAAAATTTGAAAACACCAGCTATGCATAACTTATTAACTATTCTGCGAGCAAGGTGATAATTAGTAGTTTTCAAAATATGTAATATACTATTTCGAATTCAATAATATATAATATTATGTAATTCAAGTTTCTATTTATACATTATGTATATTTGACGACACGTTTGGCTCAGTTTGTAGTGACCCTACTTGCTGTGCCAGCGGTCGCGGGTTCGAGTCCCGCTGGGGGCATTCATTTGTGTGATGAGCACGTATGTTTGTACTTCAGTCATGGGTGTTTATATTCATAATATGCATGTCTTTAAAGTTATATATGTGTAGTATATCAACTATCTGGTATCCATAACACAAGCCTCGTAGCTTACGATGGATCTAGATGGTGCCGTGTGTTAATGTCCCAACATTTACTTATTTATAACATTTATCTCGATTTGCTATTATTAGTAATAACTATAGGAAGCCTTACGTATACTGATTTGACCGAAAGCTAAAGGGATATTCTGCGTAGCTCTGATACATTGTATTATACGTATTAATCTCTATTGTAACTAAGGCCTCTCTTGGAGTGAGATATTGGGCTTTTGGAAGCTAGTACTCATAAGTCAACTCTATTAAGCAATTTGTCATCCTTCTAGCCTAACTCTGAATAATGTCATATGTTATGATGTCCTACACCTATAGGAGTTAATGAGTTTTATAGAAATAAAATATTCTGTTCGAGAGATTTTATGTAACAAAATGTAATTTGACTAAATATAAATGTATGTATGACTAAATATATATGTATGTATGTACATAGGATATTTTTTTAATTAAAGATAAATTCAAAATTGTATCTAAAATGGTCCCTTAAATATTAAAAATAACTATTTAATTCAAATTATTATTGACATTCAAACACTTATGGAACTCCTGGTTTGATAAATAGGTATATACCTAAAATATTGCCTGCTCCAAATTAATATTGCTAAAATTCTAAACTAAAAGCTTAACACTTAAGCGAGCACTAATTGAAAACTTAATATTAAAACGTCCCTCTAAAATAATACGTATATTTTGTTTCTCAAAATAGTACCTTTTATAGAACTTCTCCAGAAATATTCTAAGCCACTCAACTTTGAAAACAAATTTTCAGATGATAATCGATCACTTGTAAGTCCCTACTTTGTTTACCGTGTCCTTCAATACATTAATTGGTTTATTTTATTTTCTAACTAGCATTGCCCGCGTCCGCCCGCGTTTAGATAACCAAAAACCAAATTCTTAGGTTTTACATATTAGTATACGCTTACATTGTATTTTTTCTCAGAAAAGAGACATTTTCCCGCGGTAAAAAGTATCCTATATGTTGATCGGGATAACCAGCTATCACCATACCAAATTTCATCGAAATCCCTTCAGTGGTTTTTCTATGATGCGGTAACACACAGGCAAACAGACAGACAAATATTCTAAAAACTATAGATTTGGCCTCTCTATCGATAATAATGTTTATTTCAATAGGATTTTCCAAAAAATATTTAATGTACAGATTCGGCTTAGTTACAATTTTATTATATGTATAGAAAAGCGCAAAAATCCTACTTCAGTAAACGCTATCAATCATTGTCAGTTTTATATTTTGTGTACATTTAAATTGAAGTAATTAATAATGTCCAAGGAAAGGTTAATTAGGAACAGGCTTTCGTGTAATATAACTATATATTTTTATAACAACATAATTTATAATTGATAAACCATTTTTCTTTCTACGAGTACATTAATAACCCGAATATGTTTTTGGACTAATTTTATTAACATAAAAGTTTTTTGTATGTAAAATATAGTATTTCATTACAATAGTTGATTTAAATGCCTTACATAATATTATGTATAATATCCCCTCACTACTCTCAATTTCGTAATCATTAATAGTTAGTCATGAATTTTTTATCTGCGTTTTCTCTATTATGAGGATTGATTTAGCAGTGTTTTTTAAATAAAGGAGTTATAAATAAAGCTATCTTTTCGGATTTTTTCGCGAATTTATTTTGATTTTTGGTTCCCGACATTTCGAATGTTTCGAATTTATTTAAAATGTCAAGTATTCGCGTAAATCTAAGAAAGTATTAAAGGAGTTATAGTTTTAATAGGACTAAACTTTGTTGCATTTTCAATATTTTTAAATTAATAATATTTTCTAGGTTATGGCAATGTTTCCCCGAGGACTGCAGCGGGCCGAGCGGCAACGGTAGCGTATGCAGCGGCCGGTGTGCCATTAACGCTGGCGTGCTTGGCAGGTCTTGGCGCATCCTTGGCACGACTGGCTAGGCTAGCCTGGCTACGAGCGACTAAAAATAAAGTGCCTAACACTTGGAGAAAAGATGGAGAGGTATATTTATATATTATATAGTTTTATTAGATTTTTTAAGGGTTTTAGATGGGATAAGTATTTATTTTGATTTAACCCGTCTAAAACCCTAAAAGGCTATTCAACATTTATTTAAAAGAATTACAATGGACAGAATACATATATATGAAGAGCAAAGTTCGCAATACACGCACAGACAGTTCAGCGTGGCTTCATTTTTATTGTTCTATATGCTCTCTGTAAATATTTAAGCGTACAATAACACTGTTGATAGATGGAAATATAAAAAAAAGATTATTTCAATAAAACACCTATTTGTAAATGGTATGAAATTCCAATTTTATACAAATATAGTATTTTTTTAGCTCGAGAATCACTTTCAACTTCATGAACAACAGAGATTATTGCCTCAACCAACGGAAAAAAATCAGTATACGTCATTTCCGCCAAGGATGCACAGGTCACCTGGCACTGTGAGAACCAGAGCAGGTGATAAAGGACAGTACTCACAAGTCTTTGAAAAGGTACCAACCAGCCCTCGTGCCGCAACGCTTGGTCGAATCAAGCGTAGTGCCTTAGTTGATGGTAAGAATTGCTATAATATTTAACCATTGATATAAACATAGCTAAAATTGATGTTAGTTTAAATTTTAAGTAAAATTTTCATTTTTCCTTTACACATAACATTACAAATTTAGTAAACTCGATATTATAATAAAATTTCTTATGAGATATTTTCTTGTATTTAATTATATATTTTTTATCCACATGTTGAGTTTTGAACGTAACTTCTATAAATATTAAATAAAAATTCTATTACAGCGTTTTCACTCATTTTTTTCACTTTTACTATCAATTTAAGATTATTAAATTAATACGAATATAGAACCACTGTAAACACTAAAAAAATATTTTTTAGAACCACATACTTCATCATCACTCCAAACTCAAACTCTAGATCGGAAAAGGACTGCAAATAGTAAATGCCACGCAACAGTCCATGGTCGGGGACGAGCGAGGACGATACAGAGGCCTCGTGGGGCCGCTATAGAACAACTAATAGCTGAGGAGTGTGGGGAGATATACCTCAACAGAAGTCAGGAAGAATTGGATGATTCTGAAGATCCGGATGAAGGGTAAGATACATTTTTAATTTAGTTATACTTGTAAATAAAGTGAATCTGTGAATTTTAGTAACTCATTATATGGTATATTGCATAGTTGTCATTTGCGTAATATTAAAGCCAAAACAACCGACAAAATTTTTTATATGCGCTCGTTTGCTAATATCCTGAGGAAATTAACTGTTTTTGACAAAAATGTCACTAGCAGAAAGGTGATTCAGGTGAAAAGGATATAGGATATACATATTATGTTTACGTTTAAAATATTTAGCAGGTACAGAATTCAGTCGGGCAATATTATAATTTTTGGATTGTATTTAATTAATAAATGATTTTATTTCTCATTTTTATGTTATAGACTTATCTATATATTATGATCACGTACGTTAGGGCGATTCTCATAAAGTGTAAATGATTATAGCTACTACAGCTATGTTTGCTTAGATATGTTAATAGAGATAGGTAATATATTAATATTCTCTAACACTACAACACTATCCCTTAAGGGAACGAAAAGCAGAAACGCCTTAAGGGAATGAAAAAAATCTTACCATTAAAATCTCTTGTCCACAGAATATGTCCTCACGATACTCCATCAAGAGTGCCTTTGATATGGAACGAAGAGAATCACAAAGTAAAGAGCACCGCTGTTACTAGCAGCACCACAAGTGTGCAGCACCAGACGAGTCTTGAACATTGCCACATACCAGTAGGAATCGTTTTATTTTTGCTGCTTGCATACATCTGTATTGGAGCAGCAATTTTCTCCGCTTGGGAAAATTGGAGTTTTCTAGATGCAGCATACTTTTGCTTTATCGCATTAGCCACTATAGGTTTCGGTGATTTTGTACCAACAAGTTTCTTAACATTGAAGAGCACAGAAAGCTCGAAAAGTGAATATATTCAAATGATAGCATGTTGTGTTTACCTTGTGTTTGGACTTATATTAATTGCGATGGCTTTCAGCCTTTTGCAAGATGAAGTTGTCGCCAGATGTACGCAGCTTGCCAACAATTTAGGTCTGACAAGACAATGACAGTACGAGAAGAGCGAATGTAGCTCAACAGATAATCCTTTAAGAATGTTATGATCGTTGTTATAAGGAGTTACAAGATCGCTCGCGGCTCTCTTCCGTACTTCTTATTATTACATATTTACCAATGTATAGATATCATTATTTTCTCATAGCATTTAACTGATCGAATGAGAATTTGAAACTTTTTACGGTGTTTGTACTCAAAATCAAGAGGTTTGTGATGTAAATAATGTAAAAACGTATTTATAAAAGCAAGGCTGAAATTGTAATGAAACAATAAAATTGTGTGAATTGTAATTTTCTTTTTCTAACCCCTCGCCGTTCCTTACATTCTTGACGACGTTTCCTATGAATAAAGATATAAGGTCTCGTATATCTTCTTGACAGTAATATATGTCAGGTATAACAAATTGTCAAGCTCGCTTGAATCACGATTTCGAACGCTTTGCTATTAGGTAATTTATGAATAAATATGGGTCACTTTTTTAAATAATCCCATGCGAAAGTTTGGATGGATGTTTGCTACTAAATCACGCCAGAATGGCTGAAAGGACTTGGATGAAATTTGGCACACAGATAGATTATATTCCGGAACAACACATAGGTTACTTTTAATACCGGGAAAATTTATGGTTGCCAAGGGATATATTTGTTAAATGGACCTTTTCTTTATATTGTGATTTTATTATTTTGATTTAAAGTACATATATGTGTGTGTGTTGTGTGTTTAGCTACATTTTTAATTATTAAGTAGTCTCAAAAATCGTATTTAAATACAATGGAGAAAATTATAAATATATTTAATTATATATACGAACAAATGTACACAGTTATTACTGTACAATTCATTTCCGCGTGGAATAGTGGCAAAAATGATAGGCGCATTCCGCCGTTGAATGGCAATGCTGATTCGTTGGGCGACAATGTATTTTAATTTTAAATTAAATAGATAGGGTACGAATCCGCTACATCTTATGCAATATCAACATTATAATAATCTTATTGATACAGTCAACTTGAATGCAAAAATTGATGGTTAAAGTTGTCGTTCGATCATGCAGAAATGGAGTACTGTTTAAAGTGATGTTAAAAAATAAATTAGTAACACTATGCATCTGAGCAAAGAGAGGATATGTAACTAGTCGGACGACGAAAGTTTGTGTATGTGTGTATTTTTGTTACTCTATCAAGCTAAAAGTGCTGGACAGGTTTGGATGAAATTTAGTATACATTCAGACTATTACCTAGTTACCCTATTATAGGCTACTTTTAAGCACTTATAGACTTTCAGGCATCCAAGTGAAGCGAGTGTAAGTAGTTATAAAGTAAATGAAACGCAACATTTACATAATATTTAATACGTGGTTAATTGCAAATATACATTAAACTATCTATATAAAATTGAGATACAAAATCATTTTGATTTCTCACATTCGAAATATACCTAACCGGATCAGATTCGACGCGTGCACCGAGTTACACTCGACATCGGCTTACGTGCGGTCCAACGAGATTCGTACGTCCTTGAATTAACGGCCGGTACTGTTGGTCTGAAAATTTCAAGACTCGCTTGAATTTTGTTCCATTTTGCTTCACTGGGACGAACATTTATATAGAAATACTAGCCACTTACCCTCGCTTCGTTCGGGTAAGTCCCTAGAGTTCACTTTATCATACATTTTATTGATTTATATTAAAACTTAGTTTTAAAACTAAGTTTATTTAGGCAGCGTACTCCAAAAAAGCAACTCAGCTGCCACTTTACTTCCAATTAATTCCGATTAACATTATGTTAAAATTATGAAATAAAAATAAGCAAAAAAATATAACACCGACGCTCTAAATGGACATAATTATTCATATTTTTCTTGAAACTCAGAATTGAATGATTTTCTACGCTTGAGATATTGACAAATAATCAAAACTGGTGCACAATCAGTGAAGTTATCGCGTACAATACATTAAAAACATACACCTGAATTAAGTACATCGCTCCTCCTTTTTTGAAGTCGGATAAACCATTAAGTTTTCCATCAATCAATAATATCCTTTAATATAGTATGTGGTAGGGGATAATATCAGCTAATATCATTACTGAAATCTGTGTACCGTTTAATGTACATTAAGGGTGTTAACACGCACGGGTGTTTGCGAAGGGACGTGGTTGTTTGTGTAAACTTGCATTGCGCGAAAATTGTATGTCATTACTTTAATATACGTAATGCAACTTCATAAAAGTTATTAAATTGAGTTTTTAAGAGATTATAGGGAGTATAGTATTAAATCTATAAAGAATTTATTTTCGCTTTCGGTAATACTGTTAAGATTAGAGCAATCGCTATTCGATTCTTTAAATAGATTGCTTGAAAGAATTTAGTTTAAGCAAAATATTTTCTCTTGACTAATTAATTATCATTTTTTTTAATGGAATTCAGTGACAAACGAGCAGACAGCCCACCTGATGGAAAGCAGTGCCTGTCGCCCATAACACCTAAGGTTCATGCACTTAGGTTTTATGTTACAAAAATGCAGAACCCCGGGTGCGTTGTCACTGTGAGGACTAAGATGATATGCCTCTTGCCTGTAATAGCGCTGGCTATCTTATCCTTCAAACCGAAACACAACATTGTAATCATTGTTGCTTGGTGGGAGAAATAGATAAGGGGGTGGTACCCATCCAGTCGGACTCCTCAGGCTTGACAGATTTCTACCACCGGTAAAATTTTAAAGGTTTATCTTGTCTGAAAATAAAATATCTTACTATGAAAAAGTTTTAGATTTATTTTCAGTGGCAAAGAAATTTTCGAGATGGTTCGGGGGGATCGAAAATTAAAGTGGTTCATTTGAACTATAGATATTTTAACGATAGTTCATGCATACTCTCGGTAGACGCAAACATAAGCTTAAAGAGAGAGAAAAGAGCTTAATCCTGACTGACTGACTACATTGAGTCTTCTTTCCGCCACTAATTGCCCAACTCGTATCTTAACTCCATTTTACTTCATTTCTCTACTTTTCTTATTTTTTTTAGATCTTTGTATAACTCCGAAATTTAAACGATAACTCGACATATTTTTTCCTTTTTATATACATACACAAAGAGCATTGTTCTTTTCGATTTATTTAGAAATATCATTTTTCTTTTCTAGTAATTATTCATCTCTTTTCCACTCACTATTTACATTAACCATACTTATCATTCTTGGGGCGTGTTATTTTGATGTAAATATTATGTTCTATACACAATTCTATATACAACTATTACACAAAATTTCTAGTAGCTTTATAACTTGTGTTTATGCAGTGAATGTGTTGAATATCTTCGTGTGATTTGAAACTATAAATATTAATCATCTTCTTACGTAGTCAGTATGGACAATTGGAGCCGGATGATCGTTACCAAAGTTCAAACTAACAAAATATAGCTGTTTCACCTGTTTCCCGCTTTGACGGCAAACTTAATAAAACTTTGAATACGAAGTACAAAGTTTGTATGGAATGAAAGACAGCAGTTTATGACCCAACAATATAGCAAATGAAATTTGTATTCGCCGAAATATTTTTGCTTATTTTGCTTGTTAACTCGCTTCACAATTCTGAAAATGTTTACGTGCCTGCCTTCGAGTAATAATTGTTATGAAATGTAGCCTATAGTTATTAAATGAAAGAAGTGGAAAATAAACGTTAGCTATATCGTTAATAATTCTATATTATTTTTCCTAATAAAAAAAACTCACTTTTTTGTTCTTTACTTTTTTTTAATAGTCAAGATAATTTTAGCGGACAGAGAGATATACGTATGTATATGGAAAGTTGCCGATTCGAGCTTTGAACACGCGAGCCATAGATTTTCATCTGTGACTGTGATATGCAATGTAAATTTATACTTCTTCATGCAATAAAAATGAATCTGTATCCATTTAATTGTATTTCACAGCATATTTATACTAATCGGTAATAGTATGGAAAAGTTAAAAAAAAACTAGATTGCCTTTATTAAATTCTAGCGACTCACCCTCGCTTCGCTTGGGTTCGTCCCTAGCTTGATTACCCATACAAACTTTCATCCCCTTTTTCACTCCCTTAAGAAATGATTTCCGGTTTTAGTTAATATAGAATAAAAAGTATTCTATGCCCTTCCCAGGGTCTAAAACTATCTTCTTACCAAATTTCATTTAAATCGGTTCAGTAGATCCAGAGATTATCCCCCACAACGTCACACACTCACAAACTTTACCTCTTAGTATAGATTATATTAGTATAGATTGTTATTAAATGGTTTCATTTTAACAATTACTAAATAATTCTGTAATTTTCCATCTATAATAAGGATCGTGTAAATATATATGTATATAATATCTTTATTTTTAACTTTTTCTCAAAAAATAAACTTGGTAAATCTATTAGCCTACGTCTTTATCCCTACACTTCGTTTCCGAGACAGATGTTGTCGAACTTCCATTTGTCTTCGTCGAAGGACCGCTGTAAAAAGTTGATCGATGCGACCAACACATTAACAGTAAACACCTGCTTAACAAGTTTGCTTTTTATTTACGACTTTAGTACTATTTTTATTGTGCGAGAAATAAATGTAACATAAAAATTAGTTATTTATTTTTGCTTAGGACATTTTTGTGAGTGAATATCAAAAAAAATATTCCGTAGTGTTATATTACTTAAAATATGTACATATGTTGGAGAAACAACATTCTGCTCGACATCGTCATTAGAGGTAACGAACCTCGTGGGCGTTATTAGGGTTGAATGAAAATTCATTTCTACTAATTCCACTTCCTTCGTCATATAATCTTACATTATTATAATTAATAAGAATAATTTGTTTGTTTGTATATAAGGGTAATATATAAAACTGCTCAGCTGCTAATATTAAAAAAAAAATTCACACAAATCTATACCATCAGACAAGTTTAAGACCATGTAAGAAGCACATTATTTATCTTTTTAGTTTGTCTTAGTATACCTAAATTATGTACCTATGTATTAATATGAAATATGTAACTTAAATAAACATATTGATTATATTTTAACGCTTTTATATATTACCCGCTTGTATTAATCTGCTTGCATGTATGTATTTATGTATGTATGTATCTACGTATATATGTATGTATATATTTATGCAAGAACCCCAGCCTACCATTTTATATACTGATTTCTCTACCCTAAGGTTGCCTGGAAGAGATCGCTTCTAGCGATAAGGCCGCCTGCTGTACATCTTTTTTGTTACATATTTCACTTCATTATTTATTCTTGTGTGGTGTGCAATAAAATGTTCATTGTTAGCATTATACCATCCTAAAAATAGGCCAATTTTACTCACATAAAACACAAGTAAAACCATGTGGACAAACGAGTATTTTATAAAACTATCTTCATTTGAGTTTTAAAAGCTTCAGACGAAGGACAGGAACAATCGAGGTTAAGGGATTTGTTAAGTTTACAATGGAATGAAGGTTTCCGTCGGATATTTCAAATCGATTCGAGGCTTCCAGTAATCCTTCGCAATCTAGTTCTATTGTGTACGAAATTGTACTTTTGTCATGAGATTGCCTATCACTTTAGATATTGTAAGGGTTTTGTAATTTTTTTTATATATTTTAATTTTGATTTTACATACGTGTGTCATATAAATCTTATTCTTGAGTTATAAATGGTGTAACTAACATGACTTTGTTATATATATATATATATATATAATATATATATATATATATATATATATATATATATATATATATATATATATATGTCACTCTCATACTCCGGTGGGACGACTGCTCGACACGACCAGTGAGAGTTAAGGCGCAGGACTGACGACTTCTCGTGCTCTCCGAGGCACGGGGGTGAAACACCGCCAACTTCCCAACTCCGGGCTGCTACTGAGACTTACTATACAGAAAGACTCAATAACTAAACTTGACCCGACCCGGGACTCGAACCCAGGACCTCCGAGTGTGCAGCCGTACATGCTAGCCCCTACACCACCCAGGCAGTTAAACTATACACATGGGGTACGTTAATAACATCTATTGTAGGGAATAAACATATTTTCATCGCTTCAAGCAACACTGAACACAGTTTAGATAATTCAGTTAATTAAAATCTAATATCTACATAATATTAATACTACTACATGGAGTAGTATTTAAGCGGATGGAGTTATTTTAATGCAACTTTTTTACTAAAGAAAAATTTGAGGGATGAACATCGATATGATCGAGATATTTGATGAAAATCCATCTAGCTCTTAATATAATGTTATGGGTGATAAGTAATATAAGTAAAAATAAGTCTTAATAGGGCGTCGCAGACACGCTTACGCACTCAATCACGATGCCCTGACGACAAGTTAGCGAAGCAAACTACACAACCAAGGGGTTGCGACCACAATACACTTTGTTATCAGAGAAGTACCTGGAGTAACCCGCAGGGTGGTGTACTCACCGGGGTGGGTCGCCTCCAAGTACGTATTTTGACTTCGCGTCTGGTTGGATTTCCGAATATTAATGAGACACCGGAACGGAAAGAATATAATACATATCATTTTTCATACAATAAATAACTACGTTTATAGTAACTTAATGCAAGTGGTTACTATGGCAACCTTAACGGTTTTTCGTGACCATTTCTCGTGACGCAACCTTAAAATTTTTCATGTGCGCAAAGAAGTTACACTTCAACAAAGTCCTTCGATGACGATTTTTGCTCTATCGGTACTATCGTAACAACAAAGATTTTGTTTATTCATTTATTTTATCGATAAAAATCATACGATAAATAGTACAATCAAACTACTATCTTCTTGGCTTATAATATATACTGTAGTAAAATATTTACAAGGTAAATTCCAAAAAATAATAAAATTTCTACAGAACAGTCTCTCTATTTTAATATAAAAATTAGTAATAAAATTTTATTTAAAAATATTACATTTTTTGAAATTTTAAAAATAAATTATTATATTAAATATTATACTAAACCATTTTTATAATTATGGAAGTTTAAGTTTAATTTGAATTATATTTTTAAACTTATGTCACGTTTTTATTCTAGGAGCTTCTAAAAAATAAAAAAGACCATTCCGCTAATCAATAGACTAGATTTTTGTGTATAAAAACATCCAATTTACCGGGATAAGTATTTACTTGTTTGCTACATATATTTACCTTGCTTAAAAAACGAACCTCCGACCTCCGTCCCACGTAGTAACCCTGACTATCATCATTTTATTTTACATCCTATAGTAAAAGGCACTCTAATCAAACTATTCTAGTTTCGCCGTATAATTTAGCCCATGTAATGCAAGTCCTCTTTACCTTGTCTTTTGTAATTTCGCTAAAAGGGACGGGTCGAGTGGGCATTTATATGTTAATTGTGATTTCACGCGACTCTGAACTCAAAATATCCCACGCGTTCGGAATTAGCCAAAAAATAAATGAATACCTTCTGATTTTTAAAGAATTTAATCAGAAAACACGTACAGATAATTATTTTTTAATTAAACTATTACGTTAAAAAGAGAATAATTACTTTACGGTTATTTAAATAAACTGGACTTTAAGCCTTAGTTAATGAAAGTTAACAAATGAAGTTTTCACAAAAATATATTTCAACCACACTTTTACTAAGCCTTTTATTTTCAATTTAATTTGTAAAAGTAATCTACTGTAAAAGTTACTTAGTTAAAAACAAATATAGATTTTTTTAATATGTTTGTAAAAGTCTAATCGAATAGAATACACAGTCTGAGTTACATTTTAAACTATAATAAAAAAAATTTACTAAGCAAAATTATTTTATAGTAAAAATAATTGAATTTCAAAACGTTGATAAATAAAAATAAGATATCTATATTCTTACAGAATATTATGTATATTGAAAGGATATAAATATCATTTCCAAGATCTGGAATATATCAATGTTATGTTTTTTAATTGCAAATTCACGCGCCTCTGAACTCAAAATGACCGTCACGTGGAATTAGCCGAGAGGTAAATTGGCACTCTGATTTTTACACGTTCAGTGTTTCGGAATATATGTGTAACAGTTTGTGAGCTTTAATTTCTTCTACGCTTTTACAGCAGGAAAAAGCTTCAAAGCACTTAATAAATATTATATATATATATATATATATATAAATGTTTTAATTATTATTTAACAATCAATATATTTTCATATAATTGAATTGTTTTATTTATATATCTAAATATTTTTTTCAAAATTCAAAATAAATTAAAAGTTTTGCTAAAAATCACATTTTTTTTCTAAAAATTACACATAAAATTCCTGTTGTTTTAATACGAGTTTTTAGGCCAACTTAGGTGTTGTAATTTTCAAATAAAACATGGCACGAATTCCAGGTATTGATTCTAAAACTAAAGAGGAAGTATATAAAATTAATGTCACTGTGAACGAGCGATGCAATCTCTCCCATGGAATGGGTTTTCACGAAGTATTTCCTGAATTCGAAAACAAATAGACATTTCAGCGCAATATGACAAGTCAAGCTCGGAATTGAGTGCTTAGTGCTGGTGGTGTGTTCCGGAGTTTGGACGAATTTACAATATACATGTTACGTACATACACGTACTTAGAATTGCATAAATTTTCACTCTTTTATTTTATATTATTTATACTTAAGTTAAATATAAGGTTGTCTGGAAGAAATGGCAAATTAAAGACTGCCTTTTGTGCACACTTTTAACTTTTGTGTCTTAGATACTTTTTTTTTCATTATTTATGTCATCACTGTGGTGTAGGAAAGGTGTGGTCAGAAAAGTACCAGAAGCAATCCGCAAGGTATATCACCCAAGGTACTCAATGTGTCTTGGCTTCAAGCCCGTCTGAGTTGCTGGACGCTAATGAGTCCCCTCACCACGCACAAGGTGAACACACGTCTATTACTAAATAAAGCTTTTTTTAACGTTGGGAAATGTATTTAGGCACGAGGTGTTGGACTCACCGGCAAAGCAAGAAATACCCACTAAAGCCCATCGGAATGACCCCGCCGTAATGGGGCGTCACAGGATCAGGTCTGCCAAAGTAAATCACAACAACCATGGGTTTGGTTGCACTTCACTCTGGTCCGCTTTGCTATCAGAGGAATACTAGGAACCACCTGCATGGCACACCGACCACTGAGGTGGGCCGACTCCTAGTGCGTTTCTTGGTTTAGCGCCCGGCTGTAATTAAAAGGCTGAAATTTCCCACACACGCAAAATGGCGCGCAGACGTCGAGTTGCGGAAACAAGCCCTAATATACCATGCCATGTACATAAGTTGCCAGTAAATAGACAAAAATTACCTATTAAACGATACATAACGTGGCTTCATTACAGCTAGAATGGCTTACGTGTAACGTGCGTGATATGTTAACACATTTAATAGTACGGTAATAACAATGATAAATAAAATTAAAGGAAAAATAGCCTTAATATTACGTTATTTCTCCTTTACTTTTACGTGCTCTAAGATCGTTTTTTTAAATGGTCAATCAAGAATTCTCTTTAAGTACAGTTTTATTTAAATTAAACAAATTTTTGAAGGAAAAAAATATTTATATTAAAAATATTTATTTATAAGTACCCATATATTGCTATAGTAGGTACCTTCTACAGAATATACATGTTAAAAAAATACAGTTCTACGAAAATTATAAATCTTACATTTCAATACTTCAGTTCGTTTTCATAAATATTAAAAAGACTTATTGCGTGTAAGCCAACAAATAAAATTCCTACTCGAAAGTTCAAAGATCGAAAACCAAGTTTTGCATTCTCATAAATATTGATATAAAAACTGCATGGAAGTCAAAAAATACAGGTGAGTTAAAAGTTTAAGCCAACATTCGTTATATCAGAGCTATGTTCCATTTCATTTCTCAATGAAATCTTTTACTGCAGTGATCAAACTAAGGTAGAGGACAAGAATCATGAATATTGCACGATTGCTTTTCTTTTAATTATTGCGGTTTCAAATTGCTTGAAAACTCAATAAACGAAGTATAATTATTGTATAATACATATATATGTATACGATTCATTTGCAAAATATTTTTATTGTTGGTCTAAAGGTTATATATGTAAGCTTACTGATCCTGAAACTTTTGGTCAAGTTTTCAGGTCTTGGGGAGCACGTAACGCCTTTAGCCTTAATTTGGTCCCGTGCCTGATTTCTTATCAACCGTTCGACTCATCTCTTACCGGATTTTGAGAGCGAAAGGAATAGAGAGGGTGTGTCTGCACACACGATTGTATTCTTACATCGGTCATGCATTTACTCCTCATCTAAAGTTTTCACTTCCAAAATAATTTAAATCGCGCGCCATACAATAAAAATCTTAAAACATTACAGAAAATCGTATTGCATTTATATAATAAACCTTATAAAATAGTTGTATTGTATTCAGACACAACAGTTGAAACTTTTTAAATCATAAGCAAAAAAACTGTAGGTTTATCTAAACATTTAGAACATCGGTTTTATCGAGAATGCTGTCACTTGCGTAGTCTTTCGAGAGGTGGAATCCGGCTTTGGATTCTATAGAGATCCGCCTGATCCTCTGCCAGACTAAATTAATTGTTACTGCGTTATACAACGAATTCTTATGCAATTTTTTTTAATACGAATAATACGAAATTAAAACATTATATACGAGTATGTATATAAGTTTGGTAATCTGAGATTACCGTAATCACAGGTAATATGATATTCACATCAATTTACTTGTAGAAGTCACTCTTTAAAGCAGTATAAAGACAAAACAATATTACCCTTTTGAGATAATATAATATAACTCCAAAGGAAAATTGAGTAATAATCGAGAATAAAAACTATAAATATAAAAAAAAAAACATTTTAATTTAAAATATAATAAGAAAAATTTTAATACCATGTGAATAAGATTTTCACTGAAAGGGGTTTAGGCGTGATGTAGGCTATTTTTTATTTTTATTGTAAAAAGAGTTGTGAGAAAACTGGTCAAAAATGACTTCATATAATATAATAATAATAATAATAATTTAGCCTTTTTATTTCCTTAATAAAATTACATTAATAGTGTGTTTATAGAGCATGCACTTAGTATATAACAATTTTATAAAAAAAAAACAAAAAATAAATAAAATCTCTTTAAATAGCCTGCACAATTAAAAAAAATATATAATATATCATGTAATATATCGTACTTTAAGTTATTTTTCAATCTTAAATCTACTTAGATACCATGAAAGCGTTTTTTTAAATATTGGAAACATTTACACATGCCACCCGCATCCATCCATACAGGTTATATGAGACTTAACGACCAGAAAAGCTTGTACTACCTATTCTATATCCATACTAATATTATAAATGTGACAGTGTGTTTGTTTGTTTGTTTGTTTGTCCTTCTTTCACGTCGAAACGGATTGACAGATTGGCGTGATTTTTTGTGTGGAGATTGTTGGAGGGCTGGAGAGTGACATAGACTACTTTTTACCGCGGGAGATTATCTAATTCGCACGGGAAGACGTATTATAATACAATCCAAAAAAATATTTATGATCAGAATTACTTGAAACTTGGTATTAATGCTCTTCAATACAATTAAATAAATATCTGTATTAGAATTTTTTGAAATTCATCCTATAAGGGGAAAAATAGGGGATGTAAGTTTGTATGAAAACTACCTTTTTAGAGTTTCTTTGTAGTATTAGCGCGAGCGAAGCCGCGGGTTCTGCTAGTATTCTATATATCTTAATGTATTATTATTGATACGCATTCAACCAACACGCCCTGATCTTGGCCTGCAAGGGCAGAATACAACATTCATGGGGATGCTCTACAGTCCACTCTGCTATCAGAGACAACTCGCAACACCGCCCACTGTGGTGGTACGTCTCCCATTGTGTCTCTTTTCTAAACGCGTGGCTGGATTACTCCTTCACAACCCAACCACGATGTGGTAAGCCCGCATCGGGGGATGAAAGGCAGATAATACATAACCCCATTCAAACAATTTAAAATATTAGATACATAGTATAGAAATACTCATATAGTAAAACTCGTGTTTTATGTTATATCTAGAATAATATCAAGGCTTAGGACTAAAGGGAAAAGGATTTGAAAAGCAACAGTTTTAATATTGACAGTGGACTTATATTGGGTTCCTAAGGTGACTTCAGTATTCAATTTCAGAGATTTTCGTGCTTTGACTCCCAGAGTTTTATTTTGGTTTCTATTAATAGAAAGGTGTTTTTGAAAATATTCAATTATTGACATCGTTTTATTGAATACTAGCGACTCACTCACTAGGTACGTTTTGACACTTAGTAGGTATGGAATAGTTTTTTATTTTTCATATTTTTTCGGTTTTTTTTTCCAATGTTTTAATAGTTATTCTGCTATTCGGGGTGAAGGCAAATTCAATAAAACAAAGATCATAAAAATCGGTCCAGCAGTTCTCGAGTATAAGTGTTGTAACAAACCCGAATCTGTTTTGTAAATTATATAGATAACTAAATCTATAATAGATATTCCATAATATAGTATATGTATGTAGATATACATAATATATATACAATGTACATATATGTACATATATCGTATCCTACTTAACGTCAGTGCGCGTTGGATTCAGTGCAAGAGAAAGCCTCAGGCATAAGTCCATTAATTACACGTATTACGGAAACAAATCTTTGTATAGAAAATAAATAAATAAAATGCCTTTTTCAACCTTCAACAAAATGTTTTTAAATTATTCAGTACTTTAAATCAAAAGGCATTTTAAACGATTTCATCACATATACAAAAGGTTTTTGAAATAGCAAAGGTCCTCGTAGCAATCGAGGCACTGACATGAGACGGCTTTTCACTACATATTTCATGTTACAAAAATACTGGGTTTATTGAAACATTTTTTAAATTCTAAACTTTTTAGTGGTCACTTTAGTAAAAATAACAAGGTAGTTTGTTATTTAGAATGTGTGAGAAAATACTTTGCTTTTGGATAATTTGATTCTCAAAGGATTTTTGTAATTATAATATGACTACGTTTTAAATATATACATCGTATATTAAATAACTTTCCTTTACACGAAAATGCGTAGTATAAAAAGCTAAGTAGGCTTAAACTTTCGCACATATATTCTAATTATCATAGGAAACCTGCATATCTGAGAGAACCTAGCAAGTTTCCAAAAGACATGTGAAGTCCGCCAACCGGCACTTGGCCAGCGTGGTGAACTATGGCCTGGTCACCTCGCATGAAGGGAGGCCCGTGCAAAGCAGTGTGACTTTAAAGAGTACTGAGTACATCATTATCAAAATGTATATGAGCTGTGAACTCATCAATGAACAGCCCCATATATAGGGAAGCTGCTTTAAATCAAAAATTAAATTCACATTGCCATACAATAACCACTTTTTATAAAATCACTTAATTTTTTATTTCATTCTAACTTACACAGGCAAAGAAGTTTTACAAAAGAATTTTACATTTATACAAAACCACTCTTAAATCTTATTACAAAAAGAATAATGACAATCGTTTCACAATTGACAAATTGAATATCCCTTTAAGAAATACTTCAAAAATAATTAACTATTCACCATCTTAATGAAAAGATGGATAGAAATAAAAAATAGATAAATTTATTTCGTGAAAAGCGATACATTAATTATTTCTATATAAGTGTATTTCTGAACTGAAAGCTTTAAGTTTTATCGTAGAACGAGCTTTTAACTCTTAACTGAAAACCTTTTACAACGAAATTACAACACCCCCAATTTCATTCCATTCATCAGCTTAACCAATTAATATGGTTTATTATATTCTTGTTGATAATTTTGTATTTTCTTCAATAAAATTATCCAAAATTAAATTAAATATACTGCTTTTAATTTGGCTCGAAAATATCAGTATTAAACTAAAACAAAATTCTACGACGTTATTTTATTGTGCAGTAGTAAAAATACACGTAATTTCTCTCCAAGAGTAATAAAACGTGTAATTTCTTCTTAGGAATTGAATAAAAGGAAAAGTGTGTTTTCTAGAGTACCTTATGTGACAAAACGTCTAAATATTCAACGTATTTTCAAACGAAAGCGGAAAGAAATGTAATAAAAGTACAATACAAGTCACAATGACCTTACATATGGTTCAATTTGAAAAAAAAAACTTGTTCATACATTTTTTCTATTGTTTAAAACCTACCGAGTTTCAACCATGCTTTGTACTATTATTGTTATGACCATGGCATTTGCAACAGGCCAAAATGTCGAGAACTTAAAGATCATGGTAAAAACAAAGTAACCATATTGTATATAGATACATATATAGATATAGATATTATTGAAAATGAATATTATGGGTATAATATAACATATTTATTTATAAAATTCGACTTTAAACTTTAAAATACTTTACAGCTTAGAATAATTGTAAATTCCCACGAGACCAATCAACTAATATTATGAATTTAATAGTGCATTTATTTATACTAGTGTTTGACCTAATGGTTGACATACGATCATAAATATTATTGAAAATTTGAGTTCACCTCCACTTAAAATTGTTATTGATAAGAAAAATATACACATATGAATAGAATTTACCTATCTACAGAAAAATAACTGTTAACAATTTTTTTATTGATAACACTAAAACTCGTCTCTAGCTATTGAACAAAAAAGAAAAAAAACAATTGACAAACAGAGAAGGAAAAAGTACTAAATTATTTTATATTAGCCTATTTTTATACATATATATTTCTTCGATTTTTAACTATTGCCTAAAGGCGGCTGCACACTTGTTTGAATGCTTTCGGCATATCTCGCCGAGAGCTCTCGCGTGAAAAGTACTACCATGACTATCAGGAGTCTACTACCAGTTTGGAAGCCTCAGACCTGAGAAGAATTGGTGAAAGAAACTGATTGCATGAATACATGTGGAAAAGCCTGAGAAAAACTAGAGAAAGTACCGGTTCAATGTATGTATATCTTAATAATTAATTAATATCTCTTAAAGAGTTTCAATAATTTTGATCAACGAAACCTTACAAAGTACAATTTTATAATTAAACAAAAACAATTCAACATTCAAGCGTATTAATATTAAAGGAATTCAAAGGTTTCAAAGTACGTAAATAGGAAGCTGATAAAATGAATGGCGCAGCAAGCGATGTGACAAAATTTCCTTACCACAAAATTACCGTTTATCATTAATTTTATCTTTTATTTTTAATTAAAATGTTGATGTTATTTACCGTACCTCAGTAGAAAAACGGAACCTTTATAGGAAGACTTCGCTGTCCGTCTGCCTGTCAAGAACCTTTTTCTCAGGAACGTGTGAAGTATCAGGTTGAAATTATAATCTAACTAGCTAGACTACAAAAACCCTCCACAAACTACACAAACCTCCTAAAACTACACAAAACATCCAAAAAAGGTAGCGTTCATGCAAACTTTTATTATTATATTTTACCCCCTTATGGGACGAATTTCGAAAAATGCTTTATTTATATATTCTTGTAGTTTTAGCGCGAGCGAAGCCGCGGGTTCTGCTAGTAATATATGTATATATATTTATTGTAATGTGTCCACCACTCCGCACTTGGCCAGCTTGTGAATACAAGTGTAATGTAATTAAAGAATAGACTGACTAACCTTTTGTAAAATGACCAGAATTGACTAATCATTAATTTCCAATTAGGTTTTTAATGTATTTTATTGTACGTCCTCACAGACACTGTCTTTTGTAGTATATTTTTTGTTTTACAATTAATAAAGTAATTACTTTAACACAGCAGTTAATCCTACTAATATTATAAATGCAAAAGATCGTGAGGATGTACAGATGTATGGATGTTTGTTACTCTTTCACGTAAAATCTACTAAATGGATTTTAATGAAACTTGACAATAATATATATAGCTCATACATCACAATCACATATATACTACTTGTTATCCCGGAAAAATGTACGGTCCTCGTGAGATAGAACTGTTCTGTTTTTCTGTTTAGAATAATAAGACTATGTAACACTAACAAAGTAATCTATGTTCGATTACACGCACTCTTTTCAATGGCTAACAATGACAGACCACTTACCCAAATATTTATAAAACTTGGTAAATTTATATCTACCATAATATTTATTATTATGTTGGAAATCGATTGACCTATTTGCAATGCTAGTTAATTATTTTCGATCAGTTAGTCAAGTGACATCCCGTTATGTTTAATGTTGCATATAATCTTTTCAATTTATGTGGTATCATTAAATTACTATAATTAAGTATCTTATTATACAAACTCGATGTTATTGTTTGTTTTTTATATTATATACGAGGTTTATGGGGTTGGATTCCCATGGCAGCAAGTAGAGAAATATTAATTGTTTATAATTAAATGTAGAGCAATTAGCGCTACGGAAAGCGACGTAGTTACGTACTATCTTCCTCTTATACAGTGAGTATCAGTATATAGTATGCAGTATATATATATGTATTGAGTCTTTCTGTGTAGTAAGCCTCAGTAACAGCCTGGAGTTGGGAAGTTGGTGGTGTTTCACTCCCGTTCCTCGGAGAGCATGTAAAGCCGTCGGTCCTGCGCCTTAACTCTCACCGGTCGTGTCAAATTATCGTCCCAACGGAATTTAAGACTGAAAGGGATAACGACTGCACTGGTGTCTGCGCGTACACTTTTGCACTATAATGTCTCCTGTACAGTTGGCTATTCTCAGTAAGATTAGCCGTTGTGATGAAAATCGATCAGGAGGACCGTTTTTATCGAATTTCTACCAGCACCTTTGTATAATGTACAAAACCTTAAATATGACTTAAAAGCTTCTGCTATCAAATTTAAACTCAATATTGTAATGAAAACATTATAAGATTATGTAAGGATTAAACTATTGTTCTATACATATAATAAAATTGTAACTGAGCCGAATCTGTACATTAAATATTTTTGGGAAATCTTATTGAAAGAGACATTATAATATATTTATTATTTTTATATAGTTTTTAGAATTTTTGTCTGTCTGTCTGTCTGTCTTTTTGTCTGTCTGTCTGTCTGTCTATCTGTTACCGCATCAGGGAAAAGCCACTGTAGGAATTTTGATGAAATTTTGTATGAGAATAGCTGGTTATCCGGGTCAACATATAGGATACTTTTTAACGCGGGAAAATATCTCATTTCTGAGAAAAAAATGCAAAAACTGCATCGTATCGTAGCCGCGGGCAATGCTAGTATAATATAAAACTTTCACATAAAATCACTTCAGCACAATAACATCTCAAATCCACTATATACTCGTAGATTCTAGAGTAAATATTTTGTGTGTGAATAATATATGGAGTCACGTCACAGACCGTGTCTCTTCGTACGTGTCATAAAAGGTATTCTGTTAACGCACTTGCGAAATGTATTTTGATATTTTGATTTCTACGAAAATTGAGTGTTTATTTATGCTGCAAAAATAATTTTCATGTTTCAATTGAAAATTAGGGTATTTCTCCGAGATTGCGTTCTTCATCTGATTAATCTGGCCAATAATTATTTTCATTTTTGGCTCTATTCAACATACTCTCATGATTAAAGATATGCCAAATAATATTTGGCATGTCTTTTTCATAAGAGTATATAATTGTTGGCCAAATTAATCAGACGAAGAACGCAATCTTGGAGAAATACCCATTACTTCCTGTTTTCATCTAAGTTCACGAATTTTAAAAGATTTTTTGAGGTCTATTTGAATGAAAATAACTAATTGATATAGATTTTCAAGAAAAAAATCTTTGAAACGAATAATTCTCGCCTCTTTTATATATTCTTGAAGAAAATGTCCTACAAAAAATAATACACAACTTTAACTGGTATACAATAATATTAAAAACATTAATATGTCTTTTTATTTTATGTAATCATAGATTTTTTTATCACGAATATACCTATGAGTGTAATACTTTCTCGTAACAAACGCTTATTATGTTATTTAAGAGCTACGAAAAGTGGAGTTTTAAATTCTATCTCTACGAATAATTATTTCGAAATCGTAGGCTTAGACGTCTAAAATTTTTTATATAATACTAGCAGAACCCGCGGCTTCGCTCGCGCTAAAACTACAAAAAAATCTCTAAAAAGGTAGTTTCATACAAACTTTCATCTCCTATTTTACCTTCTTATAGGATGAATTTCGAAAAATGCTAAAACACGTATTTATCTAATTTCATTGAAGAGCATTAATAATAAGTTTCAAGTAATTTTGATCATAAATATTTTTTGGATTGTATTAAATATAACGAATTTTCCTGTGGGAATTAGATAATCTTCCGCGGTAAGAAGTAGCCTATGTCACTCTCCAGCGTTTCAAATATCTTCACATAAAAAATTACGCCAATCCGTCACTCCGTCTCGACGTGAAAGAAGGACAAACAAACAAACAAACAAACAAACAAACAAACAAACAAACAAACAAACACACTTTCACATTTATAATATTAGTATGGATATGAATTATTAATATAAATTATCTATTATAAATGACTAAAGATGTTCTTGTGTGAGTTAATTACGCGGTAAAAGATTTCAAAGGAGGGAATCAAAGTTAAATGGAGCACAACGCTGATATAACGAATGCTGATGGTAAACTTTTAACTGAACGTCACAGTCTATTTGCGGTTGTGTGGAGTTTAAAGTCAGTATTGACTACTGCAAAATATTTAACATTTTCTTTTACTTATTGAAAAATATAAATAAAAAACAATTTAAACTGGTTTAAAATAGTAGAAGTTTAGTATAAAATAACATTAATTTTAAAATGTTATTATATAGTATAAATTTTAAAGAGAAGGTATTTGAATGCTTCAGGTCTCTCAATGGCTGCACTTATTTTTTGCCCAATTCATAAAAATAACGAACAAATGCTAGTTATAAAACCTAACCACTCATATTTAAATGTAAAATATTTTTTTTTATAATCTTTATTGTTTTTGAATTAAGCTTTTATTAACATCGACATTTTTCATTAAGAAAATGATTGTTGAAAAGTGCAAAAACAGGTGAGAAATTCAAAGTAGTTGAAACGCAACGAAAATAGAGCGAGTGTGACGTCAAAATCTATTATAATAGAGCGCTGTTGTTTGGTGTTTGCAACTGTTCACTCGTTGATTACAATGTTGTCATAGACTATGACGTCACGCCGAGCGCGCCAAAAGTATCCGAATCTGTATGATATTTTTAATTTTTTAATACTAAATTTCAGTTTTTTGGAGCTGGATATTTTTTCTTCAATTATATAACGATGAAAGCTATTATATAAAGAAATCACGCATATTCCCTATTATGAAATATAATAAATAGTATATATGTTTTACATCGTCTTCTATAAAAAAAAAACCAATAATAACGAAGTTATAATTTCTAAATAAATACATTTCAATAATACCATATTATTCAATGCCTTTAAGAAACCTAATAAGTTACCTTATTAGTTCGTTTCGTTAAAAGTTTTAGCTCATAATTTTTAGAAGAGGCTTTGTCAAAGTTTTACTGAGAGAAAAAGTTATTTAATTTATAACCGCACTCTACAATTTATTTGCTTTAACTTGAAAAAATAATAGATTTCCTACGGATTCATTTATCAATCTGAAGCCAGTGGTAGCCGAGTGATAATGCACTCGATTGGAAAACTAAGTTTAATGGCTTCAACTCTTGGAAGCATTTTTAACATGATTACTTGCCTTACGACGAAAGAAAACATCGTGTACTTACAAGTATGAGAGAAGTTTGGTAGTTTTCAAAAGACATGTGGAATCCGACGTCATTTGCCTAGTGTGGTGTAGCTATGGCCTAATCTCCCTTGCAATGAGACGAGATACGTGCTTAGCAATGAGAGGTTAAAAAACGCTGTTAGTGATTTTTATTTGTTAATTTATAAGACAATTCTAGCATACTAAATAAAATACCAAATTTAAGTAATTTGATGTATTGGAATTAAAGAAGTCAGAGAGCAAAGATTTGAAAGTATATTGCTTCTTAAAACAAGGACATACAAATATATAATAAATTTTCGCATTACATTAGTAGGAAAGTACTAAATTAAATTTAAACCATTGCATTCAAAAATCTATCAAAATCGATTAGTAGCTTTAAGATTTGTTCAATTTTATTTATGTAAGATGTAATATATGTGTACAAAATAAATTAACAGAATATCGACAAAGGATAACTTATGTCATTAAGAGATTTCTTCCAGAAACCCTTCAGAAGTGAGAAAATAAGGTAATTTAGTGCGGTGTAGCTACAATACAGCATTAAATGGTATAAACTTAATATTAAAATATATCAAGTAAATACACAAAAATAAATTTATTTATACACACATACATACATACAAATATATATACCTACATATATACTTTCATATACATACTTATATATAAATTTATTGTCCAGGAGAAAGATATTTAACAAATTACTTCCACTAATAACAAGTATTAGTTTGAAATATTGACAAAGATAAAGATCAACTATAAGATCACTCATTTGTATTAAAATAATCCTCTAGATAACGAGCCTGTTGATTGGTTTCATCTCACTTTGGAACATATTCCTATGTTCACGATGGCTTGTTAATTTGTTAATGAATCATTAGAAAGCATATTATGTATCATATTTGTATCTATTACTTAGTACTTGTGTTTTATCATTAACCAAGTACATACGTAATTTTTGCATGGAAATAATTATCAATACTAATATTATAAAAAGGCAGAGTTTGTTTGTTTGTTTTGAACGTGCTGATCTCATGAACTACTATTCCGATTTGGAAAATTCTTTCTGCATTAGATAGCCAGTTTATTCAAGAAGGCTGATATACATAATATATCAACATGCTACTACTCAAGGGAGCGGAGCAGTGATCATAAATGTCAACTAATTTGGCAGACTTCCTTACATTATTGTAAAACTGATGTTTATAATATATATTTAAGTGCTTTAATCTCAGAATATTATAGTTAAAAGTTACTTAGGGGTGGACCCGAGTGAAGCGGGGGTGAGCTGCTAGTTTTTTATAAAGAAAATATATAGAAAAACTATAATTCAGGGCCGCTGAGTAAATTATATAGATTACATAATGGAAGGTCGTAAGAAATTTCAAATTGCAAAAAATGTAAAAGGTAGATTGGGTGAAATTAGGATCTGAGATAACCGAAGTTGTAAATAAATGATGTTGAAATGATTAATCGGAGAAATCGAATGTGTAACAGAAAATTAGCATTTAGCCACACAACAATTGTTGTGTCACATGATATTTAAATAATCCAAAATCGCTAAGGAAAATCGACTAAAGCGGTTTCAAATCCCGCGTCTCGAACCTCTGATAGGTATTTTCATGTGCGAATCATTTTCAACATGATTACAACTTGTCTTACTGTGAAGGAAAACATCGTGAGGAAACCTTCATGTCGAATTTAACAAGTTTTCCAAAGACATGTGAAGTCCGCCAACTCACCCAGCATGGTGGACTATAGCCTGATCCCCTTTGTATTGAAGGGAGGCCTAAACCCAGCAGTGGGATGTTAAAAAGGGCTGAATACTAAAGCCTTTAGTACTTACTGCAACCCCTTCTTACGAAGGTGTTGCAAATTTGCATGAAAATCCCTTATTTTTAAACTACATAGGCAGAACCGCGGGCAACTACAAGTATTATCTTTCAGTAACAATTCAACAGTAGCTAAGATAAATAAAAGCGAGGCATTAAGAGCAGATTAACGGTAGAAAGCTTTTTGATTATGCTCCTATCTTTTACCAATTGTTTCTAAATATCTCTTTTGGAACAAATAAATATCGTTATTTATTTGCAAAATAACAAGGCGAATGATCTCTAAATAGATTTGGTTAAAATAGATTTTAGTATGACATTTTGATTATTGACAATAATTTTATGTAAAGAACTAGCATTGCCCGCGGCTATGCCCGCGTTCAGATGACCAAATTAAGTTTTACATATTAGTCTCATTGCAGTTTTTGTATTTTTTCTCAGAAATTAGATATTTTCCCGCAGTAAAATTATCCTATATGTTGACCCGGATAACCAGCTATCACCATATCAAATTTCATCAAAATCCCTCCAGTGGTTTTTCTGTGATGCGGCAATAGACAGACAGACATACAGACAAAAGTTTTATTTACCATAGATTCAGCCTCTGTATTGATAATAATGTTTATTTTAATAAGATTTTCCAAAAAATATGTAATGTACATATTCGGCTTAGTTACAATTTTATTATATGTATAGATGATAATTAGTATCTACTATCTGTGATATATTATGTACTAATACTTTATATGTAGACTAGCGACTCACCTTCGCTTCGCTCGGGTTTGTCCCTAGTTACATTTTAATGTTTAGTATAGATTTCTCAGAGATGAGATATTTTCCCAGAGTAAAAAGTATCCTATATGTTGACCCGGATAACTAGCTATCATCATACCAAATTTCATCAAAATCTGACCAGTAGTTTTCTCGTGATGCCTTACCAGACAGACAGGCAGACAGACAAAAATTCTAAAAACCATAGATTCGACCTCTGTATCGATAATAATGACTATTTCCACTCGGTTACAATTTTATTATATGTATACATATGCATGGGCGAAGTAATGTAAAGTATTAAGAAGTTATGTTTTTATTTAGACTAATAATTTTGTCAAAAAAAAATTATAAAAATCCACTTAGGTTTTTATTTTCTTTATAGTTATAGTTTTACTTTCAATGTCATAATAATGATTATAAATGTAAAAGTATATATACTAAAACAGCATGAGCTTATATGGCTTTTTTATATACAATTACACGGGACTGAAATCTAAACAACCAATAGATTTATTTTTCTCTCTGTCAATCAGACTTTGTACGCGTCAATCTTGGGAATAGCTACATAAGCTCTTTTAATTTCGAAGAAAAGGTTCCCATAGAATTAAGGGCACTGTAAGACCTGCTTATCTGATATTATTGGCACTTTTATTGACGGATAGAGGGTACAGTAAGAGTAAAATAAGTTAATTTTGTGTTCGTAATACACGAACGGTGCCTCGGGCGAAACCTATTTATATACATAATGATATATGTACTAAACTGCCCCAGTGGTCTAGTGATTAACATGTATGGCCGCAGATCCGTAGGTCCTGAGTTCTACTGTTTAATCATAGATATTTTATTAGGAATTCTTAGTAACTGCCCGCAGTTGGGATTTTGGCGATATTACACCCCCGTGCTTTGGAAAACACGTAATCATTGATCCTGCGCCTTAACTCTCACTGGTGGTGTCCAAATATTGTCTCATCGGACGGTAAAACAGACGGAGAGTGGAGAGAAATAGAAATACGTGTGTTTACGTCCATACTTATGTACTATATCTTTTGCACAAAGCTAGTCTCAGTGAGATTGGTCGTCATGGCCAAAATCAGTCAGGACGACTTCATCATAAATAAATGTTTTTTATTTGTCATTATATATCTCGGCGACTAATTATGCCGCCAATTTACGTAAGTTGTATCTACTTCGTTAAAAATATAGTTTTTCTATACATTTAACGAGTAGCACAATTTTATTTATATACTAAGAAGCTTATACTCGCTTCGCTCGGGTGCGCCTCTACATAGATCTAAGTACGTTTTAAATAGATTAAAAAGTTATTGTGAGTGTATTTTAGGTTTATAGATACACACTCGCTATTGCAGAATTCTCTGTAGACTTCTTTAAAACCTTATATAAAATATTCATGCACAGATTTTGTATTTTTTTTTACTTTTTCATTACTTTATATGCATAGAGTATTATCATTCTCAGAAGAATTATTTCACGAAATAAAGAACATCAGCTATACATATAATAATATCTATAATTAAGTATGCATAATTATAGCTAGATATTTTTTGTCGATAAGGAAACATGCAGCAGAACTGTCAAACTGAACATCACATTATATAGAATTAAAATTCTTATACACAAATACCATCCAAATTTCTGGCCTTTGTAGTAGATTTTCCAAAAGAATCTTCCTTATAAACCTTGCCCTGACAATTACAAACACAACAGAAAAAAATAGGCCAAATAGGTGTAGCTGTTCTCCTATATATATATATATATATATATATATATATATATATATATATATATATATATATATATATATATATATATATATACATCTTCCTTAAGGTCCACGGAAGGTTTTAATAAAGAGAAAAAATGAAAAATTAACGAAAAAAAAATTATATGACTAACGCTACGCTGGCTAATAACTATTTATATCTATTTAATATATTCATATCATTATAAATATGTTCATATCATGTTTTGTCCTATACGAACACTCTAACTTGGTTAGGACTTAGTTAAATTATTAGCTAATAACCATATCAGTTAACCGTAAATTTAACTGCTACTAGCATAACAGTTAGTGTTTCGTGAACAGGTGTTAGTTTAACGTAACATCGTTAGTGCGTTTGAACCAATTTGTTCGACTACCAGCGCTTTAGATTTGTGATGGTTGGTTGGATCCGGGCGTGTGAACATAAACCAAATTCTGATTTTTAATTGGAAAATAGCGTATTTTTTTAGATATGTTTGATAATTTTAAAATTATCATTCTGTTACAATGACGACATTCTTGGCTCAGTTTGTAGTGACCCTACTTGCTATGTCAGCGGTGGAGGGTTCGAGTCCCACTAGGGCTTTCATTTGTGTGATGAGTACGAATGTTTGTACTCCAGTCATGGGTTTTTATATTTACTCGTATAATATGTATGTATTTACAGGTATATGTGTAGTGTATCAACTAACTGGTATCCATAACACAAGCCTCGTAACTTACCTTCTAACTAGATGGTACCGTGTGTTAATGTCCCAACATATTAATTTATTTTTATTATTACGTTATAGTTTTGTAATTGACCGTACATACATATAACATGCGATTTACCTTCGTTTCGCTTGGATTATTCACTAGCATTAGACTATGTGTTACTCCTGGTAACATTGCATCTTGTGTAATATTATATTGTTGTCGTTGTGGGAGCTATATTAGTGTCCCACAATCAAAGAAAGGTTATGTGTTTGACCTATATTTATGTACATTGTACCTATATGTATGTCCGATCCTATGTTCCCTCGAAGTTACTAAACAGCTTTACTGATTTTGATGATTCATACGTTGTTAGATTCGTTCTGATAGCGTGATTGTCAGGGTATATGACTATTATTAAAATTCCAAATGGCAGATTTCAGACAGGATTTACACAAATTGTCTCCATAAAAAAGATTTGTACAAACCTATCGAGTGGGGTATCAAAATAAAGTTAATTAAGAGGCAATCACGAAAATGTGTAAGTACAATTCATTTGTTTAAAAGTAATTTGGAAGAAGAAAATTTCAAAGTAAAACTCCAAATGTCTAACTGTCCAAAACTAAAAAAACTGTAAGTAAAAAAATAAATTATAATTATGAAAAACCTCATTGCTTAAAAAGTGAATTAAAAATATGAAACCATGTTGATAAAAGAACGTATTTGTGGTATTATGCAGTCGGAGACATACAGACAAGTAGAGAGACTCGCAGCAAGTTCAACACATGAACAAGTATTTCCTAAGACATTATTTAGATACTATTAAAATTAGTTTTATTATTTACAAGTTTATTATATATACATTATTTACTTCAATTATTCATTAAATAAAAAAATGAAGTAAAAAAACTTGATATATGAAAATTTCTCTGGAATTCCAATACGAATACTGACATAAGCAATAAACAAAATTGAAACTGATATTGCAAAGCTATACGAGGCAGTTTTCAACGGGTAGTAATATGAAAAAAAAAACTTTAGTTCATCATTGCTTGTGTCGTTTTTCTCAAAGTTGTTACTCTATAAACAACACGGTTGGCTAGCGAGCCTGTATACACACGCACTTGATTCACGTCATATTCTGCACACATAATTAAGTATAATAATAACAAGTGCCATACGCTCGCTTCGCTTGGGTGTGTCCTCAGTACGTACATGTAGCGTTGCTAATTTGCTATAGTTTAAAAGGTCTGTTTAAGAGGAACACACACGCGAGTAAATCTACCAGTCAGCATGATTTTTTCCGACATCCTCAACAGATTATCGTCTAATTTCAGCCAATTTGCACAATACCTTAATGAATTATACACTTAAACCTTCCTCATGAATCGCTCTGTCCATTGGTGAAAACCGTATTAAAATCTATCCGATTATAGTTTTTGAGTCTTTGAGCACACAAACAGATAAGACAAACACGTCGTGGTGATTTTGTTTTATAATATATAGCAATAATAATAAGCCTTTAGTCCTTTATAGCAGAACATATTATCTAACTCTCCTCTAGGAAGGCCCGGATGTCTGCCTGATGTCGTTCTCCCACCTTTTATTGCCTGACCCGTTTCCCGTCTCTCGAATACCCGTTAATCCATGTCATACATACATACATATATGATTATGTATGTACGTACAATGAACATTCATATTTTATATATAAATAATTTGTTTGTCGTATTTGAAGTTTATTTTGATATGATTATGCTTCCACCTATTTATGCGTAAATAACATTTAGTCAGAAACATTCGCGAGTGAACAGAATAATTGACTAATATTTCATGGTGATCGGATAAATGGTACCTATAGGGGCACATTTGTTCCAACCAGACCTATATTCATTTTTAGGGTTCTGTATTTAAAGTAAAAAAATAAACCATCGATAATGTTAGTTTTATTGCTGTCTTAATATTTCTAATATGTATAACTTGTATTTAATATTAGCTGAACCCGCGGCTTCGCTCTCACTAAAATTATAAAAATACCCTAAAAAGGTAGGTTACAAACTTTCCTCCCCTATTTTACCCCCTTGTGGGATGAATTTCAAAAAATGCTAAAACAAGTATTTATTTAATTGTATTGAAGAGCATTATTACCAAGTTTCAAGTAATTCTGATCATAAATATTTTTTTCGGTTGTATTATAACGTGTTTTCCCGTGGGAAAGAGATCATTCCCGCGGTAAAAAGTAGCCTATGTCACTCTCCAGCCCTCCAACGATCTCCACTCAAAAAACCCCGCCAATCCGTCATGCCGTTTTGAAGTGAAAGAAGGAGAAACAAACAAACACACTTTCACATTTATAATATTAGTATGGAAATTAAATTTATGTCATTTAAATGATGTTTAAATTATTTTGAAATGCAATCTTTAAAGATGACATTATTTTATGAATGTTTTTTAAAAATAAATTATAATATTAAAAATTAAATATAATCTT
The DNA here is from genome assembly GCA_947093115.1 of Brenthis daphne. NCBI lineage: Eukaryota > Metazoa > Arthropoda > Insecta > Lepidoptera > Nymphalidae > Brenthis > Brenthis daphne. The sequence continues at coordinate 22,224,966 of OX352479.1, read as the reverse complement.
CCTGACAAGATATCTAGACAATATCCTGTACTGACTAAGCGCGAAGCTGGAAATATTAATATGTACATATGTCATTATATAAATAGATATAGTTATATATTTATCAATAATACTTATTTTTGAAAAAAAACCTTCCAATTATTTATCAATAATAATTAATTATTGGAAGGAACTATTGTTTGAGAATCAATATGTGTAATTTGATAAGGAAATAAAGGTCCTACTAAGCTCCTTATAGTTGATTATGTCTCTTTTTTTCCTTGGGGAAGATTGACATATAATTTTCGTCATTTCATATCTCGTTTTCTACTTTTGTTGAGATACTATAACATTTGTTTGTGGTTGCAATATTTAATATTATGTTTTCTTTTAATCGAATCAGGACAAAATCTATAAAGCTAATGTGACAATGTAAGTAAGCTGTCTTTGAAATAAAACCATCTTCTTCGTTTTATTTTTTAGTTGTATTTTAAACTCTTCACAGTTATTTTTTAACTTCAGTGCAGTTTTTTAATAAAAGTTTTTTCAACCATTTTATATTTAACAGTCGTTTAAAAATACGAGTATGCTAAAGAGTTTAAAACTTAATCTACACTTCTATACTACTGTTATAAAGAAGAAAGATTTGTATTTTTGTATGTTTGTTACGAATAAACTCAAAAACTACTAGACCGATTTAGATGAAATTTGGTAAGAATATAATTTGAGACCCTGTAAAGGGAATAAAATAGTTACTATCCTGGAAATCATTCCTTAAGCGGGTGAAAATAGGGATGAAAGTTTGTATGGGGTATGAACTTAGGGACTAACGCGAGTGAAGCGAGGGTGAGTCGCTAGTAAACAATAAAAAGTATAATGGCATGCCTTTAATTTTATGACTTTATTAGATTTGCCTAGTAGATCTCGCAAAAAAATAGTCTATGTTAATTCAAGGTATAAATTAAGTATCCCCCTCAACGTGCGTTCACCTTGTCGTGGTGAGGGGGCTCACTAGTGCCCGGCAATACAGCCGGGCGCGAAGCCAAGAAACGTACAGGCAGGTGGCCCACTTCGGTGGGCGGTGGGAGGTGGCCCTCTTCGGAGGGCGGCGTACCATGCGAGTTGTTCCTGGTACTTCTCTGATAACAGAGTGGACCTTGGAGCAACCCCATGGTCGTTGTGGTCTGCCGTCGGGGCGTCGTAGTTGAATGCGTAAGCGATCCTGCGACGCCCCATTAAGACGGGGGAAGGTTTTGTTGGGTTTTAGTGGGTAGTACTGGCTTCGCCGGTGAGTCCCACACCTCGTGCGTAAATACATTTCCCAACGTTAAAAAAAAAGGTATAAATTAAGCATATTCAATAACGTTTGCTTTATTTATTTTCCCGTCTACGAAAATACTGTGCAAGATTATACTCCTATTCTGAGATGTGACCCTTTCTTGCCTTTTTGAAATTATAAAATGTATTTACAAATACAGATCTGAATTTTGCTAAAAAAATATTTCCGCATAATACCTTCTTAGATTTACGCGAATATTTGACATTTTAAATAAAACTATCTTTTCGGATTATTTCGCGGATTTATTTTGATTTTAAAACTTATTAAAATTATAAAAATGTTTAAATTTATAAAATATTGTAAGGTACTTGGTGCAATTTTTCATTTTGTTATATTGTGGGTAGGCTGTCTGTAACAACTATACCTTCAAGGCATCTAACACCTCAGTCTCTCCCGTGACCATGGATGCTGTAAAGCATTCGAAACGTCGGGAACCAAAAATCAAAATAAATCCGCGAAATAATCCGAAAAGATAGTTTTATTTAAAAAAATCTTTCCGCATCATTAGCTTTGTAATATAAACACAATTAATTTTTCTGAAACGCTCAAGTGTACTAGAGTTAACAGTTGATGATTATTTCATATTTATGAAGTGAAGGGTACTTATCTCGGAAAGGTAATGGGCAAAGTTGGAACAATGTCGCTAGATGCCCTCCGCTGGAGTTTAGATGTCGACTTGTAAACTTTCGTTGAAAATTAACTTAAAAACCGTCTTGTCATTTACTGGAATTGTCGCAGAATGAATTATTTGAATTTATGAGTGTTAAAAAGTGTAAATTTTAATTAATCAGCTTAATGACGAAAAGAAACCAGTGATGCAAAGCAGGATCAAAGATATATTAACATTAATATGATTGCTTTTAATTATTTTTAGTGAAATAAAAGCTGGCTGCGACACATAATGTGACGACACGTTTGGCTCAGTGTTGTAGTGACCCTACGTCTTGCTGTGCCAGCGGTCACGGGTTCGAGTCCCGCTGGGAGCATTCATTGTGTGATGAGCACGAATGTTTGTACTCCAGTCATGGGTGTTTATATTTATAATATGTATGTATTTAAAGTTTTTATATGTGTAGTGTATCAACTATCTGGTATCCATAACACAAGCCTCGTAGCTTACCATGGAAATAGACGGTGCTGTGTGTTAATGTCCCAACATATTTATTTATATATTATTATTTATATTTATAATTATGAAGACAAAGTTTATGTTAAAATATAAAAAACACATATTTATTTGTTAGAATCGTATGACAGACATTCATTATGCCTACGATATTCTTCCCCTGAAAGTCTTCCGTCCCATTAATGTTATGTTTATTATTGTTAGTATTTATTTAGTCTTCTATGTTAATTTTTATGTAAAAATGTAATGAAAAATCACTAAATTTGCCATTACATGTTATCTATATTAATATTATAAAGAGGAAAAATTTGTTTGTTTATTTGTACTAAATAGGCTCCGAAACTACTGAACCGTTTTAGATGAAGTTTGGTAAGAAGATAGTTTGAGACCCTGGGAAGGAGATAGGATAGTTTTTATCCCGGAAATCATCTCTTAAAGTGTGAAAATGGGGATGAAAATTTGTATGGGGAAACAACCTAGGGACGAACCCAAGCGAAGCGAGGGTGAGTCGCTAGTAATTCAACATAGTGCTATAATATTATTTTACCGACTCTTACTCTCGTGTCTTTTCCATTTTACGTGACATTAGCGAAAAAATCTATTGTCATAGGGACGTTCTAAAGCCATTAACAAGAAAGTTAAGTAAACTGCACGTTGCACCCAACTTCAAAATCATGAAAAAAACAATTTAATTTAATTAATTAAATTAAATTTAATTAATTAAAAAACGAAACAAAGTATTTAACGATTTAAATCGTTAAATACTTTGTTTCGTGTACACCTAATATCTATACATATAATAAAATTGTAACTAAGTCGAATCTGTACATTAAATATTTTTTTTTTTTTTTTTTAATCTTTATTTTTATAGAGGGTTTTTTCACAAAGCGAAAATGTCACCCTCATCATTGCTTACAAATACATATAATATAAATAACAAATTCACTTACTTCTAAGTTTAATCACTAATTTAACTAATTTATAAAGTATCTTAGCTTTATTAGACAAAGGATTAGCTAAAATACTATTACAGTATCCAACATTGTTTCCACGTTGAGGTAATATCAATGATCTTTGTGCTTTAACTCGGTCACATTCTTCTAATACATGATAGACATCTTCTACTGTACCACACAGGGCACAATTGGGAGAACTTACTTTGCCCATCATGTAACCAAAACTATTTAAAGGGATGTGACCAGACCGAATGCGAAATGCAATGATAACCTCTTGTCTACTTATCTTTTCTAATTCAAACCATAGTGAACCCATAAGTTTAGGCTGAATAGTTTTGTACCAGATTCCTTTAGTAAGGGAACGCTCATCAAAATATTCTGACCACAAATTTAGACAGTTTTTCCGTAAATCCCCTATATAGTCAGTAAACCAAGGTACATATTCGTAATGACTTCCCTCAGAAATTGCTTCCTTGGCCAGACGGTCAACTTTTTCATTGCCAGCTAGCCCAATATGCGATGGAATCCATTGTAAGATTACATTTTTATTTGAAGTGTTGAGTTCATTTAAATTATTTAAAATCGTAAAGGCAATAGGATGTCCTCTAAAATTCATTGTACACTTTAAAAGGTAAAAAAGAGCACTTTTAGAGTCAGTGTAAACCACAAAATTTTGATAATCAATAGTTTGGATGTACGAAATGGCTTCGGCAATTGCTATAAGTTCAACAAACATTATAGATATTTGAGCACTGATACTAAATTTACAACATGTCCCTGTTTTTAAATCCAAAAAGGCCGCTCCACAACCTGCTTCTTCTTTAGACCCATCAGTATAAATTTCATAATAATTTGGATATGCTACACTTAATGTCTTAATACAAATCATTTTCAATATATCGCGTTCGTAACAATGTTTAGGCTTATTAACAATATCTAAATTAGGTTTCACTGCCTTATCTATATTTAAATTGGAGAGCCATATATCTAAAGAGAATATTTCATTAAGACTACTTTTATAAATTTCATTACACTTTAAAAAATTGTATACTGATACCAAAAGTGGTTGTTTCTTACGTCTCCAGAATAAAACATTTGTAAAGTTGGATAAGGTCTCAAGGATACTCAGCATTGGGCTATTACTAAATGACATAACTTTTAATAAAAATTTACCTGCTAAAAAGCGTCTGCGGATAGACAAGGGGCACAAATTTAATTCTGACTCCATTATATGGATAGGTGTACTTTTAACAAAACTGCCTATTAATCGTAAAAATATATTTTGAATTTTATCTAATTTTGCTAAATTACTTGTACAACTATTGTCAAAGAGGAAGCTTGCATAATCCAGTCTGCTACGTATAAGCGAAAGATATAGATGTCTTAAATGTGTAGGATGTACACCCCAGCCTGGACCAGTCAATAATTTGAAAATTTTTACAAATTTTAATATCTTTTCTTTAATTGCCAATATATGTTTACCCCACAAAAGCTTTCGATCGAGCCATAATCCTAGATACCTAACAGTGTCTGCTACATCTATCCGGCATCCATTCAAGAAAATATTTATTATTTCTCTGAAATTTCCCCTCTTAAATATACAAACCTTGCTTTTCTCTGGAGAAATATCTAACCCTAGCGTTGACAGCATTTTATTGATACAATCTAAGGCGTATTGTATTTTAATTTGACCTTCCTGAGCTGATGAACAGTGAACATATACAACAAAATCGTCAGCGTATTGCGAAATGTAACATTTTTTTTCAATATATTTGCAAATATTTATTGTTGCTACATTAAATAAAAGCGGGGATAAGGGATCACCTTGAGCTAGCCCACATCCTGTTGATCTACTTATCAAACGTCCTTCTATTTTAATATTTAAAACACGTTTATTCAGAAAGTTAAACAAGTATCTGCAAATTTTTGATCCAACTTTGAAGTGGTCTAAAATACCAATTAATGAACTGTTGTCAATATTGTTATATGCATTTTTAATATCTAAGAAAAGAGCCATTGTTGATAATCCATTCGAAAAACCTATTTGAATTCTTGATGTGAGGTTACTCAAGCTGTCCAAACATGATCGATTTTTCCTGAACCCAAAAACATTTTCTGAAAAATAATTGTTTTTTTCCATGTACCACTCAAGTCTTTTGTATAAAATATAATGAAATATTTTACAAAGACATGAGATTAAAGCAATCGGCCGAAAGGATCTTTCGTCACCCTGATTTTGTCCTGCCTTTGGAATTGGTACTATACATATGTCCCGCCATTGCTTCGGTACAAAGCTGTGAGTTAAAAAATTATTGTACAGAGACAAAAGAATTAATTTTCCTGACATATGTAAATTTTTGACCATTGAATATGATATATCGTCACATCCAGGGGATGTGTCCTTAGATTTAATACATTTATCTAACTCCTGAATTGAAATTGGGCATTCAATTGTAATATTTGTACTTCGAATATCGGGACAAGGTGGGGAAACGTAATCAGGGGCTAATGAACGAAGCAGTTTTTCAGCTTCTATATCATTTATATGACGCTTAGACTTTCTAAAACCTTTCATCCAGGACATTTTATGCCACATTTCATTGGAAGTTGTTGATTCATCCACCGAAGACCATGAATTCTGGAAATCTTTGTTCCTAGCAAAACGAATATCTCGCTGCGCAACACTTATGTGTTTTTTAAGTTTTATGTAATTATTCGGGCTGGGATTCCGTCGAAATATTGCAAGGGCAAGTCTACGCTGAGCTACTTCATGGGATAATTCCTTTGTCCAAAAAGATCTAGGGGTAAACTTAGATTCCGGGTTCTGATTATACTTAACTAGAGGTATATTTTTGGCAGCAGCCTCGTTTATTTTAGAGATAAATAAATCATAACCTTTTTGAAGATCTACAGGTAAAATGAGATCAGTGAACAATTTCTCTGTGTCATTTTTATATGAAGTCCACTTGGCTTTGCGAAAGTTTCGCTTTACTATAGGGTTAATTAAAGAATTCGAAATACAAGAAACCTTCACCATTAAGTGGTCACTCCCCAATGTTTCATTTATCACCCTCCAGTTGAATTGTAAAGCAATATCTGAAGAAACTAAGGTAATATCAGGTGAGGATTGTTGAAGCCTCCCATTGACTAAGCGCATCCTAGTAGCCTCACCATTATTTAAAGTTATAAAGTTACTATCGACTAAAGCATCAAACATAAGTGATCCCTTATAATCTATCTTATTCGACCAATTACTATGATGCGCATTGAAGTCTCCTAATATTAGTGTTTTTTTAGTATACAAAGATAGAAGCCTATCCCAATCACTTTTACTTATAATCAAAGAGGGAGGACAGTACACTGATAAAATATAATCTATAGGACTGAAATTACTTAACTTTACACATAAAATTTCCATACCGCTATTGTCTATCCGCACACGTTGTAGTGAAGAATGCACAGATTTGTGTACACAAATAGCAACACCACCAAATCCATCTTGCCTATCTAGCCGGTAAATATTATACCCACGTATATTTAAATAAATGTCAGGTTTAAGCCAAGTTTCACTTAAAACAGCAACATGAATCTTTTCCTCATTTAACACCTCAACAAATGAACTCAACTTAGGTCTAATACTTTGCGCATTCCATTGAATAATGTTCCTATTGCTAATACTTCTAGGCATCATTTTATCTTACATACTAATTCTACTAAAAACTTTAATAAAGGCCATTTTGTTATCTGCTCAAAAAGAAATATAACGAGCCACTCAATAATTAATTTAGATGAATTAAATACTTTATGAGAAAAGCTAAGTTTACTTAGAAATAACACTTCTTTTACTCGCAATAACAATTCCTTAAAAGTTAATTTGCCCTCATATTTCAGATCCTCGCTTACATTCTCTTCCTTTTGACTCTCAACCTCTGCATATATAAATTCGTAATCCGACTGACTTGTGGTGTTTTGGTTTTCCTTTTGTTCCCTTTGTGTCCGTTTCATACGTGGTCTTCGGTGCTCAATGAAATTAGATGAACTTTTATTCTGTTCACTCTTTTTTTGTATGTCATGAATTTCCACCGATGTTTTAACTATTTCTGCAAAAGTAGGTGAGCCCTGGTTAAAGCCCAAAGGATTATTATTCTCATAAGATGTGGTTGGTTGAATACTCACTTCTCGTTCGATAGGTTTTTGTGGTGTAAAAGTCGATGCGTAAACATTTAAAGCCTTTCTGAACGTACAGCCAAAATCCGCCATAATTTCCCGAATTTTTTTTTCTTTTAAAAAGGTTGGACAAATTTTAGAAAGGGCTATATGATTTCCCGAGCAATTGACACACTTAAATATTTGAGTTTCACAATTTTCATGGTTATTTCCACACTTAGGACAGACAACCTTCTTAGCTGAGCACGTTTTACGAGTATGACCAAATTTCCAACACAACGAGCACTGAGAAACTTGAAAAACAAATGGTTCAACCGAAATCCTTAAGCCAAACCCAAGGACAAAAGCTGGGATGGACGACCCCTTAAAACATACGCGAATTGATTCGCTAGGTCGCCAGCCTCCATTATCTCTGTCAAACCTATTAAGTCGCTTAAGTGATAGGATTTCAATAGAAAAAGGACAAGATATATTATTCAAAATTTCTTCTTCACTCAAATCAAGGTCAACATCTCTAATAACACCATAACAATATGACACTTCCATAGCTTTATATATTCTCCAACCTTTACGAATTAACTCTTCGCATTCCAAAATATTTTTCATAGTCTCCTCGTTCTCCAGATGCAACCGCACTTTATAGGGTGTTATGTATTTAACGTGATTGATGCTAGTGATATTGAGCTGTTGAAAAGTTCTTGCTAGGGCGAATTGTTTGGGCAACTTATCTTTAGAGGAGATATATATTTCAAAATTATGATTGCTCACATTCACGTCAGTCTCACTTCGAAGACATGTTCTCTTCCCTTTTCCTCGAACCTTGGTCCATCCTTCTTCAGCATCCCCTGTCTCGCTCTCCTCACTATTTTCTAACTGTCTCTTTTTTTCTCTATTTCCTTCATTTTCTTTCAAAAATACTCTTTCCTCTCTTTCTGTACTATTCATGACGTCATCATAACTGTCTAAATCTTCGACATTATCACGCAGTAATGGAATACTGCACGGTTCTATATTGTCATCACTCATAGTAATATTTTGATTAAATATTTTTTGGAAAATCTAATTGAAATAGATATTATTATCGATACAGAGTCCGAATCTATAGTTTTTAGAATTTTTGTCTGTCTGTTACCGCATCACGAGAAAACCACTGGACAGATTTTGATGAAATTTGGTATGATGATAGCTGGTTATCCGGGTCAACATATAGTATACTTTTTACCGCGGGAAAATATCTCATCTCTGAGAAAAAATACAAAAACTGCATTGTAAGAGTATACTATGTATATGTAAAGCCTAAAAATTTGGTTTTTGGTCACCTGAACGCGGGCGGAGCCGCGGGCAGTGCTAGTTGTACTGTATATAAGTTTAGCTTCAAACATACAAAGTGTGCTCAATAACATCGCAGTGGAACAAAGAATACATCTAGAAACAATTGGCGGAGAAAGACAAACGCAATCAAAAAGCGATCGAGCGTAATCCGACGCTTAGTCTCGATTGAACGGTAGAATCCTTTAATATTCTATTCCTATTATCTAAGCAACATTACTACATTTATATTATATTTGGCTGTAATAATGAAAAAATGGTTCGTTATTTCAATATAAATGTTTTACAAAACGCTTATAAAATATAAATTTAAATAATTTACCATTTTTTGTGTAGGAAACTAAGTAACTAAGTTTAAACTTAGAAATCAATCGTGGTTTCGTAAAATACTTTTACAAATATTTACTTCTATTAAGCTACTCATTATAGATAAGATAATTTTTTTTTTGATAGTTGATTACTTTATGTTATACTAGCGATACTAGCGACTCACACTTGCTTTTCTTACAAACTTTCATCCCCATTTTCACCCCCTTAAACGATGATTTCCGGGATAAAAATATCCTATGTCCTTTTTAGGGTCTCAAACTATCTTCTTACCAAATTCCATCTAAATCGATCCAGAGATTACCCCCTACAACGTCACAAACTCACAAACTTTACCTTTTTATAATATTAGTATAGACAACCGACTTACCCAAATATAATTTTTATATTAAATTTTAAATACGAAGACATTATTAATAGGTCACAAGAGTTTACACAGCTCTACTTTGAAATGATCACTATATCGATATTACTTCCACCGGACGTTAGTTTGCTATCAAATAACTTGGATTTTCAAGTTAATAAAGTTACATACTTTTATATATTGACCGATGTAAGAAATATATAATATAATAAAACGATTTAAGAAAACTCAAAGTTAAGAAATTAAATGTAAGTTCTTTTGTTACAAAAGTTTGAATGAAACGAGCAACAAAATATTGTTAAAGTCTTAATGGTCATAACAAGCCATATCTCGGAGCTTTACCACTTTGTGGAAAAATATCACTATTACTTCTTCACACAAATGTGTGTACACGAACATAAGAATTCTTACTGTCATAGTGTAGTGGGACCGCAAGCAATACGATCGGAGGGAGATCCGGATGTAGTGATGTCTATTTACTCCATCGTCACAACTCTTATTAGTTTTTCCGGGATGTGCAACGCAAAAGTCGAATCCAAACCATTAATCTATACAGATAAATAAAATTGAAGTATCTGTTTGTAATGTCAAAATAACAGTTGTTTTACGTATAAAAAAAATATTATAATTTTTATCTGTCTGTTTGCTCCAGCTAATCTTCGAAATGGCTAGACCGATTTTAACGGAAGTTTCACTGGCAGATACCTGATGTTATAAGGAGTAACTTAGGCTACTTTTGTTTTAGAAAAACAATTAGGGTTCCACGCAAACAAATTAAAACCTTTGAAATTGTGAACAAAATTCGCGTACCTTAGGACGCACCCTAGCAAACTGAGGTAGGAAGTTGCTAGTATTTTATAATAATAATTTATGTCCCCACTAGCATAGCATCACCTTTCGCTCTAGGGGTTGTAGCATTATGTTACATCCTACTAATATTATAAACTTGAAATTTTTGTTACTCTTTCATGCAAAAACTACTTAACGAATTTGGATGAAACTTTAAAGTCATATAACTTATACGTATATCAGAGTAACACAAAGGATATAATTTTTAAAGATATAGTAATACATAATTGAACTAAGCGTGTGAAGCCGCGGGAAAACGCTAATAGATTATAATTTTCTAAATTACTGTAATAGCTAATGAAATTTTCTTAATTAGACTGGTAGTTTACAGATTGGCGCGTTCAAACAAACAAACACCTTTTTAAACTTTTTATATGATTATAGAAAATGCCAGCAACAAGCTATGAACCTGTGTACGTCAAAATTGACTCAACTGTGAATTATTTATTTATGCAAACATTATTCGTAAAGCAAACTAACTTTACAATGTGGCTTGTTGCTTAAAGATAACGAGTTGTGAGGTCTCCGCTCTGCTTTATACTTCCGGTTTGCTGTTCGCTACTGTACAAATTGTATAGTGGATCCCTTTGATTATTTGCGTCAATAACTATCTGTTGGACTAATATTATAGATACTAAAGTTTTTATGTATGTTTGTGTGTAAGTTTGTATGACAACGGTTGCGGCGAGAAATTCTTAACATTACGTTTTCAGATTACTATTACATGTAAAATTTCTATGTGTGTACGTTTGTTATTCATTCACGCTAAAAAAGCTAAACAGATTTGGATGAAAAGTACACAGATATGTAGTTATGTGTAGCTACCTATGTAACATATACGCAAATAAAACTAAAGAAGTTACTTGTATAAATATGTTTCCGCCTTCATAATATATATCCTCATTAATTACGGCGAATAAAAATATCGTGAAGAAACCTGCGTATCTCAGAGAATCTAGCAAGAAGTCTATCAACCCACACTTGGCCAGCGTGCTGGACTATTGCCTGGTCCCCCTCTTATTATTTCTTAACGTCTTTAACTGCCTCGGTGGTGTAGTGGCTAGCATGTACGGCTGCACACCCGGAGGTCCTGGGTTTGAGTCCCGGGTCGGGCCAAGTTTAGTTATTGAGTCTTTCTGTATAGTAAGTCGCAGTAAAAGCCCGGAGTTGGGAAGTTGGCGGTGTTTCACCCCCGTGCCTCGGCGAGCACGTAAAGCCGTCGGTCCTGCGCCTTAACTCTCACTGGTCGTATCGAGCAGTCGTCCCACCGGAGTATGAGAGTGACAGGAATAGAGAGTGCCCTTGTGTCTGCGCGTACACTTGTGCACTATAATATCTCCTGCGCAGTTGGCTAGTCTCAATGAGATTGGCCGCCGTGGCCGGAATCGGCTAGGAGAACATCATCATCATTTTTTTACGTCCCATGCTCAGCAATGGGCATGGGCAGCATTAAGGAAAGGGATGAATACATTAAATAATAAATAGGCTTTGCTATAAGTTAAGATATAGAGCGCTTCTTAAAGTACTTTAAAAAAGAAGAAGTTGTTGTGTTAACTATATTACATTGTTTTATCGGGACGCTTATGACAATGCGATCTGGTGTTTCTTCTCTGAGGATAAAGCGGTCATAGCGCGACATAGTTCACTTTAGACTACAACAGTAGGAACTTGGCAGTTGTGGAAAAATTACGCGAAATTGCAAGGTCGGATGCCAGAATGATATACATTATGATAATTGTGTCGATAATACCTGTATCCTTGAGGCATTGGTGTCATTTGCTTAGAAAATCTAAAACCGTAAGAAAAAATCGTTAACGCCCAAGTAAATATCAAAATTATACGATTAATTATCATCTAATATTTAGACATTTATATTTTTAACTAGCGACTCACTGTTCGTCCCTAGGTACATTTTAATTTTTTTTAGCGGAACCCTAATTCTTTTACTGAAATAAAAGTAGCCTAAGTTACTCCGTATAACATCAACTACCTGCCAGTGAAAGTCCCATCAAAATCAGCCCAGCCGTTTCGGAGATTATCCGGAACAAACAGACCGACAGACAAAAAATTTAATTTAGTAAAAAGCTGTTATTTTGACATTACAAACAGACACTTCAGTTTTAATTATCAGTATAGATCACTATACATTTAATTCTATACAAAAAGCAAAATATTCTGACTGCAGTACAAACTAACTTTCACATAGTCGCTAGTTAGTTGCTGATAACGAGTTCGGAACAGCTTCGCGCTATATTGTACTACAAGTTGAGACCTGGAACGTTACGTAGAAATTATTGGAGATGTGGATTTCAATTCACCTCGTATTCTGTTTGTTATTGTTACTCTAAAGTTTGTTAGAGTTAAACTTGTAGATTTAAGTAAGCAAGAAACAATAAACTTAATTTTCACGTTCTATTTTGAAAACAACAATTTACGTTACAGTTTCACCCTATTTCTTTTATGTAACATTCCGACTATTAGAAGACACTTGTCATTGTTATTATAATATGCTGAAAATGAATAATGTTCCGTTGGAAAAGAGCGCCAGTCATCTTGTTCAAAATACAGCTATAAACAATACTTTGTAATATTTTCTAATACTTTATAATCACAATATTTTCTAAAATAAAAGTAGCCTATGTTAATCCCTATAACATCAGCTATCTTCCAGTGTAAGTCACATCAAAATCAGTCCAGCCATTTAAGAGATTATCCGGAACAAACAGACAGACAGACAGACAAAAATTTAAAAAATAGTGTTTTTCTTATAAGAGCCGTATATAATTTCATATGCATTTAGTGAAATGCTGTTATTTTGATATTACAAACAGACATTTCAATTTTATTTATCTGTATAGATGTAAGTATAATAATAACATTATTATTTTAATATCATTGTTTTTTTTTAAATACCGTAAGGAGTCCTGCATGTCTGAGAGATTTGAACTAATTCTTGAAAGACGTAAATTATACTGGCGCATTTGGCCGGCGTGGTAGACTACGGTATTAAAAGAGGCCCGAGCCAAGCAGTAATGGTTAAAAAACGGCTGATTTAGTAATCCTATATGGTATGGCTAGTACAACTATTTTCCTTGCACAGGGTTCGAATCGATGATCTTACGTTTTTGTAGTAGTAAGAGAAATAAGCTGCGCCACAACGACCATCTAATTATTATTTGTTATTATACTATATATCACACCAGTCATATGCGATTAGCCGGGAATCCGCGCGTTTACGCGTCATTAAATACCGGGAAAGGATGACCTATAAGACACAGTACATATTATGTAACACGTGTTAAATAGTTATAATTAATATATATAAGATATAAGGTATATATTATGCTATGGGCATCTGTTTACATATTTAAGATCCTTATGTAAATATTGCCTGAAATAAATGATTAAATAAAATAAAATATAAAAAAAATATATTATGTAAACGTAAAACTTCTCATAGGTATACACATTTTGACGGTGGAGGTTCCATTGGGTAGTAGGGATGGAACATTTCACGAGTAGCAAGTGAAAAATCACGTGAAATGCGTAATCATACGTCACACCTGCTACTTAAATTCATAGTGGCTGCTACAAATCACAACTTGGTGAAATCTAGAGCTGTAGCAAACCGTATGTATTCGTTACTGAGTAACGGGTACGCCATCTAGTACCGAGTACCGAAACGTTACTCACGAATGCATTTCGTTACTCGCATTTTCCGTATACATTTTCGTACTGATGTTTTTATTGATTTTTTATTCAACAAAATACAATTTTCAGTTAATACCGTTGATCAGTAAATTGGGGAGTTTATTTATTTCGAGTTGCATGATTTCGGATTCTTAGAAATATTGTTTAGAAATAATTTTAAATTAGAAACAACAATTAAATTTAGAGCACATTTTTAGTTTTTTATCCAACAAATACTTATAATTTTTACTGAATGATTATGTGTAATACGTACAGACATAACCACCAACGCTGAGAACGAGCTAGAAATGTTTATTAATGAACCAGTGCTTCCGCGCGATTCTTCGCCATTAGTTTGGTGGAAATCTCACTCCTATATGTACCCCAATTTGGCGGAAATATTTCATGAGCACTGTCACATAAGCATGGAAATGATTGCTACTTTTAAATCATTATCACGTGATGAAATTACAACAATTTTTCACGTGATTTCACCTGCTACTTTTCACGCATAGATTTTTGATTTCGACGGTCTGGTGTCACACTTTATATTATTTGCTATTAAAATGAAGTATGAAATGTCACCAATGGCGCTACTGATGTGATATGGAGCAGAGATATAGATCTGACGTAGTTGCATACGTACATGGTGCTTTGAATGAACCTATTTTCAAACAATGAACTTTCCCTCATACTTCTACAGGCTTGGGACTGACAATGTAAAATTAAATGAATTTTAAATATATCAGAGTAATCACACGGTAAAATTGTATTAAGCTAAGTTCCATAATTACATTGGCGTATTTAAAAGTTCATTGTTTTTATGTACAATAAGAATTTTTATAAAAGAATTTTATACACTTTTTTTTTGTTTTTCTTAATTTTTTTAATTTGTTTATAATCATTTTTTTTGCTTTTTGATTTTTTTGATGATTGATTTTTTTATGAGATATCTATATACAATAGTCTTCATTGCTTTTTAAAAATACAAGTTCCGCTGTTCGTTTTCTGCTTAATCGTGCTCTTTTTTGGGTTGCAAAATTTCCCGCTTTTGAAAATACTCTCTCACACTCCACTGATGTCACCACGATGTGACAGTGCTCATGAAATATTTCCGCCAAATTGGGGTACATATAGGAGTGAGATTTCCACCAAACTAATGGCGAAGAATCGCGCGGAAGCACTGGTTCATTAATAAACATTTCTAGCTCGTTCTCAGCGTTGGTGGTTATGTCTGTACGTATTACACATAATCATTCAGTAAAAATTATAAGTATTTGTTGGATAAAAAACTAAAAATGTGCTCTAAATTTAATTGTTGTTTCTAATTTAAAATTATTTCTAAACAATATTTCTAAGAATCCGAAATCATGCAACTCGAAATAAATAAACTCCCCAATTTACTGATCAACGGTATTAACTGAAAATTGTATTTTGTTGAATAAAAAATCAATAAAAACATCAGTACGAAAATGTATACGGAAAATGCGAGTAACGAAATGCATTCGTGAGTAACGTTTCGGTACTCGGTACTAGATGGCGTACCCGTTACTCAGTAACGAATACATACGGTTTGCTACAGCTCTAGATTTCACCAAGTTGTGATTTGTAGCAGCCACTATGAATTTAAGTAGCAGGTGTGACGTATGATTACGCATTTCACGTGATTTTTCACTTGCTACTCGTGAAATGTTCCATCCCTACTGTCACATCGTGGTGACATCAGTGGAGTGTGAGAGAGTATTTTCAAAAGCGGGAAATTTTGCAACCCAAAAAAGAGCACGATTAAGCAGAAAACGAACAGCGGAACTTGTATTTTTAAAAAGCAATGAAGACTATTGTATATAGATATCTCATAAAAAAATCAATCATCAAAAAAATCAAAAAGCAAAAAAAATGATTATAAACAAATTAAAAAAATTAAGAAAAACAAAAAAAAAGTGTATAAAATTCTTTTATAAAAATTCTTATTGTACATAAAAACAATGAACTTTTAAATACGCCAATGTAATTATGGAACTTAGCTTAATACAATTTTACCGTGTGATTACTCTGATATATTTAAAATTCATTTAATTTTACATTGTCAGTCCCAAGCCTGTAGAAGTATGAGGGAAAGTTCATTGTTTGAAAATAGGTTCATTCAAAGCACCATGTACGTATGCAACTACGTCAGATCTATATCTCTGCTCCATATCACATCAGTAGCGCCATTGGTGACATTTCATACTTCATTTTAATAGCAAATAATATAAAGTGTGACACCAGACCGTCGAAATCAAAAATCTATGCGTGAAAAGTAGCAGGTGAAATCACGTGAAAAATTGTTGTAATTTCATCACGTGATAATGATTTAAAAGTAGCAATCATTTCCATGCTTATTGGGTAGTACTAGCTTTTTTGGCCGTGAGTCCCGCATAACCACCTGTACCTATGTATGCATATATGGTATACGTAAATGCATTTCTAAAATTATTAAAAAAAACACTAAAATATAATGTATAAAAATGACCGGTGATGATCAATTGTAGATATTAATTTCTCAGATCTATAAGTTCTTTTTTTTATATAATTAACTAGTGACTTATCCTTGCTTGGCTTGGGTGCATCACTTGGTATGTTTTAATTTTTTAAGCAGACCCCTAATACTTTTTCTAAAACAAAAGTAGCCTAAATTACTCCTTATAACATCAGCTAGCTGCCAGTGAAAATGCCGTCAAAATCATTCCAGCTGTTGTAGAGATTAGCTGGAACAAATAGACAGACAGACAGGCAGATAGACAAAAATTTTAAAAATTGTTTTTTCTTATAAGTACCGTATATAATTCCATATATATGCATTTAACAAAAAGTTGTTATTTTGACATTACAAGCAGATACTTTAAATTTATTTAATTATTTTATCATTATTATTATTTATATATTTCTTTAAAAATATCAACATAATGAATCGTAGGTGCTGAGAGTAAATTTTTAGTGAAATTTCACGAATTTTTTATAATATCCTCTTGGAACGTACAAAATATAAAATTTTAATTAGAGATCTATAAAAGAAAACGGTACCAGCAATCAAAAGCTTTTACTATAAATTATATTCGAAAATGTTTTCGTATCTTAACAGCGTCCGACCTAAAAAAATAAAATTATGCGATATAAAATATTTATCTTCCTCTCTTTTAGTATATTTTGTTACTAAATTATGCTTCATACTTTATTAATATCTGGATACTGTATATATATTAGTCTAAGATCCGAAGTACGGTCCTCCTTCACCCATCTGCTTACCGGCAAAAAAATATTTTATATTATTTTTTATCCTGAAAAAAAAATCGGGATCTCCTACTATAGTAATGTAGTAATGAAATAATTTCTTACAACTTATATCTGGTAATAAATGATGTCAATAGTTACTTCTATTTATTATTCGTTTCAAATTTTTCGCAAGAATGTAAACGACGTGTAAAATAAAGATACCTACTATAATAATATATTTAAAAAATTACAAAAAATTAATAAAAAAAAAATTATTCAATAAGCACAAAGTAAAATAAATAAACATTTAATAGGTATGCATTTATTTTAATTATTTTTTTAGAAATGACAGACAAACATTCATGTTAAAAATATATATTGAAGCTTTCTGCGAATTTACATAAAATGGGAAAAATATATCGTCTAGACGTAATGCTTTATTGAAAAACTTGTATGAGTACACAACAATAACGCAAAACTATAGTTCCATGCAATTTAACTTGTCAAAGTAAATTTGGACTAATGGAAAAGCTGTCCTCTCAAAGTCGACTACAAAAGGCACTCGTATTTAACAGTGTAAGCGATTTTCTTTTACTATGGCCTCGACTCTGTAACCGATTTTATTACTACTTATTAAGATTATCTTTACTTATATTTATCATGAAATTAAAGAGTCTGTGACTTTAAAACACTACTGTATAATAAACTTATGTATGTATAATTTATATTTTTGTATGTACTTATTCAGCCGACAGCCATTCTCAACTTCCCACTGCTGGGCACAGGCTGCCTTTCGTTACGAGGGGGATCAGGCCATAGTCCACCACGCTGGCCAAGTGCGGGTTGGCGGACTTTACATGGCTTTCGAAAACTTGTTTGGTTTATTCAGACACGCAGGTTTCCTCACGATGTTTTCCTTCGCCGTAAGACAAGTGGTAATCATATTAGAAATGATTCGCACATGAAAATATTATAATTGTGAGACCTTTTTTTTTTTAACGTTGGGAAATGCATTTACGCACGACGTGTGGGACTCACCGGCGTAATACAGCCAGTACTACCCACTAAAACCCAACAAAACCTTCCCCCGTCTTAATGGGGCGTCGCAGGATCGCTTACGCATTCAACTACGACGCCCCGACGGCAGGTCTGCCAAAGCAGACCACCACAACCATGGGGTTGCTCCAAGGTCCACTCTGCTATCAGAGAAGTACCAGGAGCAACCCGCAAGGTACACCGCCCCCGAAGAGGGCCACCTCCCACCGCCTACCGAAGTGGGCAACCTCCCTGTGCGTTTCTTAGCTTCGCTACTACTACTGAGCCCCCCCACCACGACAAGGTGAACGCACGTTGGGGGGGATAATTGTGAGACCTGGGATTTGAACCCGCTTCACTCGGTTTCCTAAGCGAGCTCGTTACCACTGGGCTACTAAAATTTATAATTAAAGAATAATATATGAATTGTCTCATACTGAACTTATGTGGTTATTGTAACACGAAAACCATTTTTTTTGTTAACTACCAATATTTCCGTTTTTGTGTCGCCCGCGTAGATTATTTATGTATAAAAATTGTTTCAGTTTTAATATAAGATAGCGTTCAAGCTTCCTCCATAAGCACAATAAATAAGCTTTAAAATGCAAAAAATATATGTATCGGGCTGGTATTTTCAAGAATAATATAGTTTGAATGAAAAAAAAATCTTTTCAACTTTACAATTTACATATATATAAGTACTATAATTACGTAGATATGATATAAGATATGAACTTAATGCAACTGTATATATACCGTATGTAATAACCGAGAAATTCTGCTGTGCTTATACCATCGTGGTTATCAAAAGCGCTTGTCAGCAAAAACGTTCAGTTTCGCTTGATTAAATTTTAATCAGAGTTTATTGGTGTAGCGCCCGGACGACGGCGTTGGAAGACATTTACTAAACCTCCCTTTATAATATCGATAGAACTGTGTATTTTTGGAAAACAATGAAAATTTTATATGTACTTTAGAATTCAACAATTTTAAATATTTATAGAAGAAAAAATATTATCCAATAATAAAATTTGTGTGTATATTTATGTAAAATAAGAATGAACATTTACTATGCGACCCTTACCGTTAACTCCATATTACAAAAAAAAGTTAATTATGAAAACGTCAAAATAATTAAGTTGCTGATTTATGTTAAATTTAAATCAGACGATTCAGATTTTAGATCAGAAAGACGGGACAGTTTCCGTTGATAGATCGCCACCTCATATCTGTAGGTAGGTGGCTTATGTATATGCATTTCCCAACTTTAAATAAGGTAAAACAAAGTTTTTTATCTACATACATTTTACAGATAGTACACGTTACGTTCATTCTACAGTAGATCATTAGTGATCGGTTTTAATATTGTTAAAACAAACGATCCTAATACTTTTTTAAATATAAAATTAATATTTTTAATATCATATTCGATCACATTACCATATTAGGTATATATGTGAAAGCTTCTACGTGTAAAGGGTTGTATGGAGTCAAGAACAGGTAAAAAGTGTAAGTCACCAGTTTAAAAAAATCTATAAGGTGAATGAATGTGGGCTTAGTACCTCATATGTACTTTGTCAGATATTTAACATAATATATGATCATTTGATTCGTTGGCTACTTTTGTCAGTATAAATAAATATAAAGCCCAACGAACCCTTATTTTTTTCTCTTAAAGTGTAGTACTACGCTTTGTATCTACATTAGGATACAATATACTATGTGAAAAATCTAAATAGTCAATACAAAGTTTTATCTCGAGCGGGATCGAACCCGCTACGTCTGACGACTTTAAAAATTCTACGAATCGAGTATTATAGTAAGTATAAAAAGCGTGCATTGCACCGTCGAGGTCGATATAAATAATATTTATTTGAAATGATATCCCGCCCTCAGGCATGTCTCCGAAAAGTTTTTTTTTTTGTTTGGAAAAGAATAAATATCAAAGGGTACCAATAGAGGTATCTAAAAGGGTAAATATACTCTAATGTATGTATGTGCAAAAATCCACTGATCTGTCCGTTTTCGTACTAGTATTACTAGTATTTGCCAAGTAGTCAAAATTCGATAAACATTATATAAAAAGCAGTCATGAGGACTTCCGACGGAAGTGAAAACTTAAAACTATAAACAAACAGTTGTTATTTTTGGATATTTAAATTAATTGTTTCATTTTAAATTAAAATTTGTAAATTAAAACTGTTTACATTTATCTGATTTTGACATCTATCGGCACTCTGAGTGTTAGCGTTAACACGTCACGTGACCATGTCGATGATGATTTACATGAATTTACTCCCCATCCAAACCTGCCTATAGAAGTTTTAACTTCAAAAAACTAAGATAACACTTATGCTCGTCAATAGCTTCTAAACAAAAAAAAACGACTGACAAACAGAGGAGAAAAAGGTACTGAACTGAAGGTTTTGTCTTTGCCATATACGGATATAAATATGCAAAGACAAAACAATATATATTTATACGAATGTTATACATTAAAATTATTATATTTATGTTTAATATTCCAATACAATAGAAAATACTTATTGCTTTAAATTTCTTTTGTTTATTTAAACAAAATTGTACTGCACTCAGCAGTTATCTCCTAATCAAAAAGAATGGGAAGCTTTAGTTAATACGCTATCAGTATACGTTTTATTTACACATACTAACAACTAAGTTTTTTTTTTTAAATAAAGAAACATGACTTGACATGATGACAGAATATAGAATATAGAAATGGTTAAATGTGTATATTTATAATGGCAATTCATAGAAGGCTCAATTTTTTGAAAACGATTTTTTTGTAAAACGCCCTGGTTATATTAAAATTGTAAATGCTTATTTATGACGAGTATAAATATTTGTCCGTAGCCTAGGTGACCTTGCGATCTCCATCGTAGAGTCTTGAGACGTGTATCTCATAGGCCATCTAGGTCATCACATTATCATGTAATTCTTATATGAGGTTTGTTTTAATTGTTCATACAGCTATTGGTCTTGGTGTCATATGTGTTACTTAATTCTTTTTCTTTCTACCTTACAGAAGACAGAAGATCTTCGGAGCCTACAATCTACGGCTAAAATCCTTAGCGAATAAGCCAATGAGAATAATACAGTAATATTAAAGCCGGTTAATATTTTCCCCCAATGAAAACAGAGAGGACCCTCGAGTAAAGCCTTCATTTACACGGCTTTTCATATTTTTAACCCCCGACGCAAAAACGACGGTGTGTTATAAGTTTAACGTGTCTGTGTGTGAGTGTGTGTGTCTGCTGTGGTATCGTAGCTCCCGAACGGATGAACCGATTTTGATTTTGTTTTTTTTTGTTTGAAAGGTAAATTAGTCGAGAGTGTGTGTGTGTGTGTTTGATGAAATTCGGTCCAAGATGATCCGGCGTTTTTTAAATTTTTAATTTATCATTATTCGTGGATTGCCTTTAACAAAGAATTACGTTTTATAAAGTGCTTACATTTGTATTTCTTTGGTTTTTTTCTATTCATATTGTGGATAAAAAGTATATGTTTTTGGTTTTAAGCTTCTTACTAATATAGAAATACTCACAGTAAGGGAAATAAACGGAAAATATGTAGAATCAATATTATAGCAAAAAAATACATATTTTTCTATAATATCATATTATTTTAACAGCGTTGATGCCTTCTTAAATTGGGAAAAAATGTAAAACAAAATTAACTATTTTTTTATTTCTTTCGCAAAATGAACCACGAGACAAGGCGAGGCTCAAATTACAAAAATAAAAAGCAATATAATCTCAAGGTCCAACCCAACGAGCTGTTAATTAATTCTTAATCAGACTCCACAGCCCTCTAGCGGAAGATTGAGTTTGTAGGTGTCACAGAACGATGTGTAACAGAAGTGTTATCAATTATTTTTATATACTAAATTCGTATTCTATCTCATTATGAATATTACACGAGAAACTTAGCGCCGTCATTTTGTAACATTTCATTCAAATGTGTTTTGTTTTTTGATACAGATTGTTCTATGTAAATAAACTACACTCTATTTAAAAACAAAGTGATTATATTAGGATAAATCTATAATATATATATATATATATATATATATATATATATATATATATATATATATATATATACATAGCCTATCTAAATATAAAAGAGAAACTGTTGAAATATTGATACATATAAATCTAGATTTTATGTGTTTATGAGTTATAGGATTAAATGAAGATGATTATCTGATGATAAGATGTACTACATTATTTGTTAATTATAGAATACTTCTAATATTATAAATGTGAAAGTTTGTAGATTGATGGATGTTTGTTACCCTTCACTTCTTCTGTCACGCTAGAAAGGCTTAACAAATCTGGATGAAATTTGACATAGAGATAGATAGATTATAGTCTGGGATTACACATAGGTTATTTTTTATCCCGGAAAAAGGTACGATTCTAGTGGAATAGATTTGGTTTTTTCTAGGGACGAACCCGAAACGAAGCGAGGGTGAGTCGTTAGTGTTATATAAGATAAAACCTGTATTGTACATACATTATATACATAAAAAATTAAACGCTTTTAAAATATCATTATGCCTCTTCCATTGTATCTTCAAAGCTACCGCGAAATTTTATGAATCTTCATCCCGTTTGAAAGACCTTTGATCGCGTCTTTATTGTTATAGTGCACAGTATTTTAAAATGTGGTTGATTAAATTGTGCCAAAACCAGAATTAGTGAGCAGCAGAATATTAAACGTAAGTATCTTACATTTTAACAAAATTGTAAGGAAATGTTACGTCCGAGATAATTTATAAAAATGACTACGTATTTTTTTATAAGATAGCTTAATATATTTCAGAATAATTAATTTATTTATGATAATTTTATTCATAAATAGCGAAGATTTAAGAAAATATGGCCGAATTTATTACATCATTTCAACAAAACGTAAAAATATTTTATGTTAATTTAATTATTTTACGATACAGATTTTTACATGAAGATAATTATTATAGATTGATGATTATACTAATCACTAGCGACTCACCCTCGCTCCGCTCGGGTACGTCCCTAGTTACGTTTTAACGTTTAGTATAGATTTTTCAGAGATCAGATATTTTCCCGCAGTAAAATGTAGGTATTCTATGTGTTGACCCGCATAATCACCTGTCGTCATACCAAATTTCATCAAAATCTGTTGTTGAAGTGGTTTTCACGTGATGCATTCACAGACAGACAGACAGATAGACAGGCAAAAATTCTAAAAACTATAGATTCGGGGTCTGTATTGATAGTAATGACTATGTCAATAAGATTTTCCAAAAAAATATTTAATGTATTCGACTCAGAATTTTATTATATGTACAGATTATACTATAATTTTTTTGCCCTATGTATAAAAAAATCTAATTCCTAGTAAATAGGTACAGCCAGTGAAATAGAAAGATACAAGAGGATTGTAAACGCATAAAGATAATGTATCCACATGAACGCTTTATGAGTGGCGAATAACGTCGTAAAGTAGGTACTATTAAATGACTGATAAGATTTTATACCTGTATTAATTCAGTTCATAATACGTATGTGATATAATGTTATATTTGGGTCGATAGCTTAGCGTTAGCTGTAGATTGTAAGGTCCTGGGTTCGAATCACGGTTCGGGCTAAAATAGCCAGTTGTAATAAATAAACATAATAATATAATAGAAAATAAAAGAAATTTAGAAAACAATAATAGAAAATAAAATGTATATTCTAGAATTGACATAGCTTTCTACTAGCGATTTCGATTGTAGAAAGTCAACGCGGCGGTTTAATATAAACAAAGTAGAAACTCACACGCTTGCAATATAGTATGCAGTAGCTAATACATTTTATATACAAAAGCTTCGTTCAAGCTAAACTACTTAAGCGAGCAACTCATCCACAAAAGATAACCAAATACCCTTGAAAGTGCGTCTAGAGCGACAATATTACCATATTTTAACTTAGACATCTTAATATTGAATAATTTAAGCCAAAAAACATAGTTTTATTTTCTGCCTTATTTAACGCTACTGCTTATTTACGAGCTACATTTTTGATGAAGCTTTTTGCTTCGCTAGCTTAGTAAAGTAGTTAAAGTCTTAATGAAATATACTTTCATTTTTACTGTAGGGCCCATGAACTACCTCTTTAAAAAACAAATTGAAAGCAATTTTTTTGTGCTTTTGTTGTGGAAGAAGGGGGAACTATCGAAACTGCCAACATACGTATCCGTATTAATATTATCAATGTGTCAGTTTGTTAGTATGAATGGATGTTTGTTACTCTTTCACGCCAGAACGGCTGAGTGGATCTGAATGAAATTTGACACAGAGATAGGTTTTGTCTGGAATAGCACATAGGCTACTTTTTGTCCCGGAAAGTGTACCTTTCCCGTGGGATAGGTTTGTTTTTGTTTTCCTAGAAGCAAACCCCGAGCGAAGCGAGGGTGAGCCGCTAGTATATATGTTACCGGCCAAACTAGATTTCAGGCCAAACTGATGCACCCAAAGGGTGTCAGGATATACTAGTTTGGCCTAGGCCGAACTGATTTTGAGGTATTATTCGGCTGTTTATTATATGGGATGTGGCCTCTGGAGGAGTGGGTGGTATTATTATGTGACAGGCCCGACTTCGATAACGTAGGTTGAGAAGGCTTAGACTTTTTTTGTTGTTGTTTATTATGATTGATATGATTATAGTTAAATTTCGGATGCTGGGCAAATATTTAGAATATACATAAATAAGCTAAGTGAGAGGAACCACGGGTAATAATAGTATTCAGCCCTTTTTAACGTCCCACTGCTGGGCACGGGCCTCCCTTCAATACGAGGGGTATCAGGCCATAATTCACCAACCTGGCCAAGTGTGGATTGGCGGACTTCACATGTATTGTTCAGACATGCAGGTTTCCTCACAATATTTTCCTTCACCGTAAGGCAAGCGGTAATCATGTTAGATAAGATTCGCACATAAAAATATCAGAAGACCCGGGATTTGAACCCGCTACACTCAGTTTTCCAAGTGAGCGCGCTTCCTGCCTGGGCTACCACTGCCTCGGGTAATAGTAAATGTTAAACTGTCCAAATATCCATATGTGGATAATATTTATAGCTGAAACGGAATCTCATCAGAAACGGCGCGATGTGTTTGAATGCAATTAAAGTTAGTGCCAGCATGAATACGAAACTCGTGATAGTTTTGTAGTTAGTTGCTGCACACTTCGAAACTATATAACTGATAACTTAACTGGTGAACTAAATGACTGATGGCTGACTAAATATTTTAATTACTTTCCTAAGTAAAAACCTTAGGTTAAAAGAATAAAAAAGGGTACAAAACAAAACGTGAAGCCTAAAGACATGATCAATGTCAGAAAGGAAAAGTATTAATTTTATGAGATACTAGCGACTCACCCTCGCTTCGTTCGGGTTCGTCCCTAGGTACGTTTTAACGATTATTATAGAATAGATAGATTATATACATATATTATTTTTTTCTAACTCAAAACTTGCCGTATTGTTGTAGATGGTAGGTCCACCACTATTGAAAGTAATCCGAAGTAGTGATTCCCATACAAAATAACCAGTTCAAAACTTTGCGATTTTCTAGCTGTTCTTATAGGGTTTTTCCTAAAAAAAATTATATTCAAACCATCCCTGATATACCTCCAACAAAACAATAAAAGAATTATTCAAATCGGTTCAGCCGTTTTTGAGTTTTAAAGAGACTAACGAACAGCAATTGATTTTTATATATATAGATTGAAATTCAGCTTCTTTTCAATGTCACGCAATTACATTCTTTTTTTCATTCCTACACGTATGTACAACAATAGAAATAATAGTATAAAATGGTAATTATAATACCGTTGTAGACTTCAATCACTATACTCTGCACGTATTATATTTATAATATACATAGAGGGCATACTATATACATCGTATATCGAGCCTTAAGCCACTTGCCTACAATGAAGTGTAGTATAAAACCATGCAAGGTGTTATAAATGTGCAATATACAAGTCATTAAAATCTTTAGTTCTCATACGATCGATACCTACTTGATTCAAACAAAAGTTACTTTGGAAAATAAGTGTGAAATTAATGTAGAAAATTAAATCTTGATTCTTAGTTTTATAAATGAACGCGGTACCATTAAGTATAAAGTCAAACGACTTATCTATACAGATAAATAAAATTTAAGTGTCTGTTTGAAATGCATAAAACGATACCTACTAATAAAAAAAATCATTTATTTAAATTTTTGTCGGTCTATCTGTCTGTATATCTGTCTGCCTGTATGTCTATCTGTGTATGTCTGTCTGTCTTTCTGTCTATCTGTCTATAGGTTGGATTGGGGTCGATTTTTATGGGACTTTCACTGGCAAATAGCTGAATATGTTACAAGAAGTAACTTTGCTTACTTGCTTACTTTTACCTTAGAAAAAGAATCAGGGTTCCCCGTAAAAAAACTAAGGCCATGAAATTGTGAACAAAACCCGCGTACCACGGACGAAAAACGAACGAAAACGCGTACAGCGCATCCGAGCGAAACGAGAGTAAATAGCTCGTAATGAAATAAGAAAAGAAAGAAAGGAGAGAAGAAAATATAATACCGCCAAAATCTTCATAATCTCATTACAGAACAATACGGTTAGTACAATTAAAAGTCAACCGACACGAGTGCAGTCGGTATTGTAGTGAAGCCTTTGTTTATTTATAATTGCTTGCTGCCTTAGCGTTTAACATTAGAGAAGAATATGGATTATAAAAGGGTTTAAATTAATATTTTTATTACTCTTGATAATTGTAAGTTGTAATACACTTATTTTATTTTTTTATTTTATTTTATTTATTTAGGTATAGAAACAGAAAACAAATTAAAAAAATTACATCTGCGTATTAAAAACTAAAAATATCATATTAAATTTGTTGTCCAATTATTTCTGTACACAACATTCAAATAAAGACATATAATATTTATATAAACAAACTTAACCAAAGGGTGAATTAATACAGTATGAGTCTGTGCATTTAAAGTCTGATGTCTATTTGTGAATCATTTTCCTATATTTTTATTTTATTATTATATTATATAATAATTTAAAAATAAAAAAAATATTATTATATTATATTTATATTATAGATTACCTCTAGTGTTGCCGTGAAGGAAAACATCATGTAGAAGTCTACTACTAAACTCTCAGATATCTGAGAGAAACTAACAAGTTCTCGTAAGACGTGTTAAATCCGAAGTTTAATTTAAATTTATTTTAAAACGTTTTCGCATTCTGCTTGGTTTTAAAAGGTCTTCCTATAAAAAAATAATAGCATTGGTCTTTACATAGAAATTTTCTAAAAGAATGAAATAAAAAACCCTATTAAAATACAATTATATTTTTTAACATTGCTTTAAAATACTATCCATCAAATAAATCTATGCATATATTAAAATTGTAACTAAGCCGAATCTGTACATTAAATATTTTTTGGAAAATCTTATTGAAATAGACATTATTATCGATACAGAGGCCGAATCTATAGTTTTTAGAATTTTTGTCTGTCTGTCTGTCTGTTACCGCATCACGGAAAAACCACTGGAGGGATTTTAATGAAACTTGGTATGGTGATTTGCCTGTCTGTCATTTGGTCATCTGAACGCGGGCGGAGACGCGGACAATGCTAGTAACATATAAACATAAAATAATTTTATGTATTCGAAAATTTCCAACTAA
Source organism: Brenthis daphne (assembly GCA_947093115.1). NCBI lineage: Eukaryota > Metazoa > Arthropoda > Insecta > Lepidoptera > Nymphalidae > Brenthis > Brenthis daphne. Next base: position 22,196,803 of record OX352479.1, on the reverse strand, counting down.
TATATCTGTCCAGGTCTTTTTGCCACGGGTCTTTTTGCCACGGAAAAATATCTCATTTCTGAGAAAAAATACAAAAACTGAAATGTAAGAGTATACTAATATGTAAATCCTAAGAATTTGGTTTTTGGTTATCAGAACGCGGGCGGAGCCGCGGGCAATGCTAGTTTAAACATAAAAGTGAAATAAATGATCTTTTTGATTGATAATATCATTTTAACTTTCATTTCCCAACAGTAATTTACTGATCATTGAAAAATGAACACCCTTAAGGTATTGAAGCGGTTAGATTATCCTCAAAATATTACGATAATAACATTATTACAATGGATTTATACGTAAGTTAATATCTTTATTATGGATAGAATTTATTACCTACTTCGCAACTGGAAAACAACCCGGTAATTAAAAATTATAGTGCAAAGCTTCTGCTATTTAATGTTTCAGATAAAATCTTATAGATTATAATATTAAATGAGCAATTCTTGGATATACCTACATAATAAAATAAAATATCGGGTATCTCGAAAACTGCTTTAACGATTTTGATTGAATTTCGTATTTAGATAAGGATGTGTTTTTTAAGTTTATTTACCTCTCTCTATAAGTGGCTTTTCTAAAGAAAACACATTTTTTTCCCTTTCCCGAAAGCACTACTCCGTCGCCTAAATAATTTAATTTAATTTTCTTGTCAACAATATGTTCTGAAATATTTTTTGAACTGAATGATTAAAATATGGTTTAATTATTACATGGTATGATTACAATTCAGTGAGAACAAGTGGATAGCGGAGTGGAATTTCAATAGCTACTCAAAACTTATTTATATTAGATTTAGCTAAGATTATTTTGAACTTTATTACATTACACTTAATAACTAGATTAAAGCGATAGAGCCAAGGAGTGAGATAAACGATTTTTTTAATATAGTGTTTAACATTTTTATGACTTTCAGTGAATAAAAGAACTTCTTTAAGTTAATATCATAACTTTAGACCAAGTGGCGGCTTTAGCAAATTACTTAGCTCGCTCAGTCCATGGCCAATGAATAAAAATTATGCTGAAATTTTATTCCTTACTAGCGACTCACCCTCGCTCCGCTCGGCTTCGTCCTGTCCGGTACGTTTTAACGGTTAGCACAGATTTCCCAGAGATGAGATATTTTCTCGCAGTAAAAATTATTCTATATGTTAAACCGCATAACCAGCTATCATCATATCAAATTTATTTAAAATCTATCCAGGGGTTTGTTCGTGATGCGTTCCCAAACAGACAGACAAACAAAAATTCTAAAAACTATAGATTAAGCCTCTGTATCCATTGATTTTCCAAAAATTCGACTCAGAATTTTATTATACACTAGCGACTTACCCTCGGTTCGCTCGGGTTCGTCCCTAGGTTGATTCCCAATGCAAACTTTCATCCCCACTTTCACCCCCTTAAGGGATGATTCCCGAGAGAAAACCCTATGTCCTTCCCAGGGTGCCAAACTATCTTTTTAACAAATTTCATCTAAATCAGCTCAGTAGATCTAGAAATTACCTCCTACAACGTCAAAAACTCACACTTTCCCCCTTTATAATATTAGTATAGATATGTACATATAAAACATTTCAAAACAACAAATAAAATGAACTAGTTTAAACATTATCATGTTAATATCGTATGTAATTAAAATAAGCAAAATATTATTTTCCTCAAACTTTTCCTTAACGTAACATCTGCTTTAATTTTTATACGTGCAATTAAGACCTTTTTCTATCTTTCTTCTCCTAAAAAGTAAAATTACTTTATGCTAATTTACGGAATATACTAAAAACCATGTAGCAAAAGCGAGTAGTGTAAATGAAGTAAAATTTTATGATGAAAAGCTGTAACGAAGCGTAGCGCACCATACTCGTAAATTGCGAAGCAGGTTTACTGCCACGTAAATCCGACACGCCAGTAAACTATACGCTTTATGAACTCCACCCCGTATGTCTACTTGACCTATAATAGCTAAGATTTGTCTGGACATGTTCCATTTATAGAAATAATAATTAAAAAGCAAGTGTTTCATATGAAATGAGTTTATCTTGACGACACGTTTGGCTCAGTGTGTAGTAATCCTACTTGCTATGCCAGCGGTTGCGGGTTCGAATCCCGCTGGGGGCATTCATTTGTGTGATGAGCATGAATGTTTGTACTCCAGTCATGGGTGTTTATATTTATAATAGGTATGTATTTAAAGTTATACATATGTAGTGTATCAACTATCTGGTATCCATAACACAAGCTTTGTAGCTTACCATGGAACTAGATGGTGCTGCGTGTTAATGTCCCAACATATTTATTTATTTATTTATCTAGCCCATGATGTTTTAAGCTAGTATCCCTAAGTATCTTTTTGCTATATTCTATCCTTTATGCCATTTTTAGTAACCCGACGAGAATCATCCTTAGATACTTTTAGAAATTTTGAAATGTCGGTCTATTTACTGCATTTTGATGGGACGGATAAATAGACTAAGATTTTATCTATCGATCGATTGCACTCAAAAGCGTCCTACTTAGACGAGTATAATCGTTTGTGCCCAAAAAAGTGTCAAACGAGTAAGTCATCAAATTAATTTTAATCTTATTAAAACCATTTTAAAATATCACCAAAAAGAAGAGGTAGGTAGTAACTACATCGTGGAATGGTTCATAGTTATAATTTATAAAATCATTATTATTTATTTATCTTCTCATATATTTTTTTCTGTTATATATTCAAAAACATAGCCGTTACCCGTTTTTTGTATAAAATTAGCTTATGAACAAGTTAAATAATAATAACCGAGATTGTAGTAAACTCAATTTTCACGACCTTTGATCTCGAATAACTTTTTTACTCAAAATAATTTCCGGGTGAATTTTTCATATATTATTTCTTGTCTTAATACTGTCTTCGTTCATATAATCAGAAAAGGACACTTGGTTTTTTACCACAGGATTTTTCTTTATAATATCTGACGAAAGTAATTTATATCAAGTAATTATTTTCTACTTTACTGAACTTAAGTGGTATAAAATTAGAATAAAATTGAGAATTAAAATCTGTATCTTCACTCTTTCCAAAGAAAATTGACGTTTCTGAATACGCAACCATACACCCTAGTGAGAATTCAAGAGTAGCCAACAGCTGGAGGTTATAACTAGGCACCTAGGGACCCAAGCGAGTCCCTAGTATAATATAATAGTATATAAATTATATATAGACATACATTATTTACAAGTAAAATAAGCTCTGTCGTTTCCTGACTTTAGATATATGAAAGCTATGTCGATCAATAAATTGCATCTATTAGTCCAGGGAATCCTTGTACAACATAGATAATAAGTCATAGAAATGATTACATATATAGGAGTAAAAATATATATTGTCACTTTAGATTTTTACAAGTTTTCTCCATACGTCGACATGTAACCTAATTACTGAAACACATTTCGACTGCTGCAAGAAACAATGTTGTAACCCAGTATGGTAGCAACTTTAAATTTAATCATTTAATTACAAGAAAATAAAATACATCGAAATCACAAATAGGCTTAGCAAGGACTTCGACGGTGACGAGAGCGCTTTTGATGGTATCATTAAGAGAACCATTAGTGCTATACCATTGTATATATGAAAATTTAATTTTTCTATTTTAATATTATAAAAAGGAAAAAAATGTTTTTTTGTTTGTTTGTATCGAATAGGCTCCAAAACTACTGAACCGATTTAGATGAAATTTGGTAAGAAGATAAGTTTGAGACCCTGGGAAGGACATAGGATAGTTTTTGTCCCGGAAATCATATCTTAAGGGGGTAAAAATAGGAATGAAACTTTGTATGGGGAAGCAACCTAGAGACGAACCCAAGCGACGGTGATTCACTAATCTTAAATAAAAATAATCTCAATACTGAGTTATAATGTTGTTCATTGCGCATTTGCGCATTTTTTTTGTTTTGTGTCAGTGTCTCTTTACGGTTGGCGGAAAAAGCTTGTCTGTAGAAAGAGAAAACTCTTTATTACGTATGTTTTACGATAAATTAAAACATCATTAAAAATGTATATGCCTCTTAAATAGATTAACCGAACTAGTTTTTGAAAATCATGGTAGACTGTGGCTTGACCCCCTCCCATGGAGGGGATGCCTAGGCCCCAGTAGTAAGACCTTTAAAGAATGAGGATGTTATGTACATTGTATATATAAGATGTTGGGAACAAAATAATACTCGTACATTATTTAAAAGTATTATTTGTGTATTCAGCTCCTTTTTTTAACGTCCCACTGCTGGGCACGGGCCTCCCTTCGATATGAGTGGGATCAGGCCATAGTCCACCACGCTGGCCAAGTGCGGGTTGGCGGACTTCACATGTCTTTCGAAAACTTGCTAGGTTCTCTCAGACATGCAGGTTTCCTCACGATGTTTTCCTTCACCGTAAGGTAAGTGGTAATCATGTTAGAAATGATTCGCACATGAAAATATCATAGGTGCGAGACCCGGGATTTTAACCCGCATCACTCGGTTTCCCAAGCGAGCACGTTACCACTGGGCTACCACTGCCCCAAAATATTATTTATTAGCTTCAAAATACAGTTAGCTTCTTCGAAAAAGCCTTCTCAAAGCAATATTGGCTTTGGAAATAGCGTCAGTACTTTTTTCTTCATTCTACCAATTCTAACTAATTGCTCCTTTGAAACATTGCGGGTAAATAGCAAATATTGAATTGAAAACATAAGCTACTTTTATCGATTTTACCTTACACCCAACGTATGTTATCTATAAATATAATAAAATTCTAACTAAGTTAAATCTGTACATTAAATATTTTTTGGAAAATCTTGTTGAAATAGACATTATTATCGATACAGAGGCCGAATCTATAGTTTTTAGAATTTTTGTCTATCTGTCTGTTACCGCATCACGAGAAAACCACTGGAGAGATTTTGATGTGGTATGATGATAGCTAGTTCTCCGGGTCAACATATAGGATACTTTTGCCGCGGGAAAATATCTCATTTCTGAGAAAAATACAAAAACTGCATTGTAAGAGTATACTAATATGTAAAACCTAAGAATTTGGTTTTTGGTCATCTGAACGCGGGCGGAGCCGCGGGCAATGCTAGTATTAAAATATTTTATACAACAAATGATGCATTGTGTAGAAATCTTGAAAAAACAATTCAATTCATACCTTCAGCAATACACCAAGTACACCCTATAGAAATCTGGGTTAAGACTTTCTCTCGACATAAGCACACATTTTTATGTATTAATAATACTTTCCTCCATATCTATCATAACCAAATTTTCATATTTTATTCTGTATGTACATATTTCCGTAATAAAAAAGAGTCAGGTTAATCAGACTAAATATCCTCCAGTGCATAAAGAAACAAAATTATCACTACAATATTAAGTCCATTCGCCGCATCTGTCTGTCTGTTTGAATGCGATAAACACAATCACCGCACAACTACCGAACGAATTTTCAAACGGTTTTCACCAATAGACGGACTGATTCATGAGGAAGGCTTAGGTGTTTAATTCATTAGGATTTGTGTGATTTGGCTGAAATATGACGATGATTCTTGAAGATGTCGGAAAAAATCACACCGACGGGAAGCTTTACTGGCGTTGCGTAAACCAATAGAGTTATATGAAAACAATGTATTACGGGATTATTATTCCTTAAAAGGTCTATTACACTGTAGTAGCGTAATAATACGTAATGTACGAAATCGAGCGGAGGTGAGTCATTAGTCTTAATAATAATTAATTAAAATAAAAAAAAAACCCACCGCAAATTAATTATCATTTAACGATTACACTGGGACGCGTGAAGCACTTTAATCGAGTAATCATACGCCAAAATGCCTTATACCATTTTGGAAAAGAGCTGATACTCTTACACTACTGGACCAATATTAACCAAACATAGCTAAGAACCACCACAAGGAAACTGGTTTTCAAATGAAAAAACCGCATCGAAATCTGACCATCCGTTTGAGAGGTACGATGCCACAAACAGACACACACACACAGACAGACATCGACGTCAAACTTATAACACCCTCTTTTTGCGTCGGGGGTTAAAAATATGTGTAAGGTAAAGCAAATTATAAATTGTATTAAAATTATGTTTTAAAATAAATGAACGTGGTCACTGGAGTAATACTAACAACGGTTTTGAACAAGAAGAAAGCATGCAGTCAGCGACTTGTAAACACCAATCGTTGTAACTAGTTCAAAACGAACATAATACTATTAAGTTGACCTCGTCTCTACGATTAACTTTTACAGTATCATTGTTTCTTATCTTCATATCGTCCGTTCTTTTAAATAAACCTTTTGTTTTGTTAAAAGTATCTGTAAAGTTTTTTAATACTTAAGAAGAAAATTGAAATGTAACTGCCTGACTAATTTATACATATAATAAAACTGTAGAGGTCCAATTTTAAATACTTTTTATCCCGGGTAATTAAAGCGTTCCCGTGGGATAGTTAAAAAACTATAGTAACTTATATTTAGTACACAAAAATTACTGATTGGATTTTATTGAAACTTTACAATAATATAGTTCATACATCAGAATAACAAATACGCTACTTTTTATCCCGGAAAAATGTACGGTTTCCGTGGGATAGATTTGTTTTTGTTTTTGTCTATGTATAAACAGGTAAAGACAAATGTGTTCAGTACCGTTGTCTCCACTGTCAACCGATTTTTTTTGTTTAGTAGATGTCATAGATCATATAATACTATACTAGGTAGATATTAACGAGTTTTAGTGTTACCAATAAAAAAATTGAGAAGAGTCAGTTTTTTATATAGTTTTTTTATAGGTAAATTCAATTCATCTATGTGTTCCTCAAATATTTAATAGGTAATGATTATGATCGTATTTCGACCACTAGGCGAGTACTAAAGAATATATAGTATTATAAACTGTTTAACCTGATATACGCTATACTCTTCCCATTTCAATTTTATTTGTGATTTTTTAACTTGTACAAGGCTTTTAATAAAAAAAGAAAGTTTCTCCGGAATTTTCCTAATATTTTTTTAGCAATTGTTGCTTATTCGGACCATAACAAACATTTAAAAAGTAGCCAAAGGGTCCAGCTATTATCACATAATGTGCTTACTAACGAACAGTATTTCATTTAAATATTATATATTGTATTGTATTCAGGCCTTTTCAACGTCCCACTGCAGGGCACGGGCCTCCCTTCAATACGACGGGGATTAGGCCATAGTCCACCACGCTGGCCAAGTGCGGGTTGGCGGACTTCACATGTCTTTTGAAAACTTACTAGGTTCTCTCAGACATGCAGGTTTCCTCACGATGTTTTCCTTCACCGTTAAGACAAGTGGTAATCATGTTGGAAATGATTCGCACATGAAAATATCAGAGGTGCGAGACCTGGGATTTGAACTCGCTTCACTCTGTTTCCCAAGCGAGCGCGTCACCACTGGACTACCACTGCGGCTACCACTGCCTTATATACATTTCATTTGTATGAAAATGTAAAGGATTTTTTGATCTGTCCTCTTTTTGTAGCAATACATTGAAGTATTCATGACAATTCATGTAGAGATTCTTTAAAAGATGGAGAGTGAAATAGGACACTTCTATTTTTGTATATTAAGTAATACCGAGTAAAAGTGTATTGCAGCACGCATTGTTTGAGTAAAGCGAGGGCAAATAACTAAATCTAGCGAAGAAATTTAATTTACAATACATCAACTTCAAAATTATGTAAGTTGTCTATCTATGTTGAACTTTCAACGGAAATTTCCAATGCATCTATGGAAAACTTCGAAGTTCTAGTTTTATGCAGTACTTGGCTGCATTAAGCTTATTCTTCACTGGGTTAAAAGATTATTGCAATAGCTTAGCGAAGCAAAGAAGCACATTAATCATACTTATTATTCATATATCATATTGTATTATTCTAGAATATTTTATAGAATCTCTACAGACTAGTATCTGGTACATACATACATATATGTTAGATAGTTAAAGAAAACACCCATTTTTAAAAATAGATTTTAATTTATATTATAATAAAAAAAATTGAAATTTAACAAGTCAAAAATCTTGATTTAAGTATTCAGACTTAGATATTAGGAATAATAATAATATAAAATAAAGCTAAATTGAATAAATCTAAGAATTGACATAAAATAGTACAGCATTGCATTCAATAGGGGACCAGCATTACGAACTACACTTTTTACATTTAAGTATTGAAAACCGGACAAAGTTGCGCGGTTCCAACTGATCGTCGATATCAATTGCTGAGATGAAAGCTATCTATGATCATTCCGTGCTTGGGAGTTCGATACAATGATGTAAATTTTAACTGGAAAGTTCTACGAAAACATGGCTGTTATATATACCGTACTGCCTTGGTGGTGTCGTAGCTAGCAAGTACGGCTGCGCACCCGGAGGTCCTGGGTTTGAATCCCGGGTCGGGCCAAGTTTAGTTATTGAGTCTTTCTGTGTAGTAAGCCTTTTTTTTTTGTTTACGCTGGGGAAACCCATCATGGGGACCCTGCCGGCCGTCATAACGGGCAAGGTACTGTGAGACTCCTACTCATACGTTAAATAATAATTTCTATAAAATATTGTTTCCAGCAAATGAACGGAAATTCTGTCTAAAATGGTTTTCTAATTCATTGTAAAAAATCGTAAAAAAATTGTTTAAGAAAAATTTGTCTTGCTGTTGATATGCTATGTCCATTCCAGACCATTTATATTCGGGAACATCTCGCCAAAGCGCAGAAGGCCAACAGTAAAACTGCAGGTCCATGAAAATTACATTGCATAGCGAAATTGTTAATTAGAGAACTTCTTTAGATTTACTTGTAGTGAATTTTATCTTTTTTAAATTTCCGAGTATAATAACTAACATTAACAATAGTATAATAACTTACTACAACAAAGTGTATCAAGTAAACGCAAGATGAAAGAAAATAAGATGAATAAAGTTTTGTTTATAAGGGAAGTTCTATAACTTCCCTTGGTTAGTTAGAATATTTTAACTTACTATTATGGATACTGTTAATAAATTGTATATAAACTTAATTGGGTTAAAATTATTGGGTTATAACTATGGCGAAATAAATATCAATGAAGAAGAAATAATCGATTGTAAAACGATAAAAATCGAAAAAAATATTAATCAATGATTTATTTTTGACGTTTACTTTTATCAATAGAATTTATTTATTTTAATAAAGCCTCCTTCTAAAAACTATTAGGAAGGGCTCTAAGCAGCAAACATTACTTATAATCCATATTTGAAAGTACATATAGTAAAACGAACAAAAATTACAAAAATACCTAAAAACGCCAACGCACCATGATTAATGAAAAAGAATATAATATATTAGTTGAAAATTTCCAAATACATAAAATTATTTTATGTTTATATGTTACTAGCATTGCCCGCGGCGCCGCCCGCGTTCAGATGACCAAAAACCAAATTCTTAGGTGTTACATATTAGAATAATCTTACATTGCAGTTTTTGTATTTTTTCTCAGAAATGAGACATTTTCCTGCGGTAAAAAGTATCCTATATGTTGACCCGGACAACCAGCTATCACCATACTAAATTACATCAAAATCTCTCCAGTGATTTTTCTGTGATGCGATAACAAACAGACAAAAATTCTAAAAACTATAGATTCGGCCTCTGTATCGATAATAATGTTTATTTAAATAAGATTTTCCAAAAAATATTTTATGTACAGATTCGGCTTAGTTACAATTTTATTATATTTATAGTTTATTGACGTATATGAAAACAAGAAAAGCTAATTATTATAATGGTTTTGTTTATTTGGATAGAACCTATAGTAAACATCAAAATCTTATTAAGTCGCTTAGTTTCGTATTACGTTCTCTATATTTGTTATTTATTCCTTTCCTAACATCCACAGTCAACTTGCCTTGATCACGTAAAAAGGACGACATAAATAACTCTAAGGGAATTGAACCACGAAATTCTCTCGAGTCTCATTAAACAAATATAAACCCATCTGAATCCACATTAACTGATAAAGCCACTTACGAATAGGTTATTTGGTGCGTATTTAAAAGACCGAATACTAGAACAGCTTGATTAACTTCATACCAAAATAATATGATGAATAAAATAGATGTAACTATTATGATATTTTACGAAACTTTTGGCTCAGTTTGTAGTGACTCTACTTGTGGTGCCAGCGGTCGCAAATTCGAGTCCTGCTGGTGGCATTCATTTACGTGATGAGCACGAATGTTTGTACTCCAGTCATGGGCATTTATATTTATAATATGTTTGTATTTAAAGTTATATATGTATGTGTATTGTATCAACTATCTGGTATCCATAGCACAAGCTTCGTAGCTTACCATGGAACTAGATGGTGATGTGTGTTGAGTGTCCCAAGATCATATTACTCAGTTGGAACGTTAGTTTAAACGAGAAAAATGTTAATTTTTATATTAGGATTCCGTATTTAAAAAAAAGAACGAAATGAAAACTTCAAATGGCCATATGCGTGTATGTCCGTGAGGAAAAATTAGGAATTTGTTTAAAGTTAAATGACCAAATAAGAGGCCTGTAGCATACATAGGTACATATATAAATGAATTCAATTTTAGCTTAAAATCCAATTATGTATATACGTTACCTTTTCTTATGCCAATTCGATTCATAGTTGATTATGTTTTTAAAAAAATGATGACGATGAGATGAAGGAAGAAATATGTTTTGGATATAATAAATACAAATTATACTATAATTATAATAACACAGTAATGTAATGTTTTGTAATTATACAAGAAATATCTTAACGTCCTAGAATGGCATGATTTCCTTCTGATGGTATCGACAAAGAAGATGGTATACAGAAACACATCTGATAAACATATCGTTTATTTTTGGGATTCTGACCCGAATTATTTAGGTCCAAATCACAGAGTGACCGAGATTGATATCATGTACTTCAATATAAGGAAGATTCTCATAAAAGGAGCGTGTTATTAAGTTTCTTTTATTTGTACTCTACCACACTCGGTAATATACAAGAATATACCAGGCAATATACGAACAAAAATGTACCCGAATTAGGTAGGTATCTTCTTTTTTAGAAATCGGTTAATATACTATTTAAGATCCCCATAGCTTATAGTAAATGTATACAAGCATCAAGCTCGCTGTGGCCGTAATGCTCAAGTAAAACTACAAATAATAAAACTTATAAAACTAAGTCAGTATCGCTTAGAGTTGACCTACTATTAATATAAGATAATATATTATTTAAAGACTAGTTATTGCACTTTGCCTCACACGAGCTTTTTAAAATGTTTTGATCTGTACTTGTTTAGCTCGACGAATAGGTACCTTAGGAAAGAAAATTTCTAAATGATAGTGAAAACCAAAATCAAAATCCATTGTGTAGATTAGGATAACTAAACATATTAAGAGGGGGATACTAACAACGACTTCAGTTTTATATTATTTGTCATATTATGTAGGTAAAAGACACTGGATGTTGCCTGATTATTATTTAACTCAACGTCACATGTCAGCAGACAGCATTCCGGCTTAAAAAAAAGAAATCACTGGATACCCTACTTTCAGCAAAAGCCAAGATTATTGACTCAGACTCCAAAAGAAAAATAGCGTAAGCTGTCATTCTCAGATTTGTTATATACCTATGTATACTAATTTTCATCCAGTGGTCTAAAGTCGACTATGTAATAATATTATTATTGAAAATTTGAGATACACCTAATATGAATAAAATTTACCAATCATTACAAAATTTCCAAAAAATTAAGTTATTGATAACACTAATGCTTCTCAATAACTCCTTAACAAAGTGAATTTTACATATAAGTGCAATAAAGAATAGTATATAAACAAAAATTCTTCAGCCACAAAACCAAACATTTGCCAATTAAATAAAGTAAGATATATTTGCTAACGGAAATGAAATATTTTTTGTTCCTTCAAATATACGAATTACATATTCAATTCAATGACTTATTAATGCTAAGGTAATATTCGTTAGATCTTCACTTGAGATATGATCACTTGAGATGGGCGGGATTCCGCCGACCGTTTCTGTTTGCAAACCTTCTCCACTTCACAAGCTCTTAACATAATTGTATGTAGTCAATTATATATGGAGTGGAGAGCTTTTTTAATTTATAAAACACTTGTTAAAACCCGCAATTTCTTCTATCTAAATTTATGGGAAAAAATAGCTTTAATTTTTAAGACTCGTGTTAACTTAGACGATTAAACTTTACTGCCGTAAACTATTTTTCCGAAAAGAATTGTATCAAAACGTGTTTATTATTATTCTTAACTACAGTCTACAATTCTAAATACAACAAAATTGTATATGTGTGTATGTACGTTACTCCTTTACGCTGAAACAACTGGATGGATTTCGATATTTAGTACACGGATAGATCATGAAGACTCTAGCAGCACATAGACTGTAAGGCACCTAGGGACCATACCGAGCAGAAGTAAGATAAGTTACTTGTATCATTATAATGTTAGCCACGATAAAGTAGCAAAAGTAATGATAAAGTGTGTTTTATAGGTAAAACATAAAAATTCTCTAGAAGTTTTTTTTTAACAAATAGTGTTTGTGTGTTTGTTGACTTTGATAAGTATGGCAAAGGCGTGATACGTATCTAAGACCTCTGCCAAAAAATTATTATTATGCCGAATAGTATATCTCATATTATTTTTACATTATATGTAACTACGAGTACTATATTAATAACTAGCGACTCACCCCCGCGTCGCGTTCGTCCATAGCTTGATGCCCCATGTAAATTTTCATCCCCCTTTTCACCTCCTTAAGGGATGATTTCCGGGATAAAAATCTTTTTATCAAATTTCGTCTAAATCGGTTCAGTAGATCTAGATATTACCCCCTACAACGTGACAAACTCACAAACTTTACCTCTTTATTATATTAATATAGTATAAATATACAGATAATATTTTAACCAAAGAATTTCGTAACTAACATAAAATTTTGCAATCCTTAAGCGTAACATGCAGTTATTTAGTCTTGTTTATTCCACGGCGGCTCTGTTTTCAAAGCTCTGCAAGTTTAAATTGAATCATGAAGTATCGAGATCTAACTTTACTTTGCACTATTGCAGTTGGAATGATGAGCTCTTGGTGTTTACTTGTATATATCTATACATATAATAACATTCTAACTGAGCCGAATCTCTACATTTAATATTTTTTGAATTATTATTGAAATAGACATTATTATCGATACAGAGGCCGAATCTATAGTTTTTAGAAATTTTGTCTGTCTGTCTGTTACCGCATCACAGAAAAACTACTGGAGGGAGGTATTTTGATGAAATTTGGTATGGTGATAGCTGGTTATCCGCGTCAAGATATAGGATACTTTTTACCGCGGGAAAATATCTTATTTCTGAGAAAAAATACAAAAACTGCAATCTAAAAGTATACTAATTTGTAAAACCTAAGAATTTATTTCTTGGTCATCTGAACGCGGGAAAAATATGTAGTGCTTGTATATAAAAAATATAAATGATGGTGTTCAAATGTTTTTTTTTTATTGGGACAATTATTTTTTTAATTAGCTGGCTATCTACGGCTTCGTCTGTGACGTAACGTGAATGCAGGTTTATATATGAGTCTCTACAATAGAATTATTAAATAATTTTTGACTGTTTTCAAAAAAAGAGAACTCGCTTGTATGTTTTCTTTATAAAAACTAGTCACCTCAAGGGTGTTGCAATAAATTAGAAGAAAACCCCACGTTTAGGGATGGAATAATAATTATTTTTAAACTGATTTCTAGGTCATTGTTTTCAATCATTTATTTTAACGTTGTGTTTGTAAGGAGATAAAGCTTAGTTGCATTACAATTTAGTCATTATATAAAATTACTACAACTGCAAAGAAAAACGTAGTAATTCACAATAGACAAAATTTATAAATTAAAATTATTTCTCATACATTCCAAGAGTAAATCTAAAATTACCGAGCTACAATGTTGTTTCTTGCTGGTAAATTTCATAAAACAATCGCTTATGATACTTTACAATTATCTCTATCCAAAATTCATCATTCGAAAATTGCTCAGAACATTTTCAAAGAAGGTAATCTAAGTTAGCTGCGCTCAAAGTAGAATCTTGTGAACTCAATTTATCACTACCTCCATGTTTGATTTATCTAATGGTCTCTATATTTAAGTTTTAGATCATTTGTTTCGTTTCGTGGTTAATTCAGTTTAAAGTGACATTTTCTATAGATCGAGTTTAAATTGGCTAATATTTAAGATTAATAACATTATCTATACTATAATAAAACTGTAGAGGTCGAATGTCTGTACATAGAAAAAAATGCTAAAAACCGAGTCAAGGGGGTGTAGGAAGAGAAATAGAACAAATCCAGATTTTTTTCAATTTTTTTGTTTCTCTGTCTGTTTGTCTGTTTGTACGGGCTAATCTCCGACCGATTTAAATGAAACTTTGCATGGTAGTACCTTATATCCCCGGTCAACATCTTAGATACTTTTCATCCCGGAAAATTAAAGAGTACCCGTGAGATAGTTAAAAAACTATAGTAACTTATACAACTTAATACACAACAACTTATGCACATTTTATAAAACATGGTCAAAACTGAAAAGTACGCGTAAAATAGTGACAGATAAACATACAGATATTGTAAATATTTAAAAATGCTATATTTCTAAACAAATTCTGAGCGTGATACTCTTGTATTATGCACAATATAAGAAAATACGTATTCAAAACATAATGTAGATATTTATATTCATCATATATTTTCTATTAGTTTTCTTGTTTTTGATCAACAAAATCTGATTTGGGATAAAATTGTATGAGACATGCACAATGCAAATAAATTGCTCTTTCACGGCTGACTCGCTGCCATCTTATTTCGACCAAGCATATTGCTATGAAAACGTTTTCTTAAACAAAACCACAGTATATTTTGTATACTAGCGATTTAACTTTACTCAGATTTGACAATTTCATTAAAAACATTGAGTTTTTTTTTTATTTTTTTATAATATAATATGCACATATTATAATATGTAATACATAATATACAATAAATGGGCAATGGTAGCCCAGTGGTAGCGCGGGTTCAAATTCCGGATCTCGCACCTCTGATATTTTCATGTGCGAATCATTTTTAACATGATTACCACTTGTCTTACGGTAAAGGATAACATCGTGAGGACCAACCTTTATGTCTGAGAGAACCTAGCAAGCTTTCGAAAGACATGTGAAGTCCGCCAACCCGCACTTGGCTAGCGTGGTGGTCTATGGCCTGATCCCCCTCGTATTGAAGGGAGGCCCGTGCCCAGCATTGGGACGTTAAAAAGGGCTAAATACATACAATACATACTTAGTACATACATACTAATATTATAAAGAGGCAAAGTTTGTTTGTTTTGTTTGAACGCGCTAAACTCAGGAACTACAAATCTGATTTAAAAAATTATTTTTGCATTAGATAGCCCGTTTATTGAGGATGTAATTATCATATATTATATAGTTTTTCTATTCCATACTAACTGTTAAAACGTACATAGGTATGAAGTAAGTCGCTAGTACCTAAGCATATAAACTTTTCGAAAAAAATCTTTAAATAGAAGTAATATATTATTTTAATGTATCGGGTTTATTTAGCTAGTCTTAATAGGTAATATAAGCGCAAGAAAATATAGGTTGACGTGATTAGAAAACATCGACTTTTCTCTACATTATAACAATAGATATAACTTTTTTCTTTTTTCGTCGACCTTAAAAATGTAAAGTATAAAATAATACTATTAAGTAAAGATTCAAAGTATTAAGCCAAAATCAGAGGCAAAAACAAAAAAAACAAGGGTTTTTTCACGTTAAATCTATGATAATGAAAGGGAGTCATTACTTTATATTTGTTTGAAAATTTTACATGTTTAGTTTTACAATACGTAAGTAAATTTTTGTTCTAAATGTAATTATAGCTGTAAAATGTTTATACGAGGCTCAGGTGTTCATATTTGTGTTAGTTACGAGGGCTTCAGACGACGAAATGTTTGAATAATGTCCACTAACATTTCATGTCTATCCAGTTTTTATCTGTTATTAGAGTTAATGACTCCGCATTCGATACTAAAAATATATTACTTTATAATGTTTATTATATACTAGCTTTAATATTTTTTACTAAGCAACGCTCTCGGGTGCGACATTGAGTGGAATCAGCGTTGTTTACAAAATTCATCCAAATCCGTCCAGCCCTTAAAGCATTATACAAACTTACGCATTTATAATAGTGATGTATATTAAATGTTACTTCAATTTACTTAACTCTTAGGTTTTTACCCAGGAGTTACTATTTCTTTAAATATTTCTCGCTTTCTTGAAGACAAACGGTGCTCTAGCATAAAAAAATAGTACTAGCACAGTGATCGAAGTTAAACCTTAATCATTATATATATATATATATATATATATATATATATATATAGACAAACAGAGGAGAAAAAGGTTAATTTATAGATAGATAATGAAAAGTGAACAACAAAGTAAGGATCATACAAAAAAAATATAAATATTTGCATTTAATACATATACAGCAACGAGAAAACCATATCAAAGCAATTAAATAGTCCCGAGTGCTGACCACGCACCCTTGCGGTCGTCCTTCCATCGCTCATATAATCACTGTTACACACGTTTATATCACACCGAAACTCATTGTACGCTAACTTAATTGAAGCACTTATAAATGTCTTACTTAGACTGTAATAGACACTAAAACTATGTTATACTAGCATCTCACCCTCGCTTCGCTCGGGTTCACCTCTGGGAAAACTAAAACAAACCTATCCCACGGGAACTGTACATTTTTCCGGAATAAAAAGTAGTCTATGTGTAATTCTGATGTATAAGCTATATTTTTATACAGTTTCATCAAAATCCATTCAGTAGTTTTTGCGTGAAAGAGTAACAAACATACATCCATACATACATTCTCACAAACTTTCGTGTTTATAATATTAGTAGGATATGTTTCTTAGAATATATAATTCGTTTGTACGATTTAGATTATTTTTACCCGCAACGGCCTCGGAGATCGTATATGCGTTTGGGGTCAGAGGAGTTTGTGTGTGTCTGTTACCATTTTTCTCGAAAACGGCTAGGCAAATTTTGAAACGGCTTTTTTGTTTTGTATAAGTCTCATTCCTGAGCATGTTCTTCGATAAGTTTTATAATGTCCCAGACCACCAGGAGGCGCTACAGTATTTACAGTATTTCTCTAAACTGGCTATTTTATTTAAATAAATTTATTGCACTTACTATTAAAATTTATAAAAGCCACTAATAAAACATAAATAAAACATTTAAAAACCTTTAAAAGTCCCTTTATTTAAGTTACGCACGACGGCTATTACTAATATTTTTATTACGCTCAAAATTTAATGGATTTTTGAATTTATTTTATTTGAAGATTTTTTCATGTCACAATTTTCCGTCGTGAGTTTTTTAATTTAGGTTTTACTTATTTTCTATCTGTTATCTTAATATTTTTGTATTACACCTACTATAACTGTTTGTGTAAATCTATACGTATTTTTTACATACTAGCGGTCCTCGTTGTTTTCAGCGCTCACTAATTTCTTTCGCCTATCCGCCAGTGAAAATGTCATTATAATCGATTAAGCCATTTCTAAGATAAACGGATACGAACACTCGATATTTTTTCTTAGTTGTTAGATAGTTGTTTGTAGTTTGCTATTAAGCAACTATTGTTATATATTATATCTAGTTACATGACTGAGACTTATCCCTAAGTATTTATTAATACTGGATAGAAGTACTTAATATTATAACATATTCGGTTTCCCATTTGTTCATAATATTAGTTAGCATGTTTTCCCAATCTTATAAATCGAACCCTATTTCTTATGAAAATCTCTCCAACATACAATAGATATCGTTAAAATTTACAAATAACAAGCGAGTAAACAACTCATATGAATAATGAATAATGAACCTTATAACAACCCTTAGAACTTTCAAACAGCTGATGTAGCATTTATGCCTATTCAATCGCTCAATTATAACTTACAAACCTCCTACCTCGGCGCCACTCTATATGCGTCGGGTACTTTTTTTAATTGCCGAACTAATAAGCGGATAAGTTCTCAAGTGGTGGCTGTATAGCTGAAGATGAAGTGTAGGCCTCCCACGAGGCAGAACGATGACTTGGTCAAAGTCGCCGGAACCCTTCGTGGATGCGGATGGCACAAGACCAGCTGTCCTAGAAATCTTTAGGGGGTCTTATTTATTTATTTATACTTTATTGTACACCACAATCATAAAGTAAATACAAGTAAACAAAATATCAAAAAAACCTTACTTATGTCCAGCAGTGACCGTCTTTTGACCGAGAAGAATACTCTTCAGTCTATAAATTCTTATTATTCCGAGAACTGAATAAAATCTAGTCGAACTCGTGACCTATCTACAAACAAACAGGGAACCATTTCAAAATGGACATCTTCCAATAAAATAAGATGACCATATTATCCCACCGTTGTCCAATAATACTGATTAATCCATACAAATAGTTTGTATTTGTTAAATTATAACAGGTAATTGAAATCGTGACCGATCGTAATACACTGTTATTAATTCTGCACACAAATTTATAATTACGTAAGGGCTTATATTAAAAATGCCTGACATTTAAAACAAATTTCTTTGAATTATGTAAATTAGTTATTATGTGTTCTTAGATTTTCACATTTAACCCATTCAACAAAATAATTTAAAACTAGTTTATTGTTCCTGTTTATTATTTTACATTAATATTTTTTGTTAATTAGCTTCTGTAGTAGATTTGTGTATTTCTTTATCCACTAATCATAATCTCCATTTTAAATTAAAGCTAATTCGTGAAATGGAGACCTCGACATAGTTTTTCTTAGATCTAAGTTACTGATTGAAATCAATTTTAAATATTTTTCGGTCATATTGATATACGTGTGCGTTAAAAATTAATATAGCTAAAATATTTCCACTCGCCCATAATTACGTGGGGTCAAAACAAAGCAGTAGATTTCATTTTATGAATTTATTATAATCTTTTATCTTTATTATCTTCAAGAATAGTATACCTAAGACTATCATTGGTAATTCACTTTTGGGAAATAATTTTAATTTAAAAAGTATATCTCTCCTTTTTAACACACAATATTAATTTACGAACTCTACGTCATATTTTTTAAATTGTAAAGTGTTCACGTTCTTAATTTTATAAAGCTTCGGTCAGCATCAAAACAGCGGCCTGTATATGAATCAGTCTATGACGAACTTGAATCATACTTATGATATCTTATATCTTAAAACGAGCAATTCTTGTATGTATATAAATACATATATAATCTGAATCTCGCAAATGGCTCCAAAGATTTTCATGAAAATTAGTATACAGAGGGTTTCGGAGGTGATACATCGATCTAGATTAGTCTTATGTCTAAGAAAATGCGTGTTTTCAAGTTTTCATCCAGTTTTCTTTTGCTATTCCACGCAAAATATGGTCAGTAATTAGCACGCTCAGGCATAAGCATCGTGGTCAAGCGGCCAATGTGCAAGATCAACTATCACAGGTGTTCAGGTTCGAATCTCGGTCGCGTACAAAGTTTTTACTTTTGTTTTTTTTTAATAAGTATTTATTCAAGTTTTTAGTTTTTAAAAAAAAAGAAAATTGTACATCAGGCCAAAAACTCCGAGCGAAGCTCGGTAGTCCAGGTACTGATTACATAATTTCATAATTAGCCTTATTTCTAATGAATTAGATTTTAAAAATATATTGTTTTAAAGGCTTTTTCTAAATAAAAAATCTCTGTTGCCTCCAGTCCAATAATAAAAGGTTTAGCTATAATCATAAATGTACAATTTTCAAAAGGCACATCTATTCAAATTATCCGTAAAATCGTGTTAGCCTCACAAAGAATTTAATTCATTACAGGTTTTCTGATTTTGTCCAGTAGATAATTTATTTATTCATCCATCATTGCCGCCTAATGTATGCAAGACATGTATTGTTGCTTATAAAACGTTTGCGAGGGATTCGCAAGACCGGACAACGACCTGATTTATTGTTCTCGACCAGTGGTTCTCAAATTAGAATTAAACGGTGTAAAAATAAAAAAAATTGAATAGATTTTCTTAAATTTGCTAATATCAAGTACAAACATGCATATTTTAATAATATGAATGTTCTTATAATATTCTAAAAAAAAAAGGATTTTATTTGAAAGTTTGGGAAGCGCTGATAAAATATTACTTTCGATCCTTTATTTGCGGCTTGTACCGTTGAGCTGAAAGGGATCCTATTTTTGTATATAAACGCTTCATCGCCTGAAACATTTATCATAGAATAAAAATAGAGACGGCAGCAACTATTTCGGTAGATAGTATTTTTACTAACATATGCTCGTATAATAAATTTATAATATTTAATTTTTTAATTTTTGGCTAGAGTGATAATATTTTAGATGTACTGTAACCAAATCAATATATAGCCTAATTCTTTGTTACCTGAGAATGGTCATAATCTTTAACATCTGGAATATATACACTGTATTACTTTAATATAGATAACAACTAAGAAAATATTTTTAAATAAATTTAAATAAAAATAGAGGATAATCTTAAATTATAAAATGTGAAAATTTTCTCATAAACTTTTCTTGGAAGTTGACTTGAGTTAGTGCTCAACGACACAAACAAATACGTATTTCAATATTTCTCTTAGAATCAAAGAAAATAAAGAAAGTGAAATGAGTTTTTTCTAAAAAAAGTTACGAATAAGCTATATTAGCTAAGTCAATAGCTAATATACGACACATTTGGCTCAGTTTGAAGCGACCCTACTTGCTGTGCCAGATGTCGCGGGTTCGAGTCCCGCTGGGGGTATTCATTTATGTGATGAGCACGAATGTTTGTACTTCAGTCATGGGTGTTTATATTTATAATGTGTATGTATTTAAATATATATATTATATACCATTCAAAAAACAACTATTTCGCTAGTAGTCGATAAATAAATCTGTACTAATATAAAAACTGAGGAGTGTATTCGTTTGTTTATTGGAACACGTTAATATCTGGCTAGTCTGATTTAAAAAAAAACAATTATTTGCTTCTTTTGTATTAAAGAAATTCTCGTTTCACACTGCTAGCGACTTACCCTCGCTTTGGTGGTGCGTCGGTTTTTGAGCGGACCCCTAATTCTTTTTCTAAAATAAAAGTAGCCTAAGTTACTCCTTATAAAATCAACCGTGAAAGTGCCAGTGCAAGTCCCGCCAAAATAGTCCAGCCGTTTCAGAGATTAGCCAGAACAAACTGACAGGCAGACAAAAATTTAAATAATTGTGCTTTTCTTATAAGTATATAATTTCATATGCATTTAGCTATTATTTTGATATTACAAACAGACACTTTAATTTTATTTATCTGCATAAATGACCTAGCGCAGTGAGCGCAATAATACAACAAAAAAATTACGAAACGGGTAGAGTTCCTCGAAAACGTTAGTATGATATAATTTTAATAAGAGAGTTTTCATATTAAAACGATACATATTCACTTATACCTTCAATCTCGCTTTGAACATACATTGCAAATCTTAATAACTTTGACATATTAGATCGCTCTATTTCCTTTACGTACGATCTACTCGCAGCTAATATGCCATTACTCGTCACATAATAGCGACTCCTGATAGGAAGTTCTATAGAGAAATATTTGTATAGAAAACGTGCTAATGAATCAAATCTATATTCTGGCCTCTGTATTGATAATAATGACAATTTAAATAGGATTATCTGAATAATAAAAATATTTAATGTACAGATTCGACTCAGAATTTTATTATATGTATAGATATAGACAAGCATATAAAACCATAATATAACTCATTTTCTTTGAATTATTTCATATCTACGAGTATATTAATATAAAAAAGAGGTAAACTTTGTTTGTATGTAGGGGGTAATCTCTGGAACTACTGAACCGATTCCAAAAGTTCTTTCACTAATAGAAAGCTACACTATCCTTGACAGATAAATACTATATTTTAATTAGATTTAAAAAGTTTTCAGTTTTATTGTTCGAATAATTAATGAATCACTAAATAACAATTATTGTGAACATCGTGCGTTCTTTTTACCTACTAAAATATGAACGCGAAAATTCTAGTTATTTACCCTTTACTAATGTTTGCTTGTTTCTTCGATTCTACAGTTTAACTTTACATTTCTTCTCCTAAAGGTAATTTTTGCTCTTAAAAATCAAAACGTAGTGTTAAATGAGCCTAAAAGCCAGATGTGTGCGACGTGTTAGGCAATTTGACCCGAGTATTTTTAGTATCCAAATCTCTACAACCTACAGCTGAATTTTGTTGATAGGTATATTCCTTACGTTTCCTAGAGCAACAATGATGGACGCTTAAAAATGTTATATACACCGACAGAACATGAAATAAAGTAACACATAGGTTACTATCAGACCCCAAGAGAGAAATCTGAATGAAGCGAGTGTTCGTGCTAAATTTAACATACTCGTATAAGTAGAAATTCACATAACTACGAAGCAATCAACAGGCGTGATTGTTTATAGGCACAGAGAAAGAGTTTATTGGATCAGAGTGACGTAGGCTACTTATTATCTTCTGGCATTTCCTAGTTCCCGTGTTTATTATACATATGTATACTAGCAACTCACCCTCACTCCGCTCGGACTCGTCCCTACTTATGTTTTAACGTTTTGTATAGATTTCTCAGAGATGAAAAATTTTCTCGCAGTAGAAAGGATCCTATATGTTGAATCAGATAACCAGTTATCATCATACCAAATTTCATCAAAATCCCCCCTGTGGTTTTTCCGTGATGTGGTCACAGACAGACAAAAACTCTTAAAATTATAGATTCCGCCTCTGTATCGATAATAATGTCTTATGTCAATTTCAATAAGAATTTCCAAAAAAATATTTAATGTACAAATTCGGCTTAGTTAAAATTTTATTATATACTAGCAGTACCCGCGGCTTCGTCCGCGTCCAGACTTCCGATCGCTAACAAAATTCACAGGATGACCCGCTGGCCTAATGTGAAGATTACTTACCTGAAAATTTTATCAAAATCGCTCCAGCCGTTTTAGATTTATTAATTTATTGCTAGGAAAATGGAGTCTTTTATGAAAATTTAGTGACATACCGACTGCAGCGCCACCTACCGGATCCAATTGTGTTTTCAAACCATCCAGGAGCCTATTGAAATATACAAACAAAATTTCATCCAAAGCGGTCCAGCCCTTTAGGAGGAGTAGGGTAACAAACACACGTACAGGAGAATTAAATATATTAAGATGTATATAGATAAGTGTATTGCAAACTATAATGACGATAGGGTATTTTTTTAAATTACTTACATATGCATCTAGTATTTATAAGTACCAATCGACATTAGATGTACATATAATATGACAATAATATGAGATATACTATTCGGCATTCCAATGTTTTTTTTGGCGGAGGTCTTAGGTTCATGCTTTCGACAAACCTATCAGACGTTTGAATAAACACAAAACACAAACACATACTACATATTTGTTAAAAAACTCGTAATAATAATCAAATTTCTATTCAGTAACCATTACGCCATCGGTGACACGTTGAATATATTCTTTCTTCAAATAAAATTAGAGATTTAGTATCGCTACTAAAATGTAATGGCAGGTGTAAATGATACATTAGACTCAATATCGATGGTACTCAATTCGCAATTGAATGAGCAAATAGTCTCGATCGTTTTATTTTCCATGAGATAACGAAAGAAAGAAAATCAGAAAAAACACCTATTCATGTAATACGTATCATCTCGTTTTTCAATACTTTTTCTTTTATCAAAAAAGTGTTTAATTTTTATATTCA
Source organism: Brenthis daphne (assembly GCA_947093115.1). Lineage (NCBI taxonomy): Eukaryota > Metazoa > Arthropoda > Insecta > Lepidoptera > Nymphalidae > Brenthis > Brenthis daphne. Next base: position 22,172,758 of record OX352479.1, on the reverse strand, counting down.
TTATATATTTATGATAATATGATCATATACCTCGTATACCAGAACATGGAGAAACTACGATATTTACTACACAGTTACAACCGTATCTTTAGTTTTGAAGCCGTGGTAGCCCAGTGTTAATACGCTCGTGAGGGAAACCGACTGAAGCGGGTTCAAATTCCGGGTCTCGCATTTCTGATATTTTCATGTGCGTATCATTTCCAACATTATCACCTACAGGTTTTCTAAGAAATTAATAAAATTTCTAAGAAATCTATTGTTAACTGTAACGCCGGCGTGTCCGCGGTCGTGGAGAGATTAATACCACTTATCTTACGGTGAAGGAAAAGAACCTAACAAGTTTAGTTGTCGAAAGACACACTTGGTCAACGTGGACTATGGCCCCCTCATATGGGTAAGGGAGACCCGTGTCCAGCAGTGGGAGGTTAAAAAGAGATGAACACAATCTTTAATTTTGCCTAATTCATGTCCAATCATTCGATTTAGAGCTTTTACTATTAGAACCTACTGTGCATAAAGAACCTATTGAAAATACAGAGTAGAATATAAGGCCTAATTTATAAAGGTTCAAACTAATTAAGCTGCCTTAACTATAGAGAAAGGAAGGAAGGAAGAAGGAAGCCCAGCAGTAAGACATTAAAGAGCTAAATTATTATGAAATTATTAACATTATTATTCTATGAATATATATTTTTACCCGACAGAGACGAAGCCCAAAGGAGGATTATGAAACATAAAAGAACAGAAAAATGTAGGATAGTACAAACATTTAGAAATTTAATCAAGATAATGCGTGCCGTCTTCAGACGTTTTGCTTTTTAAAGGAAATAGGCTGCACCTTTAATATCTGTACGTGAGTTTCACCGCGATACGCTCTGCTTCAGAAAAATCGTGAAAGGACTCCCATAACTAATGATAAGTGTAGCTACCTCTTACTATTGCAAACAAACGAATGCAAAAAATGTAAGTTGACTTCCTGACAACACGAGCCAAAATAGTATAAGCAAAGTACAAGAAAAAATTTCAATTACAAGTATGTTTTTTCATACCATTAAAAAATTAGTAATTATCATAAAAATAGTAAAACCGAATTAAACATTTTAGATTTTTATAACTATTAAACTTAATAATTAGAAAAAAAATCGTAAATCGTCAACTACGGAAAACACGGAAAAAATCATAATGAAACGGCGAAAATGTCATAAAATAATAATATTTAAAATATCAAATATTCACGTAAATCTATGTAAGTAGAACACATTTCTAATTTTATGTTACAGATCAGCATCTTTATTTCTATAACATGATCTTTTTTTCTACAATAACAAATTATTATTAACGGCGTGTTTGGCTCACTTTGTAGTTAGTGAACTTTCTAGCTGTGCCAGTGATCGCGGGTTCGAGTGCCTCTGGGGACATCCATTTGTGTGATGAGCACGAATGTTTGTACTCTAGTCATGGGTGTTTATATTTATAATATGTATATATTCAAAGTTATATAAGTGTAGTATATCAACTACCTTTTTTTAACGTTGGGAAATGCATTTACGCACGAAGTGTGGGACTCACCGGCGAAGCCAGTACTACCCACTAAAACCCAACAAAACCTTCCCCCGTCTTAATGGAGCGTCGCAGGATCGCTTACGCATTGAACTACGACGCCCCGATGGCAGGTCTGCCGGGGCAGACCACAACGACCATGGGATTGCTCCAGTCCACTCTGCTATAAGAGAAGTACCAGGAGCAACCCGCATGGTACACCACCCTCCGAAGAGGGCCACCTTCCACCGCCCACCGAAGCGGGCCACCTCCCTGTGCGTTTCTTGGCTTCGCGCCCGGCTGTATTGCCGGGCACTTTTGAGCCCCCCACCATGACAAGGTGAACGCACGTTGGGGGGGAGTGTATCAACTACCTGGTATCCATAGCACAAGCCTAGTAGCTTACCATGGAACTGGATAATGCTGTGTATTAATGTCCCAACATATTTATTATTTACTTATTATTAATAAAATATCTAAAATCAGTACGGCATTAACACTTAGCATTAGTTACATAACACCCGGTATATAATTAAACACAAATAATATTAGTAGTATAAAAATACGTATAAAATTCTAGATGTACAAATAAGTTTTACCTCTCTCTAATTGATAACAAACGAAGCTTAATATAATTTCTTCTCGGCACTTCGCGATGGTTAAAATACCGAAGTAAGTTTCTGAATGCATGTTCCACGCTGTTAAAGTTGAAATAGTTGTGTTGAATGCGTTCAACAAGTTTTTCAAACTACTGCAAACTTTTCTAATAAGTAGGTATTTTAGAAAGTGTGTTATTTTTGATCAATATGTGAATTTATTACAATGTGATTAAAATTATCTATTCTGATTTCTGGTGTCTTTTCTGGAAAAAAATGTATATCTCCTCCGTACAATACCAAGCGAAGCTCGGTCGCCCAGATGCTATTATCTAATATGGGAATAATTAAATCAACTTTAAAATAATTATCATCAACATACGCCTAATTTTCTATATAAGAACATGTACACGCGAATTCAGAAAAAAGCTCTAGCATAGAGAATATAAAAAAGCTATTTAGCTATTAAGCTATATACTTATGGAGACTTCAACATATATCCCCAGCCTACTACTTGAAATTTAGAGGTAATAGAGTTTGACTAATGGACTCCATTGACTTGTATTCAGCCCTTTTTTTTAACGTCCCACTGCTGGCCACGGGCCTCCCTTTCAATACGAGGGGGATCAGGCCATAGTCCACCACACTGGCCAAGTGCTGGTTGGCGGACTTCACATGTCTTTCGAAAACTTGCTAAGTTCTCTCAGACATGCAGGTTTCCTCACGATGTTTTTCCTTCACCGTAAGGCAAGTAGTAATCATGTTAGAAATTACAAGAATTTTAAAAACTCATTCCTTTAAAGAAAAAAAGGCAGTGGTAGCCCAGTGGTAACGCTCTCGCTTGGGAAACCGAGTGAAGCGGGTTCAAATCCCGGGTCTCGCACCTCTGATATTTTCATGTGCGAATCATTTCTAACATGATTACCACTTGCCTTACGGTGAAGGAAAACATCGTGAGGAAAATGTCTGAGAGAACTTAGCAAGTTTTCGAAAGACATGTGAAGTCCGCCAACCCGCACTTGGCCAGCGTGGTGGACTATGGCCTGATCCCCCTCGTATTGAAGGGAGGCCCGTGCCCAGCAGTGGGACGTTAAAAAGGGCTGAATACAATTCCTTTAAAGTAGACGATGAAAGTTAGTATAGAACTTCGTCATTTTGAAATCAGAAACATGTTTGTAAAGCCGTTGTAAAACTCATTCCGCCATTTGCTTGCTATAAAATAAAACCCAAAAATTAGGATAACTCATAAACTACTACGTCAACGTATATTAATAGTCTAATATATATAAAGCTCTATTAGATGTATAAATTTAATATAACAGTTAAAACTAATAAACATCCGTCTTCTAAAGTAAATTTAACGTGATGTGCGACCAACTTATCATTTTACGGCTTTAATATCGAAACTTTACTTCCAAAGAAACTTGTGTGAAAACTTAACGCTAACGTTCCAGTTTCGCAGACACCTTGCTACTTTTTGGTTACTTGCAAATAAAGTCGACTTCTCAGTCTTAGACACATTTTAAGACATATACCTATGTACATCTATAGTACAAAATGCTTAAACTTTTAAAACGACAAACATACAAATCAAAATTAATTAATTTATTTATTTGTATAGATTCCGATATTAAGAGATCTTCAATATGTACGAGTACATTGATGGTATAGATATTCTTTGTAATAAAAAAAACCTGTTTTATGTTAATTAGCGGCTTACCCTCGTTTCATTTGGGCTGGTATTTATTTATATTTATAATGTTGCTATCAGAATACGCGGCTTCGCTCGCGCTAAATGTACAAAAAAAATCTAAAAAGGTAGGTTACATACAAACTTTCAATCCCTATTTACCCCCTTATGAGATGAAATTCAAAAAATGCTAAAACATTTATCTATTTAATTTTATTGAAGACCATTAATACCAAGTTTCAAGTAATTCTGATTATAAATATTTTTTTGGGTTGTCCTATAAAGGGTTTTCCCCGTAGAATGAGATAAACTTCCGCGATAAAAACTATCTCCACATAAAAAATCACGCCAATCCGTCACTACGTTTCGACGTGAAAGAAGAACAAACAAACAAACACACATTCACATTTATAATATTAGTATGGATATACCTACAGGCAGATTAATAGTGTGGTAAAATTTATTATTAACATTAGCCTCTATGTTACTCCAGATAATAGTCTATCTGAGTACTTTTCATCAAAAACCCGTCGAGCCGTTAATGTAAAGAAGTAATAATGTCCTCCAAACCGATTCCGGCCACGGCGGCCAATCTCATTGAGACTAGCCAACTGCGCAGGAGATATTATAGTGCAGCCTGTGTGTCTGTGTGTACGCGCATACACAAGTGGACTCTCTATTCCTGTCGCGCTCATACTCCGGTGGGACGATTACTCGACATGACCAATGAGAGTTAAGGCGCAGGACCGACGGATTTACGTGCTCTCCGAGATACGGGCGTGAAACACTGCCAACTTCCTAACTTCGGGCTGTTACTGAGACTTACTAAACAGAAAGACTCAATAACTAAACTTGGCCCGACACACAACTTGAAACCAGGACTTCCGGATGTGCAGCAGTGCAAGCTAGTCACTATACCACCGAGACGTATAAAGAAGTAGTGAATATACACACACAAACAAACTTTCACCTTTATTATAGTAAAGAATCTCGAGTACATTTATTTAAAAATATTATTATAAACATCAAGTAAGGCAAACATAGAAAATAATTGAAACTGATTTTTAAAAAAAGCAACTAATGCAGAATATAGGCTAAATCTAAGCGAAAATCTTTATTTAAAACCCAATCTAAAATCTCGTTTAATTCTGAAAAGTGTTTTCTTTATCTAAGTTATGGAGTTAGGCTCGAAATATTAAATAGGGAACGATGAAATGACTTGTTTGGTGTAATTTGGAAGAAGAAAGCGTTTAATAATCAAGATAATAATTTAATTTTAAAAAGATTTACTTATAATTTGAAGATGAGATATTTTTTTCTATGCTAACTGCCTTTTTGATTAAGTGGCTGTCATGTAGGGCTTCAAATTCGGAGGTCCGGGTTTGAATCCCCAGGTCAGTCTTTTTTGGCTAGGTAATTATAATATTATACAATATATGTACATCTCAATTTGAGCATGGGAAAATAAAAATGGAAGGAAATAAATCTAAACTTTAACATATAGTTTAAAGCTATTTTAGATATGAAAACATACAAGTCATATTTATACTAGCGAACATATAACTTAACTAGCATTGCCCGCGGCTCCGCTCGCGTTTAGATGACCAAAAACCAAATTCTTAAGTTTTACATATTAGTATACTCTTACATTGCAGTTTTTGTATTTTTTCTCAGAAATGAGATATTTTCCCACAGTAAAAATTAACCTATATGTTGACCCGGATAACCAGCTACCATCATACCAAATTTCATAAAAATCCCTCCAGTGGTTTTTCTATGATGCGGTAACAGACACATAGACGGACAAAAATTCTTAAAACTATAGATTCGGCTGCTGTATCGATAATAATGACTATTGCAATAAGATTTTCCAAAAAATATTTAATGTACAGATTCGGGTAAGTTAGAATTTTATTATATGTATAGATAACATAGAACATATAACTTGTGATAATACCCACTCGCACATTGTTTAGTATGTTTTCTAATATTTTATATCCGTTTAAAATAAATTGGTCTACGGAGATAAAAAGTACCTAGGCCATGTTCCTTCTGCCATGAAGGCATAAACAATTTAAAAAAAAAATCTGTCGCTTCATTGCTATATGAAAGCTAATTTCTTGCATTTAAATATATACGAGTAGTACCTATAGTAACAATTGTATGGATTGCCAAAAATATTTAGTTAAATTAAAACTTTAAAAAGTTATATTTAAATTTTTATTTATTTAAAATATTAATAAAAATGTTTAACAAAAGATACTTTTTCAAATTAGACCATTTCATTAAGCTGTTTCATCACGTGTACCAAATTATGAGTCTATAACAGAAGAATTAATTATAAGAAAATTGCACCCAGACATTTGTTCTGAAGAACAGGTTTGATTAAAGTTCAATTTATTGGGATTATGCTTTGCGGGATTTTAAGATTAAATATTTTGCTTCAAATTAGTTTTCTCTGAAGATGAAGTGGATCGAGAATTTTGTATATAGGTATGAATATTTTAATCAATATCGTTTAACTATTATTGGATATTTTAACATATTTATATATGTAATTAATTATAAATAATTAAATCGAATAGATCATTAATCGTTAATGAAATAAATGTTACAGTTGAGTTGAAAGACAAAACCGATGACGCTTTTGTCACCTATTAAACGTGATATATGGTATATCTAACGTACGTTAAATTAATTATTGCTAACTACATATACTAAGTAGAAATTGAAGACATATTAAATTACTAGCATTGCGCGCGGCTCCGCCCGCGTTCAGATGACCAAAAACCAAATTCTTAGGTTTTACATATTAATCTCACATTGCAGTTTTTGTATTTTTTCTCAGAAATGAGACATTTTCCTGCGGTAAAAAGTATCCTATATGTTGACCCGGACAACCAGCTATCGCCATAACAAATTTAATCAAAATCCCTCCAGAGGTTTTTCTGTGATGCGGTAACAGACAGACAGACAGGCAGACAGACAAAAATTCTATAAACTATTGATTCGGCCTCTGTATTGATAATAATGTTTATTTCAATAAGATTTTGGAAAAAATATTAAATGTACAGATTCGTCTTAGTTACAATTTTATTATATGTATAGATTATTTAATAACTAATGATATTTTACCTCATGACTAAACTCTTTAATATTAAATTCATAGCATACCTTTTATCATCCTCACAATTCTTTATTGATGGGTTAACCTTATTTTAATAAAATATGGTGTCAACTTACTATACCTAACTAAAGTTTAAAAAAATACTAATAAAACGTGCCCGTTTCAACAAATTCATCATACAAATTACCTATATTACTTCCCATGTATTCTGTAATGGTTTTAAATATATCTACATATATAATAAATAATAAAAAGTATTAAAGTATATTATTATTTAATATATAAATAAAAATGTTCGTGTGTTTGTCCTCTATGCGTTCCTATGCCATTGATCTGATTGTTATGAAATTTTGGTTTGTTACGCTGTATAGGTACGTGTTATGCCTTGCGGGTGCAAATTTTTTTTTTCGATCAAGTTTAGCCCGACGCACACGAGCAAAGCGAGGATAAGGCACTACTATAATATCAAATCACTTTTAAATATGAATAAAAAAAAATTAAATTTGGACATTAACACACAACACCATCTAGTTCCATGGTAAGCTACGAGACTTGTGTTATGGATACCAGATAGTTGATACACAACACATATATAACTTTAAATACATATTATAAATATAAATACTCATGACTGGAGTACAAACATTAGTGCTCATCACACAAATGAATGCCCCCAGCGGGACTCGAACCCGCGACTATTGGCACAGCAAGTAGGGTCACTACAAACTGTGCCAAGCGTGCCGTCAATACTTTTGAAATTAATTTAAATATAATGTGTCTTTTTCTCGAATCTTATACAAAATAAATTTGTCTTAGAGCTACATCTCTCAGTTAAAGTGTGCGTATGTGTTCTTAATAGTGATGATATGGACATTTGTACTCGTAAGTCCCTAAGTTCGTCGCCTATAGTAACAGCTCTCTATTAAACTTTGTCAAACGAAGTATGTCTCCATACCAGTAAGGGAGTGAACCCTTGACATTTTACTATAATTAAATTTACTGCAAGTGATGAAAGTCTTTAAAGCAAAAAGTAATTAGAAACTAATGCGGTATTCACACTATTATTTTTGAGTTCTAATAATAACAATTACAAGTACAAGACTAACTTAGGGACTATAGATAATTAATTTAAAAAAAAAAAATGGTAGGAGTCGTCTTTTATCTTAAAATATACTTTAATAATTTTAAATATTCAACTTCATCGAAATAGCTTTGAAAGCTAATAAAATTATAGTTTAAGGTATTTTCCGCTTACTAATATATATATACTAATATTATAAGTGTGAAAGTGTGTTTGTTTGTTCTTTTTTCACGTCGAAACAAAGTGACGGGTTGGTGTGATTTGTTGTGCTGATATAGTTTGAGGGCCAGAGAGTGCTATAGGCTACTTTTAACTACGGGAGATTATCTCATTCCCACGAAAAAACACGTTAGACTACAACCCAAAAAAATATTTATGATCAGAATGACATGAAACTTGGTATTAATGTTCTACAATACAATTAAATAAGCACGTGGTTTTGCATTTTTGGAAATTCATTCCATAAAAGGGTAAAATAGGGGTTAAAAGTTTAAATTAAATCTATTTTTTTAGAGTTTTTTGGAAGTTTTACAGCGACCGAAGCCGCGGGTTCTGCTAGCAAATTATACGTAAAAAAACACTTCATGTCACTTATTTCATTGTGGAAGAGTTTAACATATCTAGTATTTCAAAAACCTGGAAAATAACTACAATATTAACTTAATATTATTTTGTGAATTTACTTTTTAGTTTTATTACAATAAAAATCACATGAGATATAATCACATATAGAAATGATGCAAATTAAAAAAAAACACGATTTATATAGAAGCTAAACGTTACTATTTAGTTCTGATTTTTTGACAAAATAAAAACAAAAAAACAAGTTTCGGGCAATTCTTCATACATGAAAATAGAATTTTTAAAGCTTAGGAAAAGCGCAAGAAAAATTCCATCGTTTAACGCTTTATTACCTGTGGTGTTTTGTATCTAAATTGTTAACATTATAAAATGAACCTTACGGCGATGGGAGAGAAATTAAAATTGCTGAAAATACATCAAGGACTGAGGAAACATAACATTTAACTCAATCAGGTAAATGCTCACCTCGCTTCTTTGTCTACGTGAGTATTGTTGAGAATGCTATAAACTGATTTATGGTTGGTATTTTGCGGTGATACAACATCGTTAGTTGCTCCTTGATAAATTACGTATTTAAGCCCATTTAGTAAATGTTTTGATGGAAAATTGTTTTAAATTAATCTGAGGCTTAAAAAAATTATTTGGATGTTGGTTTATCATGCAAAAACTAGGTACTAATCGGATTTTGATGAAACTTTATAGTAATATAGCTTGTTACTTGTATATCAAAGTGGAAAGCTATAACTTATAAAGATACAGTAATTACATTAATTAAATATATTTTTGTTTATAACGCGAATGCTTGAGTGGGATATTGCTATTGCTGCCCCTAACAAAAAAAATGCCTAAAGATCTGTCCTTTTTTTTCATATTTTATTCTTAAATAAAATACGAAGTAGTAAGCATGAAAATTATCATCCTAATGTTCAAAAATGAATATCCATAGAATTAATCTTAGGACAACTTGGTAACTTAGATTGACTTCTTTTAAAAATTCATCAAAACTTTCAAATTAATTAAGTATGGGATGAACTTTTGAAAAAGAAATTAGCAAAAAATTTACGTAAGAAATCATAGTAACGAGGAAAATGATGAAAATTCGGCGTTCTATTATAGGACCTTGTATTAATACTAATATTATAAAGAGGTAAAGTTTGTGAGTTTGTTACGTTGTAGGGGGTAATCTCTTGACCTACTGAACTGATTTATATGAAATTTAGTAAGAAGATAGAGGCCCTGGAAAGGACATAGGATACTTTTTATCCCGGTAATCATCCCTTAAAGGGGTGAAAATGGGGATGAAATTTCGTATGGGGAATCAAACTAGGGACGAACCCGAGCGAAGTGAGGGCGAGTCGCTAGTATTAAATAAGCAGGTTTGACCAGAGACGTACGAGTACTACCATTCATTCATTTCGTTCCCTATTTAGACCGCCAGCCAGTGGACCTTCATCTACAGCTACGTTTTATCTTTTCTCTCTGAATAAATCTTCTTTTAAATAATCTTATTGCTTTTTTCCCTCAAGACTTATTTTAATTTTTGGTTCCTGACTTGCGAGTGTTTTACTTTACAGCAATCATGGCCATGAAATGGTCATGATCATGGTCTTTGTGTCTCTTGAAAAAATCTGAGGAACTGTTAACTTTCCCTTTTCTCTTTCCTTCTTATTATTCTTTTCAATAATTTTTCTTAGATCTACGCGAGAAAGATGTTGCAAGAGTAATAAAAAAAGTCACTTATAAGTATAATGCAAATATACCTCCTATGCGTCATGTGCTTGTTAGTTTCATTAATTGAAATAAATAGGTGCTCTACATGCACCTACATATCTACATAAACAAGTAATCATTGCAACAATTCAATTCCAAAAACCCATATTTTTTCTTTCTTAACAACTCTTTACTGCACTATTTTACCGCTTGTATTGTGGTATTTTTTAACTTCTTCTTCTTTGCCAATATGCCTTTATATTATTAAGAATATATTTCTACCTCTGTGAAATACTATTTTATTCGTATTCTCTCAAAATTCTATCTATCATAGTTAATATACTTAAAAATATATAGTTCTATAAAAAACCATTTATAGCTCTTAGTAAAGTTGTCACAAAAGTGGAAAAAGAAAACTAAACTACAACCTAATATTTGTAACATTTAGCGAAATAACGTTCCTAATTAAATATGTATATTATACGAGTATTTTACCCAGTATATTTATTTTTACTAGCGGAAAATGTTTTGCAAAGAAATTAATAAAACTAATTTTGCACCAGTCTCACGGCAGAGGTTGATTCTTCCATTTTAGTATGTAGTCATCTGTAGAACATGATTAATTTAAATTCAAAGAAAGTCTTATGCTTAGGAAAAGCTTTAAAGCCTTCAAGGATTTGAGTTAACTATACATGTAATCTTATATATATATGATTCTTCTGTACGTGTGTTTGTTAACCTACTCCTCCTAAAGAACTGGACCGATTTGGATGAAATTTTGTGTGTATATTTCAATGGGTCCTGGATGGTTTGAAAATACAAACAGAACAAGTAGGTGGCTGCAGTCGGTGTGCCACTGATCATCTCTTAAACGGCAGTGACGATATTAATGATATTTTTTTGTGTACGTTCGAGTGGGTCTCTGCAAAGTGTGAATTCACGAATGGATCCGGTAGGTGGCACTGCAGTCGGTGTGTCACTAAATTTTCATAAAAGACTCCATTTTCCGAGCAATAAATAAATTTAAATTATTGATTAAATAAAATAAAAATCGGTGTGTGTATGTATGTTTCCTATGGACTCTAAAACAGCTGAAGCGATTTTGATGACATTTTCATGTAATGTTCAGATTAGGCCAGCGGGTGATCCTGTGAAATTTGTTAGCGATCGGAAGTTTGGACGCGGGCGAAGCCGCGGGGACTGCTAGTATTTAAATAAATGTCCAGTTAAATAAAAGCTTCTGAAAACATTTTTATATTCAGCACTTAATATCAAGAAATAAATTTAAAATAAGCGTTTTTTTTTACTTTGAAAACGAAATTCGAGCTTCACTTTCAGTCCTTAGCTGTTTTAAATTCAATACTTAACCACGTTAATATATCAACTTGAATTTGCGAATATAAATCCCACTCAGGGCTTGTCACTCTCGAGGGGATACGTGGATCCGTACTTTGAAACCAACTCATTTGAGAGAGAGAGAAAATTAACTTTATTTTACAAACGATACTTTTGCGTTTTTACTCATCTCATGGAAACAAAAGTTTAAAATATTTTTGCACATTATTCTCAATTACTTGTGTAAGGAATAATTGTTCTTACTTATTTATTTTTTCTTTGTGGATAATATGTACAACTACATGGATCGATTTAGCATTTATTTATTTTTTTTAAATGATAAAAGCATCATGTATTAGTAATAACTATAGTATTATGTAATCTGTGGCAATAATATAATGCAATTTAAATAAGTAGTCATTTGAGTAAAATTAAAATAAGTTAAATGTAGGTATGTATGTGGAATACCGATGAAAAACAAATAAATTTCATAGATTTTTACATACAAAAATTTAGGGTATTTTTTCAATATTCTATTTAGTTAGTTTTTGTCCACGATTCCCGATTTCTTAATTTTATTTTATAATAGAACTAACAACTCACCCTCGCTTCGCTCGGGTTTGTCCGTAGTTTGATTCTCCATACAAACTTTCATCCCCATTTTCACCTCCTTAAGGGACGATCTCCGGGATAAAAAGTATTCTATGTCCTTTCCAGGGTCTCAACCTATCTTCTTACCAAATATCATCTAAATCGGTTTAGTAGATCCAGAGATTACTCCCTACAACGTCACAAACTCACAAAGTTTACCTCTTCATAATATTAGTATAGACAAAGTGTTATAATTTTTATTCATAGCTGTACGAATTTTAGATTTCGAATAAAAAGAGTAAATATTAGTATGAATAATACACATCGGTAACGGATATTGAATCTTAATTCTCATATAGAAATAGATAAAAATATTAAAATCCCATGGAAATCATTTGATATACGGGTACAAAACTTATGTAGATATATCCATCCCATAAAATATGTAGATACATACTATATGTATCTATGCAACAACTCGTGTCAATTATCTAAAAACTTTTTTTTTTAGAAAACCTACAGAAGAACACTTTATCCCACAGATTATTTTAAGTACTACCTTAAATAATTTAAAAGAATCCCATTTTCCGTGTACAAACCACAACAATAAACGTTTTATATTTTAAAACAGTAAGCCGTGTCCTAGCAAATAATTTTAAGGAAATGGCTTTTTTAAATCTTCACGGCACAATATTTTATGGTGTAGCGCAAACATTTTTCATACTTTTTTACAACAAATCTTCAATTTTTGTAAAGTAACCATTTTTCATAAAACAATGCTCTTTAAAAGTATTCGAAAGTTGAGATATCTATCTATACAGATAAATAAAATTGAAGTGTTTGTTTGTAATGTCGAAATAAAAGCTCTTTACTAAATCCATATGAAATTATATACGATTCTTATAAAAAAAAATTAAAATTTTTGTCTGTCTGTCTGCCTGTTTGTTTCAGATTATCTCCGAAATGGCTGCACTGATTTTGACAAAACTTTAACTATAAATAACTGATGTTATACGGAGTAACTTATGATATTTTTATTTTAAATAAAACTATCTTTTTGGATTATTTCGCGGATTAATTTTGATTTTTGTGTCCCAACGTTTCGAATTCTTTAGAGCAATCATAGAGCATAGCAATAGTATTGGTTAATATTTTAACTTAAAATGAGAAATATTCACGTAAATCTAAGAAAACACTTCTTTTATTTTAAAAAAAGAATTAGGGTTCCAGGTTCAAAAAATTCAAACGTACCGAACGTACGAAGCGAGGGTGAGTCGCTAGTTAATAATACAAAAGTACAACGTTACTAAATTGTCATATTATGTTAGGAGCACGATATACATACACAAACATTCATCCGGGCAGCGACAAATGCTTATTTAGCCAAATATAAGCATTTACCTTCAACGAAAATGACTTTATACCCTTTACCAGCATCTCTTAAGATACGAACGCTTATATAGAAATGATACTATAAATAATTGTAAATTAATTTGTGCGGAGAAAAACCTATTTATAAGACCATCAGTAAATTCAACAAACAAATTATTTTAATAACTTCTTTTATTGCTCCACTAGTAAACTGTAAACAGTGACTCTTAACGCTGCTTAGAGTTAAGCAATCTTATCTATACAGATAAAAAATTGAAATGTCTATTTGTAAAGTCAAAATAATAAATAGCTTTTTACTAAATGTACCAACTATGAAACTATTTTTATTTACGTCTGTCTGTCTGTTTGTTCAGGCTTATCTCCGAAACGGCTGGACCGATTTTGGAGGGACTTTCACTGGCACATAGCTGATATTATAAGGAGTAACTTAGGCTACTTTTATTTTAGAAAAAGAATCAGGGTTCTTCGCAATAAAAAATGAAAACCCATGAAATTGTTAACAAAACCGGCGTACATAGGGACACACACGAGTGAAGCAAGGATAAGTCATTAGTGGTCAATATAAATAAACATTCATAAAAATAATACTAGGTATGATAAATAAATGCTACTAAATCTTTTGACATACATAAAAGCTTAAAGCTATGTTACAAACTAACCACCTTTACGTTACTTAGAAAAGTAGAAAAATAAAACACCTGCTATGAATCTCTTCACACATTCTCGAAATACTCTCACGTAGATAAAGCAGCATTAAACCTATTGAGTTAAATGTACTTACTATACTTTTCTTCTTTTCACTTATTTCGCAATTTCCCACTTTATTATTAGAGCAATAGAATATAATTTTCATGAAATTAAATCTAAAAGGTTACATTTCACGTAATAAACTCTGAACATTGAAAGTTTTGTAATAGATTTTTTAATTTGGGTTAAGCTCGACTTGTGGTTTTTGGTCTTGACGATTTTATTTATTATACGCTAATCTTTATCTTATTATATGATTTTAAATATTTTACTTATTTTAAATAAAACTATCTTTTCGGATTTTGTCGCGGATTTATTTGGATTTTTGTTTCCCGACGTTTCGAATGCTTTACAGCATCCATGGTCACGGGAGAGACTGAGGTGTTACATGTCTTGAATGTATAGTTGTTACAGACAGCCTACCCACAATTAACAAAATGAAAATTGCACTAATTACATTACAATATTTTTTAAATTTAAACATTTTTATAATTTTAATTATAATTGAATATGGAAAATTATTTATTTAATTTTTGCTATTATTTTTATAATTATTACAATTTTAAATATTAATTAGTAATCTATATTTAGTGTTGCCATTATTATATTTATAACCATAAAGAAAAATATAAAATATAGTATTAATTATTTAAGCCATATAATTGTTCTATGTGTAATTTAAAAAGTTAAAATTAATGAAGGATAATAATTTTAATTTAGTTTGCTATTATTTAAAAACAACTTACTAAGCAACACTATTAATATATACTTTTACAAATGAAAAATGAAAAATATTAATCTGATAAGCTGTCATTTTGATCTACACAGTATGAACTTACTACATCTGTCTGTCTGTTATGTTTATATTTATTATTTGATTTTATTATATTAATAACAGGATCCCATGACGATGGTAGTACCCAGCCATCTTCCCTATTGAAATTAGGATGTTTTTTAATGTCTATGGCTTCTCGAATCATTCTAGGGCGATATCGGTTTTCTTTCGCCAGGATTTGAGGTCTATCGAAGCGAATATAATGGCTTGGGCGGTCCTGACTATGTTTGCAGACAGCAGATGTTGTATTGCGACGGTGCTTCACATCAGCTATGTGTTCTTTGACCCGGGTTCTAATGGATCTCTTTGTTTGTCCAATGTAAGAGAGCCCACAATCACAATCAAGCTTGTAAACTCCTGCATCTTGTAGAGGGATGTAGCACTTGACAGGTGGTAGAAACTGACTAATTTTCTTTGGCGGCTTGAAGTAAGTTTTAATTGAAGCTCGCTTTAGAATGTAGCCAATCTTGTCAGTGACGCCTCTCATGTAAGTAAGGACTGCAGGGACGCGCTCGACTGTGGCTGGTTTCACTCGGTCCCTGTGACGTAGGCGCGGCACTTGCAGCTTGTTGTCTCGCAGAACTTGCTTGACATGTTGCAGCTCTCCGGCCAGGTGTTGCTCGTCACAGATCCCGCGTGCCCTCTGAAACAAAGATTTTCCCACGGTAGCTAACTGTGAAGGGTGGTGGTGAGATTCACCATTCAAGTACCTATCAGTATGGGTCTTCTTTCGATACACAGTATGACTCAAGGTGTTATCTGGGTTACGTATAACTAATACATCTAAGAAAGCTAAAGAATTATTAGATAACACCTTGAGTCATACTGTGTATCGAAAGAAGACCCATACTGATAGGTACTTGAATGGTGAATCTCACCACCACCCTTCACAGTTAGCTACCGTGGGAAAATCTTTGTTTCAGAGGGCACGCGGGATCTGTGACGAGCAACACCTGGCCGGAGAGCTGCAACATGTCAAGCAAGTTCTGCGAGACAACAAGCTGCAAGTGCCGCGCCTACGTCACAGGGACCGAGTGAAACCAGCCACAGTCGAGCGCGTCCCTGCAGTCCTACTTTACTTACATGAGAGGCGTCACTGATAAGATTGGCTACATTCTAAAGCGAGCTTCAATTAAAACTTACTTCAAGCCGCCAAAGAAAATTAGTCAGTTTCTACCACCTGTCAAGTGCTACATCCCTCTACAAGATGCAGGAGTTTACAAGCTTGATTGTGATTGTGGGCTCTCTTACATTGGACAAACAAAGAGATCCATTAGAACCCGGGTCAAAGAACACATAGCTGATGTGAAGCACCGTCGCAATACAACATCTGCTGTCTGCAAACATAGTCAGGACCGCCCAAGCCATTATATTCGCTTCGATAGACCTCAAATCCTGGCGAAAGAAAACCGATATCGCCCTAGAATGATTCGAGAAGCCATAGACATTAAAAAACATCCTAATTTCAATAGGGAAGATGGCTGGGTACTACCATCGTCATGGGATCCTGTTATTAATATAATAAAATCAAATAATAAATATAAACATAACAGACAGACAGATGTAGTAAGTTCATACTGTGTAGATCAAAATGACAGCTTATCAGATTAATATTTTTCATTTTTCATTTGTAAAAGTATATATTAATAGTGTTGCTTAGTAAGTTGTTTTTAAATAATAGCAAACTAAATTAAAATTATTATCCTTCATTAATTTTAACTTTTTTAAATTACACATAGAACAATTATATGGCTTAAATAATTAATACTATATTTTATATTTTTCTTTATGGTTATAAATATAATAATGGCAACACTAAATATAGATTACTAATTAATATTTAAAATTGTAATAATTATAAAAATAATAGCAAAAATTAAATAAATAATTTTCCATATTCAATTATAATTAAAATTATAAAAATGTTTAAATTTAAAAAATATTGTAATGTAATTAGTGCAATTTTCATTTTGTTAATTGTGGGTAGGCTGTCTGTAACAACTATACATTCAAGACATGTAACACCTCAGTCTCTCCCGTGACCATGGATGCTGTAAAGCATTCGAAACGTCGGGAAACAAAAATCCAAATAAATCCGCGACAAAATCCGAAAAGATAGTTTTATTTAAAATGTCAAATATTCGCGTAAATCTAAGAAAGTATTATTTTACTTATTATTGTTAGTTACTTATAGTCTAAGATCCTGACCTATCTGGTGGACCTGAGGGGTCTGGGGTCATTTTTTCCAGGTGAAATATATTTTTAAACCATAAAACATATTAACAAACACGACCCAGGCGTCACCAAAAATTTGCTCCAGGCTATTTATAATTAAAAACACGCCTAGTTCGTTTTTGGTGAAAACCCCCCTGGGCCATGTTTGTTAATGGGATGGGATTTCCTAATATGTATTACCATCATCATCTAAAATGTAGTTTGCATGTTTCTTTTGACCAGACTTTTAATTTCACTAGTTGGAGTGGCAGGCGTGTAAATAGCGGTGCCCTCTTTGCGGTATGGGAACAAAAATTACGATCCAGCGCGTGGAGACGCGTGGACCCAACACTGTCCTTAGAATATCTTTAAAAACGTATTTGGCGGTTGATGTAATAGCTTACAACTATGCGGGATAAAAGCAAGTCGCTTACCTGATGCAGCTCGCTGATCTTCTTGGTGGCCACCTTGACAGCTCGCGTGCACTTCACCGTGGGAGTCGGGAGAAAACGAGTACCGGAACAGTTATAGTTATCGTTATAGTTATAGTTATGGTGCCCGCCGTGTCAAAGCGAGCCTTATATACGATGAGCCGTGTGTTGGTACAAACGCGCCAATCAGAATTCGGGCGAGTGGCGCCGCCTGCAGGATTGCGACTGCAACCCGCAAGTCGAATGCTATAGATTATCCTTACCAAAACGTTAAAATAGACAATTCAAGGCTATTGCTTGCCACACCACTAGTATTTTCTTTTTATTTGATTATAATCATTTTACTCGTAACATTACTGTTAGCTCGCCAATAGCCAAAAACAAAAAAAAAACAAAAGAAAATCGGTTGATAGAGGAAGAAAAGGTACCTACTGAACTATTTTGTCATTGCCTATTTATTTATAGCGAATCACCCTCGGTTCGCTCGGGTTCGTCCCTAGCATGCTTCCCAATACAAACTTTCATCTCCATTTTCACCCCTTTAAGGGATGATTTCCGGGATAAAAAGTATTCTATGCCCTTCCCAGGGCCTCAAACTATCTTCTTACCAAATTTCATCTAATCAGTAGATCCAAAGATTACCCCCTACAACGTCACAAACTCACAACCTCACAAACTTTACCTCGTTATAATATTATTATAGATATATTCTGATCACTTTCCCTATAACCAAGGTTACTTGCTACTTTCACTATAACATAAATATACTTACACAACTTACACTTTTTTATGACATATTACACCAAATTTAATACTAATTTAAAAGTCAATATTCCAATATTAAAGATGATTTCTTAAAATTTATATATAACTTTTATATAATATAACAGCATCGCGGCGATAGCGTTCCACTGTGCATTTTATTGACTAAGTCTCACAGGTCTCCTGCCTTTTGAGATGGTCCCATGATGGGTTTCCCAGTGACATCAAAATAAAATAGCCAAATTGGTTTATAATAGCCGAAAATATTGCATAAAATATAACATTAATTTTAAATCCATTTACTGTTTTACTATTAAGTCAACTTGAGTATACTCCGAACTCTTAAAAATAAGATCAACAAAAATCTTGAATATATCAAAAAAATATTAGAAACGTGTAAAATGAAGAAAAAATGAATATCCGTCGCGACGCGTCACATAGCAATCAGTATGGATTGAGTCGATTTCAAAGGGAAGTGAAGTGAGACTCGAGAAAATTACTGTTCGAAAGGTTAATATTCAGTCACTGCATGAGCAAGTTCATTTTATTTTCAACTATTCACCATTTGTGATTTCGCCTGCATATTTTAGAGGGTAGATGTAAAAATTCGAAAGCTTTTAATGACAGTTCATTTATTTTTAACCAACTTCAGGATATGCTTTATATTCTGCAGATATTTTCTTTTTATTTTATAGTATAATAAATGTTTTTTTAACTACCAGTTCTAGGAGTACGTTTTTTAAAGTAATTCATTAATTTCAAGCGTTTTCTGGAAAATACATAAAAATTGTGTTTCTTCTGAAAAGTCAGTTATATAGATAAACTTAAAAGCAAAGTTTAATCTAAATACATACAAAATTTGAACCAAATTATTACAGCTGTTTCTGAGATACACGAAATAAATGTATGTAATATTATAGTATACAATATATGTATTGTTCATTCAATATTATAAAATAATCTAGACAACATTGGCCTTGATTATATAAAAAATTATAGACGTTGCCAATATGTAGCACAGATTACTAATATTTGATAGATAAGAGTTTTAAGATTAGGAAAGTTGAACGTTAAAGCTGCCTTGTCAAAATTTATAAAGAAACAAGGCAAAAGTTTCCCATCTTATTAAGAAACCTCCTCTTGAACTTTCTTATTAGTGCTTTGCATATTGGATGTTATTTGATTAAAAATTGTTACATATCATGACATAATAATGGTATCTACAAAATTAAATTATATAAAACTCTTTACTTACTCTAACCGCGTCGCCTATGTGTCATCAGGACATAGTCTTTCTATGTTACAAAATTTCATTAAAATCCGTCAAGCCGTTTCAGCGTACTCAAACCCCTAACCTGTAATCTGTAGCCGTAAATTCTAACCCCTTTTTTTCTCTTGCCCCCCCCCCCCCCACCACGAACAAGGTGAAGGGGAGGGGTAGGAGGGATGCATTCTAGCCCCTAGACCGTGTCAGATGACTCTCTAAGCATTATAAAATAACATATTTCCATACAAATATATGTTTACTGTAATATGTAACTAAAACAATCATTTTCCAGTTAGAGCAGTGAACCCTTTGACTAGATTGTAAGTTGTTCAACAGATTTATGCACTTTAACTAAGAATTCTCTGTAAGCACTCCCTTGGGTACGTTAGAATATTATAACTTTCATAGCAGCACTAATAAAATTGTTCAAATATATATTCGAAATTATCCTATTATTCAGTATTTTATTCAGTGTTTTAAATTAAATTTGAATATTTTGATAAAAGTACCAAATTTCCGTTTCAATAAAATTAATAAGTTTCCAATTAATATGTCATTTTCAGGAAACCTATAAACAAATAAAATTGATTTTTGTAATTAAGGGTATTAAGTAGATTATTCTAAGATTTATTTATTATTTTAAGATTTATTCATAGATAATTCTAGGATTTATATCCATACTATTGTTATAAATGTGAAAGTGTGTTTGTTTGTTTATTTGTTTGTCCTTTTTTCACGTCGAAAAGAAATGACATATTGGCGTGATTTTTTGTGTGGAGATAGTTGGAAGGCTGTAGAGTGACATAGCCTACTTTTTACCGTGGGAGATTATCTCATTCCCACGGGAGTTTTCCCGTTGTAATACAACCCTAAAAAAATATCTGTGATCATAATTACTTGAAATGCTCTTCAGTACAATTAAATAAATACGAGGTTTAGCATTTTTCGACATTCGGCCCATAAGGGGGTAAATTGGGCATGAAAGTTTTTGAAACCTACCGTTTTAGAGTGTTTTTGTAGTTTTAGCATGAGCGAAGCCGCAGCTTCTGCTAGTAATGATAAAATTTATCAATTGAGAATGTATGTAGTAAATAGCTGATTATTATTTACTTAGTTAATTTTGTTAAATTAAAGAAAATTATTAATAGTTTTTTCCTCTATATAAATAGAAAAGCTTGGCATTGTAATAGTTCAATATATTTTAAAAAATTAAAATATTTTTTGTTTCATTTTATTTGTTACTTAGATTAATACAAAAATTCTAAAATTCATCGTAAAGCCCGAATATTCGAATAAAAGAAAACCTCATATCTATAAACCTTAAGGCAAGATACTTAAACGTAACAATACAAATGAAAAATTCTAATCGCAGAAACAACGTTAGGAAAATTGAAAAAAAAATTACTTTGCGAGCAAGTGATAATTGAAGCGGTTCCTTTTATTAGCTTCATCGGCCTTAAACGTCGGGATGAAATATCCATGGCTTTTATTATAGCCATAATGCTGTAAAAAATTCAGAAAACGAGCTTTAACTTAAGTGGGTACTCACGTGGGGACAAGTGTGAAATTATAATTCAATGAGCAATAGAATTTAAAGCCGGTTTTCTCACCTTTACCTTTTTC
This sequence comes from Brenthis daphne, assembly GCA_947093115.1. Lineage (NCBI taxonomy): Eukaryota > Metazoa > Arthropoda > Insecta > Lepidoptera > Nymphalidae > Brenthis > Brenthis daphne. The sequence continues at coordinate 22,151,236 of OX352479.1, read as the reverse complement.
ATTATTTTGAGACATGTTGCATATGAATGAATATACATTTTGTGATTATTTATGAACAAAATCGCTAGGTACATGATTTGATCTTTTTTTAATGATTAAATTTTAGAAAGAAGTAGATAAAATTATTCAGATTTATCTACTCATTCCGTTTAGCTCTATTTTTCAGAATAAATCTGCCGGCTCTTTGAATTTCACTTATAAAACACATTGTTTAGTTTTTAAATTAAGAGAAGTCTTTTCTTAATGATTAAATATATGTAGTTAACAAGAAAATAAGCTGTAAAAGGCAGTCTTAGCCCAGTATTATAGAAATGTATCAACTGTGTGTGTGTGAAATGTCACATATGGGAAAAGCTTGGTTGGGTCGCTTGTATTTTATTAAAACCCATAAACTTTAACAAATTATCTTGAGCTTTGATCTAAGAGAACGAAAATATCTCTTCGTAATTATTTCATAAAGTTAAAAATCCCTAATAAAGTTATATAACGGCCTGTAAGTCGTTTTTTATGAACTTTTTGGGGGTCAGACCTATAATAATGATTATATAATATCATCTTATTGCAAACGGAAGCGGTATGTCATTTTTCTTTACGAGGTGTGGTGAGGAAATGAAATCTACATTGAATCACGGGGGTTCGATTCCAGATCAGTGCAAATATAGTGTTTGTAATAATATGTTCATTCGATTGTGATGAATCTTTGGTAAGTTGCTATGCACATGCCCGCTAAGGTTCGCCCAAAAAAAAGTTTTTTTTTAGGCTTCTTATCAGTTCATTCCTAAGCCATTTATTGAACTTAATGATATTAGTAATCTTAAGTAGATTTAACTGAATTTAATAACCGACGAAAAAAAGGAGGAAGTTCTTTTTATTTATATTTTGTTTGACCACGCGTAACATTCTACAGAATTAGATTTCGGTGATTCTTTTTTTATTGGATAGGGCTTATCTTAAAGGTGGTCCCATTTAAATTTGAAAAATCCACCCCTAAGTCTAGAAAATAGGTGATGATTGATTATTCACCTGATTTTTTTTAAATAGTTACTTCTCATTTTGCTACTATGTCTACACCTAAAATAGAAAAAAAATCTTAAAAATAGTCTGTGTGTTTTGATTTCTCTGGCACCGACTTCTAAAATAGGTATCTCTAGTAAATGAAAACTACTAAGCTAGTTTTTTTTATCTTTTGGTGTTTTTTTTTGAAGTCGGTTTTATTTCATTTTAAGTTTTTATTATAATTGGTAGTATTTAAATTTCTTCGTCCAGTTTACAGTTATTGATTTTGACAATTAATAAAACACGAATAATATTTAATAATACTTTAATTGATATGACTTCCGCGTTCCTTCCTATATCGTTTGGCAGCAGCGCACAGTTTTTCTTTAACATCGGGGTAGCCTTGTGATAGATCTTGCCAATCTTTAAACCTTAGAAATACTATATCGACCACCTATAATTATAATCATTGGAATATCATACAATTATCTCCTTATTAAGGTTTGGATAAAAAAATATTTAAAAAAAGCTTTTTATAATTTTATACTATTACGTTTTAACGTTTAGTATAGGTTTCTCAAAGATGAAATATTTTCCCGTAGTTCCCGGGTAACTAGCTATCACCATACCAAATTTCATCAAAATCTGTCCAGTGGTTTTCTCGTGATGCGTTCACAAACAGATAGACAGACAGAAAAAATTCTAAAAACTATAGATTCGGCCTCTGTAAATAATGACTATTTCAATGAGATTTTCCAAAAAATATTCGATGTACAAATTCGACTCAGTTATAATTTATTATATGTATAGATATCTGGACAAGATTTTCATTATCTGCTTTACGACAATTATACTTAGAAACCGCATGTTGGGTATCGGTACTCATAACTCTTGTTACGATTTGTTATAAACAGATCAAAATAATCACTAAACAGTATAATCAAAGATATCATATCTTCCAAACATTCATTCGGGAATGATCAAACCCTAGACTATCTGCAGAGAGAATACGAGTAATATCACAAAATCCAAACCTCACTTACCAAAAATTCATTTCTAAACGAAAAATCATACAAAACAAACATTTTAATTAACTCATGCCATTCAAATCTCAAAGCAAGCAATCTGACAACAGTTACCGTTCTCGACATATACGAGAATTGAAACGGAGTGTTTGGAAAAAGTCCGGGTATCAGGCCGAAATATCCGTTCGTGTTCAATACAGACACCATCTTCTTTTCACCACTGAAAAAGTACTTTGGAATACTAAAACTTGTTGTATCAGAGTAAAAAGTTTTTTTTTTTAAGTAAAAGCTGTTTTAGAATATGATAACTTTTAAGGGTTTCATAGCCAAAGGGCATGAATAGAACTTTTATCATTTCATAATATTCGTCTGTCCGTATGTCAAAGCCATGGTATGGTGTCTTATGTAAACCCCTTGTTATGAAAATTCTGTAGTTAAATTACTACACATAATAAAGAGTAGTATTCCATACATATAAGTAGCTGAGGGATGAAAAAATTGAGTCCACATAAGCGTTATGGTGGTAGCATATTTCTGGATAGATCTTTAAAATTGAGATGCTAGTTTCTAAGTGATGTTTAATTCAAGTCAATAGCTGCTGAGTTATATGGTTTTAAAAAGTTTAAAACATTGTCCCCCAACTCTCCCTCTCCCCCCACAACACCCATACAAGAGTCGATGTTCACTCACGAGTGCAGATTACATTTTGATCTAATTGAATTGAAAACTGGATTAGATTGATTGATCCTATCAGCTTATGGTCACTAATTTTACGGTTATTATAAAAGGTTTGTTATAATATAGACAGAATTATATATAATAATTTGATATTACCATTAAGGTTTCTGTTTCAATCCCAAAATCTTAAAAAAAACCTATTATATGTTATAAAGCCTATATAACCCTACATTATATAAAAACTTTTCGCTTTTCAATTTATGCTTTCCCGTTTGCTTTTGTATTTAATTTGACGATCAAAATTATTGTTTTCAATGTTTCCGCTAAAGGGTAGACAATATTTTTCTCACCTATAGCTATGTCGTTTTAGAAAAACGCTTATAAATTTTTAACTAGCTAAACTCCTTTAGCCTAGCCTATAATGAACCAATTAAGACAAGTAGTTGCTTATGGACATACCTATATACATTTAAAAAATTTTTTTTTTTTTTTCATATTATGAAGACTTACTTCTTATCTGTATACCATTTTTCAACTTCTCCTTCATGAATAAAGCATATAAGAGACGTTATATCGCCTTCTCGTACAATGTATTTGCCTGCATATAAAATCGACAAAATTAAGTAAAATTAATTATTTACTAGGTTAAGAAAAAAAAGTGTTTATTATTATCCTAACGGCCTGTGTTATTAGGTTTCAGTGCTTCCACACTATTTGTAGCAAAGAACTAATAATTTTTTTTTGTCCATCACGCGAATCCATTTCCGGGAATAAAATCTTTTATTTTAACATTGAGATTTGAGCATACCACCTGTACAATATGTGGTTATGGTGGACTCATAACAGAGAGACCGTCTAGGGAAGTCAGTACTGCCCACTAAAACCCAACGGAACCCTTCCTCGTCTTAATGGGGTGTCGCATCACTCACGCACCTTTAACCATAACATGCCAACCAAATGGCATAAAAGCTAAATTGTCTCTTTTAACCAAATTATTTACCACACTGTGTCACGCTAACCACTTTTCTAGTGTTACCAACAATTCACAATTTTTGTTTTTTCTTCTAAACTCGCAATATAAAACTGATATACTCGTACATATATGTATAAGATTTTTAATAAAACAAGTAATTAATCTCTCAAGAGATTAGCAAAGTTTGATGAAAACTAAAATAGCGTTATTAGCTTTGTAAAACATAATTTTTCTTGCCAGAAAGTCGTTTTTTGTTCAAAAAAAGGCGAGACGAGAAACCCTTTCTTATTAAATCAGCCATATTAATCTACATAAAGAAAGCTCTAAAAAGTTTGGTCCACCTTACAATATGTATTTTATTTAGTGGCAACAATTTTATATAATAAATGATAAATTATACCTAATGTAATAAAATATTATAAGATTGTAATTAACTTCACTTCTCAAAGATCATCAAAGAACAGAATTGTTTCTTAATTCGATAAATTTTAATTTAATGTTGCGCGACAGTATTTAAGAGAGAGGATAAAATATTGTTTTAAATTGTATTTAGTCCAATTTTAGTCCAATTTTGTAATAAAAAAATATATCGAACTATCGAACTACTATTACAAATGCGAAAGTTTGTCCGTATGTGTTTTTGTAACACTGAAACGGCTGAACAAATGTGAATGAAATTTTGTGCTACACAAATAGACCTATGACTTAAAGTAAAACTAAAATTACTGTAAGGAGAATCTAGGAACGCACCCAAATAAAGTAAGGGTAAGTGGCTAGTCTAAACATATAAATAAAATTGAAGTGTTTTTTGTAATGTCAAAAACCGACTTCAAACAAAAGCACTAAAAAGTAAAAAATAACTGATTGGTAGTTTTCATTTACTATACATACCTAATCAAATATTTTCGAAGTCGGTGTGCTTACTACTTACTTACTTACTTGATAACGTAACGCTAATGATAAATAAAATTTAATTAAATCACCTGGAAATATGACAACCCTCCGTAGTCTAGCAACCATCTGTCGAATAAAATATTTCGGTAAATCTCTAAACAGAGGCGCTGTATGTAAGTGGTGTAAGTAGAGAGCACTCAAAAGGTCTTCGCGCAGACAATGCGGTGCTTGTTGAGCTAATTCTGGCAGCCAGTTGCCTTAAAAAAGGTGAATCCTTTATATAATATTGACTTGTCAGCTAAAATGGCGTAACTCAACTTTTTAAAAATTTTGAAAATTAAAAGATAATGATAAATATTAAGTATACGATGAGAAGGACCTTAATGTCTTATGCATTTTTAATTTTATAAATATTGTCGTATTGGGTTATGCTACTTTTACATTGAAAAGCCCATAAACCCATAATTATTTTATTAACCTCAAAATTAAACAAAAATATTCACAATTTTCACGATAAAGTATAAAAATAATTAAAAATAAGTATTTCATATTTTTATTCATACCTCGTTGTCTTTGCCATAATTGTGTGGTGTATTCTCTGACAGATTTCAATAAAATTGGCGATAAGCCACTATGCCTTAGAGACGTCATCAGAATATTTACTTCGTAATCATATGCGTATAGTTCTCGAAATTTAGTATACATAGTGCTTATTGCTATACTAAGTATCCATATTTCCGTCGGATATATGACGTAGTTTATAAACAATTTATAATAAATCTGGTTTAAAGTTAATGCCACCACCTGAAATAAAAAAAATCTGGTATTTCTTTAATAATATATGTATGGCCTTTTGAACGGCGTGCAATTTTACTGTGATTAGACATTGTAACAGGAGATATTATAGTGCGGTGTATATGTACATTACACAACGTACATTCTTTATTCCTTCTTTCTTAATCCAAGGCAAAGGCAATTCGACATGGCCAATGAAAAATCAAGTTCAAGATCCTCCAACCAAGTGACTCTACGAGGTAAAGTATAGCAATGTCACTTTCACTACATCCCTAATTCTGCTATTGAATTTTTTTAGACGGAAAGCCCCAAACTATGCTTGGCCCAACCCAGGAATCGAACTCAAGATTTTCGAATTTAAGCCATATGGCTAATCAATAGATCGATGAGGCTGTTCATAGCAGATGAGCAAACCCTGTCTTTTGCAACGGAATTGTATGTCACAGCAACTCTTAGATGTAGGCCACATCATTACAGATAAAAATTATATACTATTACTCTTACATTACATAAAAGTTCTATAAACTGACAAACACAAAACGCGAAGACATGTTTAAAGAAAAATGAATAGCCGACGTAGAACTGTAGTACTATTTTAAATTTGGCTGTAATTATAATAATTTTCCATTCCATGTTTATATCTCAAACTGAGGAACAATAGAACTAAAGATGAAGGCAAATAATGTGTTAAAATAATAAATATTTTTTTTTAAATATTATAGGAACGACAATTTGTATACTGAGTGAAAAGTAAATAAATGTTAATAAATAAAAATAGCTAACGGAATTTATTATAACTAAGAAAAAACATTTAATAAGCTAATATTATTCTATCTCTCTTTTAAGGGGAAGAGAACTAATACTCAAAAATACAAAAGAATATAGTATTATTTTTATTATTCATGTTTTATTCTTATTTTTTTTAATTAATTTAACTGATACACGTATAAAATATCCCTTATTCTTTAAAGAAAGTAAACAAAATGTATGGCAAAATCGAATATAGTAGCATAAACAGCAAATCACGCTACTACTTATCACTTTTTCATTTATTTTGGCGGACTTCGTCTATATAATTCTATAGTCCGTGTCTTATATTATATACCATTTTTAAATAGAGGAGGCAAAATATAAAGCAATGTTTGTGTATGAGAAAGTTGCTCAACAATAAAATGATCCTATTGAAAACTATATCTTCATTTTTTGAACTGAATACAAAAGACTGAAACAATATAGACAAAAATAAGCTGACGCTCAAAAAATGTGATATTTTTTTAGACCCCAAATCCATACTCAAAATACAATACAAATAACGTATAGTGTAATCTGTACCTAGAAGAAGTGAAAATATATTTTATTTTTTGGAGGTACTGAATTTTGTATTTCGTTTAACAATTAAAATAAACTTAAAACTCATATATATATAACATCAAATTTCATTTTTGTTTGTTTGTTAATTTTGTTTGTTATTCATTCAAGCTGAAACGACTGGACGGATTTGGACGGATGAGTACACAAATAGACTAGATATGAGCTAGAGTAACACATACGGTACTGTAAGGCATCAAATCTCTTTTTTTAATGTTGGAACATGCATTTACCCATACCACCTGCAGGTGGATAGCCACCTGTGTGACTCATAAGCAAAGCTAGTACTACCCATAAAACCCAACTGAATCTCCTTCCTTTTAATCGGGCGTCGCCTCACAACCATGGGGTTGTTCCAACGGTCCACTGTGCTACCAGAGAAGTACCAGGAGCAACCCGCATGGTACACCACCCCCCGAAGTGGGCCGCCTCCCAACGCGTTTCTATTTCTTGGATTCGCGTCCGGTCACATTGCCGGATGCTAATGAGCCAACCAAGGTACCAAGCCCCTGATCGAAGCAAGGGTGAAAAGTAATCAAAAAGATAAAGCAAAAATACACTAACTATATCTTCTTCTGTATGCGTGTAAATTATAATTACGTATATCATAGCAACAATATAATCCGCCGTCCATTGCACTGGGACTAGAAAGCCAAATTTATTATCATCATTCTCTAAATAAATTTTAGTCACTTTTGGGCATCCTGCAATGAAAAATCCATATCATCTACAAGTTATATAAGTCCAAGCTACAAGATCAATAACACGCATTTAGATGCTCTTTCAATTATTATTTGAAATGAGTATAAAAATAAAAATCATCTAGAAAAGGAAATCTTATGAAGAAAATAAAGTTGTAATGAAAAATGTCTACCGCCCCTCCTTTTATCAGGCGACGTCCATTGACTATAATCTATCGAAGCGTTAATTTCTGGTGGAAGAACTGGAACGTGTAATGGAAATTGTGTTCCTAGAAGGATCGTTTATAATAAATTATTATTTTTAACAATTGATAAAGTGCTATTTCGATACATATCCTAATCCTATATCTTTAAAGGAGCAATTCTTGTGTGTGTATATATATATATATATATATATATATATATATATATATATATGATAACTGGTTATTCAGGTCAACATATTATTATAGGATACTTTTTACTGAGGGAAAAAAATCTCATCTCTGAGAAATCTATACTAAACGTTAAAACGCTTGTTTATTATAAGTTTTCTGAATAAACCTTACCTCGACACGCCACAAACACCCATCCACAGGTCATACTGTGTAATAATAAGAAGACAATAACAAATTTAAGTAAAATAGGCGCAATTGTACTCTGAAATAAGAAATAATAATAATAATAAAAAAACATTTTTAATTGACTGACGAATAGTTTATTTTTAGATTACATAATCATGACACCGACAAGTATTCGGCCCTTTTTAAAGCCCCACTCCTGGGCACCAGGCCATAGTTCACCACACTGACTAAGTGAGTGTTGGCGAACTTCACCTGTCTTTCGAGAACTTACTAGGTTCTCTCAGACCTGCAGGTTTCCTCACGATGTTTTCATTGTAAGATTTTCCTCACGATATTTTCAAGGTAATTATGTTGAAAACGATTCGCACATGATTATAATATCTGGCGTGAGACCCGGGATTTGAACCCGCTTGACTTGGTTACCACTGGGCTACCACTGCCTCACTGGGCTACCATACCTATTTATTAGCTCGTAATGTCTAAGTCTCATCTAGTCTATTACCTGAGCAATGAGTACCTACCATCTGTGGGTGAATAGATTTCCCGTCGATAAATTATCATAACTATCTTCAATGCAATAAAAATATTTAAAACACACAAAAAAAATTCTATAATTAAATATTTATTTCAAATTACCTGAAAACCTTTACAAAATTGTTCATGGAAATCATACAAAAGATGAAGCCTCAAAAGTCTAAATAATCCGTAGTTTCGATAACTAATATGATACGATAAAAGTGGAACAACAAGGAACAACATGTCTACGTAGAACTGCCATTTCTTCAGAAGACGCCACCTTATAGTTTTGTATACGCATTCTCCTCCTTCCACAACCAACTCAGTCTAAAGACGAAAAAAATAATATACTAGATATATTAGCTATACGCAGTTTTTAAATAAAGAAAGGTATTAATAGTGTACAAAATGTGCTACTAAATATTTTAAAAAAAATTGTAAAATTAAATTATTTTTTTCAAAATGCAGAGATATAAGGAGATAGAGAAAGCGAGAAAGAGAATGTAAATGAAAAAATATTCACAAGTTAGGAAATGCTATATAAATAAAGCTATTTGCTTATTTGAATGTACATAATATACATACATAAATTTACTATGTATATTTACACTAAGTAATACCATGTATTAAAAACTATAGTTTATCAAAATATCAAACCAAAAAATACAACGTAAAATCAATCATACCGTGAAAAATTCTGAGATAATATATGAAAGGTACATCAGATCCAAGAATATAAAATTAAATGTGAAGAATCGTGATTTATAGTCACTCGGAAGTGTTATCAATATCAATACTAGAACAGCAGAAATGACTGGAAAGGCCATCAGCGATAAATATGACCAGTTGTAGTACCACGTACCGGATTGACACTTCATTTTATCTTTCATCCACTGTTATGGGTACATTAATTACTATTAAAATATCTTAATATTAAAAAAAACTCAATCTTTATTCTATATCAATATATGGTACTATTTTTTTTATTTTATTGATTTTTTTTTCTTTAAACGTATTGAATGTCGAAGCACAATCGCTTGGACAAATAGAAAGGGAGAGTGAGAAAATCATCGTCTCAGTGCTTATTTGTACAAACGACCAATTTACCGAAAGAGTTTTCAATACAGAATTATTGACTTTTAAATGTCAGTTCTATTGGTATTAAATACACATTTTATTACAACAAAGCGAAAAATAAAAAAAAAGTATATAAATCTTAGAAATAAAGTATTGTTTTTAAAACAAACGGAAATCTCGATTCTGTAAAGCACAACAAGTAATGACCGTTTGAACAAATAAGCATTTTGGTTCTATTACTACCCTTCCTACGCTCATATTTAAATTAATTTTTTAACTTAATTACACAAACTGTCTTCAAATATGCAATGATAATTTAAGAAAATATATAAAAAAATCTAAAACGTACAGGTAACTTTAAAGCTTTCATCCCTCGAAGCAAATATTTCACTGTGTTATATGGATTTTCGAATATCATTTTTCTCACGAGCATATAATCGTATTTAGATTGAGAGTTCTTAGCGATATTTTCCCTACCCTGAAAATCAGGGCCAGTCACCAGTACTTTAGAACTTTTGAAGGAGTCGTATTAAACTCATTTTGAAGTATTATATTTTCTTCATACTTTATAACTGAGTATAGATTTCTGTCCATATCTTATTAAAATAAGTATAAAGCCATCATTGTCTAATAACACCAACATAGCGGGTTCGACACTCGCTTGTGGTAAGACATAGTTGTTAGAAGTAAAATAATAGTTAATCAAATTTACTATTATTACTAGCGAGGTACACAAAGTTAAATGACAAAAAGTATAAAAAATATCACTTTTTTCCCAACCTACATGTCACTGTCACCAAATTCTACTAGTCGCCAATGAGAGTCCCATTGAATCGGTTCCAGAGATTGATGAGTTGAAACAAAGAGACAGAAAGATAAAAATAAATTTTATAGTTGTATTTCGGTACCATACAAATAACTTATAAAATATGATAGACATACGAAAACACTTATAAGTAGAATGCACTCTTTGAACTTTTCCATTAAATGCTACTTCGTGAAGTTATTATTGACTGCATTGCCTGCGGCTCCGCCCGCGTTCAGATGACCAAAAACCAAATTCTTAGGTTTTACATATTAGTATACTCTTACATTGCAGTTTTTGTATTTTTTCTCAGAAATGAGATATTTCCCAGCGCTAAAAAGTATCCTATATGTTGACCCGGATAACCAGCTATCATCATGCCAAATTTCATCAAAATCGCTCCAGTGGTTTTTCTGTGACGCGGTAACAGACAGACAGACAGACAAAAAATCTAAAAACTATAGATTCGGCCTCTGTATCGATAATAATGACTATTTCAATAAGATTTTCCAAAAAATATTTAATGTACAGATTCGGCTTAGTTGCAATTTTATTATATGTATAGATGTAGATTAAGATAACATAAAGCGACTTATATAGAATTATAGTTTTTTACCTTATCTCCAACTATTTCTTGAAATTCGATAAACGGTATTTGCAATAAATCAGCGTGATCGATTGACTCTGCTGATATCCGAACTGGTCTTGGTGAAGTTCCGTCTAGTTGTCCAAATAAAGAACCCTACAATAAGATATATAAAGCTAACATAATAAATAGTGTTGTTGTGGAGAGTTGTAGATACACGCTCATGTCCCTTAGAAATACAAATAAATATAATAAATTAATAAATATGTTGGGCACACAGCACCGTCTAGTTCCATGGAAAGCTACGAGGCTTGTGTTATGGATACCAGATAGTTGATACACTACACATATATAACTTTAAATATAAACACCCATGACTGGAATACAAACATTCGTGCTCATCACACAAATGTACGGTTACTACAATGAGCCAAACTTCTGTCCTGAGCCAAATGTCTAAAATGAACGAATTTCGGAACCTCACTTTTATTTTGTTGTCCGCTTCACGTAAAATGTCCCATATATAACATGTTATAATGTATGACAAGGTAGTGGTACCCCAGTGGTAACGCGCTCGCTTGGGAAACCGAGTGAAGCGGGTTCAAATCCCAGGTCTCGCACCTCTTATATTTTCATGTGCGAATCATTTCTATTTTCTAACATGATTACCACTTGTCTTACGGTGAAGGAAAAGATCGTGATCGTGTCGAATCTAGTGGAATTTAGTGGACTCTACCGGTTTTACCACTTCCCCATTTAATATTATCAACAAGTTTAACATTAGGTTTTGAGAATTTTATTAATTTTGTCTTGTTATTATTTAATAATAAATTATTTGAATCAATAAATATTCAGGTTATCTCAATGTATGTAGCCAAATATTCGTGAATACTTAGGCACTTCGGGCGAAGATGCAAGCATAGTAAAAGTACAACAAATCTTCTAACCTTAGTTAAAATGGCCAAGTCTTGCCCTCCTTGTTTTATAACAATCTTGCCCCGATGCACAATATAAACCCACGGGGTCAAATTCATTTCCCTAACGATTATCTCTCCTGGAAGGAAGTAAAGCTGGGTGGCAGCGCTAGCCAGATCTCTTTCTATACTTTCACCGCCGCTTAGTAACGTATCTGACGCTTCAACTGTCCTAAAATATAAAAATTAGAAGAAAAAGAAAAAAAAAATTATCTTATGTATAAAAATACATATATAAAAACTCACTTTTTAAAAAAATAGTAACTTAAGTCTTGTCTAAATATAACACCGATTCGTTCGTTCATGAGACTTTGTATATTAATACCTTTGGTCCTGAAAACGTCATTTTTTGAAGATAAATTTATCATAACATAGTGAAACGTGTTTCATCAAAATTATTTAAAATATTTTTCAATGATAAACTATAACATGAATTTAAAATTCATATTTATATTCTTAACAATAGTATGAACTGTTACTAGTATTAGAATAAACTAAATGTATTATTTAGAGTCAAATGAAATACTCATTCTTGCCAAGTTTGTAGAGCTGACAGTACCAAAAACTGTTTTACTATGAATTATAATTCTTAAAATAAAGAAAAAATCTCTTTAATTTCTATATGTGGAGGTAGAAAATTTGTAAGGTATAAAAAGATGATTTTTTACAAGCCTATCACTGCATTTTTGGAGTGAATTAAAGTAATGCTGATAGTTAATGGTGTAATGTAAATTCTTGTTATATAAAGTGATTATGTATACATTTAATTAATTTTGGTTACAGAATAATTCTTACAATATTATTAATATAAATGACATAAGTTTTGCTAAGATAATACCTCAACCACCAATATCTAAAATGAGCAACGGCTCGCTTTATAAGCGTGTCTTCGATTCTCTCGGCTTTCAAGAATCTCCTTAATTGATGCACTCCGTGCTGAAATAGCGTGTTTCCGCGATAGTTCAACACTAATAATGTTAATGAATAGCACATCACGTACCTATGAGAAACAATATTTGGCATTTTATATTCAAATTTTCTTGCTATAGTTTAATTAACTAACGTAATGTTAATAATGTAGTAAAAAACTTCGAGGGGTTTTTCTTTTTCAGGTAAGTATATATATTATTTCCAAAACTATTTTTAATTAAATAAAATTCTATATTAAATTATGTTTGAATTACTGTTCAGTCTTAAAATATTGTGTGTCTAAGAAGTATCACTTAACAAACAATTGTAATAGATACCACATCGAAAAATGACAATTGACAAGTAATATATGTATTATTTTGAAGACTCAAATATAATATCTTTGTTTTGCGAATTTAAATAAAACATGCTATTGAATATCACATATTCACAAATCTTTGGCATAATTATGACCCTAAATGGCCTCTCGCATTTAGGTATAATATTAAGGAATCTCTCGAAAGGGACGAATTCTTTCGACTTTATTAACAAACTATGGTACATATCGGTAGTTTATTTTGCAATTACATATATCATATATGTGAAATCCAAACTTTCATACTATTATTATACATATAACTTTATTGAAGAGCATTAATACCAAGTTTCAAATAATTCTGATCATATTTTTTTTTTTGGATTATATTATAACGTGTTTGCCCGTGGGAATTAGATAATCTCCTGTGGTAAAAAGCAGCCTATGTCACTCTCCAGCTCTGCAACAGTCTCCACACAAAAAATCACGCCAATCCGACACTCCTTTTCGACGTGAAAGAAGGACAACAAACAAACACACTTTCACATTTATAATATTAGTATGGATATGTAGAACTAACAATATCTGAATTAACATGAAAGTATCTCAGGCCTGAATATTAAATAAACCTGCAAACTACAACTAACAGATGATTTAACTGCGCAAAATCACCAACTATCTGTAATAATTAGAGACTAAATAATATGCATTTCCATATTTTGTCTGAAATCTTAATGATGATGCAAATTTTCGAAATATCACAATATACATAAAATAGTAAAATAATGAAAGTTTACGTTTTAATCGATAGCTGCGCTGAGAAAACAATTATTGTATGTCTATACTTCCTTTAATACGAGGAGGATCAAGTAATAGTCCACCACGCTGGCCAAGTGTGGGTTGGTGGTCAATTACTGCTAATATTCAAGTACAACTCCATTCAAGGAATTTTTAAAAGTTCGAATTTATCCACAAATTTTCTAGCTATACATTTTTACTTATTTTTAAAGACACAACTAAAAATAACTCAAATAAGTACATTCTCTAGTAATAACAAAGAAATATTCACTCCATTTGCCCATACGCATTCCAAAGTGTTTTAATAGCGAGTATTGTGAAAAGTAATTTATGTCTTTCGAAATTTACTGTTCAGTACAGTGTCTCACCAAAACATAAATCCGAGTACTAGAAGCATAAATCCTACGCCGAGATGTTTTCGATTTATTTGAAACTTGCCCAGGTTAAATCTCATAAAACCGCTTTGGGCTAGATTAAGACTTTCCGCGTAAACCTAAAAGATAACATAGCTGTATAAAAAAAGTTTTAAATATCGCTTAAGAAAAAATGAAACTTTGGGTTGTTTTAAAACGATGTTAGGTTTTGCAGTAGTAAAGTATATTATGAAATTTTCCTCTTTCTTTTAGTTTTTTTTTTCTCTTGGGTATTTTTTAACAAGTCAACTTTATAATTTTAAAATATACTTAAAAAATATTATACGTTAAAATGTGAATACTGGGTTCCGTAGCTTTCCTATTATTGGAAAAACAATTAGTCACAAAATTATTTTAAATCAGATTTTTTTCTTCTCTAAAAAAATCGTTTTCATAAAAATATTATTTTTTATGTTTTTTTTTTTAATTTAATAGCTTACCATATGTAACTGATGTACAGTGGGCTTCTTATCCAATGGAAGGTAGTTTGGTAACCAGCAATAGTTTTGACGAGACATGCCTATTAGTTCCCCTCCGTCCCCCCATTCAAACCAGATACATTTGCTGACAAAGTAGTGGCTTGAGCCCAGCAACACAAGCAATGTTACTACTTGCCATTTTAATATCTATAACAGTAGTAAATCTATGTCAATTAAAGGACCTAAACCGTGACTGACTGACTGATCTATCAATGCGTAGCTCAAACCGCTGAACGGATTGGGTTCAAATTTGGCACACAGAAACTAAAACTTATCTAAAATAAAACTTATTAAACAAAATCAAACATGCCGCGAGCAAAAGCTTTAAGAATTAAACTTTTTTAAGAATTAAACTTGAAGGTAAGTACTTACTTTTGATCATAAAATATAAAAAGATTCGGGTCGGTCTACTAAAACTTTAAAAATATATGAAACAATGGAGATTCACATATTTACTTAATTATCTAGTCTAGTATTGATTGGGTAAAATATTAAACAAAATAAGAATTTTTAAATTAAAAGTAGCCTTGAAAATCTACTTTAACATATTATTAGGTTTACAAATTAATTTTCATCATTAGTGAAAAACGAGCTTTCCTCAGACCATCTACAAATGGAAAAAAAATCCTTTCCAAGCGCATAAATATTCTCTGCACTAATATTATGTAAAATATATAAAGAATAATAAGAAATAATCTCCGAAAGTATTTAACCTATTTAAAAAAAATCTTGTATCTAGAATGAATCTTCAGGGACGTAGGCTGTAAATAATTCCGTTAAAGTACAAGAGCTTTACTTGGAGACCAATTTTGAACCATAAATCAACAATACAAACGAAAATAAATCGCGATTAGCGATTATCTAGGGACGCTAGTAGTATAAAAAAATAGAAATTAATACTTAAGTCTAAAAACTTTACATTTTCACTCACCATCAACAAGCAAAAATTTATATTGGGCATATCAGCAATATAGTCAAAATATCCCGTAAGTAAATACAAATGTGCAAACTTGCTCATCGTGTCAAACAACATCCCATCATTTTCCTCAATAGTTGTCGTCACGAATAAACTGACAGTTTGATAAAATGGCATACAACCAAAGACATCGAAAATGAAACCTCGACTCAAGTAATGTGGTATAGTTTTTCTCATACTCGTTATGAGTAAACCTCGTTGATCGTAAAAGCCCATCTGTAATTTATTTCATCAATGCCATTTATTTTTACGAAATATTCTAGGACAACCTAACAAAAACAAATGAAAAATAATATTAAAAAAGTAATACATAACGCAATAGTATTTTTTTAGTTTCTTTTTGAACATATAGGTATTCATATACTTTTTAAATTTAAATGTAGAGAGGAATATATGAGAAAAGTGCACTAACAAATAATTTAATAATTATATCGACGAGGGCAATAAAGTCGCATATATTTTCGATCACCATAAAGAACCTCCTGTAAGTAGCTCCACTTCCACCTACAGAAAAAAATAAGTAAAACAATATACTTGAAAATCTAAATAAATGTACTCGTAAATAATTATATAAGCTATTCACAAATGACATACAAATCAAAGCGAAACAACGATGAATCGTCAATAAATAAATTAAGTACATAACCCTATGAGTGAGTCAAACTTGAAAAGATTCAGTATCTACATACATCTACAGTACTATAAAGCACTCAGAAAAGGACAAGATATCGAAATCAAGATCAATAAGGTAAAATACTACATTTATAGCAATTTTAGATAATATACGTAAATGTAAAAAAATCATATTGTAAATATTCTCTATTATTAGGTGAAAATATTTGACAACAGAATAATACCTTGTATTGCTGTTGTTGATATTGATATTGCGACTAAAATTGCTCGAGCCAACATCCAATACTGGACGAAACTGATACAAAGATACGTTTCAAATCGATATACATGATACGTACGATGATACAAAGATACGTATAATGAATAGAATAACTTATGAATTGCATATTATTTTATTTAAATTTCAAATGGACTGACTGTATACTATATATTATTGTATATTTTGGATGTTGTACTCCTAAACGATCTCGGCTTTGTCGGCTAATCTCACTGAGACTAGCTATCTGCACAGGAAATTGTTGTACAGACATTGTGCAGCATCTACTCTTTTTACTTTAAAAGTCGATGACGGTAACGAAAATCCGACAGAACTGGTGAGAGATCAGGCGCTTTACGTGCTCTCCGAGGCATGGAGGTGAACCGTCGCCAACTTCCCAAGTCTTGGCTATTATTGAGATTTTTTTTAACAGAAAAAACCTATAACTATTGATGCCGATCTGAGATTTGAACCCAAGATCTCCGAATTTGCGGCCGTATGCTTGCATTTAATGATAACATTATACTAAAATATACATAATAATAATAAAATCAAGTAATGGCATCATGAACCAAAGATATCACTTTAATTATTAAATTTTCTTATAATCTTACCGCGAGGCTGGATCTAGCCGAGCATAGCCAGTAACCGATGTCTGTTTGTCTGCAGACTTATTTTGTTGGCTTTCATCAGTCACATTATTCGTAGCATCTATGAATGGTCTACCAGATTTTTGGGCATGAAAGATATGCTGACGTAATATTTTCTGATACTGTTAATTTTAAATGCATTATTGCATACATTTTAATATAAATAAAAACATTAAATTCATATTACAACTAACCACATTTTCTGGCCATGTAAATGATAGTCAGAAAATGTGAAGAGCATTGAAACACCTATGTATATTTGACTTAACTGACTAATACAATAATTTAGCACAAATAGATTGCGTGAAGATTAAAACTAGTAAATAAAGCCAATATTTACGACTTTTAGTACTTATTTACTACTTTTAACCTGCGACTTTGGCTTCGTGCTAATTTCCGTTTAATTTAAAAGCCCAACGCTCCAAATAAAATGGAGCACGCGGTGTGTTTTTGGATTTATTCGAACAATAGAAATTCTTCAATCGCGCGGTAACATACAGACAAACAGTTTTTTTAATACATTATTATGAGTTCGCCGCGAGGCAAAGATGGGTATAGATGCACCCCCGTCGCTCTCAGCTAAATAATTCGTTTTGCTAGTTTAAACCAAATTTAATAAAAAAATCTTATATAATTAGCTAATTTACGTTACAAGTAAAGGTGTAGTGCAAATTTTATCAAGTATTCTGCTGAATTTTGTGCTAAAAATAGTGAAACTGTGAGTTACTTTATTGTTGGTGAAGGGTATTCGTAACATACGACCGTGTCTTTGTCGCCGTGGGTCATTAACCTCAATACTCGATGCATCACATTGCCCGTGACAACATAGTGTAATTCGCCTACCGTCGCTAACGTTCGCTGGCGAATCGGTGCACACCTAGTGGCTTAACCGACACGTTCCAGGTTCAAACCCAAGTTCATAAAATAATTTTCGTTTTTTAAATTTTAATAATATACTTATAAGAACATGGAATTTGCTTGTTGCAACAAAACTACATGTGAAGCTCACGATCCTCTTATTTGTACACGTTGTGAACGAAACTTCCACGTCGCTTGTGCGCTGCCATCTGAATCACTAAATTGGGAGCCCGATGAAAGCATAAGACTAATGTGGAGGTGCCCCTCCTGTGGCAGCGGCTCTCCTCGTAACAATAAAGACGATACTCCTTGCCGTAATGTTACAAAGCGCTCTAAGCCAAAGAGTGACAAGGCTACAACGAGTATTGTAGACAAATCCGCTAAGTCAAACCAAAAACCTTTAAGTCTTGCACAGATTACGGCGGAGGAGATACGGTCTATAATTAAATCTGAGATTAAAGATGCCCTGTCGTCATTTCAAAAATCTTTCGATGATCTTCGAATAGAAATATCTTCACTACGCAGTTCTGTGCAGTTTCTAAGCGACAGATATGATAGTGTCACAAAAAAGATGGAATCTATTGAAGCGAAAATGAAAACAATTGAAGCTAGTAGATCGGAATGCTTAAACTTGCAAGGGGCCGTGTCCGCACTTCAGAACGATATTAATAAAAAGGAGCAATGGGCGCGACGTTCAAACATTGAGATAATCGGTATACCAGAAGCGAAAAATGAGAATTTACTAAACATAATTAGTAAAATTGCCGGTGTTGCCGATGTTAAAAATTATGTTGCTACAGATATTGACTTTATCACTCGAGTCACTCCAAAGCATAACGATTCAAAAAAATCTAGACCTATTATAATTCGTTTCCTGTCTCGATATAAAAAGGACGACTTTCTGGCTAGATTGAGGGAAAAGAAGAATTTAAAGTGTTGTGATATCGGATATGTAGGTAATAGCAATCGCATTTACTTTAACGATCACCTTACTAGTTTCAATAAAATGATCCTCCGTAAGACTAAGGATCTAGCTCGTGAAAAGAAGTTTAAATATGTATGGGTTAAGAACTGTTCCATCATGGTGAGAAAAAACGACACTAGTCCTGTTTTGCACATTCAGTCCGAAAATGATTTTAAAAGAATAATATAAGTGTTAATAATGTATTTATTGATTTATTGCATTTTTATTTCTATGTGCATGTACAATTCTTGATAAAACTTCTTAATATACCTATATTTTTATTTCGCAGTTTTAAGAGAGAGATGAATATTTTAATTAAACTATTTTTAGGTTTCTTTTTATTTATTTATTATTTGGAATTTTATAGATTTAATAAATATTTGTTAAAATTTTTAGTTAGTATTAATAATGTATTTATGCACTGTTTTCAATGTATTAATATACCTATATTTTTATTTCGCAGTTTTAAGAAAGAGTTGAATATTTTAATTAAACTATTATTAGGTTTCTTTTTATCCATTCATTATTTGAAATTTAATAGATTTAATGAATATTTGTTACATTTTTTACTTAGCGGTAATAATGTTTTTATGTATTGTTTTCAATGTATTAACTGGATGAATGCAGGGTTCAAATATTTTAATACACTTTTAATGAATTATTATTTTCTGTCGATAAATTGTTGTTTCTTATTTTTACACTTTATAATTCTTAGTAATGTTGTTATAGTATTATTATATTTCAATGGATTCTAAAATAATTTTATTTTACCAAAATGTACGT
Source organism: Brenthis daphne (assembly GCA_947093115.1). Taxonomy (NCBI): domain Eukaryota; kingdom Metazoa; phylum Arthropoda; class Insecta; order Lepidoptera; family Nymphalidae; genus Brenthis; species Brenthis daphne. Next base: position 22,131,250 of record OX352479.1, on the reverse strand, counting down.
GGTCTGCGTTCTAAAACGTCTTCATTTTTTTCTAATATATTGAATGTAGAATACGATATTATTTGCTTAACAGAAACATGGTTGTTGCCTGGTATTTATGATTCTGAGCTCTTTGACTATAGATACTCCGTCTATCGATGTGATCGTGATTATGATTCTCGGAATGATAAACTAGGTGGTGGCGTTCTGATTGCCGTTCGAAATGGCTTAACTGTGAGAGAAGTAACCGTTCAACCCTCCACTAATACTTGCTCATCTGATGTTATTACTATTTGTATAGGCATTAAGTCAAACAACAATCTTACCAACTTTCGAATATATTGCGGTTACTTTCCCCAATGTGCGTTGCAACTTGATGATCAAATTAAATTTTATGAACAAGTATCCGAAGCAATCATTTTAAATCCTAAAGACACATTTTTATTAGTTGGAGATTTCAATATCCCGGCCGCTAATTGGTCTCAAGTTGATGATACTAACGTCACTAAACTGTTACACACACCCAGAGATTCAAATTCTCAAGTTAGCCTATTATCTACTTTTTTACGAATAAATAACTTAAACCAGTTTAACATTATACCTAACGGTAATAATCGATATTTGGATCTGGTGATTAGCAATTCTAATTGTATTAGTGTAAAACACTGTGAAATACCTTTAGTTAAAGAAGATTCACATCACCCCGCTCTAGAAGTTGAATTAAGCAATTTACTATCTAACTTTCTCACGAATGCTCCACGAGTTGTTAAACTTTTCCGTAAAGCGAATTATCATGAAATTAATAAAAGGTTGTTTGAAATTGATTGGCCGGAGTGTTTTAAGTCTTTAGATATAGAGCGTGCAGTTGAAGTATTTTACGAAATCATTAATCGTGTTATTGATTCTCTTGTTCCCACTAAAATTGTTCTTGTTAATAATAAATATCCCATTTGGTATACCTCTGCGTTAAAAAAAATTACTAAGGAAAAAATAAAAGTCCATAAAAGGTGGAAAACTTATGAAAATTATAGTGACTATTGTACTTTTCGGATGCTGAGGAGGAGACAAAAAGTAGTTGATACCGAATGTTATAATAACTATCTGAAATACGCTGAAAACACAATTGCTAAGGACACTAAATACTTTTGGACATTTGTAAAATCTAAAAAGCAAAGCGCTGACTTACCTGACATGTTTTACCTGGATAATTTTTCTACAGATAATGGACAAGAGATTAGTGATCTTTTCAACAACTATTTTTATTCTTCTTTTGAGCAGACTCCCATTAAGTATACCCCAAATATTAAAGTAGACGTTCACCCTCGCTGTAATAGCATGGACCTTTCTTCTGTTAATATTTCAATGCTGACTGTTGATAAATACTTAAAATCATTAAACATAAACAAGGGCTGTGGTCCAGACGGTGTACCTGCTATATTCTTGAAGAGATGTAATGAGAGCCTTAGATTACCCTTATTTATTCTTTTTACTTTATCTTTACGGACGTGCACTATGCCTTCTCAATGGAAAAGGTCATATGTAGTACCTATATTTAAAAGCGGTGATAAGCATGACATAAAAAATTACCGTCCTATTTCGAAACTAAGTTGTATCCCTAAGATGTTTGAAAAGATGGTTTATGATACAATGTTACCCGTTATTAGACCTTTAATTATTGAACAACAGCACGGTTTTATTGACAGAAAATCTACTGAAACGAATCTTTGCGAATTCACTGATTTTGTTACGTGTGCAATGGATAATGGATATCAGGTGGACGCCGTGTACACAGATTTTTCTAAGGCTTTTGATAAAATATCTCACCTTATTCTTCTAGAAAAATTAAAATACATTGGTGTACACGGCGACCTTCTGCGTTGGATTGAGTCGTACCTTAGTAACCGTAGTCAAGCAGTAACTATAAAGGGTTACTGTTCATCTTTTATTCCAGTCCCGTCTGGGGTACCCCAAGGATCCCATCTAGGTCCCTTATTATTTAATGTATACTTAAATGATATTAACCTAGTTTTCGAGCACTCCAAATTTTTACTTTACGCTGATGATAATAAAATATTTAAAATTATTAAAGGTATAAATGATTGTATTGATTTCCAGAATGATTTAGATCGGTTTAGTGATTATTGTTCCATGAATTCTTTGTTCTTGAACATTAAAAAGTGCAATGTTATTACTTTTACTCGAAAACGTTTAACTATTAATTACCAGTACAAATTAAATAAAGAAATTATTTCCAGAGCTAGTGTGGTTAAAGATCTTGGAGTTATAATCGACTCCAAGTTACTCTTTGATGAGCACGTCGCTTATATAGCTAACAAAGCTTATCGTATGCTGGGTTTTGTACTGAGGATATCCAAAGAGTTTAAGCAACCGTCAACACACATTCTTTTGTACAACACCTTCGTGAGATCTATCTTGGAGTATGCTTCTTCTGTTTGGAACCCTCAGTATAAGAATCATATTTGTAGAATCGAACGTATACATGATCGATTTATTAAGAACCTCCCAGTAAACATTTCTATTAATAATAAGAAAATTTCTATCCTTATGTCAGCAGTTGAACGACGTGCTCAACGAGATCAAGTCCTTTTATATAAGATCTTGAATAACGAAATCGATTCGCCGTATTTATTGTCTAAACTACAATTTAAATGTCCACGAAATATTAATCCCAGACAAAAATCCACTTTTTATGTCCCTGCTACCAGAACTAAATTTGCAAAAAATTCATTTATCAATAGAAGTTGTGATCAGTATAATAATCTTTTTATTAGTAATGACATATTTCATCTCTGTCTTAATAAATTTAAAATTAGTGTTATGTACAATTTGATTAATGCAAGCTGTTATTGATTTTATTATTTTACATTATTAATTTAAAAATGTGTTATTTATTGAATTTTATTCTAAGGATTTTATTGATTATCTGTAATTATTGATTGTATGGCATTTCTCTCTCTCTCTCTCTCTTTTAAATTTGTAAGTCTTTTTTAATTGTTATTTTTAATATTTTGCATCTGTATCCATGTCTTTGTTATAAGTGTTATTTTAACAACGGAAACTATTATTGGTTATGTATTATCAATTGTTTGTTATTCTATGTTTATCTTGTAACACCGTTTGTTTCCTTAATAAATAAATAAATAAATAAATAAATTATTTAAGCTTTATATTGCATGGAATTGGCAAGAATATAACGTAATATACCCACAATAAATACAAACTAAATAGAGACAAATGGAATATCCAGTACTTTTTGAAGTCGGTCAAAAGGTTTGGGTTAATTTTCAGTTCCTATATTATTGTATTGACACCAAAATTAAGTTTCACGCAGACGCACAAGTACACACACACATACACACACACACACGCACACACGCACACACGCACACACGCACACACGCACACACGCGCACGCGCACGCGCACGCGCACGCGCACGCGCACGCGCACACGCCCACACGCCCACACGCCCACACGCCCACACGCACACACGCACACACGCACACACGCACACACGCACACACGCACACACACACACAGGCGCGCGCGCGCACGCGCACGCATGCACGCTCACACAGAAAAGCTTTAATAAAATAAAATTACATTTTTATACTTCTTCACGTAATCTTTTACTAAAGCATCAACAGCTGGAGAAAACTCGTACACACAATTTTGTATATGACCCCATTCGTAGGGGTAACTTTTGACAATATTGTTGAAGTCGTTAAGTTTAATGTATAAAATCTGAAAAAATAATTATTATTGTATCATATTATATTTATACCTTATGTATTAGCTAGTACATAATATACAATACTAAAATATACCTCTAACTTCACATCATTTGTTGGCAACAAACTATTCTCTGTACTTATAAGCTTTATTTCTTAAAGCTTATCGATTAAAATAAAGTATTTGTTGCATTGTATAGGCTATTTACTAAATAATATTATATGCTTTCTAAAACCACGCTATGAACCAAGAGCTGAGCAATCATATATAAATAAACTACATGTGCAATGATATGGACAAAAGATAGTAAATTATATAAATACATATGTATGTATGTATGTATATTGTATAACAGAATACCTCGCATTCAGTATATGCTATGTGGGTTCGAAGTGATGCTGTTTTAAAGAACACTCCAAAAGACGTGAGCAATTCACCAGGATTGTAAGTTTTTCTGATTAATTCCCCTTTTTCATTTGGATATTCACAAGACACTGAACCCTAAATTGTAGGTATATAAATAATTACAGTCTTAGTAAATTTATAATAAGTAGAATACTAAATTCTACAATTTTGCCTAAACTAAATGTACATTATACAGTTTGGAAAAGAAAGAGTATGATTATTTTCTAATATACACATGTTCTGAGAAAGGTGTTTGCTCTGCTCAAATCAAAAATTGTTGCTAAAAATTAAAAAAAAATATTGATTACTGTTAACTAAACATAATGAGGAAAATTTGTCAACTTACTTGCACTAACCAAGAAACATTCTTACTAAGAAACCCAAAGAGAATAATTGTCGAATTTTTTGGCAATAATAAAAACTTTCCCTTGTATGCCAACTCCCTTATTAATGCAGGATCTGCAGACACAAACGCCTTGGAATCTTTTATTACTCTTTCAGCAACTCCACCATGAATTTTCCAATAGATATCATATGGCTCGTGTTTTAATAAATTGGGATGCATCACGTCCATCCCATGAAAATATCTCCAATGACAAATTAAGTATCTGTTTAAACGTTTCAGCAAATCCGGATGAATATTGTGGTGTGTATAATGATTTTTGATGTTTAAAACAAAGTATTGGTAGTTACATATATCTCGATACCTCAAATATAGACAAGCGACTAATGTGGTTTTACAATAAACGTAAATTATGAAAACAATGTAGCTTGTCAGAATTCCCACGTATATATCCATCAATGTACGCGGGAGGTACTCGAAGAAGATGTACTCTAACGACCACGCCAACATAACATATATTGGGTGATTACCCTCAAAATTACATGTATCATCTGTTTCATTTTTATTACAAAACACCTCGCCAAAAAAATATGTTGTAGTCAATTTAGGTTCACTTTGATCAACCATAAAGAGAAAATAGCTGATAATATAGACGAAAGAAAAATGTATTAACCCAATTTTATAGCAAACATCATATAACGGATCTTTATGAATTTCCCACTTTGTGAAAAGCACGTAAATTTTAATTAAACGGTTGAACTGGCATGCAGCGTAATATTTTGGAACACCAGTGATTAATGCTAAATTCTCAAGCCAAACTGTAGAAAGTACATCCAAAACGAATTTCATACTTTTGCAACGAGTGAACATAACTGCAGTGAAATTATCTGTAACATTTTCATCACTCACAACCGACGTGAGAAGAGCCACGCATATATCCAATATATAAACCAAGTCTGCCCAAAATTGGAAAAATATAAACCACTTCGGCTTTTCATGCCTTGTTATATATGGAGGATATAGCACCAATACGCAAAATACTGTAGCAAAGACAATATTACTCCAAATTCTCCCAAATATCGAATTTGGTACAAATATCCAGGGAAATTTTACGTTAGCAAACATTGATTTCATTTGTAACTGAACATCGCTGCAAAGAACTAATTGACCAATATATTTGGCACAATGATATGCCGTTTCTTCTGCTGGCAATTTACATTTTTCAGGCTCCTTTTTACATGACAGTTTTTTCCATTTAGACACTGCTTCAGAAATTTCCCACCAACGCTTTTTAATCCACGCAATACCTATAATAAAATTATTTTATATGTTAAAGCAATTTGTGTTTTTCAAACATGTGTTGATACTTGAATAACATATCTTTCCGTAAGTGAATGAGTGAAAGATAACCTTTAATCAAATTTTATATTAAAATCTAAGATTAGACTTAATTTTAAGTGCATAGTCAATTAAAAAAATGATATACCTTCATCTTCAGTTCTGTCTAAACCTCGAACAAGCTGCTTACACGAGTACAAAGTACGAGCATGTTTAATTCTATCCTTAGCCTGTTGGATGATCATACGACGATCTTCTGGGTATTTGTGAATAGTATTCAATATATCCACACGTGATATATACAACACTTCGCAGTATGTGAGACATTGTGCAGTCACTTTTCTTTTAAAAGGTATAAAGAAGCTGATATCTCCAAAAATAGTGCCGCTTGATACAGAAATTAAAGGTGTGGATCCATCATCTGAGGAAATCAGTTGAACGATCCCAGATTTGACATAATGCAAATGCGACTGGCAGTGTGGTCCACCAAAAAACTTTTCTCCTGGCAATTTATAATCCATACGAATATATTCACATAGCGCACGCTTGAAAGGTGCAGATGCTTTTCTAAACGTTGGACTGTGATAAAACACCGGCCACACTAAATCCTGTTTAATATCAATTCTTAAATATCTCGGCAGTTCCGATATAACTTCTGGAATCCAGGTAATACCGTTACGCTTTTTCCATATAACCGCATAAAACTCTTTGATTTCTAGATACGTCGTTGAGTTCGGGTTTCGCCTTTGTGCTTCCTCAATCAATCTATGAACTTGAGGATAATATGTGCATATTCTCCTTAATTTCAATAAAGCTTCAGCTACCATTTTAGGAAACACGACAAACGTTAACAATAGATTTCCAGCGATCATTAAAACGCTAATTATAACAAGTTCTGCTAATGTTGCGGGTTTTATTTCATCGAACTGCTGATTAACTATGTATGATATTACGATACTTGTTCCATACACGTACGTACTGTAATTGGGATCAGTTTCATTTAACTAAAAAAATTAATAAATAAATTAAAGATTATTTTATTTACAAAATAAAAAAATCGGTCAAGTGTGATTCGAATTCGCAAACGAAGGGTTCCGTACCATCGTATATGTACTTTTTATTAGAGTTCCCGAAGTAACCGAGGGTTGCCAACTGAACCCTATTACTATTATAACAAATATATTGCCGCTATAATAACAAATAATAAACAAATAAGATGGCGAATTTCAAAAAGCCTGCCATGCACATTAAAAATAACCATTATGGTACGGGACCCTCCGTGTGAGAGTCCGACTCGTACTTGATCGATTTTAATATGACTTTTACTCTATGTGTGTACTATATTAACTTCGATGATCGATTACGAACTTTAAAAATATGTTTCTTGTATTTTTATTTATTTTTAACATTTGTTGTTACAGCGGCAATAGAAATACACACTCTGTGAAAATTTCAACTCTCTACCTATTACGGTTCATGAGATACAGCTCTCTGACAGACGGACGGACTGACAGCGGATTCTTAGTAACAGGGTTCCGTTGGCACCCTTCTGGTACGGAACCCTAAAAATAAATCTTCAAAACTATAATTTCAATAAATAATATTAGAGTTTAACATATATTCGTAGATTAACGCGAAGTAGTAGATGTAGTTTGATTTGTAATCAAAAAGAAGAAAAAATAATCTTACTTTATGCCTGACATAAATGCGCCAATCATACCAATTATTCTTACAATTTGCGCATAGACCATATGCAGTGAGCAAAAGCCAGAAACAGGTGATACAATTTACACTAATCACCAACATCGTAGTAAAACCACAAACAATCCAAATAAATTTATGTGTAGTTATCAAAGAGAAGTATTCTGCCACTCTGTAAATGCTGGAAGAAGGACATATTATATTATTTTAAATTATTAGCTTTTCCTCTCGTTGGAGACGACGTAGCACTGTCGTAGATAGCGGTAGCTTTCTTAAATACATATATATGTAAGTACTCGTATTATAAAATGTATCTATTAAGAATCTTTATACTAGATTTTTTTAACTGATGATTCTAGAAATAAGCCTGTTCAAACAAACAGAAAATAAACAATTCTTATTATCCAATATTATTACACTTTTTGAACTTTTTGGTATCGACTTATACATATTATATGTATGTATGTATGTATCTACATGAAGTTCAAAATGAAATAGCTAGTGATGCAAAAAGGCAAAACCTGTTGTATTAGATGTACATACACATTTATCTATAATTCAATAGCCATTAAATTGTGTACATATACATATTTAGTTATAAATAAAAACAAATATTTTCTTAAAACACTAGTTTTTTTTTTAATTAAAGTAGAAAATTCATGCTCTATACAATATACATAGAACGGTTGAACATTCAGCTTACACAGTTCATACATATGTACATAGTTTGCTGTCAAATTTATGAGGATACGTCAATTTTTAATTTGTTTCTAATTTTCTTTCGTTTCTAACTTTTACCCGTACCTGCATATCTTATAATATTAAATGAGCAATTCTTTTATATAAAATTTCGTGTACCTACCTCGCAAAAGGCTCTAACGATTTGGATAAAATTTTGTATTTTGCTTTTCCAAAATATGCTGAGCGAAGCTCGGTCGGTCGGTTGGTACTTTATTAATTTATAGGTTATATTTCTTAAGACGCAGGAACTAGATTTTAGATTAACATATATTCAATTCGTCTGAATTCTTTTACACCTCAAGGGCGTTCCCATACAAATTTAATAATAAATATTTTAAATGATTTTGAAGTCGATTCATCTTTTATTTAGATTTATTTCATAGAACCACTAACACATTTAATATTATTATAAATAAATGCATAGAATATGTATGTTAGGTCAAAAGTTTGCCTTTTCTGTTTAGTTTCTTTTTCGGTAAACTGATCATATAATAGTATTAATCTAACTTACATTACAATCTCGCTAAAGGCAAGTAGATTCGGCCACAAATTAGTAGGAGGACACACGTCTTCAGACACGATTCGATAGAAAGGAATTAGCGATATAATGTCAAGCATTAGCAAGAATGCGGACTTCGGTAGGAACTCACGCCTCATGGCTTCGTCGGTAACTTGTCTGAAATAAAACATTTTCATTTTATTCTGTGCCAACTTATCTAAGGGAAATTGTGAATGAAAAAATGTTGCTATCTATACTAATATTATAATGAGACAGAATTTGTTTGTTTGAACGCGCTAATCTCAGGAACTACTAATCCGATTTGAAAAATTCTTTTTGTATTAGATAGCCCGTTGGTTAAAGAAGACTATATATCATCATGATACTACACAAGGGAGCGGAGCAGTAAACAAAAACGTCAATAAATCGGGCAGACTTCCATACATTTTTGTAAAACTGATGTTTATATCGTTCACATGTTAACCTTCATATAGTTAATGTATATTTTGGTATATTAAATAAATAAAAATAGTGCACCGATGAATGTTACCTATGAAGCATATGAAGAAACGTATCGATTCCATATATAGGGTCGCAGCAGTATAAATATAAGAACTTCATGAAAGCCCATTCAGGCACGTCCATCACGTCCCAACAATACACTATAGGAAAAACGGACTGAATAGGTCCCTGAGAATTAATAACTAATTAGTACTAATAAAATCAACACCGATATATTTTAATAAGGAAGAGGTCGCAGATTCATTTTACTCACCCTAAAAAAGCATGGAAGTATAAAAAAATATTCGAGTTCATTGATTAGCTTTTTTTTCATAGTTATACATATACATATACACTAGCGACTCACCCTCGCTTCGCTCGGGTTCGCTCCTATTTACGTATTAACGTTTAGTATCGATTTCTCAGAGATAAGATATTTTCTTGCTGTAAAAAGTATCCTATATGTTGACCCGGATAACCAGCTATCATCATACCAAATTTCATCGAAATCCCTCCAGTGGTTTTCCCGTGATGCGGTAACAGACATACAGACCGACAGACAGACAGACGAAAATTCTAAGAACAGATTCGGCCTCTGTATCGATAATAATGTTTATTTCAATAAGATTTTCCAAAAAATATTTAATGTACAGATTCGGCTTAGTTACAATTTTATTATATGTATAGATTTATTATCTGACATAAAAAAATACATTTGGTAGTTTAAAATATAATGTTTGATGTTGCTTTAGATACTACTTCGTTCACTGCAAAATGTAGCAGTATTCTACTAAGCCCCGTGATACGGTAAGTTAACACATTTAAATTTATGAGATAGTTCCCACAGTTAAAAATATAGCGGCAAATAATCTAGCAGATTGCAAGAATAATAAAATGACGGTGCGAAACAAAGAGAACGAGGATAAACTCGTTTAAGTAATTTAACCTTTAGGGGTTTTGAGCATAAAATATTTGTTTCAAATTAATTTTTTTCACAAATAACTAATTATATGCTTATAATTGTAATTTAACTACTACATTACGTCTTATACATAAGTTATAATTATAATGTTCGTGTTCGATTCTTCTAAACAGTGCTATTAAATGAAAAACACAATAGTTAATCAACAGATTATACTACGGAAACCACGTGATGTACGTATTATGTGTTTCATAATGCCTCGGTGGTCTAGTGGCTAGTATATACAGCCGTAGATCCGAAGGTCTTTGGTTCGAGTCTCGGGTCGGGCCAAGTTCGGTTGTTATTGAGATTTTCTGTTAACACACGTGGTTGAGAAATAAATATTCAAACAACGTCACAAACTTTCACATCTATTAGTATGATGAATGCAAAATTATCACAAAATATATTAAAAAAAACTTACGAGAAGTGTTTTGATGACAACCATAACCAGGACAAGACTTTTGAAGATCGGATTGAAAGGTAAAAAGAGTAAATTGCTCCATCGTATAAAGGTCTCTTCAGTATCATCAAAATCTTTTTCATCTAATTTTGCTTCATTTTTATCGTTTATCATTATTTCTATTACATAATACTTTCGCAAGTGACATATTATGATTTTAAACAGAAGAATAATGGAATTGAATGCATAATGCGACCTCTTTGATCAAGCGCTTGTTGTAATATAATAATACTAGCGACTCACAATCGTTCCGCTCGGGTTTGTTCCTAATTACATTTTAACGTTTAGTATAGATTTCTCGGAGATGAGATAAAAAGTATCATACTCGTATATGTTGACCCGAAAAATCAGGATGCGGTTACCGACAGACGAACAGACAAAAATTGTAAAAACTATAGATTCGGCCTCTGTATCGATAATGACGTCCACTTCAATAAGATTTTTCAAAAAATATTCAATGTACAGATTCGGCCTAGTTACAATTTTATTATATGTATAGAATATGTAAATTGTAGATATAGCTGTTTTTAATTATTCTCTCCATAGATGTTATCAGATAAATGTAAACAGTTTTAATTTACAAATTTTAATTTGCAATCAAACAATTAATTTGAATATACAAAAATAACAACTGTTTGTTCATAGTTTTTAGTTTTCACTTCTGTCGGCAGTTCTCATGACTGCTTTTTTTTTTAAATAATTTAAGTGCCAGAATCAGTAATTTATTTGTCAATATATTTTCAGAGCTAACAGTTTCAGTCGAAACTTATTAGAACTTGCCGTCATTTAATTATGTACTTAAACAGATAATACCGTGCAGTGTCAAATTGTACCAGAAAGTAAACTAATTAATAACGATAATACTGTCTCAGATTTACGCGAATATTTGACATTCTAAATAAAACTCTCTTTTCGGATTATTTCGCGGATTTATTCTGATTTTTGGTTCCCGACATTTCGAATGCTTTACAGCTATCATGATAACGGGAGAGACTAGGTTTTAGACATCTCAAAGGCATTATATTACTTGTTACAGACAGTTCGTACCCACAATTTTACAAAATAAACAAATACACACAGCCCTAACTCCTGAACTAGAAAACTGTGTTTCAAGCGGACAATATTTTCAGGTATCAATCTCTAATAGGTAAATATGTATTTTACGTATCAAAATATATTAGATTTCCTATGCGTCGGCTGGCACCGACTTCGAAAATATCTGATTAGGTATCTATTCTAAATAAAAACCCCCGTTTAGTTATTTTTTACATTTTAGTGCCTGGAAGTCGCTTTTTTTTAAGTATTTATTACAAATAATATTATTTAGTGTTGCTATTATTATAATATGTATAGCCGCAAAGAAAATTAAAAATATCAAATATTTATTTAAGCATTATGGACAATAGCAGTAGTGAAAAGTTAAAAATAAAAAGAAAATAATGCGAGGACGTCACTCAACGCGGAAGACCTATGTATATTTAACTTTCAGAGATCGATAAAAAAATAGCTATATATGTACTCGTATGTTACTTTTAAGAAGTAACGTTTCAAGGAAGCTTTTAACAACATAAAAAAATAATTATGATAATGAAAAATAGTAGTATATTAAATAAATATAAACTATAATAGATTTTCATATACATATCTTTAACTAATCTTAAATTAGTTAAATTAGTTAAATTCAAAATTACGGGAGCAAGAAAAACAATGGAATTGCTTCCCAATACAAAATTTTATCCCCATTTTTACCCCGTTAAGGGGTGATTTCCGGGATAAAAAATGTCCTATGTCCTTCTCAGGGCCTCGAACTATCTTCTTACCACATTTCATCTAAATCAGTTCAGTAGATCCAGAGATTACCCCGTACAACGTCACAAACTTTACCTGTTCATAATATTAGTATAGATAAGTATTCGGGATAGTATCGAATAACAAAGCGTTAGTCCAAAACCTATAATACGTATGTAAACATTACTAACTTGAAAATTATTGAACAACTAATTTATGCCCCTAGCCATAATTTATAGCGAATCACTTAAATTTAATAATAATAATCTGCCCCGTCACATGAAATAATACTGATTAATCTATGCAAATAGCCTGCGCTTGTTAAACCCAATAATGAAAACTCTCACTATTTCAAATAGTTATGGGACTTTATCATACTCATATATCATACTATTTGTAATATTATAAATACGAGTACAAAACACTTTGTGTTTGATTCCTATTCATGCTATTTTTTTATTGACGCTATACCATCTAAAACTAGTTTTTTTTTTGTTTTCGCTGGGGAAACCCATCATGGGGACCCTGCCGGCCGTCATAACGGGCAAGGTACTTTAAGACTCCTACTCACTAAAACCCACAGCGGAACCCATCGCCGCAGTGCAATGGGGCGTTGCAGGATCGCTTGCGTACACACTACAAGATCTAAAACTAGAACCTATGCTATACATCCTTACTATAATAAAGTTATAATAAGGTTTCTGTCTAACTTACCGACTCGGGGTTAATACTGATTTATTTGATAAAAAATCAAATACGGTAGAAACGGAAGTATAGCACTACGACGACTACCAATTTTTTTCAACAATCTTCCGGTTTGTTAATGATTTTTTTTTATAGACACCCCCAATTTGTCATTGTGAGCTAACCCGAGATTCAAACCCAAAACCCAAAATTAATTTTAAGAATAATTTATTTCCACCTAATGAATGCAAAACATGCATTGTATTGTATAAAACGCGGTGGGATCGGCAATGTCGGACAACCGCCTGATTTATTGTTTTAGAGCTACATTCAAAGTTCGTATATTGTGTGCGGCTTATTCAGATCAGCTAAAAGAGATTCAACAGCTATCGCATGTACAGATAACATATAAATATTTCATTGTTTGTTTTATTCTATATTTTTCAGTAGGAAAATATGATATTAGGAAATTTTAGATTTCTTATTTAATATAAACATACTAGCGTTCGTCCAGTGATCGAAACTCGATCCTAATCATTATTGAATTATAGGTTATAGCCTAAAATAAGAAAGTCAGTTGACAAACAAAGTAGAAAAAGGTCCTGAATGTTTTATCTTTGGCTATTTATATAGAGCCTTATATTTGCCTTTTTTTAATCCCTCAACGACCGCGGACACGCCGGCGTTACAGTTAACAAAAGATTTCTTAGAAATTTAATTAATTTCTTAGAAATTTACCTGGATTTGTTAATTGGGACTCTAATTATTTTTCTAAAATAAAAGTAGCCTAAATTACTCCTTAGAATATCAGCTATCTGCCAGTGATAATTCTGTCAATATCAGTCCAACCGTTTCGGAGATTAATCGGAAGAAACAGACAGACAGGCAAACAGACAAACAGAAAAATATAAAAAATGTCTTTTTCTTATAATTACCGTATATAATTTCATGTGCATTTAGTAAAATTTTGTTATTTTGACATTACAAACAGACACTTCAATTGTATTTGTCTGTACCTATAGATTACTATTATATAATAGTATGCGCAAAATATTATACCTACTGAAATGTTAAAAAAAATAACACTAACGGTAACATTCATCACTTAAACTCTGATTTCGAGTGAAATTTTTAGTAATAAAAAGTTTAAATACAAAATCTTTGAGCTTAGTGTTAAATTAAGTTCCACAAAACCTCTTTGAGGTGCTACCTAACTTAGATTGACTTCTTTGAAATGTCCAGGCAACTTTTAAATTAATTTAACAGCTATACCTACTTCATTCTAATAACGGTATTGTGATGATCATAATAAAATAATAAAAGAAAAAAATAATAAAAAATAAATGAAATGAATGAATAAATGATCATAATAAAATTGAAATACAAAGCTATACTAATACTTATATATTATGATATTTTTTTCTAGTAATAATATATTAGTACATATAGTCTTGAAAACAACATACCAAAGATGAAATCACAATTTCATATCTTTAGCTTCAGAATATAATATGTAGATTTTAATGTTTATGTAGATTTTAATTATTATGTGTTTACATATGTATACAATCTATTTGGAAAACATCTAATTTTGGCTTCTTTGATCTATCTATACATATAATAAAATTGTAACTAAGCAGAATCAGTACCTACATTAAATATTATTTGGATATCTTATTGAAATAGACATTATTATCGATACAGAGGCCGAATCATCTTTTTTTTTGAACTTTTGTCTGTATGTCTGTCTGGAACGCATCACGAGAAAACCACTGGGCATATTTCTATGGCATGATGATAGCTAGCTATCTGGGTCAACATATAAGATACTTTTTACTGAGTAGACTAAACGTTAAAATGTAACTAAGGACGAATCCGAGCTCAACGAGGGTAAGTCGCTAGTAATTCACAATACTGTTTAGTGAATATATTACATACCAATTTCGATTGTCATAAATTATTGTCGCTTAGGTGTTTATCATTTAACGTCTAGAAATTACCAAACATCTAAAACGTTTTAAATTTTCTCCAATTAGTTTTATGTCAATTGTAAGGCAGAAACTTATATATATTTTTAATTTTAAAAACATAAGAATGCGTTTGGTGGATTTTTTACGCCGCAATTTTATGTAATTTTTCGCATGGAGTGTATGGAATAGCTTTTTGCTATGTATTACTTAGTTTACATTGAAAAAAATTAACTGAGGTAAAATTTTTAGAATTCAAGCCATAATTACTCCACGAAAAATTTCATTTTTATGCAACGTACTAAAACAAAGGATTATACCTTAAAACATCAGTGAATTTTTAGTTAATCTTGTACCTCTTCTATAACATTACGATCCCTATGTTATAATTTAAAAGCTCGCGCAAACCTTTTAGGCAGACGTTTTTACCACGTAAATTAACATTTTCCTTTCAACCACTAAACTAAATAGTTATCGTAGCATGATAAGGTAAAGGTCGTGTATTCAAATTCTTGTAAAAGCTACATTTATTGTTAATCTACCTCTATACAAGGAGTCAAAGAAATGGGTTTGAGCATTTACAGACTAACTAGCGAATCGGGTTAGTCCCTACGTACGTTTTAACAGTTAGTATGTAAGACATAGACTGTATATCATGGTACATATATATATATATATATATATATATATATATATATATATATATATATATATATATATATATACGTAGGTATGATTCAGTTTCATAACTCTTACTTGAGAAATTATTGATTCATCCCCCTTTATACGCCCTTAAGGAATGATTTCCGGGATAAAACTATCCTATATCTTTTCCAGAATCTCAAACTATCTTCATAGCAAATTTCATTCGAATCGGTTCATTGGTTCTAGAGATTACTTCCTACAAACAAATTCACAAGCTTACAAACTTTACTTCTTCATAATATTAGTATAGATAACAAAATAATGAAACGTATTTTTTGTATTATTTTCAGTATAGAAGATGCTTCGAACAACAATAATTACATGTCATGCACGCTATTGAAAGCAATCCGAGCTGTCCGACGTTTTATTCTCTTTAAACCCATTAACTACCTTGTCGTTATTTGCTCTACTTCGCTATGTTCTTGCTAATCGATTGAAGATGTATTTCTTCATAAGACATGCTTTTATGAAAATTTTGTTGTTTATAGATATTTTTATAAAATAGTAAAAAAATATATATTGAAAGTTTGAAAAATTCTATCATAGAATTATAATTAAAATAAGTTATTTTCACTTTAACCATATATAAGTATTTTGTTTTGGCGAGCATGATTTTTGCAAACACTACTAATCGCAACATTTATCAGTAAATGATATAAGTTTTAATCATTGTGTTTCCTCTATCGAAACTGAAAAAAAGGCCAAATAAGAATTAACCTTTTCTAATTACTTTTAAAAACAAGACAAATAAAACGTATAAGTGGTCCTAATACTCAGGGTTATGATAATGAAACAGCGTTTGGAAGCATCCCAAGCTTGGAGGCGCAGTTATACTCGTGGTGTCATATTCAACAGTGCAAAACGCCTTTCTAGCGAAACGTTTGCGAGCTTTAGGAATAATTCCAAGACACGCTGGTCCTGATCACGTGCCAAGTCGCTTTCCAATTGGCCTGAAGTGGCTGTTTTGTAATGACTATAATGTTGAAAACAGTTCCATTTTTCACTTAAGCGTAATTTCTGCAATTGTTTTCAGGGATTTAATACGATTGTACAATATTAGTTCCGTAGATACGTACTTAATAACATAGAAAATGTGTTTTTTTTAGTTTAATTTGTTCACAGCAACTTCAGATCGACGTAATTTTTAAGATAGAGACAGTTTTAGTGACAAGATATTTTTTTAAATAGGATTGTTGAGTAAGAAGTTCCACAGCCCCTTTTGAAATAGGAACAAAATTATAAAATACTAGAGGACTTACCCTCGCTTCGCTCGGGTTCGTCCCTAGTTTGATTCCCCATACAAACTTTCATCCCCATTTTCTCCCCCTTATTTGATGATTTCCGTGATAAAAAGCATCCTATGTCCTTCCCAAAGTCCCAAACTATCTTCTCACCAAATTTCATTTAAATCGGTTCAATAGATCCAGAGATTGCCCCCTACAACGTCACAAACTCACAATTCACAAACTTTACCTCTTTATAATATTAGTATACATTCTAAAGATTAGATATGCAAATTATTATGCATATACTACGAACAACATCTTTAGTGGTTTAGAAATAAAAATCAACAAATATTGTAAGGTACTTTATTGCCATTTTTGAATTTTTGAAATCATTTTTGTAAAATAGTGGGTAGGCACTGTCTGTTACAAGTATGTGTTTGAGACGTCTATAACCTTAGTCTCTCCCGTGACCATGATTGCTGTAAAGGATTCGAAACGTCGGAAACCAAAAATCAAAATAAATCCGCGAAATAATCCGAAAAGATGGTTTTATGCTGTGGTATTCCTTATTCAACTATAACAAAAAATACTATTGTTATTTGTAACACTAATGTGGAAAAATGTGCCAATATTGTTCGAGGTTTGAGGAAAAGAAATACATTTTACTGAGGCCGAATGTTTTTCTCGTGATATCTCATGTGAAATAAAGCGATCGACTCTATTTGCCCATTCAATAAACAGGGGTCGAGCGCCATCGATATTGAATCTATCTATCACTTATACTAACGCACATACTGTTTGGAAATTCAGATACAATTATAAAGGATTACATATCGTAAACTAAATCCTCATGAACATAAACTATGTTAATATTGAAATTAAAAAAAAATATTAGTTAGCTCATACAAGAGTCAAAAAGCCACACCTAAAGATATACAAAAGTAGGAAAACGATTAAATATAGGTATAAATCTTCTAAATAGCCCAGTCGTAACGCGCTTGCTTGGGAAACTAAGTGCAGTGGGTTCAAATCCCGGGACTCGCACTTCTGATATTTACATGCGCGAATCATTTCCAGCATGATTACTGCTTGTCTTAAGACGAAGGAAAACGTCGTTAGGAAACCTGCATGTCTGAGAGAACTTAGTAAGTTTCTGTTAGACATGTGAAGTCCGCCAAGCCAAACTTGGCCAGCGCGGTAGACGTATTGAAGAGAGGCCCGTCGCTCTTCAATTCTTCCACCACGCCCTTCCTTTCTGCCTTTTGAAGAGAGGGATAAATCTCCGTCATAAGTAGAATGAATGAATCATATAATAAAAGCCTACTATCAAATCATTGGTGCGTGAAATAGATTCCTCAAAGAAGTTGTCCCATCATAAGAGGCATTATGTGAAGAGTAATGGGGTATTAACTGAGAGCGATGCAGAGGAAATAGCGCGATCTCACCCGTGATTGCTACGAATTATGGAATTCACGATTTATTCCTACGGAATTGAACCTGTTAAGTGGAGAGCTCTCGTGTCCATATTGACTGGAATTGCTTTACCTGTATGCCTATCTACGATTTTTAAGAAACGTACGTACGTATTCAATAGGTACTTTCAGGATATTAAGTTAATATTTTGTTTCTTTTCTATTAATTCTATAGTAACTTAAATAAATCCGACTAAACTATAGATATTATATCTTTAATATAGAAAACGATAGTAAAAAGTTTAATTATGGATTGTGATTTCACTACACTAGATAGAAATACCTAAATAATCAACGTTAAGAATACGTTAGTACCTATTGTCCAAAAGCGGTTAAAAGCAAAGCTCATAAGCTAGATACATAGTCAAGTATAATTAAGTTTATCCATATCCATACTTAATATTATAAATGTGAAAGTGTGTTTGTTTGTTTTTTTTGTCCTTCTTTCAAGTCGAAACGGAGTGACAGATTAGAGTGGGTTTTTGTATGGAGATAGTTGGAGGGCTGAAGAGTGACATAGGCTACTTTTTATCGCGGGAGATTATCTCATTCCCACGGAAAAACAAGTTATAATAAAACTCAAAAAATCAGAATTACTTGAAACTGGGTACTAATGATTTTTCATTAAATTAAATAAACACGTGTTTTAGCATTTTTCAAAATTCATCCTATAAGGGGGTAAAATAGGGGATGAAAGTTTGTATGAAACCTACCTTTTTGGAGATTTTTTGTAGTTTTATCAAGAGCAAAGCCGCGGGGCGGGTTCTGCTAGTATACATATATAATTTCATCTTAAATTTTTAGTTACATCATATATTATATTTCATATTACTTGTCGCCATTAAGACTGTGTTAGATAATTCAGTAAACTTTTTTCGTAGTTCCTTAATTTAGTCAATTTAACACCCTAATATAGTAAGTACCTTGAAAAAGGTCAAGCCTTCAGCCAAGCGTAAAATTTATCTTCACAGAAACTTAAGTAAATTAGACGTATCATGTCATCTGAGCCTCAAATGTTCAAGATCGCTTGAGAGGGCTTTTGGAATAAGGTTTATTAAATATACGCAAATACTGTATATATAAGACAGATATGTATGCACTATGCATATATATCTTAGTTAGGTTGATACTATTACTAGAAGGTAAACCGCAAAGTTTAATCACCTATCATCTGGTCGGTCTAACGACCGTCCAACTTTCTGGTACATTTGCTTAGTTTATTCGAGGTAAAAGCTATTACTAACATTCATTTTATTATATCTAGTTATATTGGTCTCTATCCGTGGTTCAGATTATCTTTTCATATAACTATTTAATAAATATGTAAAAAAAATAAAGAAACTCAACATACTTTTATCTTCGTGTTAAATTATACTCGAAGTCAGTAAACTGTTAACATCGTTTAATTCTTGCTCCTCAAAAACTTCTGTAAAACTGTGTTTAACTTGAGTGTATTAAAGTTTGTTTACTTTTCTGGACATGCTTAAAGGACTATATAATCTGTTAGCAACTTTTAATGTGTTAATTGTGTGTTTTATATCATAAATAACTAAATAATTAAATCTGTTCACTGTCAACTTAAGTTTTTACAAACCTGTTGTTCATAACGCGTAAGCGACGCGTTCTGCACGGCGCTTACGACATTTTTCTCGCGAGTGCAGTCCTCATCGACGCGACGGAACGAACTACAGTGGCCTACTGTGCAAAGTTTTATAATAATCGCTAAATCGTTGGAAACAATCTATTGTGATTTTTACCTTTTGGGCTGTAAAGAGATTAAAACTTAAAATATTATTAATAATAGTAACCTGGGATCTCGGATTGATAACGCCCCTAAAACAATAATTAAAGTACAGAAAATAAAAAATAATTAATTGATTAGTAACATAAATTGAATAAATAAATATGTCCTTAAAATTAGTAAATTGGGGATGTTGTTCTCAGGAAGACAAAGATGATAACGAAAGATTCATAACTTGTAACAGCTGCAAAAAATCCTTTCACTTTTTGTGTTTGTCGATACCAGAAATACAATCAAATACAGACATTTATAATAAATGGAAATGTCCTTCGTGTTTGAATCGGATGCCTAAAACGTCTAAAAAGGATTCTACCCCTGTTCGTAATATCTCCACAACACGAGGCAACAAGAGGCCTGCACTGAACTCACCACCAGAAGAACACAGCTTAACCAGTGACAGAGTACGTGCTATTGTTGAAGACGTAGTAAAGACTGAGTTGAGTGCTATGATGGAAAAGCTAAAGTGCAGTATGCTCGACATAATAAATAAGGAATTGACACCAATTAAAAAAGAAATAAGGGACATGAACGAGTCTATGACTTTTATCAACAGCAAATTCGAATTGATCGAAGCCGACCAATTAAACGCGAATAAACTCCTAAAAAATATACAGGAAGATAACAAAAAGTTGGAAAGCACAGTGGCAGATTTAACACAACGTCTGAATTACTTGGAACAGCAGTCTCGTTCAAACAACATTGAAATCCAATGCGTCCCTGAAAAGAAAAGCGAAAACCTATACACTATCGCGAAGGCCTTATGTACAGCTGTCGGACATGAAATAAAGGAAAAAGATATACTGCATTGCACCCGTATAGCCAAACTTAATAAATCCAGCACTCGTCCTAGATCTATTGTCATTCAACTGGCTTCTCCCGGGGTACGTGATGATCTCCTCGCATCAGTTATTAAATTTAATAAAATACATGCTAATAGTAAGCTTAACGCAAGCCATCTGGGATTTCTTGGCAATAACAGTCCAGTCTATGTCACAGAACATCTGTCTCCAACAATTAAAGCTCTACATGCCGCAACAAGACAAAAGGCCAAAGAAAAAGGATATAGTTTTACTTGGGTGAGAAACGGCAGAATTTTTGTCAGAAAGAATACCGACACTGAACATATTCTTATTAGAAATTTGGATACCTTAAAAAAATTAGCCTAAAATTTGCAGTTCCTATGTTGTCTTCATTATTTTTAAGTTTATAATGCATGTCATAGTCACTATTTTTATTCAAATTCAATTGTCTCCAGTTATATTATCAAAATAGTCGAGGCTTAAAAACGAAAACACTCGACTTTTACCGTAACGTTTGCTGTCATAATTATGATGTTATTGTTATATGCGAAACGTGGCTTAATAACTCAGTGCTTAATAGTGAACTATTCGATGATAGGTACGTTGTTTATAGAAGAGATAGAGAAAGTGTATTATATGGGCGTGGCAGAGAAGGCGGTGGAGTATTGATAGCTGTTAATAAGAAGTTTAATTCTAGGCGTCTAATGGAATGGGAAAGCGATTGCGAGAATCTATGGGTGATGATAGATATCCCAGTTATGCATGGTATTTTTAAAATTGTTCTTTGTGCAATTTATCTACCACCACCTGTTAGTCCTTAAACTTTGGATTATTTTTTAGATAATTGTAATGCTGTCTTTGAAAAAAAACTTGGATATGAATGTATGTATAATCGGTGATTTTAATTTAGGAACACTTGATTGGAAGTCATTAAATGTAACAAGCAATACTCGAGCTTCTAAAAACACTAGTAAAACTATGATTGATTTTACAAATATTAATAATCTAAATCAATACAATGACATCACTAACTCCGCTGGCAGGACACTAGACCTAGTATTGTCCAATAAATCATGTAATGTTAAAGAAAGTATAAATCCTTTTAGTATCGTTGATATATTACACCCACCGTTAGATATTACAATATGTTTGGATAGTGAATTAAAGTTATCTTATAACACTGTACAAAGACATAACTTCTATAAAGCTAATTATGTGTTGATTCGTGAATATTTGGGAGATCTAAATTGGGAGGATTTATTTTCCGGAATTAGTGAAGTAAATGATATGCTAGAGATTTTTTACAATAAGCTACGTGAAGCGATTACAAAATACGTACCATTATGCAGACCTAAGAATCAAAAACACCCACCGTGGTTTACTTATAAGCTTACTAAGGCGTTAAAAGAAAAGAATAAGATCCGTATGCGCTATAATATATACCAAAACCCGCGTGACCGTATTGAACTAAGCTTACTTCGTAAACGTTGTGATAGGTTAGCAGTAGATTGTTATCACAAGTACATAAGTAATATTGAAGAAAACATTTTAAAAGATCCAGATTCGTTTTGGACCTATCTTAAAGTAAAACGCAACGGAACTAGTACCTATCCTCATAGGATTTCGGACGGGGTTACGTCTACCTCGGACGGTGCCCAAATTTGCGAATTGTTTGCTAAATACTTCTCATCGGTATTCTCCAAGGATGATAGTAATTATGCAGGATATGAATACAAGTACTTGAAATCCATAGAGCAAAATAGTCACAATCTTGTTGTATCAGAAATAGGTCAAAATGAATTATTGGATAAATTAAAGCATTTAAACTGCAAAAAGGGGGCAGGGCCTGACTTAATACCGCCTATCTTTATTGCTTCATGTGCCTCTGAACTGGTCTATCCACTAAAATTAATTTACAATAACTCTTTGGCTTCTGGTGTTTTTCCGTTGATATGGAAAAGTGCTAAGGTAGTACCGGTTCACAAGTCTTCGAACAACGAAAACGTCTGTAACTATAGACCCATTTCTATTTTGTCAGCTTTTGCAAAAATATTTGAATCATTAATTTATACATACTTTTATAAACATCTAAAACTATATCTGAGTGATCGTCAGCATGGTTTTGTTAAATATCGGTCTACACAATCTAATTTGGTCCCCTTTACTGAGTTATTGGTTAGAGCAGTTTATTCTGGCTTTGAGGCCGATGTACTCTATACTGATTTCAGCAAGGCCTTTGATAAAGTTTCCCATGAAATTCTTCTTTATAAGTTACGAGCCTACGGAATATCAGGATCTTTATTGAAATGGCTACAGTCATATCTAAAAGACAGGTCTTTTTATGTTGCAGTGAATGGATATCAATCTTCTACTCATGAAATTTCTTCTGGTGTTCCCCAAGGATCACATTTGGGTCCATTACTATTTAATTATTTTATTAATGATATTCCTGATTGTTTCCTTTTTTCTGAGGTTTTCATGTATGCCGATGATTTGAAGTTTGTTAGAGTAATCCGATCTGTTGATGATACTAGGCTTTTGCAGAGGGACCTAGACGCACTAGTTAGATGGTGCGATGATAATAAAATGCACCTGAACCCTAAGAAATGTCTGTATATGAAATTTAGTAGGAAATATAATAACATTGTATCGGAATACTATATTAAAATGTAAAAATTGAAGAAACGACTAGTATGCGTGATCTTGGTGTACTATATGATCAGAAATTAAATTTTAGTACGCATATGGATGATATAATTCAAAGAGCCTCTAGAATGCTAGGATTTGTTTTAAGGAACTGCAAATCTTTTAAACACATAAAAACAAAAATATTACTTTATAACACTTTAATTAGAAGTATTTTAGAATATTGTAGTGTAGTTTGGCGTCCTCACTATGCTACACACACACACCGTCTTGAACGCATACAGAAACGTTTTCTCTGGCATTTATCATATTCTGTAGGCATACATAAAAGAGTAAAATCATATAAAAGTCGTTTAGATCATTTTAACATGGTCTCCCTATCAACGCGTAGAACAATAACAGATGCAATGTTTGTATATAAGATTATAAACAATCATATCGATTCTCCACACTTGTTACAGTTTTTTAAGTTAAGAGTCCCATCTAGAATTCCTCGTCAACCCATTACGCCACTTTGCCCACCCCTAAGTAGAACCATTTTAGGTTCCAACTCCCCCTATGCAAGATTATGTGAAATTATTAACATTTATAGCGGTAGCATCGATCTATATCATGATTCCGCTGCTAAATTTTACAAATCTGTTGTTAATTATATAAAAGAATAACAATCTAATGTTGCGTTTCTTGGTATGGTATGGTTAAGTTAATTTTTGTGAAAGTTAGGCATTATTTTTACTGACTTCTTTGTTACCATTATAATCAATTTGCATGTGGAGTTTACCTTTAAGTAATTGTTACACTATTACAAGAACATCTAAGATTGTATACTAATTATATAAACCGAGTTACGGAACCCTAATCCCACGAATATGCTGACATATCAAATAAATGTACGTTTCCCAGGCGACCACCGCCGAGTTCCCCGAATTAGTTTTGTAATGCCGCATTGTTTTAATTTAGTAATTTTATTAATTGTAATACTTTTCCAATCACTCTTTATTCATACTTCGAGTAAAGACGTCGTTAGTTTTAAGATATATAATTATTGTATTAATGTAAAATTAATAAATAATTATTAATTATTCGGTTTTTTTTCGACCTCCTGACTGCTGCAAACGTAATTGGCGCAGTCGGTAGGATTTTCGCGGGCCGGTTCGCGATCGGTCTAAATTAATTACTCGATAATTATCACGTCGCGTGCCGCCCGGGTGGCTACCAAGCACCGTTCGAGAATCCAGAATCTACGAACCTGTGGCAGCCGGGAGTGGAATCCAACAATCGATTCAACTGAAAAGAGACCAGATAATGCAGTTTATGTGAGTACATAAGAATTGTTCTCGTGTTGCTCCTTTCTAGACCTAAGCCTATCCATAAGCTACCAAAATTTTCCATCCTAAAGCATCTAGGATCCGAGAGCCTCAATCTAGGCAGGCCCGTCGGTTAGGTATAGATAGCATAAGAAATATTAATTCGGAAGAAATTATAAATTCAAATTTAGATTGTAGTCCTTCTAATTTAATTAATTTAGTTAATATGTCTCACGATCCGGATATCATATTTAAGGCCCTCCGCCTTGTCCCGGAATTCGACGGGAACCCAAATGTTTTAACTAGATTTATCCAAATTTGTGACCATTTAGCGATCCAATATCTAAGCGACTTACCAGGTAGTGAATTTTCTAACATTTGCCTATTAAATGGAATTTTAAATAAAATAACAGGCACAGCAGCAAGCAAAATTAATTCAAACGGAATACCCGACAGTTGGCTAGGAATTAAAACACTTTTAATTAATAACTTTTCCGATCAAAGGGATGAAACCGCCCTATACAATGATCTCTCCTTAGCCACACAGGGTAATAAAAGCCCTCAAGAATTCTATGACCATTGTCAAAATTTGTTTAGCACGTTAATGACGTACGTTACACTGCATGAGACACTATCCACCACTATCGAAGCAAAACGCGATTTGTATAAAAAAGTAACTATGCAGGCCTATGTTCGTGGTCTTAAGGAACCATTAGGGTCCCGCATTCGTTGTATGCGACCACTAACAATAGAAAAAGCTCTTGAATATGTACAGGAAGAACTGAATACTATGTATATGCACAGCCGTTACGAGGTTTCAAAAACTAACAAAACCGTAACCACTATACCCAACGCTACTCACCACACATTCACACCACGCATATTTCCACCAAGTATAGGACAGACACCATCTAGACCTAACACACAGCCTTTTAAATTTAACAATGAACACCAGCACCCTAGACAACCCACACACACACAAAGAATATTCGGTGCACCACCTCCGAACTACAACCCTAACAGTCACATGTTTAGGTTACCACCTCGAAATAATATTACACACAGGCCTAATCAAGGCAATGGATTTCCCAGACCTATGAGTGGCGTGAGCCACTTTGCGCCTCGACCACTGCCACCAACACAACATACACTTACAGGACATAATTGGCAAAAATACGGTAACCCTCCCCCAAGAAATTATTTTAAATCAAGAGAAATGAACTTTAATATTTGCGAAGACGATTACGACCCGTACGATTATTACACAGACTTTGAATCTTATTATAACAGTGACGAATACACGGAATATCCCTATGACTATGAGAATTATTCCCAAAACTTCAAAGATAATCCCACTACGTCACGAATAGAAACCAATAACGATAGTACACTTGACAATAATGAACAGGATTTTCAGAAAATTTCCAAATCCGACACCTTAAAATAGAAATAAATCTACATACACAACGTCACCTTCCATATATTCAGATATTATCACCACCATTAAAATTATTAATAGATACGGGAGCCAACCAATCCTTTTTAAGCCCAGCAGTTGTAGAAAAATATTTGTATAATTTTCCTTTAAACTACGATCCGTTTGAAGTATGTAATGTTCATGCCAAAACTAGAAGTAACTATTCAATAACTATACCAAGCTTTTATGAATTTAATGACCCGAATAATATAACATTTTATGTATATAAATTTCATGACTTTTTCGATGGACTTATAGGAACTGACTTATTAGACAAATGGGAAGCAGTAATAGATTATAAAAATAAAACTTTAATTACCAAAACTGCTTCAAACCCCATATACGTACACGATTCCCGTAATCAAAATTTATACGAAGATATAATCCCAGCAGGTCAATCGAAATTGTTAAAAATCCCTATTAATATGCATGACGGCGAAGCATACATAAAAGAACAAAAAATTTCAAATTGCGTAATTAGTGAATGCCTTACGTCAGTCAAAAATAGCAGGGGTATTGTAGAAGTTAAAAATCCCAGTAGGAATGATGTAATATTTTCAATGGACCGAGCCGTCTCTGCTGAAATTAACAATATAAATTTCACTTGCACTGAACAATCCCGACGTGTAAAAGACGTTCTGACACGACTTCGTACAGAGCATCTTAACGTTGAGGAACGTAAAAACTTAGAACTATTGTGTACCCAGTACGCTGATGTATTTTATCTAGAAGGCGAACCCCTTACATTTACAAATAAAATAAAACATTCAATTAAAACTACCGATGAAGTCCCCGTTCACACGAAAAGCTATAGATACCCATACGTTCATAGACAGGAAGTACAGGAGCAAATAGGTAAAATGCTCGATCAGGGAATAATAAGGCCCTCTAATTCGGCTTGGAGCTCACCTATTTGGGTTGTGCCAAAAAAGGTAGACGCATCTGGTAAAAGAAAATGGCGAATAGTAGTTGATTTTCGCAAATTAAACGAAAAAACAATAGATGACAAATATCCAATCCCTAACATAAATGACGTATTAGATAAATTAGGAAAATGCCAGTATTTTACAACTTTAGATTTAGCTAGCGGATTTTATCAGGTACAGACAGATCCTCAAGACATACATAAAACAGCATTTAATGTCGAGCATGGACATTATGAATTCCTTCGTATGCCCATGGGATTAAAAAATTCTCCGGCGACCTTTCAGCGAGTAATGGATGATGTGCTGAAAGGCCTACAAAACTCTATTTGTCTAGTTTATATGGATGATATTATTGTCTATAGTACGTCCCTACAAGAGCATATAGTAAATTTACAAAAAGTTTTTCAGAGACTCCGCGAATCTAACTTTAAAATCCAAATGGATAAATCGGAATTTTTAAAACATGAAACAGCTTTTCTAGGCCATATTATAAGCGCGGACGGAGTGAAACCTAACCCCGAAAAAATAGCTGCAATAGAGAAATACCCCATACCAAAAACACCAAAAGAAATAAAACAATTCCTAGGCTTAGTTGGATACTATCGTAAATTTATTCCGGACTTTGCAAAACTAACAAAACCGCTTACACAATGCCTAAAAAAAGGTAGGAAAATTATTTTAAATGATGAATATATATCAAGCTTTGAAAAATGTAAAACAGTTTTAACGAATGATCCAATACTTCAATACCCTGATTTTAATAAAGAATTTAACCTGACGACTGATGCATCTAACGTGGCCATAGGGGCTATTTTATCACAAGGCCCTATAGGATCCGATAGACCAATTTGCTACGCTTCTAGGACACTTAACGATAGTGAACAAAATTATAGTACCATAGAAAAAGAGTTATTGGCCATAGTTTGGGCTACAAAATACTTTAGGCCTTACTTATTTGGTAGAAAGTTTAAGATAGTCACTGACCATAAGCCATTGCAATGGATGATGAATTTAAAGGAACCGAGTTCACGACTTACAAGATGGCGTTTACGTTTAAGCGAATATGACTATACAGTAATATACAAAAAAGGTAGAAGTAATACTAACGCGGACGCTCTCTCTAGAATAGAAATACACGCGGGAGAAACAAATTCATTAATAGAAGAAATCGATGAATTAAATTCACTATTAGGCAATCCATCGTATACCTTACGCAGAGCATCAAATTCTTCTACGATATCTGCTCCTGAAAAATCAAACTCTTCAACAAGTTCCGCATCTCATCAATCTAACTCTTCTACATTAACGGCACACAGTAGTCACGAAAACCCTATTTTAGAAATACCGATTACTGATGAACCCCTTAATAAATTTCATAGACAAGTAATCTTTACTATAGTTGATGGTATAAAAAGAAAAGCTTCAGTATCAAAGCCTTTCGAAAAACACACTCGAATTAACATCCAGTTAAGTAAATCTAATTTAGAGGAAGATTTAGTTAACGCCGTAAAGGAATACATTAGTTCTAAAATTAAGACAGCTATTTTAGTTTATCCTACTTTAGATATGTATACAATAATTCCAATTTTACAAAGTAAATTTAAATCATCCGCAATGAATCTAGTCTTAGTAAAAACTGAAATAGAAAACGTCAAAGAATACCCTAGACAGCAGGAAATCATTCGTCATTATCATGAGGGTAAGACGAATCACCGAGGAATCAATGAAACCTATTTATCATTATCACGAAATTACTTTTGGCCGAAAATGAAGGATCAAATAACTAAATTTATCACAGAATGTACTATATGCGGACAAGCCAAGTACGATCGAAATCCGGTCAGACCTCAATTTAACGTTGTACCTCCAGCGACAAAACCATTTGAAATTATTCACATAGACTTACTGACAATACAGAATATCAAATACGTGACTTTCATAGACGTCTTTACCAAATACGGACAAGCTTATTACTTACGTGATGGAACAGCCGTTAGCGTGTTACAAGCCCTTTTACAATATTGTACCCATCATGGCGTCCCTATGACTATTATTACTGACAATGGAACAGAATTTGCTAACCAATTATTTAACGAATTTACTAGACTTCACAAAATTAACCACCACAAAACTTTAGCTCATTCTCCTAATGGCAACGGAAATATTGAAAAATTCCATTCGACTCTCCTTGAACATCTGCGACTTTTAAAATTACAACATAAAGACGAACCCATTGTAAACCTTTGCCTTACGCTTTAATAGCTTACAATAGTTCTATACACAGTTTCACGAGATGTAGACCCTTTGATTTGTTAAACGGACACTTTGACCCTTGAGACTGCCTTGACATTGACCTTACTCAACAAACGTTACAGCAATACTTACAGACACATAAAGAACAGATGAAAAAAGTATATGATATCGTTAACCAATCGTCCCTTAGTAACCGAACGACCCTTATCCAGAATAGGAATCAGACACGCGAACCTGAGATAGAGTATGCGCCCGATCAGCAGATCTTTGTAAGGAACCCATTAGCTGAAAGACAAAAAACAGCCCCAAGATATACACAGGACACTGTCCTCGCCGATTTACCTATACATATTTACACTAAAAAGAAACGTGGCCCTATAGCAAAGTCGCGACTAAAGCGAATCCCTAAAGCAGCGAATTTGTTACAGAATCCTGGTGCTCATGATACTACCCCTGGTACATCTTCAGGAAATTAAATTCGAGAGTCTTGATGATGGACCTGGAATACTTCCCTACAAACTTGGACCGATGAAAACAACGACACATTACCATACATTCTTACAATACATAAAACTCGACGACATAGAAGATAAAACACACAGTCTACAAAACCATTTGCACAATTACAAAAATCAATTACCTAATGACACTTATTCAGTATATGAAATTCAAATAAATTACTTGCTCAACAAATTAGATGACATATTATATCAAATTAAATCCTTACAACCCAACAGGTCTAAAAGAGGGATTATTGATGGACCTCGGAACAGTTATAAAAAAGTATTACAGGAAACTTAGATTATACGGATGCTTTAAGGTATAATGAAGCTATAAAATTATTAGAAAGTAATCAGGAAAAAATTACAAATGAACTTAATAATCAGTTAAGCATAAGCAAAGAATGGATCACTAAATATAATAGCGTTTTGACTCAACTAGTAGAAAATCAAAGTAAAATTAATAGCACCTTAATGTTAATACTTTCTAACAATATAGATAATACAACTTTAATTAAATATGCCAAATTTGCCCAACTTTTAGTAATACTAAGTGAAAACATAGACGATTTAATGAACGAATTACTAAGAATAGAAAATAGTTTAGCTTTTATTCATGCATCAAGCATGCACCATTCCATGATTAGTATAGATGTATTAAGTTCAATGATAGATAAGCTTAAGAATATCTACGGAAAAGAGTGTATTTTAAATTTAGAATTAAGAGAATATTATAATATAATCCAACCAGCTTCCTATTATGCTAATAAGCAAATAGTTTTTATATTCCGATTTCCTATTATTTCTAAGGATAATTTTTTATTATATAGATTAGCAGTAGTACCTAATAAAAAATCGCAGGCTCTTATCCCATCCTCTCCTTTCATTGCAACTAACGAGAATTCATTCGTGTACATAGAGGCCGAATGCCCGAGACATAGCAGCTGGTATCTCTGTGAAATGGAACTCAATCATCAGATTCGTACAAATTCAGATTGTATCCACGAGCTAATTGTTAAACAGATTTTGAAGGAATCTTGTCACTTAACTACAGTCAATCTTCTACGAGAATCAATGGAGAAACTAGACGATATGCACTACCTTATATCGTTCCCCCAGCATCAAAAGATACAAATATCATGCGGTAAACAGGAATTCACTTCATTAAAAGGCAGCTACCTAATAACTATTCCCCTAGGATGCAAAATCATATCCGAAGAATTTACGTTAATTAATGACAACAACGAAGTAAGAGGACAGCCCTTAAAATTGATGAAGATACCCGATGAAATTGCGCACCTAGATACAACTATTAATATATCATCTATAAATATCCAAGGACTCCATAGACTCAAGGACAAAATTATGATACAATCACCGCTACAAATTGAACGCGAAAAGGATATTACAGTATATCATACAACCATACCAGTATACGCAATATTATTCAGTGCAGGTGCACTTATCATTTTATTACACTATAGAAAGTATAAGAAAACTACTGCAAAAAAGGAAGAAATTTTAGAAAATGGAGATAACCCAGAGAATCTTAAGGACACAAGTATCCCGGCAACTTTTTCACTCAATATTCTCAAATAGTTGCCTCTCTAGGGGTGGAGGAGTTACGGAACCCTAATCCCACGAATATGCTGACATATCAAATAAATGTACGTTTCCCAGGCGACCACCGCCGAGTTCCCCGAATTAGTTTTGTAATGCCGCATTGTTTTAATTTAGTAATTTTATTAATTGTAATACTTTTCCAATCACTCTTTATTCATACTTCGAGTAAAGACGTCGTTAGTTTTAAGATATATAATTATTGTATTAATGTAAAATTAATAAATAATTATTAATTATTCGGTTTTTTTTCGACCTCCTGACTGCTGCAAACGTAATTACCGTGTAAACAATTGTTGGTAAACCTAAATAAATAAATAAAAAAATAAAAAATATATAGCATACTAGCGGCTACCCTCGCTTCGCTCGGGTTCACCTCTAGAAAAGCACAAACAGATCTATCCCACGGGAACCGTTCATTTTTCCGGGATGAAATATAACCTGTTGTTTGACCGGAAATATAAGGTATCAGCATGCCAAATTTTACTAAATTAGGTGCTTAAGTTGTTGTGTACTAAGCTGTATAAGTTACTATAGGTTTTTAACAGTTCATCTTTCCGCGATAAAAAGTAACCTATTTGTTATTCTGATGTATGAACTATATATATTATTGTATAGTTTCATCAAAATCCAATCGGTAGTTTTTGTGTACTAAGCTGTATAAGTTGTTATAGTTTTTTTAACTATCCCACGGGAACTCTTTAATTTTCTGGGATGAAAAGTATCTAAGATGTTGCCCAGGGATAGAAGGTACCAATATGCAAAATTTCATTTAAATTGGTCCAATAGATTCGGAAATTAGCCTGTACAAACAGAAAAACAGACAAAAAGCTCGCTCGGGTTCGTCCATACCTAAGAATATGTTGTATTATCTCTTTGACCATTTGTCCGAATTATATGCAGTAAAAGGGAAAAGTCTTTTGTTTTAAACATTTTAGACGATAAATTTACTTATTTTGATAAGGATTCATAATTATTGATAATATGACCAATAAGCATGACCTACCGATTTGAATTAGTTTTTTAATATAAAAAACTACTTTTTGTGAATTAAATATAAAAGTTAGACATAATATGCTGTCGCTGACTTTTTTGTACGCATTATTTAGCTCTACAACTTTTCTCTAGAACATAATCATATATCTCTCATCGTTAAGGCAGCGTTCGTAAGAAACGTTTTCGTTCGACCATTTTTTCTCCGACTTACTTTGCAAATTCAACTACCACGAAAAAGCCTTTTCATTCTTCGGACACTCAGAAAGAACGGGGCTTTCTATTGGTAAAAGAATTTTGAAAATCGGTTCAGTAGATCCAGAGATTACCCCCTACAACGTCACAAACTTACAAACTCACAAGATCACAAAGTTTACCTCTTTATAATATTAGTATAGATTTTGACCTAGGGTTAACTTGTTAATGACTATGACATAAATATACAAATAAAATATTTTATACTATTACTAGCAAAACCCGCGGCTTCACTCAGTAGGTTTCATACAAACTTTCATCCGCTATTTTCCCCCCTTTAAGGATGAATTTCCAAAAATGCTAAAAGAAGTATTTATTTAATTGTATTGAAAAAATCACGTCAATCCGTCACTCAGTTTCGATGTGAAAGAAAGCCAAGCAAACAAACAAACAAACACACTTTCACATTTATAATATTAGTATATAATGGATACTAGACGTGAAAAAAAGTTTAGATATTATGGCTTTTTTTAATATTGTTCAATAAGAAATTTGTTAAAATATTAAAAATATGTTTTTAAAAGTTTCAATTTTACGATACGCTACGCTGTTCATTACGTTTCTTATTAAATAAATTATTAAACTAATTAATAAATGCTATACAATCATTGCTAAACTGTTATTAAATGCAGTCCAAGCCGTCAAAGCAGATTTACCACTAAAGTTTTACACAATACAAGAATAAAAATTTTAAAATCTACTTTCATTTTCAAGAAAATGCTAGATTCCCGGCAAATATGTATTTTTACGTCGACTCAACCATGAAAAGAGCAATTTACTTCAATTCTGCAACTCGAACAATCTTACCTAGATTTTGCAGAGTTGCGAAAAAGCGACACGTAGTCTTATTGAATGTCTTTGTGAAAATACTTGTTTATTTATTTTTATCGTATGCACAATGTTATACGATATCCTCCATATAAAATATAAATATTTATGGTATTATTGTTTTACGTTGTTAGTGTAAAACTTCGTTATTTATTTGTTTTCTATATTATTAATCAGAATAATCTATCAATTTATTTTGAAATTTATTTGACAATTTTCCATGTAAATTACCTACTAATAAGTAAATCATTTAATTAAAGGTCACTCGATCAAATAAAAAACAAACAGTAATCGAAAATTTGAAAATGCTCTAGTTTTATCGCTTTTTTCTCAAAAGTGTTCTGTCTTCTTTCTATTAACAGCAAATTTCTCATTGAACGTTGCAATCTACGGATTGCCATAGATTGATAACTATCTTGAAAAATATTCTTAAACATTTAGATGCAAAGTATTGAACGTCTATACTTTTAATCATGCAATCATGTACTAAAAATGATGTGAATGAACTATACGCTAACCTTTACTTAAAGGGGGAAAGGAAAACAACCATTTTTCATTTATTACTACTTCCTAATACCAAAATATTTTAACTAGTTACTGACTACGGATTCACACTCAATTTAGTTCACAACCGCATTTACATGATTTTCACTTAGTGCCTAAGCTTTATATGTAAACTTTGATTTTATTATATCAATAGAAACAAAACTTATCTACATTTTGATTCGTACCTATTACTTATACCACAAAAATTCCTATTCTACTCTATCCAGCCATTCTCTTAAGTCGATGATTAAAATTTTAATTTAAATATTTATTATTTCTGAATGGCTATTCACAATAGCGCATTCATTAAAACTATGTAAATAATAAAACCTATACATTTTCAATTTTATTTAAACCCAATAACAAAAGAGAGACAATAAAGCTATAATAATTACATATAAGCATTATTCAAAATTGTCGTTTTGACAAATGTTTTATTAATGTTGTTCGAACGTCGGACGAAGGTAAATTACATGTCATGTGCGCTCTTTGAAAGCAATACGAGTGCTGCTCGCCATTTCATTCAATTTGGACTTGGAAACTAGAACATCGCGCTATTTGATCTACTTTTTAATTTTCCCGATGGTATCATTAAATTTTTGTAGCTACGTAAAGATTTTCTCACATCTCAAAAAAAATGTAATCTCTGATTTATTCTTACAATGTTATTAACCGACTTCCAAAAAGGAGGAGGTTCTCAATTCGTCGGAATCTTTTTTTTTAATGTATGTTCACCGATTACTCGAAAACGCCCGAACCGTTTTGAATTTTTTTTTTTGTTTCAAAGGGTATAATTTCCATATAAATTTTATCGAAATCGATCGAGCGGTTTTTTAAGAAATCAACATAAATATATTTTTTAATAAATTTTTAATCGAATATGTTATTAAAAAACTGATGCAAGCCAGCCAATGCAACGCAAATCTAATATAATATGTATTTCGTTACGTAAAATACATATATACCTATTAGACATTCATATCTTAAAATATTGTCGACTGGCACCGACTTCGAAAATATCTGATTAAGTATATATTCTAAATGAAAAGCCCGTTTAATTATTTTTTACATTTTAGTGTATGGAAGTCGGTTTTTTTTAAGTTTTTATTAAAACTTCTTGTTTTGTCTTTCTTTAACTCACCAAAAGTAACGAATCAACGTTATATTAGATGAGGTTTAAGATTCATTTATTTCTCAAAAGAATACAATTCACTTACTGAGAAACATTAGTTTTACGTAGGTAGCATTGTAAACGGGCAGCTAATATTTATATAAAAAATAAAATATATTTTGCGGGTAATACAAACTATTTTATGGATTAGAACTCGGAATAAGAATACTGGAAGTGGCTTTAAGTAGGTATGAAATGTTACTGTCATATATTATGTTGTTAATTCAATTCAAATTATGTTATTAATAAGTTTTAACTTTAAATTTAGTAACAAGTATAGTATTATATGATCTGTGGTAACAAATACTTTAATATTAAATATAGAAAGATTAGGTTTTTGGTGTTTTAATTAATATATTTATTGCCAATATGTATTTTTAATAAGTATAGTAATTAGATATAGATTATTAATTATGGGTCGGACAGTGAAACAGACGGAAAATTAAATGCATACTGCATATTTGGGAGAACCCAACTAGTTTTTGAACACCATGTAAAATCAGCCGACTCACAGTCGTCCAGTGTGAAACCGGAAAACAGAAGTATCACAACGTTCTCTTGGTCCAGAATGCAAAAGAAAAACCGTGAATCTAGTCGAAACCTAATTATTTACATTTTAAAATACCTACCTCTTATACAGCCTAAAAAATCAACTATTAAATATAGATTACTTCATCGTATCAAGATAAAATGTAAATCTAGGCATTAAAGTTGATTATATTAGCATTCCCTGCGAGCCTCGTAATTAAATCCGGAACCTAATTGACCTTAAACTAAGGAAATATTATATCAGAGGTGTGCGAGCCATAATACTGTCTTAAAATCGGTGCCTTACAAGTAATAGCATTTGCATTTCATTTGTTTTATAAGGTCTATCCAATGAACGCCATATTTTTCGATAAAATGAAGTTTCAAGACTCGTTAAGGAAAGATTAATCACGCTATGTTTTCTGCTCATTTTGAACGGTAAAACCCTAGTCTATATATAGAGATAAAACTTTCTTATAATCTATTAAACTAAATATAAATTATCACCTACGATCAGTCTATCGTAAATAGTTGACGACACGTTTAGCTTAGTTTGTAGTGACCCTACTTGCTGTGCCGGCGGTCGCGGGTTCCAGTTCCGCTGGGGGCATTCATTTGTGTGATGAGTACGAATGTTTGTACTCCAGTCATGGGCGTTTGTATACATTTATAATATGTATGTATTTAAAGTTATATATGTGTAATGTATCAACTATCTGGTATCCATAACACAAGCTTCGTAGCTTACCATGGAACTAGATGGTGCTGTGTGAATGTCCTAACATATTTATTATTATTTATTTAAATTTATGGAATGTGTCTGAAACTCTCGTCAGAGAGTAGTATGTTCTTTGGTACAAATACCCGGCAACGTTTCTGGTTGCAGGGTATTTGTAGACCAAAATCTCTTTATAATCAGATGAATACTTTAGTGCACATACAAGACAAAGATAATTATTGCTATAAATTAGATTTGGGTCCTCCATGTATATAAAGCTCTCTAGCCTGACTGATCCCCAAAACAAACTAATATTTTGACAATATTTGGCATATTTACATATATTACAGTGATATGGGTTATTACTAAGAGGTGATTTTTGAACCCTGGGAATCCTGGCAAGGCTTGAAAAGGGAAGATATTTTGGTATCGAATTAAAAATATACAAACAATATCGGGTTCGACCAGTTGTCTAGTAAGTACATATATACACTACTAGCAGAACCCGCGGCTTCGCTCGCGCTAAAACTCCAAAAAAGAACTCTACTAAGGAAGGTTTCATACAAACTTTTATCCCCTATTTTACCCCCTTGTGGGATGAATTTGGGAAAAAACTAAAATATGTATTTCTTTAATTGTATTAAAGAGCATTAATACCAAGATTTAAGTAATTATGATAATAAAAATTTTTTTGGTTGTATTATATCGTGTTTTCCCGTGGGAGTGAGATAATTTCCTGCGATAAAAAATTGCCAATGTCACTCTCCAGTACTCCAACTATCTCCACACAAAAAATCAAGAAAGAAAGACAAACAAATAAATAAATAAATAAACAAACAAACAAATACACTTTCACATTTATAATATTAAGTATGGATACACTACTGAGAGCATAATTCTGGGATGAATTTATAATATTATAAAATATGTTCATACATCGTTATACTATATCTATACTATAACTTAGGTTTTACAAAACAATTCATATAGGTATTATATCTCTTTTAAGTCGATCTTACTAATATGTAATTGGCACAGTCATTATATTTGATGGACTAAGGCCAATTTCATTCATATAAATGCTTTTATAAAATTTTCAAAGGATGATTTTGCAATAAGGTAAAGTAAATAATGTAAAGGATATCGTTAGTATAACGACCCAAATCGGATTGCCACCTTCGAGACCCAGACTTGTTTGTTTGGCTAAAGTAAACTAGACGGTTAAATTGATTTTCATTTAATACAATATGATATGAAATCGCACTCTAGGGAAGAGTATTATAGGTAAATATTTTGTTAACAATCGAGCTTCAGAAAATTTTTCGCATAAATTAATTATTACACACTTTTAACTTATACCCAAAACATTAACTGGCTTTTTAAAATATCCTAGTGTACGCGTGTGTATGTTTCTATGTATATATGTATGTATGCAGGGATGTTTGTTACTTCTTAGACCATGACCTTGAAACATTTTTTTTTCATAGATGAAAAAAAACTAGAACAATAAGGGTCATAGAGTGTATATTCTTATCCTGGTGGATGTCATTTAAGTATACAATATACATATATGCATTTTTTTTATATTTTAAATTAATACGTTTAAATAATATTTTTTAACAAAACTCTTCTTTCATATTTTATAATAATAATATGTTTAATGTAGAATTTTGGAGAAAATCAATTTTCTGACTCTCTCGAAATAACTGTAGATCACGCTTAAATAACTTAATGTACTAAATGTTAGTCTACATCTCTCACCGATGTATAAACTTTCTCTAAGAAAACAATAATCATATCGAGGTTAGTACTTAGTCCATCGCTGCGTAAACTCAACCAATAAACTCACTTTCACATACATATGTATGTACTTTATATTAAGTAAAGTCTAATAATACTCATAAATATGTTGGAATATTAAACACACAGGCGTTTTCTAGTTCCATGGTAAGCTACGAGGCCTGTGTTATGGATACCAGATAGTTGATAAACTTATACATACATATATATATATATATATATATATATATATATATATATATATATATATATATATATATAACTTTAAATACATACTTATTATAGTACAAGCATTCGTGCTTATCACACAAATGAATGCTCCCAGCGGGAATCGAATCAACACAACAAGTAGGGTCACTACAAACTGAGCCAAACGTGTCGTCAAATACCTAACTGTAACTCATACAAAATTGATACCATATCGATTAACATATAAAGTAGATATCTCGCTATCATTCAGCTCTTCCAATATATAATAATATACTAGTGTACAAACAATGCGATTAGCTCGCTGCATTAATTTTGCAACGAACGTAATTACTCGGCATTTTCTCGTGTTATCCCTATCCGATTATCCATTTGTGAACATTCAATTTACTCGCACAAAGATTCGGTTACTAACATAGCAATTGTATCATGTGGAATGTGTTGTTTTAAAAAAATGTTCCATTCAAGCATATATATTCATTTATTTCGTTCTAAACGGTCATAGAGAAATAAAATGTTAGATTGAGAAACTCGTCAATAAATATACTATAAAGATTTTTTTATGTATATAATATTGTTCATAGAAAAATAATAAAATCACGATAAAAAAATGGGGAGTGAAAAATACTTTACGACCTATTTTCATACCTACCAAATATACAAAAAATATATCATTAAAATCGGTCGAGGCTTGCGAACTGCGACCACAAACACCGTGACACGAGATATTTACATATATATTACAGTTTACATCATTTTGGGAATATATAATAACATGTTTTGAATTTAAGGCTGGAATGTTCAGTTAAAACCATAGAAATAATAGAATAAAAGCTCATTTAATAAAATGCAATATTAAGCATAATATATTTTCGCATGATCACGCAGCGTCATTCATAGTAGCAACTAGCAAGAAACGTGGGAAAAATTCTAACCAAGCCCGAAGCTTAATTTTAAATATACCATAGTAGGTATTATAAGGAAACTCAAGATTTTAAAATTATATAATATTTAGAATATAAATGCGAAATGTTTTTGACAAATATATGTTGATTGACCTAGGTCGCACCTAAGCGCAAGAAGGGTAAGTCATTAGCTTACGATAACATTTTTATATTCAACTAGCCACTCACCCTCGCTCCGCTTGGGTACGTTTTAACGTTTAGTGTACATCGATTTTTCAGATATAAGATATTTTCCCGCAATAAAAAATATCCTAAATGTTGACACAGATAACCAGCTATCATCATACCAAATTTCATCAAAATCTGTTCATTGGTTTTCTCGTGATGCGTTTCCAGACAAACAGATAGAAAAAAAATCTAAAACTATAGGCCTCTGTATCGATAATGATGACTATTACAATAAGATTTTCCAAAAAATATTTTATGTACAGATTCGACTCAGAATTTTATTATATACTATATAATTGCTGAAAATATTTTTTATCACAACTTTATCATGCAATTATCTTTATTATAAAAAAGACTGGAGAAAAGCATCTAACAAAGATAAAATCACAGCGCTAACTCGACAACGATCGCACGATGAAGGTCGCTGTAGTTCTATAGAGACAAAGAGATGAACGGATATTGCATCGTCACACCGGCATCGATCGACTCTTATTTACTGCGACGAAATCATTCACTATTACTCGGTTCTTACAAGGCTTAGCAGAAAATCGCCGCATTTACTTTTATGGAGGCACTTCCTTTAACTTCTCATTTTAAGAATCCAGTTGCCGGATTCCGAATGCCGCCCATCACACCGTCGAGTAAAAGATTTCATTAAGATCTAAACGGCGCATAAAGAGCCCTCAAATTTAATTTAATTTATCGCACATAAAAGCAAATTGAAGCACTTTCACACAATTTTACACAGCTAATTAGACTGTGTAGCGGAGACAGGCATATTAATTATAATTATTAAATTTTAGTATCTGTTGTAATTTTAGACCGCATATGTTTTATGGAATTAACAAGCTGTCGTAAATTTATGATAAAATAAGGGTTTTATGTTCTTGTAATCAAGTAGGTAACTTCTGATATTCTTTACACCGTGTAACTTTAAGTATTGTTAATTTATAAATGACTAGCGGCTCACCCTCGCTTCGCTCGGGTTCGTCGCTAGGTACGTTTTAAATAGATATAAAAAGAAAAAATCTTTCTTTCTCACATTTTAATTATATGTTTTAATACTTACCTATTCCGGACTAAGAGAAATCCAAAAATTAAAATATCATAAAAATTGGAACGCGGTCGAACGGGATAAAAAGTATCCTATGTCCTTCTCCTGGCTCTAAACTACCTCCCTGCCAATTTTCAGCTAAATCGGTTCAGCCGTTCTTGAGTTATAAGCGAAGTAACTAACACGACTTTCTTTTATATATATAGATGTAATGTTAGAGGCTAATTATATTTAACCATGGCTTAATGATCAAGTTCTTATATTTAGAAATACCACAAATCACAAAATACTATAATAAAATTCTGGTCGAATCTGTTACTTTAAATATATTTTGGAATTTAAATAGTCATTATTATCGATACAGAGTCCAAATCTATAGTTTTTAGAATTTTTGTCTGTCGGTCTGGGAACGCATCACGAGAAAACCACTGGACGGATTTTGATGAAATTTGTTTGGTGATAGCTGGTTATCCAGGTCAACTTTTAGGATATTTTTTACTGCAAAAAATCTCATATCTGAGAAATCTATACTAACCTTAAAACGTAGTGACGAACCCGAGCGGTGCGTGGATGGGTCGCTAGTTTATTAATATTAATATAATATACCCATATTTTTGTACTTTAATATTATTTTATAAAATTGAAAAATGCATTTGTTTTATCGTGTAAATCCTTAAAACTTATAGTGCAATTTGAAAGATTCTCTTAATGTTTTGTAACATTATTATGTTACGAGTCTTTAATAGTCTTAGTAATGGGGCAGTTCTACCTACGAGTACATACATAAGTAAACTTTGCCACCAGAGGAGGCAAAACAAAAATAGTTTATGATAAGTTTTAGCTATGTATTATTGAAGTAATTAATATCAAAATGTAAAACGTTACGAAAATCAATAATGTTTATATCTAAGTTTAATTATCGGTTTTTATTTCCTTTTCAAACCTTCTTTTATTATTACAATCACATGCTAAGTCTAGATCTCATTTATAAATTACTATGAAATATTAAGGTTTTTTTTTCTCTATTTTAAAATAATTATACATTTTTTTTATATTTTTTAAATCCTTAAAATAAATTATATATTAAAAAAATAGCTAAGATGTCGAGGTAGTAAGTACGCCCATTTTAATTAACTAAGCCATCCACGGGCAACTTCATCCACGACTTACTAAGGTAGCAGAAAACTTTCTCTTCGTAATTTTGTCTCTAGCTTTTAGAAGTTGACCGAATTTTATTTAAATTGATTTTTACGTTATAAATTAAACAAATACCTATACATATACCCAGATCATATAATATTACATATATAATGGACTATCTCTTGATTCTATGTAATCTAAGAAAGTACAACATAACTAACTTTATGATTGTTATCTCTACTTTAAAATTTATTAAATAATAATTGAGTAAATAAAAGTTAACAATGTTTTACTTGTAATTAAAATTAGGTAAATATTATTAAACTTTTCAAAGTAAAATTTTATTTAGTTTATAATATGTTTGCTTATTTATCATATATCAAATATTAATGGAGTTTTAGTTATTGTAACAAGCACAACATACTTGATTTTAATGTTTACATTAATAATACAGTATCTTTTATTCTCCTCTTTAGGTAGAAAGTTCTAAAAAAATAATCAAGTAATAGGCACAGCGCTGGATTTACACTAGGGGCACTCGGGGCTAGTGTCCAGGGCGGCAAATTTTTATGGAGGCAAAATTCGCAGGCCGGGAATTTATTTTTCCAAATTATCGAAAATGCTCTTTTTTATTTTACGAAAAATGAAAAATAAAAAAGAATAACTAGTAGGTACATTTTTGTTCGAAAAATTGAAATCATTTATTATTTATTTGCATTTTTCAAAAAATTAATAATTAAAAATAAATTAACTATTGAAACTTTACCCATTTTATGCAAAATTTCGGTAATTTGGCGACATTTTTTACTATACCCAGGGGCGGGTGAATCCGGCACTGAATAGGAAATAGACAATGGTAGCCCAGTGGTAACACCGGTGGCAAATCCCTCATCTCCATGGTCTCGCACCTCTGATATTTTCATGTGCAAATCATTTCCAACATAATTAGCATTTGTCTTACGGTGAACGAAATCATCGCGAAAAACCTTAGTACTTGTCTGAGAGAACCTAGCAAGTTCTTGAAAAACATGCTCAGTCCGCTCGTATTTGGTTAGCCTAGTGGATTATGGCCTTCAGGCCGGAGCTATCCCCACTGGTTTTTAAGAGAGGCCCGTGCCCAGCAGTGGAACGTGAAAAGGTCTGAAAACAATTCGATCAGAAAAATCTGAATCACCTGAACGAATATATTATGGGTTTTTAATGATTTTTGATGTTATTTTTATTTCACATTTTTAATATGAACACACTTTAAGGTTTTTTTTATTTCATAATTAGCCCCTCAGAATGTGGATTTTAGTCACAGGAGATTCGAGATCATAGAAAACTATAGTAGGCATAAAATCTTATAGTTATATATACATACATATATTCCAAAAGTCTAAGTCTCATCTTAGCGTACAATGAAAGATAATGTCAAGATCTAAATCCCCGGAGTCTCGCACAATCTTCCGGCTACTTACATAGTAATATTATTTCCTGTACTAGTTGCTGAAAACGCTATCATTTGATTTCCCCTGAGAATCTCTGAAAAACGTTGATTTTACGATACAAATATTCAGTGGATCTCTCTTATTTATTATCTGTAAAATTTTCTATATAACATCGGATTATATGCCAGTATTGTTTTATTCCCTTGTTGCAACCGGAATTTAACAAAGTTTCTCTATTTGTATCTATTAATGTGCACTAACTAAAGAAGGTAATGTAAGTTTATTTGATGTTATTTTAAATATTGAGCTTTTTTAAGCCATTTCTAATTTTTTAAGTGTAGATGAATGGTCTGCGGTGTATGGCTGCACATACTATATATTATGATAATCGAATTGGTCATCAATTTTTAGGTTTTTAGAAATGTTAGATACCTTTTTTTTTAATGTTGGGAAATGCATTCACGCATACCACTAATATACGTACCAGGTAGGTGGTTATGCGAATGAGTATGGGATTCGCCGGCTAGAAAAGCCAGTACTAACCACTAAAACCTAACAGGATAAACACCAAAACCTAACCTCGCAGGATCGCTTACGCACTCAAGCACAACGCCCCAACGACAGGTCTACCGAAACAGACCACAAGAACCATGGGGTTGCCCTCACGGTCCGCATGGCACACGGTCTACCGAGGTGAGCCGCCTCCCTGTGCATTTCTTGCCTTTGCGCCTGGTTCCATTGCCGGAAGTAATGAGCACAGAACTCCAACCCAACGACACCACCGAATAATGTATGTATTTTACTTTTGTCTTTTTGCTAACCCCCGAACATGATATAAAGACATTTCCAATTTCATATAACGTATAAGTACATTGTACTGTGTACAAAATACTCTAAGATACAATTAAAATAATGAAAAGCAACAATCAGCTATTCTTATAATGAGGGTAAGAATGTCAACTGAAGTAATATCTGAGTGCTGAGTGGGCATTCTATAACGAATTGTACAATAATAATTAAATCGATCTTTATGTATAGGGTTCATACTCTCAAAATCGAGATGATGATCCATCAGATCCATATGCTACGTTTTTGGTTTAGTAG
Source organism: Brenthis daphne (assembly GCA_947093115.1). Lineage (NCBI taxonomy): Eukaryota > Metazoa > Arthropoda > Insecta > Lepidoptera > Nymphalidae > Brenthis > Brenthis daphne. Next base: position 22,086,488 of record OX352479.1, on the reverse strand, counting down.
TTTTTAGTTAGTTTATTTATTTGCTTTTCTTGACAGTCACTAACGCCCAATCAAGTTGTTAGACCGAGTTGTTAATAGCATCACGCTCACTGTTATAATGGTGAAAGTTTGTATGTATTTTACTTCTATACGCTGAAACGACTGAACGGATTTGGATTAAATTTAGAATATAATCTGGAGTAAATTATAGACTACTGCTAGTAATAAAATTTGCCAAAAGGTGGTGCTACGTGTATATAATATTATAAATACAAATAACACCTGAGGGCGCGATCGACAAAGCAAGGGCTGTCACTAGTATTGTTATAATAGTATAGACAGCAAGGTAAAGATTTTTATAATTGAATAACCCTCTTGAAAGAGTAAAAGTAGGGAGCAAAATCTATATGGAACATACTGCTAGTATAATACAACATATGATAATAATAATTAGAGCTTAACATCGATTGTTTATAATATTATAATGCTATGTAAATAATTATAATATAAAAAAACACTTATATGTGGTTTGTCTACTATACTATAAAAATAACCACTTTAATTAAAATTAATTTAATTCATAAGCACACAAAGTTTAAAACAATGAATATTTAATGAAAAAATTCTAGAATAAATGAATGTATTATACGGAATACTCCTTGGTAAGTTTGGCAACGTGGTGCGCCGCGACGGCGGCGCGGCGCGGCAACGTCGCCACGTCGTCGCCGGCGGCGGCGCGCACGCTGTACGCGTGGAGCCTGCTCGTGCCTTGTTGCATACGACCTAACACCCTATTGGAAATTGTCTTTGAAGTTATACTTCTTTTGGCACGTTTGGTAAAAAATATGAGAGTAAAATTTTTACGACGCGCGCACACCGACAGACAAAAAGCGACACGATGAAGTTAGCTGCATTCCTTTTACAAACAGAGTTGTGATATACGGGATGAAATATTTAGCTATTTTTGTTCTGTTACGCCAAAGAATTATAACTTCTTACGTGCGTGCATAAGTACACACACACGTTTTTTTTTTTAAATAATTATTACTGGTAAAGCCATAGAGATAGTACACATAGAGTAGGCAAGCCGATCAAAAATGTGATATCCCGATAGAAAGGGACAAAGAATAACAGATTACAGAACCCTTTGTATCTCCTTTTACTTTTAACTCTTTTTAATATATTTTTTAGAGAATTAGAATGTACTATAATAAATTAATCAATACAAAATACAATAAAAATTGTGCGTGATAATAATATATAAAAGGTTCAAGTTATATTAAATGTATAAAAAAAACGAAATAAAATTTAATTTCACAAAGTATATTTTAATTTATTACAAAAATTAATATATTTTTTGTAAATAATTAATTCTTCGTTACTTCTGTGCATTTCTTTTAATTTCAGTTATGCGCCATATAAAGTCTACTAATGCGCATGTAACGTGAAACAAAGATAGAAACTAGGCAGATAATATATCTTCTATCTTTTTTTCTCCACGAATCACCGCCACTTATAGTACTAAGTGAGAGTTGCCTACTCTATATCTTTATATTATCTCTATGGGTAAAGCTTATACGCATGACGCTTTTTTTATCTATATGAACCGTCGCAAGACAGCGCAACCCGCTCGCCTGGAAAACCGAGTAAAGCGGGTTCAAATCCCGGGTCTCGCACCTCTGATATTTTCATGTGCGAATCGTTTCCAACATGATTAACACTTGTCTTACAGTGAAGGAAAACATCGTGAGGATACCTGCATGTATGAGATAACTTAGAAAATGTTCGAAAGACATGTGGAGTTCGACAACCCGCACTTCGCCAGCATGGTAGACTACAGCCTGAACGTATTTAAGGGAGACCCGTGTCCAGAAATGGAACATTAAAAATAACTGAATGCAACAACTCTAGAAGCCATTTTGTTAACCGATTGCACCTTAATATTACCATAGTAAAATAATACACCAAGATATTTAGACCTACCTTACAGTGCACGGTATCTGCAACTCCGGTAACAGATAGTCAATTTCATAGTACACAACTTGTATGGCGGGTCCGTTTTCATCTCTCACTACTAAGTTCTTAGCGCAAGATCCGCCTGCTCTTACGCTTACACATTTTCCTTTAAAGACAAAGCCATTACTTATATTATTAAGTTTAACTAGTGTCTGCCCGTGGTTTCGCTCACGCTAAGGGTGTATTTTTGAAAAAGCACACGTTTATTTATTTGTTGAGAGGAGTAATCCTGTAAATTTTTGAATTGATACAGATGTGTCTTATATGATTTCTCCATACAAACCAACTTCCTCTCACCACTTGAGGGTTTTTTTAAATCTGTTCTTAGCGGATGCCTATGTCATAATAACTAGGTATGTGTGGAAAATTTTAACTCAATACCGTTCCGCGTTTTGAGCTATACGTTCAATTAAATTCAATAGATCAGTCAGTCAATCATGGTTTCCTTATTATATATATATATATATATATATATATATATATATATATATATATATATATATATATATATATATATATATTAATAAAATGTTTCTTGGTCTGTGCTTCTCACGCAAATGTGAAAACTGAAAATGATTTTATAGGCAACTTTTTTCACCTAATAATTTCATTTTTGCATATTGCTAAATGCTGTGAAACATATCGTGTTTTATTAAAACTTAGAAGTTTTTTAAGGCTTAGACAATTTTTTCCTATCCATCCATTCCCAGTCGTAATAAAAATTTAAGCTCTGGGTCACTCTAAATGCATATCCCTTATGAGTAAAATCGTCATTCAATTTTTCACTTTTTAGACCATTTTAAGAAAACCGTAATAGGTGGCGATTCGTTTTTCTTATACCAAACAGGCAAAAATATTATTATTGTAACATTCGTTTAATTAATTGTATTGACTTTGAGGTTAGATAAAATGTAATATAAAAAAGAACAATTTTAAACGTGTAAAGAAAGTTTTTAGTTGTAGCTTTCTATGCCAGCGTATGCCCCGAGTTCTTTAACGCGCGTAAAAGCCCCGTAAAAGTCGGTTTTACCATTTGAAATTACAAGTGCCTGTATCAATTGAATTGACAACTATAAAAAAAGAAAAAACAAAAAAAAAAGTATTCTTACCGACAATGTCATACAACACCATAATGCCAATATCTTGTATCATCTTGTGCCACTTCAATACATTTTCGACAGATCCACAAAATACTCTCGTACCAGTTTTGTACAGTTCCTTATAAACAATGATTTTAAATGTAATCTAACTATTTAAAACGTTGAAAATTGAGCATTGAAAATCAATTTTAACGATTTTGTTAAATATTAATCGGTGAAGTTCAAGCCAGACTCGAGCGACAAGGATTTCGCAAATCGAAATATAGGATCGGTAGTGCTATTCTGTACGAAATTTTAATTAACATGATAGCTGAATCCACGACTGTGCTAACTACTTTTAGTTACGTTAGTATTAATGGTCCGAGAGCCAGGTACAAATTTGGTCGATTATTTCCTCTCAAGCGATAATTAGTGGAATGCATATTCAGAGAGTTGTATCATAAAGCTTCGTAAACGTCAGCTGCGGCTCCGTGAGTGGAATGAGCGGCGGTAGCCTTCCACGCATGAAAAAAAAATAATCAATAATTTTCTCTTACCTGAAAATTTGTAAAAATATTGCTAAAACAATATCTCGACGAAAAAAAACAATCAGCTGACTATAACATGGTGGATTATACGTCAGATGGTCGCTCGAACACGACAAAAAATGTATACTTTCAATGATTTCCTCTCAACTGAAAATTTATCTGATGGTAGCTTATATGCAAATATGGATAAATATATATGTCAGCTGGCTCAATCTCGGTGGAAAGACCGTCAGCTGATACTTTGAAAGTCATAACGCAGGAGTTAGGCGGGAGCATTTATGGCCTATTTAAATGCATCAGCTAACGAGGTTTCCCTCAACTTACCGTCAGGTTTTTTTTTATTTTTTTTTTTTTTTATTAATTACAGCAGTGTATTAATAATCAGCTAACAAATTTTCATATGAGAGGAAATGACGTCTTTTAAATTACTCGGCATCACGCTTCAACGAAATAAATACTCCGTATTAATACTTCAAAACTAATAAGTATAGAATCAAATTTTGTTAAAAAATAAATTTTGAATTTATTAATTTCAAAATTTAAATTTTCAGGCAAGAGGAAATGATTGAATTTTTTTTTCGTGCGTGGGAGGCTACTGCCGCTCATCCCGCCCGCGGAGACGCAGCTGACGTTCACGAAGCTTTATGATACAACTCTGATGCATTCCACTAATTATCGCTTGAGAGGAAATAATCGACCAAATTTTTACCCGGCTCTCGGACTATAAATACCGTCGCCAATTTAGAAGATTCTTCCCTATAAATATAAGACAGAGGATCGAAGAATATCAACTCAATAATACCTACCATCGTTCATACTTTTAGTCTACAAAACCTTAAAAATCACAAACCAAATGAAATTAAATTAATAATGAACTCATAAATCATATAATTAATCGAAAGATGTTCCATGTTTCGGTTCAAGTTTTAATTAAAATATGAAATGTGTGGTATTAAACAGGTACCCCTCAGTTACAATTAACGAAGATGGGAATGATGCAACCATGGAATAATTCAATTAGCTTTTGTGAGATAATAAAATGGGATTTAATACGTTAAATTCGGGCAAGTGCGAGTCTGACTTATAAAATAAAAATATTTTATTTAATAATTATGTTTTAATATATCTATGTAATCTGTTACGTTAAAAGTAAAATAAAAACCTATCACAATTTTCATTTAACATTCACCGTAAGTAAGTTTGTATTTCATGGTTTTTCTATGTGAAACAAAGTTAATTTATATTCGACAATATTTAATATCTTCATGAAAATAATTTTCGATAGAAATATTTTGAAAGCTTATTAACTAATAATAAGAATGAACTAACGCTAATTAATAATTATATTCGACTACAGTCTAGCGATTCAAATCATGACAAACTATATAAGTTGGCGCCGTCGAGACATTTTAATTAAATTAAAAATATCAATTTCACATATTTTGGCGTAAGTAAAGTTTTGCCTAGAATAGCAGTTTCTCATCTTCAATATGAAGCTTTATTATTAAAAACGAGAAAAAATATTGTTAACTTCATTGTTTTTACAACCTTATAATATTCGTTTATATTATATTATGCCATTAGTGCTTATAGTATAATGTAGAATTTATAAGACTTATTAATGTTAATATAAAAAAGTTATATATTTATTTAATTAAATGTCCTAACGTGCTCTAATGTGCGCCTGCACTAAACGACCGTTACGTTTGAAAATTGTATAGAATTTCTAGAGGAAAATGTCATTGTGTCACGTTCTTGCATTGTAGAATGTGTAATTAAGCGAAATGTAATGTTTGGCGTGAGAGCTTTTATTACTATGTATTATTACAATATCAGCAAAGTGTAGTACAGGTAATAGTAATATCACAACAATATTACGCATACATTACCGTGGTAATATCTATCCTAATCCTAACATCTATACATATAATAAAATCTGAGTCGAATCTGTACATTATTTTTTTTCTGGAAAATCTTATTGAAATAATCATTATTATCGGTACAAAGGCCAAAGCTATAGTTTTTTAGAATTTTTATTTGTCTGTCTGGGAACGTCTGGGAACATCACGAGAAAACCACTAGACAGATTTTGATGAAATTTGGTATGGTGATAACTGGCTATCCGGGTCAACTTATAGGGTACTTTTTACTGCGGAAAAATATCTCATCTCTGAGTTAAAACGTAACTAGGGACTAACCCAAGCGAAGCGAAGGCGAGTCGCTAGTATAATATAATCATTAGTGTGATTTTAGTCGAATCGTGTACCAAACTGTTATATGAATATGATATTTGCTTTCTCAATACGATGGCTCTAAGTTATGCTAGAATCCAATAGGTTATCAAATTGATAACGTGATTTTAAAGAAAATTATAAACTTTCCGATTTTAACTCCGTAATAAGGTTAGTTAAATAATCTTTTCCTAAAGTTTTCTTTGCATGATAACGCTATAAAATTAATTTTTTCGTTCAACAAATCTTGATGTATAAAAAAAAATATTTTATATTAATTTTGACTATAGGTATCTCACTGATTTGTTGCCTTGAAGGTAAATAATAATTATATACACTATAGAAAAACTAATATAATTTCATTTTTTCCGTTGTCGTATCCAAACTCACAAAAATATATTTAGGTCATATTCCTATCAATGAAGCGTTTTAATTTTTCGCTTTAAGAGTCATCACACCGTTACGTAAAAGATTTAATTAAGATTAAACGTATAGAGACGCTTAGATTTAATTTAATACATCACAGTGCAGAGTTGACACAGTTTCCATACGACTTTGCGCTAATGACTTTAGCTGGATATGACTGGCATTTTAATTTTTAAATTTTAGCCTGTGACGCTATTTTTTATTAATTACACGGTTATATAATATTTAGTACGTTATTAGAGAAGTAAAAATCTCTTATGTCTTTAATTTTAAAAACGTAATTAAAATGACCAAATCTGAATTTAATTCTAGACAACTAAAAAAAAGAACTTTTTTAATTCTCAAAATAAAATGTTTCTCAAATAATAAAACCGGAAAAATTTTATGAATAGAATATTTTCCGAAACGAAGAGTTACGAATTTTAGTTTATGCTTTACGTTTTACTTCTTAGTAGTGATTTCTCGCCGTTCTACCCGTGTAGTTTATGTATAATTTTTGTATGAATACATAATACACATATTACACTTATATCTTTAAACGAGCAATTCTTGTATATATATAATCTGAATCTCGGAAACGGCTCCAACGATTTTCATGAAATTTAGCACACAGGGGGTTTCGGGGGCGATAAATCGATCTAGATTAGTCTAATGTCTGAGAAAACGCGTGTTTTTGAGTTTTCATGCAGTTTTCTTTTGCATTATTCCACGCAAAATATGGTTGGTAATTTGCACGCTCGGACATAAGCATCGTGGTCAAATGGCCAAGGTGCAAGATCAATAAACACAGGTGTCCAGGTTCGAATCACGGTCGCACACAAAGTTTTAACTTTTGTTTTTTTTTAAATAATTATTCAAGTTTTTAGTTAAAAAAAAAGAAAATTGTACATTATGCCAAAAACTCTGAGCGAAGCTTGGTAACCCAGGTACTAACATTAATACGAATTTGTTGACACAGATATGTTGACGCTGACATATTAATCTGGTTAAGCTATATGGATAAGTTAGAACGGATTTGTTTTCATAGATAGGTACGAGATCACGGATATAATTAAAAAAACATGTGTGTGTGTACTTATGTACGTACGTAAGAAGTTATACTTCTTTGGCGTAACAGAACACAAATAGCTTAAGATTTCATCCCGTATGTGGCAACTCTCTGTTTGTTAAAGGAATGCAGCTAACTTCATCATGTCGCTTTTTGTCTGTCTATGTGCGCGCGCATCGTAAAAATTTTACTCTAATATTTTTTCCAAACGCGCCAAAAGAAGTATAACTTCAAATATAATAAAAGAAAATGATAGCGTTTCAAAAATAAGTCTTACTGGAAACTTGACTTAAAAATTAAACACAGTTTAACAAGTTTGCGGTCCCATTTCCTTTATATGGCACATAAAAGAGAAAACTTTAAGGGGACAATGATACACTTACTTTTAGTTTCTCCGCGCGAGGTTTAACTTCGTTCTGTACTTCGCTCTTCAATAAATCAGTTTCCACTTGTTTCTTTGGAGGCACTGTATTGAAAAATATAAATGGCTTATATTTTAAATAAGTGGTATAGATATTTTTTAAAGAGACTGTATATAAAGTATTAACTTAGAAAAAAATTGACAACGTCAAAACAAAATTTATTGTAAAACATATCCGAAAATAACATAAAAAATTTCGAAACACAAAAAAATCGAAGCATATTACAAGACTTCCTCGATACCATTCAGACAAAGAGAGACAATAGCATTCCCAAGGAGGGTTGACGTCAGGCAGGCGGCCGGTCGTAAAACTTTTGCCAAATCCTATCAGCAGTACAGAAAATGTACTGCGCCGAACCCAACTGATTGGGAAATGGGCAGGGTGAAGAAGACTGTATATATATATAAAGTATTTGAATGTTAATAAAACACCTAAGGTATTATTAAGTACCTACCGAATAAAACACCTAGGGTATTATTAAGTGCCTACCGTAAAAGTGGAAAAGCGTTCAAGTATTTTATGGCCTACTCAGGTGGCCAAATAAAGTCATCAAAGTAAATTGATGTAATTTACTCTGCATATAAAAAAATGTTGGTAAATATTTACTTACCAACATTTTTTTTAGATACCTAGGTCAAAATGATGATGATGATGTTCTCCTAGCAATCTCATTAAGACTAGCCAACTGCGCAGGAGATATTATAGTGCAGCGCGTGTACGTACGCGCAGACACAAGTGCACTCTCTATTCCTGTCTCTCTCATACTCCGGTGGGACGACAGCTCGACACGACCAGTGAGAGTTAAGGCGCAGGACCTACGGCTTCACGTGCTCTCCGAGGCACGGGGGTGAAACACCGCCAACTTCCCAACTCCGGGCTGTTACTGAGACCTACTATACAGAAAGACTCAATAACTAAACTTGGCCCGACCCGGGACTCGAACCCAGGACCTCCGAGTGTGCAGCCGTACATGCAGCCACTACACCACCGAAGCAGTTAAGTCAAAATATCTATGGATTTGACTGGAATGCGCGTTTCTATCGTCCTTCATCTTATTGTATTATATTATTATATTATATTCAATATATATATATAAATAGTAGGTACACGTATTAAAAAAAAATTATAAAATAAAACGGATGTTTATAAAATTCATAAGTATAGAATCGAAGGCTTAAATTAAAAAAAAAACTATTGCGATGAACATAAAATGTTTTTTTGAAAAAGGTAAGACTGATTTAAAATAACAATGTTATAAAAGAACTTTCGGATCAACTCCATCCAAATAATATATTTTAGAATTATCTTAAAGCTAGAACTACCTTGAATAATGATTCGACATAAACATTTTACGTATTAAATATTGTTTTTTTTTAATAAGACAAAGGATTTTTGCTACCAAATGTAATTAAAATTGATTACTTCATAAACTAAATAAAATTAATAATTCAACTGCTTAACCTTTATATTTAATCAAGTGATGATTCAGTCTTAGATTAAAACAAGAGCTCTAGCAAATACCAAATTAATACTTTCTTAGATTATACTTTCGAGACATCTAACAACTCAGTCTCTCCCGTGACCATGATTGCTGTAAAGCATTCGAAACGTTGGGAACCAAATATCAAAATAAATCCGCGAAATAATCCGAAAAGATAGTTTTATTTAAAATGCCAAATATTAAGACAAAATAAAATTATGAGGAGCTGAATACTGAAGAAACCGTATGTTCATGGTGCTCTATATTTTATTTCTTGAGTAAACGAAGAACCCTTGTTTTAATGAACTGTTCCGTCCACGACCGAATTGTAAGATAGCGAGAATTAAAACGTAGTAAGCAGTGTCTCTTAGATACGAGTTTAAAACTTAATTAGTGTGCTACTATCCCTATATTGTAAACCAGCGACTCACCCTCGCTTCGCTCGGGGTGGTCCCTAGGTTGCTTCCCCATGCAAACTTTCATGCCCATTTTCACCCTCTTAAGAGATGATTTCCAGGATAAAAACTATCTTATGTCCTTCCCTCAAACTCAAACTATCTTCTTACCAAATTTCATCTAAATCGGTTTAATAGTTTCGGAACCTATTCGGTACAAACAAACAATTTTTTCTCTTTATAATATTACTTTATAGTATTAGTAAAGATACTCATTGTTTAGGTATTTGTTGTTTATTTAATTTATGCAGAAAAAGATCGACGTTTGTTTGTAACGCGCTAATCTCTAGAACCACTGGTCTAATTTGGCAAAATCCACATGCATTTAGTAACCTATTTATTGAGGTATTATTAAATTTTATACATTTACTAAAGAGAGGAGCAATTATACATAATTAAACGAACGAAACCACGTTCAAAAGCTAAAATAACGTATAACAGCTAAATACCTACACAATACGCTCCAAGATATTCAGACACACGACATAGACACGGATGAAAACAATATTATTAAATTCCAACATCGAATCCAAACATATCTCCAAATCTCTTATACCTACTGCTATCTTGATACCCAAATTTCTAAATGTTATCCTATTATAAGTTTTTGAAGTACCCTCATTTTAATTAACCATCCTGTCCACAATTGGGTTGAGTTACCGGGTGAAGGAAACTTTGTCTTTGCGACTTGTTCCAATGTTAACCTCTTTGAAGGTTAACCTTTTTAAATCTACCCTTTCACTTCGATCATTTTCGGTCACCCTTAAATGTTATGTTATACTAGCGACTCACCCTCGCTTCGCTCAAGTTCTTTTCTAGATACGTTTTAAATTTTTTGAGCGGAATCCTAATTCTTATTTTAAAATAAAAGTAGCCTATGTTACTACCTGTAACATCAACTATGTTCCAGTGAAAATCACGTCAAAATCAGTCTAGCTGTCAGAGATTATCCGGAAGAAATAGACAGACCGACAAAAATTAAAAAAAAAGTGTTTTTCTTATAAGTACATACCGTATATAATTTCATATGCATTTAGTAAAATGCTGTTATTTTGACATTACAAACAGACACTTCAGTTTTATTTATCTGTATAGATGTATACTCGAAGATGATCATTACTTCTAAGAGTGATGTCATAAAATGTTAATATATGTACACAATGGTCTTGTTAATGGCTTCAAATGCCAGTTGAGTATAGATTGTGAAGTAACGATGTCACGTAGAAGTAGATTTTATTACCTAAGTAATTTGTTCAAAAAAAAGTTAAAACTAGCTAACGCTAACTTTTATATGAGTTTTTCTTACAAAGTCGCAAAAAATATTTGAATTTTAAAATACGAAATATATTATTATTTAATTAAGAACGTTACATTACATACAAATATAGAATCTGGGAATTACTTTTTTCCTGGACTTCACTTTGTTGTTAAAGAATATCGAACGGCATCTCCGTTACAACGTGAAAAAAGCTCCAATAAACATTCACAATTATCATATTAACGTCAAAAGTTTTATTACTAGTTTTAGATTAAATAATAACTCACCTTATGGATTTTGCCACAGTAGGGTAAACATAACAAATCTGTTTAAATCTTACAATTGTAAAATCTTACTGTTTACCTCAAAGTGGTCTTCCCTAGGGATGTAAATAAACCCGTTATATTTGCCAACAACCGTTATCGAAAAATCGTTTTGACGTTTTAACCTATTTTCACCCCTTAAAGGAACTATTCTATATCCTTCCCAGGGTCTCAAAATATCGTCTTACCAAATTTCATCTAAATCGGTCAAAATTAAAGTTATTATTATTTTTGACGGTAAACATCTTTATCGAAACAAAAAACAACCTATAAACCGGCAGTAAAGGAGTTCCCGGCAGTGGTAGCCCAGAAGGCAGTGGTAGCCCAGTAGTAACGCGCTCGCTTGAGAAACCGAGTGAAGCAGGTTCAAATCCCGGGTCTCGCACCTCTGATATTTTCATGTGCGAATCATTTCTAACATGATTACCACTTGTCTTACGGTGAAGGAAAACATCGTGAGGAAACCTGCATGTCTGAGAAAAGCTAGCAAGTTTTCAAAAAGACATGTGAAGTCCGCCAACCCGCACTTAGGCCAGCGTGGTGGACTATGGCCTGATCCCCCTTGTATTGAAGGGAGGCCCGTGCCCAGCAGTGGGACGTTAAAAAAGAGCTGAATACAAAGGAGTTCCCTATTAGTGAAAGAATTTAAAGAATCCTCTGTAGTTTCAGAGATTACCTAAGCTAACAAACTTTAGGTGCCTCTTTATAATATTCTGTGAAGACTGTGGATAGTACCACAGATAATAATGATTTACAAGTGTCGTAACTGTCAATATTACTGTCCACATCTATCGTAAATTATAAAAACTTAATATTTTTGTAATAATTTTTAATTCACGATAGGTGTCGACCACCATAACTAATTAGAATTCTAATATAGAGCGCTTTAACACTTACTTTCATGTTTCTTCTGAATAACCTGTAGATTTTCAATCGCATTCTTTTGTGTGGGTTTCGGAAAATCATTGAATGGTTCAGGCGGTGGTACTAGAAATAGAAATAAAATTTTACATTGCATTTATAATAAGTTTTACTCGCTATAGTTTTTATAATTAGGTACATTAAAACCAACAAAGTACTTATGTAGATATTAAATTCTTGAATTTAACAATACCTAGAGGATTTATAAAAGATGATATAATGTTAATCATATTTAATTACTAGCGACTCACCCTCGCTTCTCTCAGGTTCATCCCTAGCTTGATTCCCCATACCAACTTTAATACCCATTTTCACCCCCTTAAGGAATGATTTCCGGGATAAAAAGTATTCTATGTCCTTTCCAGGGTCTCAAACTATCTTCTTACCAAATTTAATCTAAATCGGTTCAGTAGATCAGAGATTACCCCTTACAACGTCACAAACTCACAATCTCACAAACTTACAAACGTTACCTCTTTATAATATTAGTATAGATAACTCTTGATAAATACACTAAAACTTGTTTCGTATAAGAATCCTATATCGCATTCAAAAAAGTAGATATGCACCAGTGGAATTAGAATTGTAGTGAAAATCGGTTAAGCCATTTTATAAATTAATGTTTACAAACTGATAAAAAGATACAGAAACAAAATAATAGTTATTTAGGCAATTAACATTTAAAATTGTTTGTATTACATTTACCTATAATATAACCACAGATCATATAATACTAAACTAGATATAACTATAGATAATGCAAACGGAATTTCAAACTCCTAAGTACATTTGCCTCACATTATATCCCTCGGGGGATAGAGAGTGCATAGCGCAGCACCAATCTGCATTTTCCACCGGCTTTAGTATTAAACATTCTAAGTGGTGATAGCCTTTATCAGACAATTTCCTGAAAAATCTAGCTATTTTCCTGTATAAACCACGTTCGGATTCATTTATTGTAGATTCTTAGTATGTATACCTATAACTAATCTATATTTTTATACTAATATTATATAAAATAGTATGACTATCTATCCATCCGTCCGTTGGTCTGTTAAAAAAATAAAATTTGGCATTTACTGTATACAATGTGGTCATATACCTAGTTGAAGAGATGATGAAAAATAAAAACTTTTTAACAAAAAAATAAAAACCGACTTCAAACAAAAGCACTAAAAAGTAATAAATAACTGATTGGTAGTTTTCATTTACTATACATACCTAATCAAATATTTTCGAAGTCGGTGTGCTTTGCTTTGTATGGGCTGGCACCAATTTCGAAAATATTTGATTAGGTATGTATTTAATAGGTAGGCTTTAATTACTTAGCCAAAGTATATCAGTCGAATTGAGAACCTCCTCCTTTTTGAAGTCGGTTGATAAAAATAAATCACTTGTGCACAAATGCCTGTAAGTAGTTTGTACGTTTATAATGAACGTATTTTTTAATAGTGTAAATTAAAAAAAAATGTGTTAGGACATTATTACACAGCACCATCCAGTTCCATGGTAAGCTACGATGCTTGTGTTATGGATACCAGGTAGTTGATACACTACACATATATAGCTTTAAATATATACGTATTATAAACATACATGACTGGAGTACAAACTTTCGAGCTTCTCACACAAATGAATGCCCCCAGCGGAACTCGAACCCGCGACCGCTGGCACAGCAAGTATGGTTACTACAAACTGAGCCAAACGTGTCGTCAAATTATCATCGTCATAGCATTTAATATAATAAATATACACAATATTATAATTATAATAATAAAAAACGATATCGATAATAATCTACCACAATATACCAGATAGTTCGCGATTGCAGACGAATAATAAACGAAACACGAACCGTTGGGAATCCTTTGTGGCATGTAGTGTTTATTTTCAACCCTTTCAGCTCCCATTAAATTGCGATTCTGATAATCGCTACCAAATGCATGCGCCGCAATTGGATTAGGCTCCATATGCATAGGCCCTAGTGAATATTGTCATTTTTAATGTAGGTACAAAAAGATGTATTTTTTTAGTTTACTTAATAGTGATAAGGATTTTATTATAAACTAGCATTGCCCGCGGATGACCAAAAACCAAACTCTTAGGTTTTACAAATTAGTATACTCTTACATTGCAGTTTTTGAATATTTTCTCAGAAATGAGATATTTTCACCATACCAAGTTTCATCAAAATCCCTCCAGTGGTTTTTCTGTGATGCGGTAACAGACAGACAGACAAAAATTCTAAAAACTATAGATTGGGCCTCTGTATCAATAATAATGTTTATTTCAATAAGATTTTTCAAAAAATATTTGATGTACAGATTCGGCTTAGTTACAATTATTTTATAATACGTAGGTACCTATAGATTACATTCAAAATAAGGGTATTACTGTCAACCGAAACTACCTGCCACTAAAAGTTTCGTCTAAATCAACGGTAAGTCTAGGAGAAAATTCCAGAGATAATCGGGAAAAACATACAGACAGATATTTTAGATATTGTAAAAATAATCATAACATTAGCTCTATATAATTCAAAGTGTCGATAACATAGTAATATTATGTTCTATAGTAAATTTATGCCCCCAAGAATTATACTACGTCGTCGAAGTAACAAGTAAAATTATTATAGAGCTCCATTTTCATTTATCATAGAGAATTTTCTTTTAGAAGTTTTGAAGTAAAACATAGATTACGACTTGGGTATCACCCGGCTCATTTCCCGATTGCCCATTATACCGACATGAATCTACACAAAAATACAGTTGTCAAAGTTATTCTGTTTTTCCCACTTCTGCTTAGAATAAAATTCTGAGTCGAATCTGTACATATTTTTTTTTTTTTGGAAAATCTTATTAAAATAGCCATTATTATCGATACAGTGGGCGAATCTATAGTTTTTAGAATTTTTTCTCTGTCGTCTGTCTGTTTGTCAGGGAACGCATCAAGAGAAAACCACTGGACAGATTTGGATGAAATTTGGTATGATAATTACTGGTTATCCAGGTAAACATATACACAGGATACTTTTAACTGCGGGAAAATATCTCATATCTGAGAAATCTATACTAACCGTTAAAACCTACCTAGGGACGAACCCTATCGAAGCGAGGGTGAATCCCTAGATTTCATTATTAAGTAGGTCGATTTTATGATTTTTTTAATTCTATTATTTTTAAATATAAAGGTTTGTTATTTAATATAAAAACAATATAAATAATATGTGATACTAACTAACTAGCTCACCTGCGAAGTATGAAGCATTATTATCAGAATATGATGTCAAATATCGAGGGTCGTACCCGGGTATAATATGTCCTGTTTGCATTACCTAAACACATTATTCTATTTAACACTCCTTTAATAGATAATTACGAAATGGTGATGCTTGATAATAAATTGTATAGAGTAAATATGATATATTAATAATTGTAATTTTACACTTGCGGGAATCGAATCTGGGATCAACTGAGTAGTAGAAGAAAGAAAGATACGTCTATCTTTCTTCAGAGCAGATACTAAGAAGGACAAACTAATAACTTCATCCGATTGTCACTTGTTTATTTGAGATTCGACATATTGTATACCATTCAATGAGAATAATCGTATGAAGAATGTTATAATAAATAATTATTATTATTAATGAAAAAATAATTATTAAATTATTTATTTGGTTTAGATATGAAGACCTGAATCGTTATGAAAATTATTTAAACAGACACTACCTAATAAAATAAAACCTTTTGTTCTAGGTGCTAGGTGAACCGCTCATACCTAAGCAAACCATTCATAACTAAACGAAGAAATTTTGAGTTGGTAGACGGTAGTAATAAAATGTAGTTTAAAAAAATATTAAAATTTAGATAGGTATTTAGGTAGAAATAATACAAAAAAATATATCATACATTTGGCGAATAAGTTTGCATTTGTGGTGCACTATAATGCATCTCTGGTCCTTGCACTGAGCTGTTATAGGCATTGTAGTACATGTGTTCTGGACTGTAAGTTTTGCATACACTTTAAAAAATATAAATTATTTAAGCTTTAAATTTCTATTTCGCAAGTATAATTGTAAAATAAAAACGACTTTTAGAATGAAGAGCGATTAGGTTAACCGTTACGATTTTATTGAATGTAGGTAACTATTATCGATAATATTACTGTTTTGCATTACAACAAAACAGGTATTATGTGTTGAATAAAACACACAGCGTTACGATGAAGAAAGCTGTTGTGTGAACCTGCCTTTAATTAAGTATCTATGGTAAAACTTACCGAATTATCTATGGTTTTATACCTGTCTCCCTCACTCACCAGCGGGCTTCATCTTCCGTCTCAGAAGCATGTTGTAAAGTTTCATAGAGTCTTCATCTCACCAGCAAGAACATTGCTGTAACGCTGTGTGTTTTATTCAACACATATATACCTGTTTTGTTGTAATGCAAACAGTAATATTATGTGTCTTTCTAAAACACACAGCGTTACGATGAAGACCTGTTTGGTATCTGCTGGGTGGTAAACACAAACGCTATGATGAGAATAAATTATAAAAACTGTTTTAAAGGAAATCAGTTTAATTATCTAATAAAACTAAAATAACATTATAAACAACACTTAATAACTTATAAGTCATAACTTCTGTTAATCTATAAAATCTCTAAAATTCAACAAAAACACTAAAAAGTAATAGTGAATTCAAAAAAAATAAAATAAAAAGTAATTCTGTTACTTTATAGTTTTTAAAATAAAAGTAATTCTAAACATATCTATAATATAATATCAAAGATACATAAATCAGCTCTTTTATTAAATCTCAGCCATTATGACTAGAATCTATATAATAGATTGACATAATATTTAAAATTAATATATATTTATTAATTGATAAATAATATTTAAATTAAACAGTAAGAAAACTTGCCAAAAGACCTTAAAATATAGTAAAATTTGTACGTAATAAATCACCACTGGAATTAACATAATGCTTATTGTTTACTGGCCGACAGTAAAACTTTCTAAATGTTTCAATGCTCTTCCAGTTTCCTCTATTAAGTATCTCCTGTACAGGTCTATTCTCCAACCAGCTTCTTGAAGCAACAGCTGATCTAATACTGCCTGGTGGCGGCATCAATATTGGCATCTTTAAAATACTACGTATCCAGCCCTGCAATCACAGTTCTTGAAGCTGGCTTTAACCTCCCTGACAGGGAAATGAATAGGCTTGTGATGTTCCTATCTGAGCTCCTTCTACTTTGAGATTTAATTATAAGATCCCTAATGTGTTTGACTGGGCAAACATGGGGGATCTGGATGCCTCCGCAGCAACCACCTGATTGTCTGTGTGTTTGATTGTCAGTTTTTAGACCCAAATCTAGGCCACAGAATTACCCTATTATCATTAAAACAAGATTTTCAGGACCATCATCCAGGAGGGTTAGGTCATGAATCCTGCGACCTGAAGCAAGTAGAAGTATCAAGGCTGTTCGCCTGGAAAATATCAAATAATGAACCAGAAATTTACCAGTATATCTTAACCAATCATATAAAATTTTTGTGTCCCCATATTTGGTAATTTCTTAACTTCAGGTTTAGCTAGTGAAATGGCTTTTAAAACCTGAATAATGAAAAAATTCTTTGAAAGTTCTGCTCCAGATGTCGCACAGTATGTGGAAACAGCAGATTTATGTAAAATTATAGTTCTATAGGCTAATTTATCTACTAAAAATAGTTTTGCCAAAAATCTTGCAACCTGATGGCCTTTCAGGTATCTTGGATTGACTTTATTTTTACAACACCATGATAGCCATCTTTTAATTGGGGCCTTATAAGTTGTTAAAGTAGAAGTCCGCCAGCTACTTTTTAATAAGCTTTGCTCCTCTGTGGTCCAGTATGCAACCTGGTCAGCCCACCCCCAATTTTCCAAGCCATCAGAGACAACTCCTCCACTTGTGGGGGACAGTTGCCTGTAGTCAGATCTATCAAGACCTTCCGTAGGTTCTCTATTGGAATCGGTTCTGTTATCGCTCTCGACGCAGGTCGGGGAGCCAGAAGCATTTGGTCCATTCCGGTGCTATTAGGATATATACGCCCTTCGCGTTGTTTAAATGCGCAAGGGACTCTGGGTATTAAGCTGTGTGGGGGAAATGCCCAGCCCAGCTGGAAATCCCATTGACGGCTGAAAGCGTCGCAAAAATTGCGCCACCATCTCTGGAATCCAATGTTACGTACTTTGCTACCACTGCTGACTCTTTTGACGCGAACAAGTCTACGTCTGGGACGCCCCAAATTTTGAATATAGCTTTCCGTTGCCTGGGGTATTAGGGTGCCACTCTGGTACTTTGCGGCCCCTTGATAGGCGATCCGCGATTCCGTTTAACCTCCCCGGGAGGTAAGTGGCTGACAGAGTATTTGTAGTCTCTCCGTGAGTTTCAGAAGCCTGGTTGGCAATTTGAGAAGTGCAAGAGATCGTGTCCCCCCCTCGTTTCTGAGGTATGCAACTAAGAGTCCGTTGTCGGATTGTATTAGAATATGTGCACCTGTTTTAAAGTCATCCGCTGACTGTTTATGCTTGCAAATACAGCATACATTTCCTTGATGTTGGAATGCCAAAGTTGCTGATGTGGAGCCCACTTTCCTGAAAATATAAATGTTGTTTAGTTCTGCTCCCCAGCCTGCATCCGCTGCATCTGAGGTTAGATAATGAGTGACACTCTTTTTTATTATTGGGCAATGAGCTGTGTGGTCCACATTTTCCAACCACCATCTGAGATCCTGTTGAACAGGTAATGGTAGGTTCTTCTCTCCCTTAATCGGTTCTGTCTGAACTCCTTCAGAAACAGTTGCATTCTTCGACAGTGTAAACGGCCTTTGGGAACTGCATAGTTTGCGAAGTTGAGCAAACCTAACAAACTCTGCGCATCTTTCAGAGAACATTTTCCATTGCTCAAAACCCTGGAAAGAAATATTTTTATTTTTGTTGCCTTCTTGGATGGAAGTTTTCACTCTGTTTTGTTTGGTGTTCCATAGTAAGCCTAGATATTCTAACCTCCTGAGAAGGCTGCAGAACCGATTTCTGGTAGTTTTACATGCCATCCCAAGGTTTCTAGTGTCCTCAAGGTTTCCGCAACCTGTGACACAAGCACTGTTTGGTCCTGATTGACCAGGAAATAATCGTTCCAAATAAACTAATATGCGGGCACCCTTGCGCTCGAAGGATTTCCGCAACCCAGTTTGAGACTGTGGCAAACATCTTTGGGGCCGATGACAGACCAAATGGTAGGGCAGTCAACTGAAGAAGTTCGTGTTGTACATCACCTTAGGAACCTTCTGTGCGCCTCTGCAATTTGGCAGGTGAAAATAGGCCTGGTGAATGTCTATTTTCACCAAACCAATCGTCTATTTGTAAAAATTCTGCTACATCTATCTGTGAAATTAGTTGAAAATGTTTCACTACTACATAAGAATTGAGTCCTCTGAGGTCGAAGATGGGACGCAGACCCCCGTCTGACTTTTCACCAGAAAACATTCGACAAAGGAATCCCGGATTCATGTTTGGAGGTGCCTCTAATATGTTTTTCTGCTTTAATTGAAGAATCATGTCCGTCATGTCTTTTGTCTCCCTGGTAGCAAAGTTTTTTAACAAATGGTTGTCTGGATATTGTAAAGGAGGCTTCTTTGAGAATGGGATTCGAGCACCAGTTATTAATTTCATTATGTAGCTGCTGGCTCGAGCTGCTGCCACATATGAACATAATTTCTCAGGCAACCCCATGAAATCCTTGACCTGATGGTCAGCTTTGTTTATTACTGGTAGGTGTGTTGGTGTGCTTTGTGTAAATTCCTACGAAAGGGCTGATTAGTTTTAAATTTAGGACTTTGTTTCTTTTGTGATTTATAATCTTTAATATTTGAATTATTTGATTTGAAATGTCTTTTGTTTGAGATTGTGGTGTACCTAAGATTCTTTTTTTCTTTAACATAAATAGGTGTGTAAGCCACACTTGAGATCCACTAAGGAAGCTATAATAGGCTGTAAGGCTTCACGGCTAAATAGATATTCTTGACTTGGCGGAACGTTCTTAAGTGTATTTTTTAAATTTGGATTATTAATCTCCTTTAAAATACGGTCCCGTCTCACCTCAATGCACTCTGCCCTTTTACCACAGATAATCTGCATTGTAATTTCAGAGTTCTTGTAAGACAGTGAACCCGGGCCAAATATACTAGTAATCTTATCAAACAATGTGTTAGAATTAATATTATTAGGATTAGCAGCTGTCCAGTCTAGTAAATCTTGTAAACCTGATTTCAACAACTGTCTTTGGCTCTAAAATGTTATTTGATAATCCGGCTAACACTTGCTCAGTAGAGGCAAGGTAATCTTTATTTCTATCAAAATGACACAACTCTTCATTAAGTTTAAGACCTATAAAACCAGCGTTGCAATACAAGATTGTAAAGCTTTTTTATAACGAATGCCCTTCCAAGCATGGTGTATCAAATTTGTTTGTAAATTACCTAACTCCTGTAAGCGCTCTTTGTCTGCTGGAGGAATTATTGTTTTTTCATCATACTCAGTGCCTAAATACCTAAACATAGTTTACTTGAAGTTTAACGGATTTGATAAAAATTGAGATGTAGATGGAGTATCATATTGTTGTTGACAAATTGATCTGATTAGTGTACATGTTAATTGAGGTAAGCTTGTAAGATATTGAGACATATATCCTACTTGTTGAATAAGGGTATCTATTCGCGGGGTCCGAACATGTTTGAACTTGTTTATACTTACTAGACATTTTTCGTCTTTTGTTGGGCGGAGGTGACGCTGTGCCTTCCTCATCCTCCGAGGATGAAGAAGATGACGAGTCACGAGAACTCATTTTGTTCGAAAGCCGATCTCCATCCGAAGCATCAACTCTCGAACATTGTTCACCTCCAAAACTTACCGCCTCGATTCCTTACCGGATCACACTACCACAAATCACTTACTTCATGTATTATTAAGTTAAAATACGTGTACGTATTAGACGCTGTGCGATAATTTAACACAATATTTTAATGTATTTCAAGAGAATTTTCACATAACTTTAACTTTGAAAAATTTTGCAATGTCTTCGGCAAAATTCACAAACGCTATGAAACTTTACAACATGCTTCTGAGACGGAAGATGAAGCCCGCTGGTGAGTGAGGGAGACAGGTATAAAACCATAGATAATTCGGTAAGTTTTACCATAGATACTTAATTAAAGGCAGGTTCACACAACAGCTTTCTTCATCGTAACGCTGTGTGTTTTAGAAAGACACATAATATATCTTTAACATTCTAAACTATCCTATATTATAGTAAAGATACACAGTGTAGCTAAAACGAAGAATTCAATCGAAAAATATCCACATGCTAAATATGGAATACATACCTGTACAAGTAAATTCTAAGACTTGCCGGTAGGGAACCTATTTACAGCCATGGTCCATAATGTATATTGTTTTTAATTTTTTTTAAATAATACAATTTAAAAAGAGTTATAACAATATAAAACGGTTATATTTTTAATAATATTAATCTTTTAACTTTCAAAGTTAAATAATCAATAATAGAAGTAGGTATCTTAAAAAGAAAACCACGTCTTAGATATACATAATAATATACCTATTGTTAAAATTTTAAGCCTACAAAAACTTACTAGAAAAAGGTCTACGCAATCTTTCTGCTACTTACTTAATAATATTGTTATTTCCAGTACTAGTAGTTGCAAACGCTATCATTTGATTTCCCTCAGGATATTCTGAAAAACGTAGATTTTGCAATATAAATATTTTCTAGATCTTTGTTCATCATTTCTCAGTCTCAATTATTTTATCAAGTACAAGAAATTTTTACCTGCTGCAATTCTTCGTTCTCTTGTTATATATCGGTCCATTTTAAATGTTAATTCAATATCAACTCAATATAACTGAAATAATATTCCAGCTTAAACTAAACTAACAAAAAAATTTGCTTTTATTTTCTTCCCATTTATCTATACTTATAATATAATAGGAAATAATAGTTATTGGATAGCAGTTGAAAATGAAATTTGGCGCCAATTGTAAATGGATTATAACATAGAGTATATTGCTACATATATAAAGATTATAATTTGTGAAATTATGACGTCAAAAATATAGACTTAGGATCACAAATATTATTCCATTCCATTTTTATTTTTATTATAAGAAATATGTAAGTATATATACAATTTAATACTGATTAAGTCATTCTAAAATGAATTTTAAGTATTGCTATATATTTAGAAATTGTTTTTTATAGTCTTTGAAGATAAGGCTATATTATATTTTAGTCTGAATATTCGACAATATTTTATATAGACTTTGATGTTGACAATTGACAGCTTAGAAGTGACAGTGACATTCCAACTTTTCAATGTTAGTCATAGAATCCCAACTTATTTTGTATAAAATTAAATTTAAATTATTTTAAACTACATTTATTTGATTAAGACGGTCAAATTATAGATTATCATTTGCATCAACTCACAGATACTTTAAATAGGCATTGTAAACAGGAAAAAATGGAACTACAGGATACTTATTATAACAAATCAGAATATGTTGAAACTGTAAGTTGGTTTTGTAAAGTACTTGGTAATTTAAATTTTAAACATTGAGTTGAGGAGTTAACTTTATTTTCTTCCATATATATTTTTAATATTTAACTACAATTTCAAAACTGTATATTAAGATATAACTGTATAGTAATAATTATTGTATAAATACTTAGATTTACAGCAATAGTAATATTTAAAAAATATTATTTTACAGGCTTCTGGAAATAAAGTCAGCAGACAAACTGTACTTTGTGGATCTCAAAACATAGTATTACATGGTAAAGTTATAGTTCAAAGTGATGCAATTATTAGAGGTGATCTAGCAAGTGTAAAGACTGGTAGATTCTGTATCATTAGTAAGGGCTCTGTTATCAGACCACCTTTTAAAAAGTTTAGCAAAGGGTAAATATTTATTTTATTAAAATGCTTTTGAATATATTTTTAATACCTATTATAAACAATGTAGATTAAAAAATACCTAATATAAAGTACTTAATTTAATAAATCTCATTATCATACTATGAAAAGTCATCAAACAGCCATATATACCAATGACTAGCGGCTCACCCTCGCTTCGCTCGGGTTCGTCGCTAGGTACGTTTTAAATAGATATAAAAAGAAAAAATCTTTCTTTCTCACATTTTAATTATATGTTTTAATACTTACCTATTCCGGACTAAGAGAAATCCAAAAATTAAAATATCATAAAAATTGGAACGCGGTCGAACGGGATAAAAAGTATCCTATGTCCTTCTCCTGGCTCTAAACTACCTCCCTGCCAATTTTCAGCTAAATCGGTTCAGCCGTTCTTGAGTTATAAGCGAAGTAACTAACACGACTTTCTTTTATATATATAGATGAATGAAAAGATGTACAATGTTTATTTTCTTCCTTAAGTTTTTGAATGTCTTTTTGTTACTTTCTAGGGTAGCATTTTTTCCACTACAAATGGGTGATCATGTGTATGTTGGCGAAAATACAGTTGTAAATGCTGCTGTTGTTGGTTCATATGTTTATATTGGTAAAAATGTTGTAATAGTAAGTATTCTGTATTACGTGTATGTGTATTATGCCTTTCTTCAGACCTAAAAGACATTAATATTTAGATGAGTTTTTTAAAGCAATAATTATTTTTATTAAATTGTTATTAAACATAAAATTACATGGAAGCAAAGTATACAAATACATTTCTTTTGTCTTTTAGGGTAGAAGATGCGTATTAAAAGACTGCTGTATGATAGAAGATAACTCAGTACTACCCGCAGAGACAGTGGTGCCTTCATTTGCAAGATACTCGGGCAATCCAGCAAGATTAATCACAACTCTACCTGAAGCAACTCCAGACTTAATGACAGAGTTTACTAAGAGTTACTATCAACACTTCTTACCTACAACTGTAAATTAGTTCTTCAAAAATAATTTAACGGATAACTTATGCTTTTGGTTTTTACACTGGTGACATCTCTATTTATTTTTTCTACCACAAAATAGTCTTATTCAAAAAATGATTTAAATATAATGTTTATAACACAATGAAGAAGCAAAATTACCTTAGTTACTTAACTTTAATTAACATACCATAATTAAGTATGTCCATGACTGTACAAAATACTAATAATATTATCATTTATCAGATCACTTAAGTATGTAAATGAAAATTACTCTGAAACTCCAGCCAATAACATTTAAACTATTTCTGCAAAAAATTGCATTCACAGTATGTTTTTTTACATTTATATTAAGTAAGCATGCTTTTTGTATTAAAATACCTAGCCCAAATATATAAATTGTAATTTCTCCCATTGTAACAAAAGGATTTAAAAATTAAGAAAGAATGTACTTTTGAAGTACTATTCTGTACATGTTGGATCAAAAAATACTTTTTTAGTTTTATTTATATAACTTATATAGATTTTTAAGCTAAAATAATAATAGTCATTCATTAATTTATATACAGCTTTGTTTAAAAAATATATAGCGCATTTTTATTTAAAGCATGGATTTGCATGTCTTATTATTCAAAAATTAATTTGTTCCCTTTGTGTATGCAAGACTTTAAATGTTGATATAAGTTAAGAAAAATATATTTTAGTAGTGCATTTAAAAATGAAATAGACTTCATAGACGATTTCCAAGCTTATAAGTTATAACTGAACAATCCTAGACTACCTACTTTTATCAGGGTGAGACAGACACAGACGCAATGATTACAACATCTACATATTACGTTATTATTTCGATTTTCCATATTTCTTTTTAAATAAACTAGCTTTCCCAACATTAAAAATAAGTTAAAGAGTTTTGGAGCTATATATTGTCCTACTGCTGGCCTCATAAATAATTTCCACCTCCTCATGTCTTACCTTTGAGTTATTCAGAGTATAAGGAACGTTACCCGACGACGTGCACACGATAGTCACCATGATATTGATACAAAAATTATGTTGATGATTAATTAAAATAGACTAAATTTTTAACCGACTGCGGCGAAGCCCAATGGAGGGTTATGTGTTTGACCTGTATGTATGTCCGGTCTTATGTTCCCTCGTAATTTCCAAACGGCTTTACCCATTTTGATGATACATACTTCATTATATTTGCGAGTGTTATATTTCCAAGGGCCAATTTTTGTCTTTAATATTTATAAAAAAACTTCGAAATCGTTCGAGTGGGTATCAAAATGAAGATTTTTAGAAGGCGATCACAAGAAAATATCCAACTTATAAATTATAAAAATAATAAAAACCCGATTGCGTTAAAACTTATTTTTATCTTTTCAGTTAGTTTTTTTACGTAGACGGGCCCTTTTTTTATATTTTTTTACGTAGAGATAAGATGTAGGTAGTAGGTACACAGTAGTTATTCTAAATCTATACATAAAAGTGTAAGTTGTAACTGATCGCTGTCCTTACATGGAAGATATTTGAGAAAAACTATTTTTAAAACAGTGATTTTTATAATTTTTGTCTGTTTGTATGTACTTTTGTGTGCCGTTTTCACTAATGTACCTATTGTGGTAAGCTTTATTTATCATAACTTAACTGCCTCGGTGGTGTAGTGGCTAGCATGTACGGCTGCACACCCGGAGGTCCTGGGTTCGAGTCCCGGGTCGGGCCAAGTTTAGTTATTGAGTCTTCCTGTATATAAGTCTCAGTAACAGCCCGGAGTTGGGAAGTTGGCGGTGTTTCACCCCCGTGCCTCGGAGAGCACGTAAAGCCGTCGGTCCTGCGCCTTAACTCTCACCGGTCGTGTCGAGTGGTGGTCCCACCGGAGTATGAGAGTGATAGGAATAGAGAGTGCACTTGTGTCTGCGCGTACACTTGAGCACTCTATTATCTCCTGCGCAGTTGGCTAATCTCATTGAGATTGGCCGCCGTGGCCGGAATCGGCTAGGAGAACATCATCATTTATCATTTAGTATTTTATTTCAATCGGTTCATAAATAAAAAAGTTATGTCACTGTCCACTTGATTTGGCAGCAACTTTGACTAACTATACTATAGTCTTAAAACGATGATGATTGAAAGTTTATATGAATGAACATAGCATCACATCTAATGTAAGTTGAGCTCACATCTATCTATAATCTGTATGGTCGAGCATATTAAATACCGTTCAGCTTAGACCGGTAACAGCTAAACTCGGCTACTTTAATTTTAAAAAAATAATTAGGGTTCACAAAGCAGTTACAACCAATGAAATTATAAACAAATTCTGCATAATATCTAGGAACATAACCGGACAAAGCGAGGGTAAGTCACTAGTAAATTATATATTTGTCATTATCTGTGGTATAAATAAAATGTTGAATGTACTCTGTATCCTGTCCTCAATATGATCTGTCAAGCAAACAAGTAGAAATTTCATAAGATTGCCCTTTCCCGATTTTATAGTTTATTTTCCTTGTTATGATAAGAGTACCACGCAATCATCTTATTTAATCTAATGGTTCCTATATTTTAAACCCACCCCAATATGGAATTCCACTATTCCGAAGTCTGTATGCCGTCAGATCAATTAATGAATGGTGAGTTGTAGTGTTGTAAAAAATATTGAAAAATTGATCCATTAATTATTATGATCTATTTATGATTTGACTAAAACGTATATATTACAGGAATAACGTTCTAAATAAATGATGTTGTTATTTCATTAAAAAATATTACCAGATAACTAGGAGGGTTATTCAATGAAAACAACTACACAATGTACATAAATAATATACTTACGTGGATTTTTAAGAATACTACATTAAAGATTGAAGTGCTAGTGAAAATGTTCAAAGAAGGATAAATTTCATTTTAAGTTTAAGTGATAATATAATATGTAATTACTTCAATTTGTTATTATTATGGAATGTTCTATTTATTTATGAAAAAACAAGTATAAATTTCAGTCAATAAAAATAAAGACAGGCTTTAATCCTTCACAAGGTATTTATAAAAACCTGTTTATTTTATTATGAATTAATTTTCAGATCAATATCACCCTGAATATTCACAACCATATATATTAAGAAATGAAGAGGCTGAATATGAAATCCGTAGCACTGTGCTTGTTGATGGGGGAGATCATTATGGAGTTTCCTCTGTAGTTTTTGATAAATTTGAAGAATTAGTATGGATGGGGAATCAAGGGGTAAGATGTAATTTTAATCAAAGTAAATTCCTCTTCACTTTCCAAAAATATACAATTGCTATGATTTAAAGTGTTTCTTTTACCTACCTTAAGCAAGTCATTATTTTATTGTATATGCATGTATGCATATATTCTTATATTATAAACAAAAATATAATTGTTATAAGAGTAATTGCTATTTTTTCTTAGAAGTACTGTTGATAATTTCCTCTTGGACTTAAAAAGCTGACTATTAATTTAAATGAAAACTATTATAATTCAAAAGTGCTTGTAATAGTATATTTTAATAAAATATCTTTTGATTTTAATTTTTAAGGGTCATGTAACATCATACTATGGACCAACCATGCAGAAATATACATCATTCCAAATCCATGCAAATGAAGAAGTAAGAGACATTTTGACAGTGGATGCTGGTATCTACTGCCTTACTAAATCTACATTACGTCATCAAATAAGAAGGGGTATACCAAGACACACACATAAGTAAGTCTTATAATTTCAATTTTTTTTAATTTGTATAATTTTCTTATATGAACATATTGTAAAAAATACTAAATATTTTTTGAATAGTGTGTATCATTAATATATGTTACTAGAGCCTCACCCTCGCTTCACTCAGCTTCATCCCTAAGTATGTTTTAACGGTTAGTATGGTATAGATAGACTATATTATATTACTGTTCTGCTCCCTTGGGTAGTAGTATGATTATGCATAGCCTATAGCTTTCCTTAATAAACGGTCTTTCAAATGCAGAAAGAATTTTTCAAATCGTATTAGTACACTGGTGTGCAAAAAAATCGGGCCACCCTTAATTTTAAGCATAATTTTTTGTTGATTGTTTGGTGAAAAAAAATACCGCAAAGGTAATTAAGGAGATTAGACGCCTTTGTTTCCTTCAAAAAAGTCTTAAAATTCCTGGAAATGCATGTGTGCGCTAAATTATAGTCAATTAGCAGTAATTAGTGAATATTTGCATAATATGGATTGAAGCCACAAATACTGTTTTTTGTTATTTTAGAAGGTTAGTTGAGTTCCAATTATTGAATAAGACACTTCTACTTTGATCTGCGATTATTAGAAATACTGCAAGATGGATCTGACCGAGGCTGAATCATCTCGAATTGTGACTTTGCTTGAAACTGGACAAAGTCAATGTCAAGTGGCTCAAGCTTTTTCTGTGAGCCGTTGTAGAACGGCTCACAGAAAAAGCTTATATAGCTGTGTACAAACGTTACATAGAGACTGCTGGCTTTGTACGAACACATGGTTCCGGCCGACAAAGAGCCACATCAGAGCGTGATGATCGATTTATTGTGTCATCAGCTCCAAGAAATCGTCATCGCACAGGGGTTGACGTTCGAAATCTCCTGAGAGAAGTGAGAGGTGTTTGTATAGATGTTAGCGAGTGGACAGTAAGGCGCCGACTTAGAGCCGCTTCCCTGACGCCACGCAAGTCCGCAACTGGCCCCAAACTCACCCCTGCACATCGAATTGCAAGATTACTTTTTGCCCGAGATCACGTGAATTAGAATTTGGAGCAGTGGGAGAAGGTTCTTATTACTGACGAAAGCAGAATGTGTTTGCGTGGTGCCGACGGCCGTAATTTTGTTTACCGGCGACCAGGTGAAAGATATGCACCATGCACTATGCAGGAAACAGTGTCATATGGAGGGGGCTCAGTTATGTTTTGGGCAGGATTCTGTTACGAAGCGAAAACCGAGCTTATATTCATAGAAAATGGATCTCTTACAGCCGCTAGGTATATAACGGAGGTTTTAGAAGATCATGTGATGCCTTTTACTGGGTTCATTGGAGAAGATTTTCTGCTTCTACAAGATAATGTTCGCCCACACACTGCTACATCAGTAAGGCAGTATCTTCAAGAGGTCGGAGTGTCTACTATTGCCTGGCCAGCGCGAAGCCCTGAGCTCAATCCGATAGAGCATGTATGGGACCATCTCAAACATTCAAGAATTAAAAAGCGCCTTATTGGAAGAATGGGAGTCTATTACACAAGATTATCTAAAAAAGTGTGTCAAATCTCTGAAAAACCGATTAAAAGCTGTAATTAAAAATAGAGGCGGTAATACGCATTATTAAAAATCATAAAACCAATCTAAATCTTTTAATTTTCCCATTCATTTGCGGCTTACATTTTTATACCAAACTTGCGAAAAATCATTAAATTTGATTTTCCTCTATTTTCGAGCAATAACTTTTATTTAAATTATTCAACGATTATTGATTTAGGTACCTAGGGTATACAGCTACCCATATATAATAACAAAATTAATAAAAAAATATCATATCTTAAGTTTGTCCATTTTCTCTAGGTGGCCCGATTTTTTTGCACGCCAGTGTAGTTGCTGAGATTAGCACATTCAAACAAATAAACAAACTGCCTCTTTATAATATTAGTAAAGATTAAAAAGGCAAAGGAAATTGTTGTATATAAGTGACATACTTTTATATATTTTCTTTGCATTTTTCTGTAATAATGTTATACAAATAAAAAAAAGCATAAAACATAAAAACATATATACATATATAATATATATATATATATATATATATATATATATATATATATATATAATTGCTTGTATATTTATAATCCTCTTTTATCATCAGGATTAGTATAAAACGAAGTAAATTGGTTTGATCATGATGTGTACCAACACACAATAACCATATTGCTATAAATCTGCACTAAAGTATTAAATACAATAAAAAATTGTAAATTTCTTCCACAGATCAGCTAATATGACAGACATGCAGTGCCTATTTCAAGTAAATTCACATAAATTTTTGATGGGAGGGCATCAGGACAAACTTTTAGAATTAGATCTTAACAAAATGGCAGAAACTGTAATTGTGAGTTTTGAATAATATAGTTTTAATTATTTTTTTGTTATTTATATTTATTACTAGAATTTGTAAATATATTTGTAAGTGTACATTTTTAGTATTACTTATTCTAACAATATTAAAGAAATGTTTATATTGTTTACCTTATAATTTGATAGAAGGTATTACATTTGATTTTCATGAAGTGTAAATTGTTGCTAAACTACTTGTTTTGTTTTCCTCCTTATATTCAATATATTGTAATTGACTGAATAAAATATTATACAAATTGGAACTATCATTATTTGTTTCAAAGAAACTACAGTATAACTTTGATATCTAAGAAAGCACAGAAAAATATAAATTAACAATATATGAATAATAATTACTAATTACCAATTTATGGATGCGGATCCATCTGTGAATTACAATAATAATATATAGCCTATGGACTCTTACATGAATCCTCTAATTGCCATTGAAATCAGGTTAAAATTGGTTGCTTGGTCTATATCTTTCTTCTATTCCACAAAAAATCCTATTTTGCCTTAAAATAGTAATTATATATCAATCTCACTTCTATATTATTATCCATAGTGAAAGTTATATTAAAATTAGTTAATCTTTATATTGTTAAAACAAAATTCAAGAAGTAGTGATACACTCTCATTATTAATAAATATAAATGAGGTAATTTTTAAATGAGGCTTATGATGATAGCAGTATTTGTGTGTTATTCAAGCATATTAAATGCATTTTTATAGTGATTATGTTTACTTTCTGGATCTATATTATTATATCCCAATTTGCTTACACTAAACGCCAGGAGTAGTTCAGTGATAATACGCTCGCTTAGGAAACTGAGTGTAATGGGTTCAAATCCCGGGTCTCGTACCTCCGATATTTTCATGTGCGAATCATTTCCAACATGACTACTACTGTACTACTATGTCTTACGGTGAAGGTAAACATCGTGAGGAAACCTGCATGTCTGAGAGAACCTAGAAAGTTTTCGAAAGACATCTGAAGTCCACTAGCCCCTACTTGACCAGTATAGTGGACTATGGCCTGATCCCCGTCATATTAAAGAGAGGCCACTGCTCTGCAGTGAGACGTTAAAGATGGCAGAATACATTAACTATTCAAATTATTGTAATTCCAGAAAGTTCCAGAAGATGGTTGCGCGGTACTCCGTAGTGGGGGTGGTTCGTTGGTAGCTTGTGGCAGTGCAAATGGGATGGTCGCATTGAGAGATATAAGGAGCCCTGGTAAAGCAGAGCATACGTTTAGAGCACATACTGCATGTTTATCCGATCTGGATATGCAGGGTGATCAGCTGATTACATGTGGATTTACACAATCGTGAGTGTTCCAGATTTTTTATTCTATATGGTTTTTTACATGATTATTTTTTGTATGTACAGTGTTTTATTAGGAGGCCATAAATAATGAAAAATATTTGTATGCTTTTCGCGAAATAATATGCTAGTATTGTAAAACAGATCATATAATTTTTTTGTTACTTATACTTTTATTTATATATATACATACATATATATATATATACCTAATATATAATTTATCTATTCCATACTAATCGTTAAAACGTACGTGGGGGACAAACCCGAGCAAAGTGAGGTTGAGTCGGTATTACTAAAAATTATGAACTAATCTGTATTAATATTATAAATGTGTAAGTTTGTGAGTATGGATGTTTGTTACTCTTTCACGCCAGAACGGCTGAACGAATCTAGATGAAACTTTGCACAGAGATAGATTACTTTTTACTCCGGAAAAATGTACAGTTTCCGTGGGATAGATTTGTTTTTGTTTTCCCAGAGGGGAACCCGAGCGAAGCGAAGGTGAGCTGCTAGTTATACATAAATGTTTTTCATATAAACAACTTAACAATACACATGATGTACCACCCCAACAGCGGCACGGTCCCGGTACCAGAGAACTACATATTAGTGTGGGACGTGCGCCGCATGGCGGGCACGCCGTGGTCGCTGCCCGCCGCGTCGCCGCTGCTGCTGCACTTCCTGCCCGCCGTGTCGGGGCGCGCCGTGGCCGTGGCCGGCGACGGCCGCGTCACGCTGCTGCGCGTCAACGAGACGCACGCGGCCGACTGTCAGAGCGTGTTTCAGGTGAGTGGCTGTGTTTTTTATTTTTCTTTTTTTTATATATAAAAAAATCTAATAAATCAATATATAAAAAATTCATCAAATTTTATTATAAAAAAATATGATGAATTATATTACTTACCTGATGCCTTACATGATTTTCTGGGTAACTAATAAAATTATTTTTATATAGGTAACTTACAAATATTTTGTTTATCTTTATAAGAAAATTTATACATTATTAAAATAAATATTTTTCATAGGTGGACACACACAGTGCACAATGCAGTGTAATGGATGTATCGTCAACGAGCCAAGCGTTAGTGTTTGGGGACCAGTCGGGTCATCTTCATCTCTTCTCAGCACAGCATAATCATGAGCCTGTGTTTAATAATTTTTCAAGGTATTTAAAAAAAATTAAATGTACAATGCACTCTATGGTTATTATTATATTTAGTTATAAGAATAGAATAGAATGACATATGTGCACATGTTTGCATATTTTTGTCACATAAAGTACCATCAATGTAAAAATTAAAATAGATGGCGCACAAGTCACAGTGATCATTTTAGATTTACTAACTATTACCTGGCTTGAAACCAAGAAAAGTCCGTATATAATTAAATATTTTATTTTACTTTTAAAGTAATTATTCCACTCACAGGATTTTTTTAAAGCTTACAAGAATCCATCTTTGAAGTAATAATACAGTACAACCTCGATATAACAAATCTAACTAATCGAAATATAAGCTCACTTGCAAGTGAGCTTATATTTACCGAGACGGATTTCTTACACCAACCCGATATCAAGTAGTATTGTTGATCGAAGATTAGTATTATGAACTCTAATGAATGTCTCCAGAGTGACGGAATTCGCCGATCCCCCACCAAGTCTGCCGTATGCGAGTTTCAACGACGCTACCTTTTCCTTCTCTTCCATCCCATTGCCGCCGCTACAGAGCGACAAGTGGTTCAACGAACTGCCTGCTGAGTTCTTTAAGAAGGTTTACAGGTGTGTTTTAGTTGTTATGTAATAGAATAATGAATTCAGTGTATAGGTTATATAATGTCCTCGTGACCGATTTTGGTTAAAGTGGCCAATTTCACTGAAACTGCAAGCAAGAGCCCGAATTTGTTTATAGATGGGAAATACAATCTTGGCTATTTAATATAATTTACGCAAAAAATGTTCATAAATTATTTTTGAAACATGTAGTTTTATAATATGTTTCAGAAAACCGAGGCCAATCGATCCTGAAGTACTAAAAACAATGAAGATGCAAGGTCCCATCGGATACGCTCCCAATCCTAGAACACATTTACGTAACCAGGTATTATAAAGATATACTTTATTGTACTTAAAATTAAAAGTATGTACATTAGAAGTCAATAGCAAAAGGATTTTTTCAAAACTAAATCTTAATTCATAGGCTTAGATGAAATAAAATATGTGAATAATCCCTGCGAAGATAACAAGTTTTTCATATTATTTCATACTTCATACATTCAGTGGAATTTGAATTTAGTTAGTATATGATTGATTGATACTGATAATAGACATATTGACAAATATATATTGAATACTAGCGACTCGCCCTCGCTTCGCTCGGTTTCGTCCCTAAGTTGCTACCCCATACAAATTTTCACCTCCCAAAGTAAGGGTGACTTTAAGGGATGATTTCCGGGATAAAAACTATCCTATGTCCTTCCTAGGGTCTCAAACTATGTTCTAACCAAATTTCATCTAAATCGGTTCAGTACTTTTGGAGCCTATTCAATACAAACAAACGAAATTTTTCCTCTTTATAATATTAGAATAGATTTATATTCAGTATATGTGAATCATTATTATAATGTATATTTTCATTGTTAGAAACCGTATATCGATGACAATCTTGAAGATTTACTTGACGACAAGAAAAATGAATCTAAATCCAGCATGCAACCCATTCCAAAGGAATACTTGAAGGTATACGTTTTTTTAATTCATATATTTTTTTAAGC
The DNA here is from genome assembly GCA_947093115.1 of Brenthis daphne. Lineage (NCBI taxonomy): Eukaryota > Metazoa > Arthropoda > Insecta > Lepidoptera > Nymphalidae > Brenthis > Brenthis daphne. Next base: position 22,052,069 of record OX352479.1, on the reverse strand, counting down.
CTATTATAAAAATTGACCATATGTTTGTAACTGTTATAAGTAGCTCTCAAATGTATGAACCAATTTCTATGGAATTTTTAGGCGTTTTTTTATTAATATAACTAGTGACTCACTCTCGATCCGCTCGGGTTCGTCCCTAGTGAAAATTTATGTTCGTATGTACTTTTTTATGCCGAATCATAAAAAATTAAATTAAAAACTTTTGTCCAAAAAATAAAAAAAAAACGTTTTTGGGGTGGATCACCTTTATCACTTAGAGGTATGAAAAATAGTTTACGTCCTATTCTCAGACTTACTAAATATACACACAAAATTTCATAAGAATGGGTCAAGCCGTTTCAGAGGAGCTTTGTTACAAACACTGTGGCACGAGAATTTTATATATATAATAATATTGAAGTGTCTGTTTGTAATGTCAAAATATTAGGTATTTACTTAATGCATATGAAAGTATAAAAAAATCTAGTTTTTAAAGTTTTTTATCTGTTTGTTACGGCTAACCTCCGAAACGGCTGGACGAATTTTGAAATTTCCCTGGCAAATAGCTGATGTTCTAAGGTTTAACTAAGGCTACTTTTATTTTAGCAAAAGAAATAGGGTTCCATGCAAAAAATTTAAACCATTGAAATTGTGATCAAAATCATACATGTTGCTAAAATTATTATGAAGATATTGTTATATTCTAATAAAATAGAATATACCTATAGGCTCATTGTTTAAACGATCAATATCATGTATGTTTTTTTTTATTTAGACCGTATAATTATAACAAATATGCTCACATCGTTTTTGAATTTATGTAGATTATTATTGTATGGGAAATATATATAGGAGATGACGAAATATTTTACAAATCAAAACTATCTTAATTATTGACTTTCCATAAATATTTTTAAGATTGACCTCCGGTATAATAAGCATGGGCCCAATGAAGAAATAGAAGCGATGAACAAAACCGGTATGCCGGGACTTGAGGCCACTCTGCCCAACTCTTATTGCAATGCTATGTTACAGGTAATTGTTTATCAAATTTTAAAACTTACATGTTGAATAATTATAAACAAATAAAAGTTCAAAAATATTAACTACTAGCAACTTACCCTCGCTTTGTTTAGGTTTGTCCCTAGTCCCCCCCAACGTGCGTTCACCTTGTCGTGGTGGGGGGGCTCAGTAGTAGTAGTACGAAGCTAAGAAACGCACAGGGAGGTTGCCCACTTCGGTGGGCGGTGGGAGGTGGCCCTCTTCGGGGGGCGTTGTACCTTGCGGGTTGCTCCTGGTACTTCTCTGATAGCAGAGTGGACCTTGGAGCAACCCCAAGGTTGTGGTGGTCTGCTTTGGCAGACCTGCCGTCGGGGCGTCGTAGTTGAATGCGTAAGCGATCCTGCGACGCCCCATTAAGACGGGGGAAGGTTTTGTTGGGTTTTAGTGGGTAGTACTGGCTGTATTACGCCGGTGAGTCCCACACGTCGTGCGTAAATGCATTTCCCAACGTAAAAAAAAAAAAAAAAAAAAAAAAAAAAAAGGTTTGTCCCTAGTGAAAATCAAAAAAAAATTATCCTACGGGAACTGTACATTTTTCCGGGATATAAAGTAACCTATAATATGCTACTCCAGACTATAATCTATCTCTGTGCCAAATTTAATCAAGATCCGTTCAGCCGTTCTGGCTTGATTGAGTAACAATTTATATTTTTGGGAAGCGCTAAGTCATAATAATTGTTACAGGTTTTATTTTTTCCCTTTGCAGGTTCTATATCACATTCCACCTCTTAAAACCACCTTGTTGGCACACACTTGTGCTAAGGAGTTTTGTCTTAGCTGTGAGCTCGGTAAGTATTTAACACTTAATACTATTTATTGTCTGTAGACTTATTAATAAAATGATAATGAAAGCGATATAGACTTGTGAGCATGCGCAGCTTAATTGCTAGCGGTACGCGAACTGACTTGATTTTTATTAATTAAAATAATAATGAATTACGCGTGTCAAGTAAAATGCTGAACTGTAATACGAGTATGTTACGGTTGCACCGTACATCTATATAGATAAATATAATGGAAGTGTCTGTTTGTAATGTCGAAATAACAGCTTTTTACTAAATGCATATGAAATTAGATACGGTACTTATAAGAAAAACATTTATTTTTTATTTTTATCTGTCTCTCTGTCTGTCTGCTCCGGATAAGCTCTGAAATGGCTGGACTGATTTTGACGGGACTTTCACTAGAACATAGCTTATGTTATAGAGAGTAACATAGGCTACTTTTATTTTAAAGAATGAATTAGGGTTCCGCTCAAAAATTGTTTTAATGAAAACGTACCTAGGGACTAGCCCGAGCGAAGCAAGGATGAGTCGCTAGTATAGATTATAACCCAAATATAACACATTCCAGGTTTCCTATTCCGCATGCTGGACACGTCCCGCGGCGCGCCGTGCCAGGCCGGCAACTTCCTGCGCGCCTTCCGCACCGTGCCCGAGGCCGCCGCGCTCGGCCTGCTGCTGCCCGAGCGCGCCGCGCGCGCCGACCTCGCCGCGCTCGCGCAGGTGCCGTGTTATACTGCATCTGTAGGAATAATACAGAGTGTCAAGGAATATAGAGCTAAACGATAAAGTTTTAAAATGGCGGATTTTATTATAATAAAGAATAAAAACGTACAGTATATATATGTATGTATGTACATGATCTTATAGAAATATTGACATTAGTAGCAAAATCAGTAAATCACTACTATTTTTGACTTTAACATATATTTTCGCAGATTATATATTTTTTTAGTCTGAGTTATAAATAAAATTAAAATTATATACTACAAAAACAAATCAATCCCACGGGAACCGCACATTTTTTCGGCATTAAAAGTAGCCTATGAGTTATTCTCTCGCTCGTATGAGCTATATTATTGTGAAGTTTCATTAAAATCAATTCAGTAGTTTTTGCGTGAGAGAGTAACAAACACCCATATATCTATACATCCAGCCATCCATACATCCTCACTAACTTTCACATTTATAATATTATTAGTAACATGATATTTTAACAAATAGTTCGATTTAATAATATCTGTCAAACTTAACATTTGCTGCAGACATACGCAGACCACAATTAAAATACGAAATTACTCGTTACAGATACTAATATCACAGTATAAATATCCTACAGCAAATTATCACCTATTAATTTCAACGAAAATGCTTGTAAATGCAAGGGTTGTCGAAAAATGAAAATTTTCAATTTTAATGGTAAACGGTTTCGGGTTCTATGGTTCCGTCAATGAAAATAATCCCTGAAGGTATTTCGCGACAGTTATATAACAATAAGTATGTCAATCGGGTGCGCCCTCGCGTCTAACGATTCTTCTGTCTAGACGTCTTCGTTAAGCGACTGTATGAAGTAGTAGACTAAGCTAATATAATGATAAATAAATAAATAATAAATATGATAAATATGTTGGCACATTCACACAGCACCATCTAGTTCCATGGTAAGCTACGAGGCCTGTGTTACGGATACCAGATAGTTGATACACTACATATATATAATTTTAAATACATACATATTATAAATGAGAATTGTGAAATGTACAAATGAGTGGGTGTGTTTGTGTTATATGATGTTACGACTCAACAGATTTCAGATTCGAATTGAAAATAACTTATAATCTGGATTAACAGATAGGCTATTTTTCATAGATGTATAGACCACTAACACCATGCTAGCAGAGCCCCGTTTATAAATGTATATAAAATGATATGACCATTCTAAAATATTTCGATGTATATTATATATATTTGTTTACAAGTGAAAAATAGAAAAGAGAGCATAATAAATTAAGAAATTCTTACTTTATTATATTGTTTCATATAATATTAATAAAACATATATTATTCTAGAGCTGGAACAGATTCATCCTGCACCAAATACATTCAGAAATACTCGAAACTAGGAAAAAAGAGAAGGAATTAACTTTTATAACTCAGAAAATAACCCCGCCTAGTCCGTTTGTGAATGTGAACAATAAAAACGGCCCGTACGAGGAGTATAGGTTTACGGAGCTGGAGTTTTTGGGGCCTCCCGAATATGATGAAGATGGAGAGGAACTGAGGAATAGCAAGGTTGAAGGTATGTGTTGTACATTTTAATTTACTTAAATACATAGTTTAGTTAGTAATCTTACACGCTGATTACTTAGAAGTGTTTTAAATAACCAACTTAAATGAAATGTCCCTTAAAATTAGAAGATATATTTCAGACCTACCTTCTAAAATAGTTCAGTAGTTTCTTACATATTTACAGCTTGAATTATAGCTTAAACAAGCAAAAACGTTATGAAATATATAAGGATTATATTTTAGCCATTTTTCAGCAAAAAAACTAAAAAGTACTTTAAACCGTGTTAAACTTTTACATACATAACATCGTCTTCATTACCTTTTATGACTAAAGGCTAAAGAATTAAAAAGTGGAAAAATCTTTGTGCGCTCTTACAAAAAATAGCAAAAAATAAGGTTTTATATATTTCAGTGCCACCTAAAATGCAACCAGCAGAAACGAATCACGTACAAAACAACGAGAACCATGACACAACAAAAAAACATAAAGACGATAAAGAGGAGTCCGAGATATCTCAGCTGTTCGCGATCGGTCGGCAGCAAGTTAATAAATGCACTAAATGTAATAAGGAGGTAAGAAATAATTTATTATACTATTAATATTATAAACTAACGACTCACTCTCGCTTTGCTCAGGTTCGGACCTAGGTCCTTTTACGCTTAGTATGGAATAGATTTTTTTTTCGCGAATTTTTCCAATGTTTTAACAGTTATTCTGCTATTCGGGGTGAAGACATATACAACAAAACAAAGATCATAAAAATCGGTCCAGTAGTTCTCCAGTCATAAGTGTTGTAAGAAACCCGACTTTTTTTTATATATATAAGAATGATATTGACTGGACTAGTGTTAAGATTAGGCTTACGTTTTTGGGATAGAACATGGAACGTGTGTGAGGTTAATTAGGTTTTATTTTGGATTTATATTAACAATAAAATTAGATAATAATAATAAAATAATATCTATGCATTAATGGCGAAGGGTCTATACGAGACGTCTTACCTTAAAATGTATTTTGCTATAATTTTACATACATTTAATTTTTTAAATTTACAAATGTTCTTTTGGAAATATATATAATAATAGCTTTATTTCTTTCTGTATTAATACGTATATAAAGAGAGTATATTTTTGGAACGGCTTACCTCTGCTAAAATTTGACCCTTCGCCACAGTATGCATATACATACATACATATATTGAAATCGTATACATCGACAGGAAGAGCGTGAAAGCGCAGTGCTGGCGTGCGCGCTGGCGGAGTGGCGGGAGGGGTTCGCGGAGGCGCTGCGCCTGGCGCTGGCGCCGCGCCGCGCCACGCCCGCCTGGTGCGAGCACTGCGCGCGCTTCACGCACACGCTGCAGCGCGGCCGCGTGCTCAGGTGGGCGCTCTGTTACACTCGCGGGGTACTCTATGTTATACTTACAGGTTACTCTGTATTAGACACGCAGGTTACTCTATGTTACACTTACAGGATACTATATATTACACTTGTGTATATTTTATAGTATACCGAGTGCTCACAAACTTATTATGGCGTGAATAGCCTCAACCTTCTTTACAGACACACACTTTAAGTAAAAGTACTTGGGCGACCATGCTTCGCTCGGCGTAGGCGCTAGTTCGGTTATAAAATATATATTTTTTTTTAATGTGGAAAACTGTGTTTCTTCAGACAAGACACCTATATGGATAAACTCCAAAGGCAAAATCTTATCTAAATACAAAATTTGATCCAAATCGTTAGAGCCGTTTCCGAGATACACGAAATAAATTTATATATAAGTAAATATACAAGAATTGCTCATTGAACATTATAAGATGTTGGTTGACATTTAATATTAATGCTTCACATGGAATTTTGTAAACCTCACCTACAATATAACCAAACTTAATTAAACTATATTAATAATTATTTGTTTGTAATATTTTTTGCAATATTTCAGATTACCTCCAATACTGGCAATTAATTGCGGTACAACAGCTCACGAAAAGGCGCATTGGACAAAAGGTGTTCAAAAAGATATGGTAAACTTATTTCATTAAAATGTATTTTATCTCCATCTTTAATTTAAACTAAAATCTAATATTATTATTTTGAAAACAATATTCTTATTATGAACATCCTAAGTTTTTTATATTTTATTCTATAGCATTAGTTTGAAATTAGCAACTTACACTCGCTTTGCTCGGGTACATGCCTAGGTAGACAGTTTTTCTTCACAATTTCATGGGTTTTAATTTTTTGCGCGTAATCCTTACTTTATTGCTAATATAAAAGTAGCTTAAGTTACTTCTTATAACATCAGTTATCTGCCAGTGAAAGTCTCGTCAGAATCAGTCCAGCCGTTACGGAGATTAGCCGGAACAAACAGACAGATAAAAATTAAAAAGATGTTTTTTTCTTTAAGATACTGTATATACTTTCATTTTTATATACATTTAATAATTTAATGTTATTTTGACGTTACACTTCAATTTTATTTATTTGTATTTTGTGTCTAATATACTATTATATTTTTTTATAGTTAGGTATATATCGACATCGTCTAATATTATTTTTTCCAGCCAGAAACATCAAAAAGAGGTGGTAGCGGCAAGCCGTGCAGGTACGGGCTGCACTGCGCTCGGCCCGGCTGCCGGTTTAAACATCCTGAAAGGTATTTCTACACTTTTATCACAGTATATCTTCTTTTTTTTACTTCTTCTTAAAATCTTCTCACTCGCACTCTTTCCTTCTCTTTCTTTCTCTATACCCAAAGGTTTCGACCTGGTATATATCGCTGTCTAACAATACGGCCGTCTCTTGTACTATTATTACTTTCATTTGTTTAATTATAAATCCTCTCAGACTAAAGAATTGAATAGATGAAGCCCGCCAAAATAAATGTCAAAGTCAGAAATAGTAGCGTGATTTGCTGTTTATGCCACTATTTAAGATTTAGCCATACATACTTACGTTTACTTTTTAAAGAATAATACAATATTTTTTTGTATTTTTTAAGCATTACTTCTCATCCCCTTGAAACAGATCTGACATAATATTAGTATTTTTGCTTTTTTTTCTTTATTATAATAAAATACAACCATGAGCTGAGAAAAAGAATATATCCGATAATAATAATGCCCTCTTGACCGATATCGGACGACGTCGTTTCAGAGCCTAATAATAATATATTAATGATATATTTTATGTAATATATAATTAGTAAGAAGCCAGAAAAAAAACTTTGATTACTTAAATATTGCAAATATAGCGGAAATGTGCTCTTTCATTCGTAGTTTGGGTTATATGTGCAAATACATATGGTATATTATATGTATATTTTTCATCCATATATGTATGTAATTGTTGAAATAATATTTAAATAAAAAATTTCACAGACCAATGTCATCTCCTCAGTCGAATTCCGTGAAGAATTCTCCACAAGAGAACAATTACGTTCTGCCACATCAGTTGAGTATACGACTGCAAACCGACGGCGAGGTTATTATTAATGAAAAGGTAGGTTTTTTTTAAATTAAACTATATTTGTACCTTATTTAGCCTAAGTTGAGCATTGTATTGTATTAAAAACATTTTTATAGTTATTTTTTGTTTTTTTGTCAAACATTGTCACGAACTAGTTATAGTTATTAGAAATGATGTCAACCTACGAAGATTATTACAATAATTTGAAATAAAAAAGGGAAATTTGTTAGTGGTGTTATAGTTTTATAATTTTAAATTATTTCATTTGGATTGCTATTATTATGATCTGTTTATATTTAAAATAAATAAAAGTTATGTAAAGCATACGAAATGTCGGAAAGAAAAAGAAAAAAAAAAGAAAAATTGTGAAAATATAGTTTCTCAAAATTATACTAGAACAAAAGCACTTCACATTACCAAATAAAAAATGAAAAAATCCCATTCAAACAATAGCAACATTCCAGACTGATCAACCGGAACTGAGAGACAAGCAGAAGAAGAAAAAAGAAGCGACCAAGAGCGAAGAAGAATACACGTTGACCTCCGTAGTGCTGTGCGTGGAGGACAGCCCGCGCAACCTGGTGGCGTACGTGCGCGTGCCCGGCGGGGACCGAGCCCGCTGGTTCCTGTTCAACGATCTGTGGTGAGTGTTAGGGCCTGTACACGATGGATTGACTGTATTATATTATATTAGACGATGACTTACCGTGCGTGAATGACTTGTGGTGAGTGTTAGGACTTATACACACGATGGCTTGAGAGTATTAAGATCTGTACAAGTGACGACGTAATGCGCTGGAACGGCTTGTGGTTAGTGTTAGGGTCTGTATACACGATTACTCGATTACACGATTACTAAATGTTAAGTGAAGATTACCCCAATATATTAGTGAAAACTGCATCCAAATCGGTTAAGCCGTTTCTGAGATTAGCGCGCACAAATGCACAAACAGACAAAAAATCTAAAAATCATTGTTTTGGGTTCTATTGCATAAATAAAGACCTCCCAATGATAGGTTTTCTCAAATATCTTCCATGTACAGACAGCGATCGGTTACACTTTTATTATATGTATAGATAATTTCCTCACCATTAAGGATTGTAGAGTACCCACCATAATACATAGTACAGATACATATATAACATAGTGTATGTGTGTCTGTGTATGGCAGCATAGCGCCGGTGAGCGCGGCGGAGGTGCAGTGCGGCGCGTGGTGGAAGAGCCCGTGCGTGGTGTTCTACGCCGCCGCCGCCTCGTAGCGCGCGCCTGTGGGCCGCCATACGGGTACGTATCTATCTCCTTCTCTTTCTTCATATATTTATCTCTCTCTGCCTCTCTTTTAAATTAATAGCCATCCTAAATATGGTACACTGAATGTATAAGAAAACATGCACTAACAATCTATTATATTTACAATAACAATGTGATTTATTTTCAATTTTCTTTTTTCGAAAATTTGATTTAAATAAATGTGAAGTACTTTTTTATTATTGCTTTCGTATAAGCCTATATCAATTATTTTATTTCAATATAATTTCTTTTGGTTATAAAAAACACAACTGTCGAGTTCCTTGCCGGCTCTTCTCAGCAGAACTGCTTTCCGAGCCTGTGGTAGCTTCCTCGCGGACTGACTACGCTGACGCTTACATTAAATTGACGATCCAAAATCACTTGTAATAAGTCTAATTGAATAAAGTTTATTTCATTTCATTTCAATTATTGGAAAGTGCAAAAATATGTGGTAAATTCAAAGTTATAGTTGAAACGCAACGCCATTGGTCAGACCGAGTGTGACGTCAAAGTCTATAATAACAGAGCGTTGTTGTTTGGTTTTTGCGATTGTTACTAACAATATAGACCTGTTCATTTCTTGATTACGATGTTGTCGTAGATTTTAACGCCACACCACACGCGTCAAAATAATGGGCGTTTAATAAATCTGTATGATATTTTAGTTATTTTTTTAATACTAAATTTTAGTTCTTTGGAGCTGTATATTTTTTTTTCAATTATAATAATGATGTACGGTATTGTATAAAAAAAACCTAAAAAAACCACCGCATGTTCCCTATTTCCGTACAGCAGATTCTGAGATTTGCCCGGACAAACACAAACTCAACTTATAATATCTATTGTATACATAATGTGTTGTAAATAATTTTCATATAATTCCAGGAATAGCGGCCCATATCGCGTGAACGGTACATACTACCAAGTACACGCCGAAAATCCCTATTTTCGATGATAAGTCTGACAGAAAACTATAGTACGAATGATGTTATGAATAAAGGTTAAAGAATTAGATTAGAATAACGATAGCGGAGTGGAGTTTCGCTTTCGATGGAATACAGTCCGAATGAGAATTTTATATGGAGATAGTGATGTGCTTTTATATTTATATAGATTTTATATATACAGGGGATTGGTTGGTGGCGAGGACGGGATTGCGGAGCTAAAGTAAATGGATGTGAGCTATTAAAATTGACTGACTTTAGAAAATGGTCGACATATTTAGAAAAGAGTACTCGATTTGTGTGTGTGTGTGTGTGTGTTTTTTTGTGTATATGTTTGAAGGAAATTTTGGTTAGTTCTGAATTGATTTGAATGATTCTCTTTGTAACGAGTACCTTAAAGATGATTGCTAAAATTCATGAAAAGTGTTTTTTTTATTTATATAAAAATAATTTTAAAAAATACCTCACTCCAAGTTTTTTAAAGTGATTTTAAATACATTATTCATCATCATTTTTTGATTGTTTAATATAATATTTTAAAACACTTCAAAATTATATTTAACTAATTCGGTTGATATGTTTGATATATTATGCGAGTAAATTATCGAATATCGATGTTTTCTAGGAAAGGAAGTTTGAAATCGAAGCATTTCATTTACTTTAGCACTGTTATCTTTATTTCGTATTGAAATAAATTTTATACACTAATGCAAAACTGGCCTAATGTTGACACACAAAGATACATATCGAGATAGCTTAAGCTGTGGCTGGAGTTGACGTGTCCTTGTAAGTTATACTTCTTTATTAAAGTCGGTGAACATTATATATTTTTTATATATTATTTTATGAATTATTTAAACGCTGTATAATTTATGTATATATATATATCTATTGTATGTATGTTGAATATATGATTATTGATATATATGTAATTATATTATGCTTATAAAACTTTCGGTTCATAAAAAATACGATATTATATGTATAATTATTATATATCAATAAGAAACTATAAGGCTAGTTCCCAAGTGCTATTTCATCGAAAACCTGACTGACCCCTACCACCGAAAACTATGATTGGTTCTCATTCGATTTGAAAATACATCTTGAAACTTTCTTCGAAAAATCGCCAATATTTATAAACAATTAAGTATCTCTATCTCAAAAATCTCAATCTCAATTTGAGATATCCGAAAACCGAAAAAGATCCCGAAAGAATAGGAAATTTCCTAAAAAAAGACCTACCTTTGGAACTCTACAGACAATATTTCTAATTTTAATGTAGTGGCGATAGTCTACCTAATCTGATGATTAAACAGAAAGTTCCATTTCTAATCGAATCAGACAATTTTTAATGGCAGGGGAAAGGTTTTCAATGAGCCATCTCACTTGTGAACTAGACTATATAGGGCTATTCAATATATTATTCATAAATGTCCATCGATCAAAAAAGTACTAGATACACAATCCCATGCAAAAGTTCTTTTAAAATTGTCACCAATTGTGTTTAGGTAATTATTCTAATTGAAACAAATATACAACAATGTAAATTGAACCTTAAATGCAAGACTTAAAGTTGTTTTCATAAAAATATTAAAAGCGTGCTCAAATATTCAAATGAGCGTTCATTCGGTGAGGACATTTTTTGTCGATATTCAGCGACTAGATCTACTACTTTTTTGATCGATGTAAATGTTTATAAAATAGGTATCAATAAAAAATTCAAGCTATTTATAATTTAATGCTAAATATTAATAAAGAAGTATAATATAAAATGAAAATGAATCAATTTTGTAAAATGTTTTTAAAATAAAAAAAAATATGTACGCACTAGTTTATATCGCACTTAGACTCCACTCCATTCTGTCGTATCTGAGGTTGAAAAGTTCATAGTTTACATGCCGAAGTTTTATTTGAAGCAATGTGCCTCGGTATATATTTTTATATAACGCCTTACAAGCAACAAATAACCATTTTTATATCGAACACCGAGTTGGCATTGCGATGAGAGGTTATTTTTTTAATGCTACGCTAAAGTGCAGTGTGTTGCAGGATTTTAATAATCGATAGTTAGGTTTTGTAGATGTTCAATATATATAGTTGAAGCTCAGACTAAGGATTAATATAGAGAGAGTGTCATAGAACTAAACATGAAGCCAAACAATAATATTTTAGAATAGTATACAAATGACAATTTGTATGTTGAGTGAAAAGTGAATAATATTAATAAATTAAAATAGCTAATGGATTTTATTACATTATACGATCTGTATGGCAAAATCTTGAATAGTAGCGTAAAGAGCAAATAATAATTTAATTTATAATTATAATTTATTTTATAATTATAATTTATTTTGGCGGACTCCGTCTATATAATTCTTTAGTCTGACAGTTGAAATTATATGTTTATGTTTCTGGATTCTTTTATAAAGTAGATTGACGCTAACTATTAGTGATTGTAACAGGAGTATATATTTCTACAGAGACAGCTTCATACGAAAATGGGTATATAACGATAAAAAATCCATAGAGTAGGCGATCGATGATTTTGACGGAGACACTGTGGAAAGCACGGGTGGTTTAAAATATCAATTTTTATTTTGAATAGTTTTGATGTTAAAGCGCTGTAAAGTAAAATCGACTATAAAGTTTATGATGATTTTTGCCTCTTCGGCTTGTGCAAATCGGCAGATTATTGAATTGGACACTTTTCAGGATGTGACTAGCCTACCACACCTTAATCTGACGGTTTCAAGTATTTCTACATTATCAAAACATTTTTTAAATATTTTAATCGGCTTCCCTAGACGCGCCCCTTTATATAGAAGACTTATATTATGGTGAAAGTACTCAATAGAGTGCAAGGTAACCTCTTTTATGTTAATCTGCCGCGCTTGAGTAACTACAAAAATCCCCTCTTGGACTCCCCTACTACTAGTAAATGTCAAAATTATCGCTCAAACTCATTCGTGTCTTCGTCACAATACGTGATACTAGCAGAATGTATTATATTGTCTTTTAACGCAATGGGGAAGATTTCTCAAAAGGAGGGCGCTACGCGCTATTTACATTCGGTCTGAGGTTAAGCAAAACATTTTCTTTGCATTCTGGCACTGCACAATTTGTCATTATAATTAAATTTAAAATAAAATGAAAAAAAAAACCATCCAGGCTATACAGAGCTTTACAATATACTATGGATTATAGTGGTCGCGACATCTGGCGGGATAAAAGGCAAGATTTCTCCCGATTCCAAACAATTACGAAAAAAAAACGGTTTTGTCAACGGCCGACATGTAGTAGTGTGTATATATCGTTTCGTGGGTTTACAAAGATTTGTCTTTTTAGGCATATTTACTCATGTGCTTAAAAGTCATGTTCATGATTTTTTTTCAATTTATCTAATATTTAATTGTATATCACAAACTTTTATTATATTGATCGAGATTGTACAGTATAAAGACTTAGATCAAATGCCTTCCCTCTTTCTTTTAGATAATATTTTATATACAAAAACAAAACTATTACTTTATTTTACTCCTTAATAAGAACCCATGTTATAAAGTTGTTTATATATTTTTTTAAATTATAGAATCGATGAATAAAATGTCTGCAATGTACATAACTTTTTTATCTCAGAATAATAAGAAACTTTAAATATTAAGCGAGAGTTCCATTATTCTAAGGCACAAATGGGCATATTTTTAAAATAAATTATTTAATTTAGACGAGCTAGATATGCGTAGTTTTGTTGAAGAGTCATGAATGTTATAAGTGTGTGCGCACATTAGATAATTTATATTATAATTTTTACGGATACTGAGTCAAAGTTTTATATTAAACGGAATAGTACAAGATTCGAAGTAATATAGTCCTTCACTCATCTGCTTACTGGATGATAAAAAAATTGTTTTAAAAATAATATGAAAACAAACACATTTAAACATCTGTGGGTAGCTTAATAAAAAATGGTGAATAAATTATTATTTTTTTGTATTTATTTTATATCAAACAACAAAGTACTAGAACCACGGTTAAAAACATAAAAACAAAATATAATAACTTTTGACGTCTAAAATCTTAGTCTCTCCCGTGACCATCGCTGCTGACCATTCGAAACATTCCAAAAATCATATTATGTCTAAAAAAATCCAAAAGTTTTTTTTTTCAAATGTTAAATATTCGCGTTTATCTCAGAAAGTATTTTATTATCTTTTATATAAAATTCTTTTTATCCAGTAACGAGATAAAAGAAGAACGACCTTACTTTGTTCTTGGACTAGAAGATGGTGGACATATCAAATGTGCGCTCACTCTAAACTAATTTATTGCCACGCGTTTCATATTTTGTACTTAAAATTTTCTACTATTTTTACATGGATTTTTAATTTTATACTACTGTCAAGGCCAAAGCTGATGCATAATAAGTATTAAAGCAAAATTTCATTTTGGCAATAATTTGTACTATCGATATAAAAGAATTGAACGGATATCAACACGGGCCCTTGTTATTTATTAAAAAAAAATGCAGCATTATCTGTTTATGCAATTCAATATATCCAGTATTGATTAATTTATTATCGAAATGAGAATATTTAGTGAAGAAATAAAGAAATAGTATGGTATATGGATATTAAATTATTATTTACACGTCTATTTGAAAATCAAGTTTAAGATTATAAATTCTAAGTCTCTCTATGAAATATAAAATGAAAGAGATACAATTCTTTTCAAAACCCTAAAAAATCTGAGCATTTCGAAAGTTTTTTTTGTTTTAGTTTAGTTTAGCAAAATTATTCTGCTTGCTAAGAATCGTCCATATTTCAATAACATTGACTGTTATTTATATATTTACGTATTTTTTCTTACGTTTCATTTTTTTTTCTAATAGAAATTAATAATGTAGTTTTTTCATGCGTATGTCCATTAGTATGAAGGAGATAGTTGTATAATATTTTGGGTTTCAATAGTAAGTTATGCTGTGTCACTGAACAAATCACGTATTGATATCAAACCAGTTGTTTTATACACCATTGTAAAATTTTAGGAGGCACATTTTTTTATTTTTAAAGAATTGTACAAAGATAAAAAAGAATAGATTGGTCTTGGAAAGAGACAACGAAAATGTAGCTAATATACATTTTAGGTCTGTAATTAAACACATAAATAATAATTAATGTATAGGCCAATTCTTAGACCAATTAGAAATTATTATAGAAAGAGACAACTACTCACTATTGGCCGAATGATCGCGTTGTCTCGCTCACACTAGTACCTTTGACTCTACGAATATATTCAACTATTTTTTTTTATTTTAGAGAATCATTAAATTAAAATTATAATATATGATAGGAATATTATCGTACATTTTTGCATATTTTTGAATCAATCCGCTTATATGATTATATCGATAGTACAAATATAAAAGATTTTTTAATTGGGCTATTTTGGTTTTGTAAATAAACGTTGGCCCGTTTTTAAAAGACTCCATGTTTTCTTATTTAGATTCTTAGAACATTCTGTACTGTTGTACGAACGTTTTGTGGTCGTTTTTCCTGTACATTGTACTAAACAGAATTTGTGTAACTTTTAATAATTCATTTAGACCTTTTAGATGAACCTATTTTCTTATATTTACGGGAATATTTACCATTTTAAATAAAACTATCTTTTCGGATTATTTCGCGGATTTTTTTTTTGGTCAAAGGCCTTTGAGACATCTAAAACCTTAATGTCTCCCGTGACCAACATTGCTGTAAAGCATTCGAAACGTAGGGATCCAAAAATCAAGATAAGTCGGCGAAATAATCCTAAAAGATAGTTTTATTTAAAACGAACCTATTTTGTTCTATCGTATATACAGTATACACACATGTCATAGAATATTTTTTACCAAAAATATTCCAAGTGACAAAAATTGTAGAAGATATTTTGATATGCTCGTCCAATTTTTGTAGTTCTGAACGGTTTTCGCATTTAACGTTATATTTACTGCTTTTTCTATATACATTGTGAAATTATGGACAAAACTACGGGCAATAACTAGTATTATATGACTGTTTTTCTGTTAGCTCACACCATAAATAGATTCAAATCTTCGGTTGTGATACTTTTTATGCATTTTTTTTCATATATTTTTTTTGTGTCTACTGAATTTGTTGACGATTCCCGCTTGTGCGTTAACAGTTTACAAAATTCTTTTTTCAACATTTCCAAGGTGGCTGGTTATTATATAAGTTAAAGAAAATAAATTTTTAAATCTTATTTTGTGGTTTTATTTTATCTCCATCATTAATCTATACTAATATTATAAAGAGGAAAGATTTGTTTGTTTGTACTGAATGGGTTCCGAAATTACTGAACCGATTTAAATGAAATTTGGTAAGAAGATAGTTTGAGACCCTGGGAAGGACATAGGATACAACAATAGTAAAATCACTTAGAACTTATTAACACTTGCCAAAAACAACGTTCCAACTCAGCATTAAAGCAATCTTGAATTTTACACTATTTAGAATAACAATGAAATAATTATTTAAAACAAAAATATTACGTTCTTAAATACCAAAAGGATAACTACTGAGTTTTTTTATTGAATATTTCGGTTTCATAAGTATTTTCTTAGGAATAGAAATGTTTTTCATAGTAAACCAACAACTCTTTTCCTTAATAAACTAATGACATATTTATTTCTGACTTTATAGACAAACTAAATTGACGACGACAAAACTTTCTAGAAATAGATAATTGGCTAAATTAACATTTAAGAATTGTTAAAATTAATAAGTGCTAACTATAGACTCCTTTATCCACTCATGACAACTACAGAAATATTTTACACATATGTGGTATTAGTTACGTTTTATAATAATCCCTCCACGACCGCGGACATGCCGACGTTACAGTTAACAAAGATTTTTTAGTAATTTACCTGGAGGTGTAGTATTAGTTGGGTGACTGAATTGTGCTCGTTTAGTAGATTATCATCTATTGGCGACAATGTATCACAAAAATTTACGAGATGGCACTATACGACATCAGAGCAGATAAATAAAACCTCTAATTATTAGTTATAAAAAAATGTTTTGTTTCTATGAAAAAGCCTTTTTCGTCGTCATCATCGTCATTTGAAAATATTAAGAAATCTGGTCTGATTTAATATTTATAATTAAAAAAATCGATAATTATACGGCAAAAATCTTCTCGAAACGAAATAATAATTCTGTAAACGAATATTTTGTCTTTGCGGGGCGCCCGTGAGGCTGGGGCCCTGGGCCCGTGTCCGCTGTGTCCTTATGGTAAAGAGGGCTGGCTGTAATGGAATTAAGAAAAGAGAAAAGTTCTCGTTGTTCTTTTTTTTGTTTAAGAATCGTAAAATATGCAAATTTTATCTATGACGCAGACACAGACGGTTGAAATGTCATTATTATATAGGTACTATAGAATTAATTCTTAGATTTACGCGCATATTTGACATCTATACATTAAATATTTTCTTACTGAAATAATCATTAGGTATTATCGATACAGAGGCCGAATCTATAGTTTTAGAATGAACCAACCATGTTTTAAATAAAACTTTCTTTTCGGATTTTTCGCGGATTTATTTTGATTTCTGATTCTTGACGTTTCGAACGCTTTACAGCAATCATGGTCACAGAAGAGACTACGGAAGAAAGTCTCCCGTGACCATTATTGATATGAAGAAATCCGAAAAGATAGTTTTATTTAAAATAGGTACTATAGAATCTGACAACAGATTTAAAAGAAATATTTCATTATATGTATATAATTATTTTTTACTGAAGGTTGTTTCTCCGAAAAAACAATTCTAACAATTCTTTCGTATATAATTACATTTCAACCGTCTATCATGAAAATAAATGTAAAATTTCATAACAGCCTTTGTTTTCAGATTTCAGGTAAGGATATTAATAAAATATATTATAATAATAATAGCCAGTTACACAAAAAAAAACCGCAAAGAAAATTGGAACTTAAAGCAAACATAGACGGACTATTCAAATATTATTTTTAAAGAATAAGATTTTTCATGAAAAAACTTATAAGCAGGTTTGATAAGTAAACAATTTTTAAAAAATCTGTTAACTGGCACAACCTACGGGTTCGCCCACGTTCAATCTACAGAAAAAAACTCTTTATGTTCGATATTGTTCATACAAAAACACTAAAATCGCAGTTAAAAAATGGAGGGTAGGAAAGTGAAAATTCTCATAACCTATTTTCATACGTACAAAATAAACAAAAAAAACATTAAAAACGGTCAAGTCGTTTCGGAGGAGTGCTACCACAAACACCGTGACACGAGACATTTACGAAATAGAAACAACTTGACTTCTGCGACTAATTCTTGCCCTGTCTGTTAAAAAAATAACTTTCATTATTTAGTAAACTTTAATGAAGAATTGCGTTTTACATATGCTTAATAAATTGCGAAGGACTGAAGTGGTAACACTGCACAGAATTTTCTCTCATTAGTGAATGTCACGTTAAAATATCTTAGTGTGTTTCTTCAACGATCTGTCCTATAAATAAAAGATTCTTTTCCATTTTTTCCAGGACAAAATGTAGATTTCGCTCTCGCCCAAATCCGCTATTCACCAGAGAAAATCTCGTTAAAATCGATTTAGCCGATTACGGAAATATTCGGGTAGGTACAATTAGACATCAAGACAGTCTGAGAATTGTTTGAACTTTGAGCATTGATATCGAGCTTTGAACTATATGAACTCAATACGAGTTAACTGTTTTAAAATAATATCTTATAATTTTAATATCGGATACTACCTACCTATTAAAAAAAACGAAATAATTCTTACCTCAGCTTGCGTAATTAACAGGTTCTCGGTATAAAATTAGAGTTTTGGAATCCCTAATACTCTCAAAGAAGCCAGTAAAACATGAAGAGTGACATTATTATCGAAAAACAATATCGATAAGATGCTGCTCGATGAAGCGATATCAAGAAAAGCCATATGAGAGCATATTTGATTAAAATCTTCCTGAAATCTAATATCACGGTCTTGCAAGTATAACCATCTACGTAGCCGGTGAAAACATGGTAAAAATACCGAAGATGTAGATACAATCTGATAATATCAGCAAGACAAATTTGCACACATCCCGTAAAATATGTATTTTAATCCAAGTTCGATATGAATAGACTCCTGATTGGAATAAGTCTTTGTACGTAGTACTTCATCCTAACTTCAAGTAAAGTATATATTTTTTTTCTACTGCGCGTTCAATAAAAAGTAAAAACTTTTTTAGCTTATATTCACGCTTTTTTCTTGTGAAGTTACTTCTTAGTCGTCCTTACTTTGTATTTTTCCGTTCTTTCTAAAAAAACATTTCATTCTTTCGAAACAGCACCAACTTCTTAACTCTGGGCTTTTACTGAGGCTCACTAAACAGAAAGACTCAATAACTAAACTTGGCCCGACCCGGGATTCGAATCCAAGATCTCCAGATGTGCAGCTGTATATACTAGCCACTACACCGCCGAGGCACTTTAAATCACGCAGGTACGCACGCGTGATTTATTTTACGTAGTAATCGAATGCACGACCACATTTTTAACAGATAAGACCATATATAAGATAAATATAATAAATTTCAGAAACGTACGTATCTGGCTGTCTGGATTGGTAGCACTATAACGAATTGCCATAAAAAGATTACAAACGAACATAGCAATCGTAAATAATATTGCCAACCAAACACTGAGCTGACTGATGGAGCACGAAAGAAATATTTTGTACTAGCGATATTTCTCTGCACATATTGCTGCATATTATCTTTGAAATAGATATTGATTATATGGTTAATATTTATGTTAGTTATTCTTGACTAACTTAAAAAAGAGGAGATATTTTATAAGTTTATTTAAAGATTAGCATTGCCCGCGGCTCCACCCGCGTCCAGGTGACCAAAAACTTCTTAGGTTGGTTAAATGAGACATTTTCCCGCGGTAAAAAGTAGCCTATATGTTGACCCGGATAACCAGCTATCACCATACCAAATTTCATAAAAATCTGTCCAGTGGTTTTCTCGTGATGCGGTAACAGACAGACAGACAGACAGAAAGACAGACAGACAAAAATTCAAAAAACTATAGATTCGGCCTCTGTATCGATAATAATGTTTATTTCAATAAGATTTTCCAAAAAATATTTAATGTACAGATTCAGCTTAGTTAAAATTTTATTATATGTATAGATAAAAAACAAAAATAGATTATTGAAAGTAAATGTATTTCGAGTGACTTTATTTTAAACGACAACTATATATTACAAAACGTTATACAACAATTACTTACAGCATCAATTTTTCTTAAAAGATTTATTTTTTCTGTTTAAAATAACATATCGAACATTACCTGTACAAAGTACTAGCACGAATGTCCTCCATTTGTACACAAGTTAAATTCAATACGAATTGCCTGTACCGATCGCATTTTATCCTATAGCATGATATTTTACTTTTTGACAAACAACATTTATGTCCGCGGAAATACTCATGAGAATTATTATTTTTTAACCCCCGACGCAATAAGGGGTGTTATTTATTTGACGTCGATGTCTGTCTCTCTGTGTGTGTCTGTCTGTGGCATCATAGCTCTCAAACGGATGCACCGATTTCAATACGGTTTTTTTCATTTAAAAGCCAGTTTCCTTGCGGTGGTTCTTAGCTATGTTTGGTTATTAATATCGGTCTAGAAGTGTAAGAGTATCAGCTCATTTCCAAAATGATGTAAGGTATTTTGGCGTATGATACTCGATTAAGTGTTTCACGCGTACCAGTGTAATCATTAAATGACAATTAATTTGCGTAGGGGATTTATTAAATTTTTAATTATAATTATTGCCTTTTTTCTCTTCATTTGGAGCTACATAAGATACTTGGGATATTCTTGGAGAAAACATTTCAAAAATATCTTTAAATACTTTCTAAAATAACTTTTGATCGTAATGATATTTATATATTACCATAGGGTTTATGAGTTTAAAAAATATATTTAGATAACCATACGTGACGTAAAGCGTTTGATTAACGAAATCCTTTAGTTATATTACTAAATATTATGGCAATTTACCTGATTCGCCGGTTAATTTTTGTCTATGATTACAGACATTACATCACATTTCCAGAATACTAATCCTAAATTATATAAGATACTTATTACTGCGGGAAAATATCTCATCTTTGAGAAATCTATACTAAAGGTTAAAAGTTAAAACGTAATTAATTAGGTACGAAAAACGTAATTATTTAAGTAAGAACCCGAACGCAGCGAGGGTGAGTCGCTAGTGTACATATAAATAGGCAAAACAAATGGCAAAAACAAACATTCTACTTAAATTCTCCTTTGTTTGCCAACCGCTTTTCTTTTTTTTTTTGTTTAGTAGGTATAATGACGAGCTTTAGAATTATTAAGAAAAAAAAACGGAAACAGTTTTTTTTATATGTATGTATATAGGTAAATTCTATTCATATAATATGTTTTCCTTAAATATTTAATAATTAATCATTATGGTCGAATATCGAGCACTGGGCGAAATAAAAATCTAATGAGTATTTATATATTTTTTTTACGTCAACTCGTCCAAAGGTGGCGGTTTCGATTCCTGTAAGAACGAGTGTTTGTATTAACTTATATTATAGACATTGGGCCTGATACAAGTTTATTGCTGCCATTCATACCGCCACTGCACTGATTCTTTCAGTACAGATAAAATTTCAGATCCGAGTACAACTTTGTAAAGGAAAAATCATGCTACTTTTAAACTAAAGGTATGATACATTTCCGGAGCTTTTGTAAGCTTTAAAGCCAACAATAAAAGTAAATAAATTTATATTTTATTTCGATAAATCCTTACAATAAATATTAAACAAACTTCCAATTCAATAAACTCTTTCCGGTTTTCCACAATTCTGCACAGCTTTTAGAGCAAAACGAAGCGCTTAAGATGATGTCTTCCGTATCTTCAATGAGAATTATTTTTCTGAAAATATAACGATATTTTCTTAACAACCATTTAATATACAGCAATATTATTTACCCTTTATTACTTTATTTTAAATAAAATGAGACGTCTTTTGTGAAAACTACGATACAGTTATATTATAGTTATAATAAGTAACACTCGGATATTAAGGGGCTATAGTACTCGTAGGTTACAAGCCGCGGGATCGATTCCTGGCTTCTGTACAGACCAAGCTTGTTGAGATTCTGCAATATATGTATACCTATACGAGTAAATGCGATAGCTTGATAGACGCACAGTGTAAGGTGATTGTTACTTTATCCCACTATAACGATTCATGGGTTTGTATAAAATTTTATCTTTTTCTAAATAGAATTTAAAAAAAAACTTAGTTTTAAACGAGCTAGCCGCAGGAAAAAAATATTAAAAAATTATATTAGACAAAATCAGATATCCCCAGGTTTCTTTGTGCATCTCAATAAGTTAAGGATATATATGTATATGAAAAAATAAGAAAAACTTACTGTATGCAAAATTCCAAATAAACATAATCAAATATTGGTTTTTTACAAAGCACATTCTCACATCTCGACACGGGCCCGTTACATAAATCGTCCTTCATTACTTTTGGCAGATAACAGAAATATTTCTCAATTATGTTAGCTGGGACATGATAGCCTTTTCTATTATTAGAAAAAGATCTATACACATTTTTATTTTCGTTTTGAAGGTCGCTATCTAAATTACAATTTTTGCTATCACACTGATTGTTATTATTTATAGCATCAAAACTAACATCAGAATATATACTGGGTGGTTCTTTTGTCAGCTTTTTCGCAGCCTCGCTAATAATTTCGTACATTTTTCGTTTGCACAATTCAAAAAGAGATGGAGCAGTCACGAAGTTTTTATCTATAACATGCCTGTATTTTGTTGGAAATGTTATGTCTATCTGACAATCTATGTCTTGGTTCAACTGTAAGACACATCTTCCAGTGTGATACGGTTCTTGACGTAGCGGTGAATAAGTAAGACATCTGTAAAAAAAACTTAGTTTTTGCGATAATTCAATTAAATAGATAGGTACTTGTAAAAAAATAAACGGCCAATTATGAAAACTTCTTAAAATTTTAATAGTTCTTATTGAGTTTTAAGCGGAGGGATTTTTCTCGAAGTTTATATTGATCCTTGAGATATATAATATACCCATTTATTAAAAAAAAATGGATTACAATCGGCAAACATCCTGCGAAACATATAAAGGTATTTATGTATGGTGTATACAATAAATATACACCCGAATTTCTGAAGTTCATGAAAATAGTACCTAAAGTTTAAAAAAGTAAATTCTAATACGATTATGAGTTAGTTATTTAGTTAAAGAACTAACCAGACTTTCAAATATATTGTAATTAAGTAAGAAAAATAATTAATCGAGACATAATTATTTTAATTGTAATTAGTATAAGTACTTACCCAATATTAAAGCTTCTCGTCTGTTGCCCTCTGAACATATGGTACCATAAAGAATAGGGTATGGCTTTCAGGTTGGGATTCCTCCAAAATTTGAATTCACAGTGATGATAATTGTATACAGGTCTCTGAGGAAGCCATTGGAGCTTATTATCTAGAATTGTAGTTAAATATAACGAAGGATTTTAATTTATTTTTCGGTTAAGTGAAGCATACCTTATATCTATCTATTAGTTTAGAATTCTGAACATATACACAATATTTCTTTGAAAATCAATATTTTTTTCTAGACTCGGTTGTTACGTAAAAATGTCAAGGGTGAGGTGAATAAGTATTATATATATATATATATATATATATATATATATATATATATATTAAATATATGTATAAGACAATATAATTATATTCCTTTACCTTTATTATGTCAAAACATGTTACATATCCGTCCATTTGTTAAATTACATTTTATATACTCGTAGTAAGGTAAACCTGCTTATAAAAATGTTATAATATACATAATATGTATAAAGTATGTAAGTTTCATAATCCTGATAAAGGCTTGAAAAGGGTTATGTGCCTGTATCAAATTGATATTCATATTATAATCACAATTAGGGTTTGTATTACAGGTATATATAATTTTCGTAAGTTACTGTTAATGGGTCAAATAGATCAATGAGGAAACGTCCGACTTGATTTATAACGGTTAGTTTGTTATCGAGAGCCAACTACAACTGCTTCCTTCGGTTTACGAGCGACACTAAATCTGTGTATTGGGCACAAATGGATTGTAAAATTTTTTACCCTAAAATACAGTGTTTTCACACAAAACATCTATTTCTAATTTAAAAAAATATAGTAAAACTAACACGCCAATTGTGATTTTCCTTTTAACCCCCAACGTAAAAACGATCGGGTTTATAAGTTTGGCATCGTAGCTCCCGAACGGATGAACCGATTTTCATTTTGTTTTTTTTTTGTTTGAAAGGTGAATTAGTCGGGAGTGTTCTTAGCTATATTTGATGAAAATCGGTCCAAGGTGGTCTCGGGATTTTTCAATTTTTAATTTATCACTTGTTAATAATATACATAAGCAAATTTTATTTAGCAAATACTGTTTACTTAAGAGCATTTTATTTTATTTTTACTGTACAGAATTAATGAATAAAGGATTAGTAAAGTAATTCCAGTATTTTTTTTTAATTCAAAGCGCTTTAGCGAGATTTATCACGTATAATTAAACCGGGTCAACAACGCTGCACTCATAGAAATTGAGGATACGATTGAAAAAAGAAGTTTAAAATCATTAACGTACCTGCAGCACGAGAACAAAATTAAACTTTCATATTAAAAATTGCGTAACACAATTAGACATACATCTATACAGATAAAAAAAATTGAAGTGTCTGTTTATAATGTCAAAATAACAGCTTTTTCTAAATGCATATGAAATTATGTACGGTATTTATAAGAAAAACACAATGTTTACAATTTTTGTTTGTGTGTCTGTCTGTTCGTTCCGGTTAATCTCTAAAACGTCTGGGCCGATTTTGACGGGACTTTCACTGGCAGGTAGTTGATGTTATAAGAAGCTAACTTAGGCTACTTTTATTTCAGTAAAAGAATTGGGGTTCCGCTCGAAAAAATTAAAATTTACCTAGTATAACATACATATAAAGAAACAAAACAAACCGAATAAACATTATGATTACCACAAACCGAAAGATAGCGTAGCATTCGCAGTTCAGCCATCCTCAAAGGCAGTTCCCGAATCTCATTCTCATCTAATATTAAAAATTTTAGGTTCCTCACTTCACCGATCTCATCCGGTATATATCGCAATCTATTGCCACTAACATCCAAGCACTTTAGCCGAGTTAACTTTGATATCTCCCTCGGTAACTCTGTAATATCATTGCCGCTCAAATATAAGCTCTCAAGATTGTTCAGCTTACCAATATCGCTCGGTATACGAGATATTAAATTTTCCTTTAAATAAATGTCCGTTATCTCGTTCTCCTCGCCTTGGAGATGCTCTAGAGGAAATTCAGTAAATCTCCTATAGTTCCAATGAAGGACCGTGTTTACACTGTTTCCATAATCCATTCTGAATTATATACTTATCACAACATCTCTCACTCGTTTTTAGTAGGTGTAGTGCTTGACATATTTATGCATTGATCGCTTGTAAATAGGTTTTTGTTTACTTTTACCTCTCGTTTGTAATATTTGTGTTTCTAACTGCAATTACTTTTACGATAATGTTTTTGTTTAACACAATCCAGACGAGTTCCCTTTATTCCTGTCTGCATAAGACTGCTCTGACACGCGAGGTTAGAGATTATTTTTAAATCTTTAGCAAGGCCTTCCATTTAAAATTAGAGCGCCAACATCAATTTTATTATATGTAGACATTTTAAAGGTTCATTCTATCATAGCTTCATACCGATATTGTTAGATATTCATATTTGAGTTTGAAAGGTTTATTATTAGTTGGTTACAAGAGTATATTGAATGAATGTAAATAATTGAGAAACGAGTATAATTACAAAAGTTATGCGAATCCTATCATTGAAACTTGTGAGTTTGAAACTTTATATTTAATTAAACGTTTGTTACAAATAAAAAGGAGTAAGTTATTAAAATAAAATTACTGTGTATTAAAAAAGCTTTATTATTTTAATTGAATAATTAAAAAAAAGTTAAAAAAAATAACTTTATAACAACGGTTAAAAAAACCGTAAACTATGTCAATTTCGCGGTTCCCATAAGAATTGGGGTTCGATAGAAAGTGTTTCATATTGAATATGAGCGGCTGGCGCGTGTCCAAGTCGAGTTGGGTCGAGGACGAGTCGAAGCGTAAACAATGGACCGCGTTACGTTTGATGTCAGCCCCTGAACTGCAATGAAAGTAAAAATTGAAAAGCTTACTGATTTAAAAAGCTTTGCTTGAGATTTTTTTTAATTGAATTGAATTT
This sequence comes from Brenthis daphne, assembly GCA_947093115.1. Taxonomy (NCBI): domain Eukaryota; kingdom Metazoa; phylum Arthropoda; class Insecta; order Lepidoptera; family Nymphalidae; genus Brenthis; species Brenthis daphne. The sequence continues at coordinate 22,025,788 of OX352479.1, read as the reverse complement.
TATTTTATTATGTTTATATTTCATAAGAAAATAAAGCACATACGTTAGTTAATATTGGATTTTAACGTCCTATATATATTTCAGTCATCACTTATTTTAACTTTTTCTTTCGCCATAGAATGTGTATTTAAAAGCCAGTAACATGATAAGCTATATTATGGTCAATACAAAAAAAATACCTGAATAGGAATTGAAGCCACGACCTCCTCAAAACAAAGCCGCAGAATTTAAATAAAATAACATTTTGTTTATTATATGTATTTATTTATTGACTCAAGATATTTATATAATAACGTTGTTAAATTGTACCATTGTTACATATATTACTTTACTTATCTATACAAGAGGTATTTAAGATTAAAATAATAAAATTACACTACATTCAATCAGACTTTAGGTTTTTATTGAAAAATATAAGATAATCAATATAGATATCATTAAATATTTCAACTACAATAAAGGATTATAGCAAGACAGAAATATTTCTTAAAAATAGATCTCATCTCAAATTTGAGTCACTTATATTATTTTTTCTTCAAGTATTATCAGAATGCAATAATAAAATAGCAATAAATATGCATACAGATGTAGTTGTGTTAGTTATACTTATACCCTCAAAGCATGAGCTTTGTAGATGTTATTTTAGCCTTATAGATGAAAAATTATTTTTTTACATAATAAGGGGATTTATCATATATAATCAGTGTTATAACATATTTTTCCTTGAAAACCTATTTGTATTTAGTGAAAGATAAATATAAATGCTATATAAATACAATATTTAGCAGTGCATGAAAATACCTGATAATACAAACTATATACCTAATAATAAATACTTTACTATGAAGGCCATTATTGAACTATTCATATGAAACAAATATATTGAATGTAACCATATAATAAATAAAATATTTGACTATCCAACATAAGCTACAAGATAAACTTACTAGATTTATTCACTAATAAGGTATTGATATAGACAATTATTTAAAACTAGCGACACACCCTCGCTTCGCTTGGGTTCGTCCCTAAAACCCTATAACAAAAGCCAATCTATCCCACGGGGACCTTACATTTTTTCGGGATTAAAAGTGTGCTATTCCAGAGCCTATATACCATTCCAGACTATAATCTATCTCTGTGCCAAATTTCATCCAGATTCGTTCAGCCGTTCTGGCGTGATTGAGTAACAAACATCCATCCAAAGTTTTTGATTGAACTTGATTAGTAAGGATTAATGGGACACTTAGTTGACCTCACACACATTCCATGTTCTACCCCAAAAGAAAATATAATCACTGGTCCACTCTATATCATTCTTTTAGCCAACTTTCCAAAAAAGCTGTAAAAGAAGTTGTTTTTAAAATATTACTTTATTTATTAATATTATTAAACCATTCAAATAACATCTACTCGTGTAATTGATAAATTACACGAAAATGCTTTAAATAAGCTGATATAATTTTTTTGTATCAAGAAAATACTCAATTAAAACCTACTAAATAAATATTACGAAATGAAATAATTTTTCAGTTAAGTCAAATATTGAAAGATTCGTTGTATTAGTCTAAAACTGTTATTTTCAAACGTCAGAGGAAATGTAGCCGCTAAACCATTCAATTTTGTTTTTGCTATAGCGTAAAGTAACAAGACAGACACTCATTCACTTTTATATTCACTCATTTTCACATACAAAGTAAAAACAACATTATATATGTAGATTTAGTGTAAAAATATTTCATAAAATTTTAAATGCTTACAGAAAAAGGTACCACATCTGGCCATTATAATTTTTATTGTAATAAATAATATATACAAATGACCTACTGTAGTATAGGTACTAAGCATCAAAACTAATTTTAAGTATAGTAAAGATCCACTTGAAAAAGGTTTTTGTGTATTTTAAACGATATTTTCACCTATTATAAATCGCTTTTAATGATTATTTTTATAATGAATTCACAATTATTACAGGTTTTGTCCACTTAAAGTGTATAAATTAGTCATTTTTTAAATTAATTATAATTTTTTTTATTATATTAAAATTTTATTATTTTTAAAATTAATGATCCACTTAAGTAGATAAATTAGAGAAATAGTTGTTTTAAAGAAAAAAAATAATACCGTGTAGTTTTTCCATTAACAAGTTATTAACAGTATATATATAAATAGGAAAATACAAATCAGTATCTTTTTCGCTTCCGTTTCCCAACCGAGTTTCTATTATTTTTTGTTTTGGCGAGCCTTAATGTTAGCAATGAAAAAATTATCAAGTTTGAATTTCGACCACTGGGCGAACTAAAATATAGTAAACTAGTAGTATTAATTTCATATTAATTATTATTAAATAAAACTATCTTTTCGGATTATTTCGCGGATTTATTTTGATTTTTGGTTCCCGACGTTCCATCGCGTAAATCTAAGAAAGTATTTCATATTAATTAATTATATTTTTTACGACACAATAAGTCACATAAATGGAAATCACACGAACAACTCCCAAAGATAGTCAGAGCTTTATAGTATATAGAAATATGTATAAAGGTAGACGATACATTTTCTTATAAATTTTGTAAATTTATAATTTTAATAATTAAGTTACATTATAATCTTAACTGAGATCTTTTTTCTATGTCTATATTATTATAATAGAATCTACAAATATGTATTCAAATTACAGCATTTAAGTCCCTATGAATCAAATCTGCGAGCTCATGTACCTACTGTACATATCGCTATTATAAATTGAAATAGCAAATAGAAATTTTAAAATTTGTATTAAAATGTTAAATTTAAGCCTTAAGCCAAGATATATTAATATGTCATTACCATTTATTTTTATATATATTCGTAAACAATTCTTATATTAAGACTTATAAGTCGAAACAGATACATGAACAGACAAGTATTGAATATATTGATTGTGCTTTATTATAGGAAAATATTAAAATCTACGAATGATCCTTACTCGACGACCTTTACCGTCGCTCTCATCGTCACTATCGAAGGACGACTGCTTGCTCCCAAGCATCAGGGCTTGGATTTCAGGGTTAAGAGGCAGAGCTGGGTATGAAGATCGACGTACCATCGGCGCGGGCCTGGCTCCTATAAATACAGAGAAAATTCTTGGAAAATCAATTATAGGTGGAACATTCATTATCTAAATCTACAGATTAGCTTTAAATTATGGTGTTTGTGGTTTATCTCAATAATGAAATGGTTTTAGTAAAGGAAATTCAACCTTTGGAGTTACAAGGGCTGCTAAAGTTTAATTTTTGTTCTAGCCGTTACTTGGTATACCTAAATAAATATTAGGAGAAAGGCAGTTGAATTTTTAAAAATAATTTTAACTTAAACCTCTTCTCTTAAAGGAGCTACAAAGTTTGAAAATGCAACTAGGCAAGGCAGGGGCATATTGCTATGTATGAACGACATACCTGCCTACATTAATACGTAGGTATACGTTATATTTGATTATGTTAAGAGTGTTTAATCTAATTAATAGTATATTTGTAATTAAGTCTGCTTATTCAAGTAGGTTAGTTTATTAAGCTTTGATTAATCATTCGTAAAGTTTATGTTAAGTGGAATGAACATGGGTTTGGACACTAGCATAATGTACTGTGGAGTATTACAGACCACCAAGCAATTGGTTTCTCAAGCAAAACCTGTATATAACATATTTTATTTCTACGGTTTTGATCAATAATCTTTTAACATGTTTATGTTGTGTTTATAGAAAACATACAAAATTTTGTATATATTCTTTCTAAAATCTAAAAAAATACCAGTTTAACTATGTATAATAAGATTTATATTAAATATAGTAATAATTTACGAACACTAGATATATCGAATTGCATTCATCTTTAATGATAAGCTTTTACTACGATAGTTGAACTATATATTGTATTGTATTCAGCCCTTTTTAACGTCCCACTGCTGGGCACGGGCCTCTCTTCAATACGAGGGGGATCAGACCATAATCCACCACGCTGGCCAAGAGTGAGTTAGCGGACTGCACATTCAAAACTTGCTAGATTCTCACAGACATGCAGATTTCCTCACGATGTTTTTCTTCACCGTAAGACAAGTGGTAATCATGTTGGAAATCATTAGCACATGAAAATATCAGAGGTGCGAGACCCGGATTTGAACCCGCTTCATTTGGTTTCCCAAGCGCTTTACCACTGGACTACCACTGCCTAAGTATATAGCCATATATTAGCTTCAATTATTACAATAAAGTATATTATTGATGACCTTCAAGAGCAGCCATATATATGTACATTACAAAGACATATATTTCTGTTCTTAGAATAAAGCTAAGCTTAAAATGTAAGTCTAAGAAACCTTTTATATGTACTAATACATAATATGTGTAAACTTGCGTTAATGACTAAACACTTCATGCGATTAACCGATCCTGTTTTACTTAAGAATTATACACAACACATACATCCATAGTAATATTATAAATGTGAAAGTGTGTTTGTTTGTTTGTCTTTTTTTCACGTAGAAACGGAGGGATGGATTGACTTAATTTTTTGTGTGGAGATAGTTGGAGGGCTGGATAGTGACATAGGCTACTTTTTACCGCGGCAGATTATGGCAGATGTGTATTCCCACGGGAAAACACGTTATAGTACAACCCAAAAAAAAATTATGACCAGAATTACTTGAAACTTGGTATCAATGCTCTTCAATACATACGTGTTTTAGAATATATGAAATACATCCCATAAGGGGGTAAAATGGGGGATAAAAGCTTGTATGAAACCTACCTTTTTAGAGATTTTTGTAGTTTTAGCGCGAGCGGAACCGCGGGTTCTGCTAGTATTATATATGTACCTATGTGTCTATGAATTATTTTAAGTGATTTTATGGTATTTTTTAAATAATAGCTTTCATAATCTTATGTTTACGAAAGAGAAAATTATACAATGTGGTAGTAATGTGGATTTGAGGAGATTTTCTATTTGATGGGATACCAGACATACTACAGACATACAAATGGGATACCATATATTAAAAATTAATAAATTAATTAGACATCCAATTGGTTGAACCGTTTGACGGTCAAAATGTAACTAATAGAATTACTTTCGTATTTATGTTACCAGTAAGGAGAAAGTGTCTCCTAGAAAATAGTACTTTAATTCATACTTTTACATCCTAAATCTATATATTATTTATTAGAGTGGTGATTATTTAAAACAAAAAAGTTTGGTACCAAAATATAATCTAACGAATTGCAAGTCAATATGATAGACTAACAATTTAGGTTGTAGTATTTTTGATATAAGCATGCTTTATAATGTACAAAATAAAGAAAAAATAATTATAGCAATAATTTAAACTAAAGCCAATATAAGAAGCACTACTGTGTATTCTATATAATTGTATGTATGTCTAGCTAAAAGTGTAAAAACTCATTACCTGAAATACTTTTTCAGTCGTCAGACAGACCTTGTAAAGAAAAAGAAACAAAGGAATAGGATAGATAAATTAAACGTCGAATACAGACACTGACATTCAGTTACATTCATTATAAAATAACTTTATTTATAAAGCTTCAATTTGTATGAATTTCCTTTTTTTTTTAATTATATATATCTATTTTAAAGAAGAACAACAAATGACTGAAAATTAAATAAATCAGTTAATTCGTAAAGTGAAAAAAATATTTCATGCCAATTTTCATGCTAAATTAGTAGTATAGTAGATAGTCTTTCGTTATTTACTGAGAGCAAAATACTAACATTTTTGTTGCTTACATTAAAAATATATTAAAATATTCTATTTGACTTTCTGCATAACAGTATTATAACATAAAAAACGCGACAAAAATGCTATACAATGAACGTAACTGTAGATTAGCGAATTAACAAGTTACGTGAAGATTCAATATACCGATTATTATTTACTATCACTACAAATTCAAGCTTAGCATGTAAATATTTTGTAAAACACAAAGATTGATTAATTAAACACATTTTTTTAATTAAAAACATCGAAATATGTTAGAAAATGCATGTACATACCAATCAATTTGACTATAGATTGCCTTTTAACGAGTCTTGCTTCTGTGGGAACTTCGCCAATAGATGCCGGTGCAGAATTGTCTATTTTGGTACTCTTTTCACTTAGGTAGGAATTAATTGACTCGCCTCGTGTATACGGCCTGGTTTCGCGTCGGCTTTTGCTGTCTTTATTTTCACTTGTACTCACAACAGATTCAGCTATTTGGAATAACTGCAAGCTAAATCTGCTGGATTCTCTTCGCAATGGCTTCTTGTTTGCAAATTCGGATAAAGACTGTCTTCTCTCATCATTAGGATTTAGCTTCCTCCTAGCCCTTTCTTCTTCTTTTACTTTCAAAACGTCAAACAGCGCATTCAACACCAAAATTACTAGAAATACAGTAATACCTATTACTGTGATAGTGTTGTTTTCATAATATATATCTTTAGGCTTCATCTGTTTTACTTTATCTATTTGCGGTTTTTTCGTGAAGACTTCCAAAGCGCTGCAGGCGTCTTTCAAGAATAAAGGAATCACTTTTGATTTCACTACATATTTTGCTTGTGAATTGTTAGGTTTTATATCTGGCTGGCTCTCAGCCGTTGGGGTAGGTGCCAGCGGTTTTTCATTACTATTACTCGTCATAAACCACATGTGAACACTGTATAGGCAATAAAATATAACAGAGAGTATAAAGAGTAATACTTTACGCTCGTTCATGTTTACATTGCCGAAGCGTTGGTTTATTTTGACAGAAACGTGCGTGCGCGTGAGCTATTCGCGTTCGCGATGTTTTAAAAGTTCAAAGCTCTGATATATGCCTTTTTATTGTTTTAAACGATTATTTATTAGTACTTTCAGTGGCGTGTACCCGAGCTGGCCACGTCAGGCGTTGTTTTGAGTTCTGCTACTACGCTTTGCGCATGTGCGGTTCTTTAGTTAACAGACGCGCAGGGCTCGGCTAGTTCGTAGTGAAGTCGACACGAAAGAACACGATGAAAGTATAAACTATCCATCGATACTGAGTTGCTATCTTCTATGGGCACGTCCCAGTCGAATGCGCTGAATATGTTAATTAATATTATCAGATTTCCTCTTTGGACGGTGTCTTATCGATTTCATTTAGAAGCTTTGTTATCAACGCATCCTCCAGTCGCGACAAGATAAGCTAACATAATTGAATATATCTTTATTACTTGTTGTTATTTTTTTTAATAAAACCAGGATGACGCACGAATTCAAGTCATTTTGTCGACAGATACATAATTTTGCATATTAATACTAATTATATATGACTATATAAACCATAGGTCTCTGAAAAAATAAGATCTAAATTGTTAAATAAAAAAAACACTTTTAAAAATAAATACACACGGGTGTACTTTACATATGAAATCGCTTCTCTCGTTGTTGTCGTAGTACTCTGTGAAATATACGTATAACAGTATGTTTATTTTAGTCTACCCTCATATTTAAAATATAATTACACTTACATTTATTAAAATTCCAACAGCATCACTATTTAATTTATTCTAAAAGCTAAAAAAAATTGTAAATTCGTAATTTAATTACACAAAATAAATATATTATTTTAATGCATGTTGAAGAAAACTAACGCGTACTTAATTATTCTGTTCTTATTTTATTTGTACAGTTTTATTATTTATTACAGACTAATAATTTTTATAATCAACGTAATATTTTCTTATCAAAGCTTCTTATTATGAACTTCTAATAATATTTTTACGACTATATTTTTAGAAAACCTCCAATAAAAAATCATACGTAATGTTTTTATTTTTTTTCAATTAAAGTCATACAAATAAAATTAAAAATTATATTTATTTTACACAATCTCACGGGCAGGAGTTATGTTTATACACAAAAAGTAAAAACATACTAATTTATAATATCGAGTGCCACCTGATAACACTATAAATCCCGATAAGCTAGTTATTATCTTTAAGATTTTTATGAGTTTGATGGCTGTTCATCGACGACGGGTTGATGAATATGGGTTGAGAGGAATATTAACATTTCATCGTAATAATTTCAATAGTTATTGCCTAAACCAGAAAAATACTTGTTGGTGTTCTATTATTGTATCGTTCGCTTTATTTATACATGTTCACTTTGTTTGTTTGTATATATATATATATATATATATATATAAAACAAAAACTAACTAGCAGCTCACTCCCACTTCGCTTGGGTGTCTAGATGACTACTTATTGTATTTTTTTATTCCCTACTTGCTTGTGCAATCTATACTAATATTATAAAGAGGTAAAGTTTGTGAGTTTGTGAGGTTGTAGGGGGACAATCTCTGAATCTACTGAACCGATTTAGATAAAATTTGGTAAGAAGATAGTTTGAGACCCTGGGAAGCATATAGGACACACTTTTTATCCCGGAAATCATTCCTTAAGAGGGAGAAAATCGGGATGAAAGTTTGTAAGGGGAATCAAGCTAAGGACGAATCTGAGCGAAGCGAGCGTAAGTTTGAAATGGAGGGAGGGCTCGACGGTGAGGAGTGAGGGATGAGTGGTACATATATAAATAAATTTATTTTTATTTTATATAACATATTTTATTTCATATATAATTTAATTTTAAATACGACGGACGGCTCGACGCACGGATTGACGAGCGGCTCGGTTATCCTATGTTAGTGTGGTAGCGATCAGAAATTTGAACGCGGGTGAAGTCGCGGGTACAGCTAGTAATATATTTGTCTTTTTTGAAATAAGTCAGTCTGTTTAATCGTATATTACACAAGAACGGATAAAAGAATTTCATATAATACTCTAAAAATATGTAACTATATACAACTATATTAAATTAATATTTAATACGAGAAATATGTTGTTGATAATAATAATCACCCTTATAACTAAGGGGTCAGGGGTGGTTATTCCCCCAACCTCCACTCTACGCCTCCTTACGTATAGCAATTGCCAATTTGTGCTTAGAATCATAAAACCGTTAACAATTAAAGCTAAAAACACTTGGCTTTTGTTTCCATTGGAAATTGGATTCCACTAATGTACATTCGCGGTTACAAACCATTACAAATGCAGTCGTGCTTTGTTTTCTTAAATGTAAAGCTCCGGTACATTCGACTGCATTTTATAGAATGGAGCTTTTAATTGAATAGCCATACATATAAATAAATACGGGAATAAAGAGAATACGTTTATGATGAGTTTTATATCCCTTGCTTTAGAAATTACTATTTCCCCATACAAAATTCCACCCTCCGATGATTTCCGGGATGAAAACCATCATATGTCCTTCCCAGAAAGTTAAACTATCGCCATACCAAATTTCATTTAAATCAGTTTAGCAGAATAAGCATAAAAAGGTAACAGACAGACAGAGTTACTTTCGCATTTATAATATTAGTATGGATAGTAGCAAAGTGAAATCTGTACATGAAATATTTTTTTTTAAAAACAATTATTGTTACGTACTGTGTACAGAATATAGAGCCCAAAACAATTGTTATTGAATTTTTTGTCTGTCTGTATATCTGTTTGCATTTCACGCAAAAAGTACTGAACCAATTTTAACTAAATCTTGTATTAATAACTTATGACCTGAGTTATTAGTACACAAAATTTAGTTAGGTTTAAGACATCTTTTAAGTTTTACTACAGGAAAGTCATTCATTCCCACGGGAAAACACAATAACTGTTTCTGCTGAGTCATCCATTGAAATTTATATGGCTAACGTTGGCTGAACCGAGATATATCAAAACAACGTACTAGAAAAATGTTGATCTTAAACAGGCTTTTCTTAATAGCATATAATATGTCTTACTTCTAAGAAATACTCACAATAATTATTTCAACCGATTCCAAAAAGGAGGAGGTTCTTAACTCTTCGGAATCTTTTTTTTAATAATAATAATAATAAGTATTTATTTCAGATCAATAATCCTTAGTAATTAATTTTTATATTTATGAATACAATTAAATTTAATAATAATAAAATCTAACAAATAGTTTCTCCCCGATACTTAAGGGTAGTTACTTCACTGTGTGCAGCCGCATCCAGTGTCAGGTCACTTTTGACTTCTCTTTTTTTCTTAAAATCAATAAAACGACGATAGGCAATGCCTTCAGGCCAAAATTCATTTTGCATAAACAAATCTAGTTTACGTTTTGGAACTAAAATTTTGAACGATACATAATGTATATTCGTAATTCACCAATTACTCGAAGACGCCGAACCGATTTGGATTTTTTTTTGTTTCAAAGGGTATACTTCCCAGGTGGTACCATATAAATTTTATCAAAATCGGTCAAGCGGTTTTTTTAAAATCAACAAATAAATATTTTTTTTAATTTAATCTATAAAAAATGTATCTAATAAAGAACTCGAGCGAAGCCAGAGTAATTCGCTAGTGTATAATAAAGTACGGTAATAGATGTGGTAGTAGTAAATTTGAATAGTGTGAGTGATTGATTATGATGCTTCAATGAGTACGCTTCGTAATTTTTAAGACTTAAATAGATTTTATTTTTCATGATATACTATTTGTGTATAGGTATTTTGCACTTAAACGAAAAATAACATTCGAGGAAAGATTTTAACATTTTTTTTTGATAATAAAATAAGAAATATAAACATATATTTCTAGTAGAAGATTAACACTACTGGTTGTCATCGATAAAAAGTGGAATTTGCGTCAATTATATTAAGGTTTAGTATAGATTTCTCAGGCAGTGGTAGTCCAGTGGTAACGCGCTCGCTTGGGAAACCGAGTGAAGCGAGTTCAATTCCCGGGTCTCGCACCTCTGATATTTTCATGTGCGAATCATTTCCAACATGATTACCACTTGTCTTAACGGTGAAGTAAAACATCGTGAGGAAACCTGCATGTCTGAGAGAACCTAGCAAGTTTTCAAAATACACGTGAAGCCCGCCAATCCGCACTTGGCCAGCGTGGCGGACTATGGCTTGATTCCCCTCGTACTGAAGGGAGGCCCGTGCCCAGCAGTGAAACGACGACGGACGTTAAAAAGGGCTGAATACAATAGATTTCTCAGAGATATTTTCCTATCCTATTAGTTATCATCATACTAAATTTCATCAAAATCTATCCAGTGATTCTCTCCTGATGCGTTCCCAGACAGACAGACAGACAGACAAAATTCTAAAAACTATATAATAATTTAGCCTCTGTATCGATAATAAAAAGAAGACTCAGAATTTTCTTATAGGTATGTAATATCTATATTCGCATCACTTTTAACAAACATTCATTAATTTTCGCATTTATAATATTTTGTGCGGTAAACTCTTATTACTCCTCTACGGGAATGCACTTAGAATGTGATTAAATGAAAATAATTATCTAAAAATATTAATAGCAATATGTTTAAAATGATACGAATGGCAAGAGCTTCCGATAAAATACGTGTTAAATAAAACAGAGTATTTGTTAAATGTGTTTCTAAGCACCTTCACTGAAAGAAATGCAATATAACCGGTTTGCGAAATTGCGATTAAAAATGTGTTTCGATATTGCATTCCTCTTGAGGCCGGGCAAATATTTCCGATATTCTGACCATAAAATGGCCGTGAACTATATTTTTAAATTTATATATTTTATGCTTTTAACATCACACTTAAAATAACTATTTGAGAGATTTTATAATTAGTAAAATAATAGTAATGTTGAAAAAATCTATTCTAAATCTAAAAGGCAATGTGATTAGAGTGGGCTTTAGAGATAATGTCCTCATGACCGATTTCGGCCATGGCAGCCAATCTCATTGAGACTAGCTAACCGAGTAGGAGATATTATAGTGCGCAAGTGTACGCGCAGACACAAATGCACTCTCTATTCCTGTCACTCTGATACTCCGGTGGGACGACTAATCGACACGACCAGTAAGAGTTAAGGCGCGGGACCGACGGCTTTACGTGCTCTCCGAGGCACAGGGGTGAAACACCGCCAATTTCCCAACTCCGGGCTGTTACTGAGGCTTACTAAACAGAAAAACTTAATAACTAAACTTGGCCCGACCCGGGTCTCGAACCGAGAACCTCCGGATGTGCAGCCGTACATGCAGATATTTAAACGTGGGCCATATTAGGTAGATAGTCTTATAGCATTACGAGATAATGGATCATATATGGAGAAACAAAATTACCTATTGTGTGATGTGGGTAGACTACAATTTATTACAAGATATTACGCTGAGGACTTGTATGAGTGCTCTTAGATTATCAAAGTTACTCAATTTTAATGTTTAGTACTTAGTTTAATTTGTGTACTGTCATATTCAGAATACAATATTACATAACCTTATATAATATATATACTAATACTGTTAATGTGAAAGTATTTCTGTCTGTATGCTACCTTCAAATTAGGCAACCTTTTACTCTTGCTCGGTGAACTATGCGCGTGGGCTGTAGCCAAAAACTTGTAAGGTCTAAATAAAAAAAAAATTGTGTCACTTCGTTTATTCTAACTTCTTGCAGAGCGGGTCGACGTTATTTTTTAGATGCAATTTGTTATCTAATTTACTGATATAAATATTTCTATTGTGAACCTTTTCTTGTACGCGTCATTGGTGAAGTAAATTATACGAAACTGACGCTTGAGTCATAAACATAGAATTGAATTGAATATCTGAATAGCCTCGTGACATCCATGTGATCATCCCTTGGTATATCTTATGACTCTGGCATAAAATGAAATGTCTTAGGTAATATAAAATTGGTTAAGTGCAAATTGTAGTGACGCACCGACAATTTTGAACAAAAATATTACTTTATGTATGGTAAAGATATGTAGAATACTAGCAGAACCTGCGGCTTCGCTCGCGCTAAAACTACAAAAAAAAACTCTAAAAAAGTAGGTTTCACACACATTTTCATGCGCTATTTTACCCCCTTATGGGATAAATTTCGAAAAATGCTAAAACACGTATTTATTTAATTGTATTGAAGAGTACTAATATCAAGTTTGAAGTCTGATCATAAATATTTTTTTGGGTTGTATTACAACTTGGTTTCTCGTAGGAATGAGATAATCTCCCGTGATAAAAAGTATCTCCACACAAAAAATCACGCCAATCCGTCACTCTATTTCGGCGTGAAAGAAGGACAAACAAACGAACAAACAAACAAACAAACAAACAAACAAACAAACAAACGCACTTTCACATTTATAATATTAGTATGGATTACTTTATGTAATAGAAAAATTGGACATACACATGGTCAATTATCTTTGATGTTTTGCTGTTGGATATGCAATATAATCATGAGCTATTACGGTTTAAAACATATATCCCTTTAAAAATAGTCCTTAAGACATACGGACGGACTACAATTTAGTAAAAGGATCACGCCCGAGCTTTTTCAATATGGAGTCCTAAAATATATTTCTTGAGTTAAGCGTTTCAACGCCTCATCTGACGTCGTAAAATATTACACAGTCAGTTATCTATGAAGATATGTAACAAGCTCTCATCGTAATTGAAGAAGATGTTTGAAAGATGTCCAATATTTAGCGAATTGCTTACAAGTGAGTTACAACTTACAGGGTAGGTAGGTATATATAAAATAGATAAAAATAAGTAGAGATTAATATTTATGATTTGTTAATATGAGTCCCATTAATATGAAGTTTTTTTTTTAACTGAACTATAGACTTAAACAAGATATTATTGATTAATTAATCTTTGAAGACTAGATAGAAATGACAAATTTAATCGTTATGTTGTAGAATAGTAATATGCCATTCCTATATATGTTTTTGCTTTTCATTCTTAAACGATTGTATGTATAATAACATCCGAGTGTAAGTTCCATGGTTTTGTATTTCCTGCTTCCATTTTGGGCATTTATAATAGTTTTAATGCCATAAATATTGATACGAGTTTTTGTATTTCTTTGGCTATAAGCAATTTTTATCAGTATTAGTACAGTAAAGTGGTTTTAGAATTTTTTAAATTTATAATTAATATGCACTCGGTTCAAAATAAGGGTTAATCAATAATATTATGCGCAAATATAATATCGTAATATTTCTACAATTATCATAATCGTAACGATCTATCGTGTGTATATCACCGGCAGTAGCGAATTTGTGATTCTAAAAGTTTTCCATTTCTCGCCTGGTCGCATTCGGTTGCGCATTAAAATTTGCAAGGCGTATGAAATTTCAATTCTATTTCTAGAATCAATTTAATAATGCTACATATACGAAGAGTTCGTATTGCCTTTCTAACATATTTGGATTATATTGTGATACTTTAAGCTTTTACAATAAAATTTTAATGTCACACATAATCTTTTGATGTATTTATCTAGTCATATTATATAAGTGAGCGTTATTTTTTTTTAATTTGTATTGTTGTGGATGTTGAGGTGTCCTTTAGAATTTTTATTTTGGCACTTCGAAAAATGACTTTTTGTATTAGGTACAGATATTATCAAATATAAATTATTCAAGATCCTGGAAAACTTTCTCACTCAAAACTTCCAACTGTTCAGATGAAAATTAACTTAACTCTTTAATTTCAAAGTCTAAAGCGACTTGTATTGTTTTTTTTCTAATCTTATATAAAGAAAGGGCAGGATAGAGTCATTCCTCAGTAAATTAGACCTTCATTTTAAGTAACAGTACAAGAAATAAGTAACAAGCTTAGAGGCAAAACATTCAAACAAAAGACTCAACTGAATTCCATTCATTTTAACTGATTATGTCAATTATTTCGCTCAATAAGCAGTTTTATATTCGCTTAGGGATGCTCCCGAATGTCCCGAACGCATGCCTAATGAACTCGAATGGCTTTGTTACCAAATACAGAGTGCATTGCATTTTTAACTCAATTACTATGTGATTAAGTTACTTTTCCAATAGTGTAGATAATAAGATTCCCGCGTTTCCGCTTCATTTGCATTTTGAACCTTAAATACGAGTGATATAGTCGCTTATGCAAATTGCTTTATAAGGATGATAGCAGAAATACTTATCAATTTATGACTTGAAAGGATTCATCTCGATCAACTTCGTGATAAAATTTTGGTGACGAGGGAGTTTATGAAATTATGACATTATTAGGCGATCAAAATATCTCACAATAAAACTCTATAGATACTTATATAAAGAAACAACCCCAATCACATAAAGGAAAGGGGCGGAGATATCAAACGTGTGTAGATAATTTTTACGTAAAAAGCCTCTTAACGTAGGTATATAAAATTTATAATTGTTGGGTGTTTTCAATATTAATATTTGGTATACGATTTAAGAGATTTCTTAATTGCTAACGAAAATCGAATTATGTGACATAACTTTACAAATTAAAACATATTAGGGTTGATTATTCACCATTATATAGGGTTTATTTGAATAAAATTGAGTCAGATTAGACTATATAATATAACCTGTAATTAACACATAGGCCACCCGAGCACAGTACGAGTATATCGTTAGTCTATACATAGGTATAATAAAAATCTGAGACGAAAAATCTAATTAAATATTTTTGGAAAATCTCATTCAAATTGTCATTATTATCGATAACTGCCTCGGTGGTGTAGTGGCTAGCATGTACGGTGGCACACCCGGAGGTCCTGGGTTCGAGTCCGGGGTCGGGCCAAGTTTAGTTATTTAGTCTTTCTGTATAGTAAGCCTCAGTAACAGCCCGGAGTTGGGAAGTTGGCGGTGTTTCAACCCCCGTGCCTCGGAGAGCACGTAAAGCCGTCGGTCCTGCGCCTTAACTCTCACTGGTCGTGTCGTGTTTTTATGTGTATAATTGAATTTTTTATCGATTTATTTAGTAGTTCTTGTGCTACAATTGTGATGCCAACGCATTCTGCTTGTAGCACTGTGTTGTACATACCCATATGATGATTGGTTTTGATATTGAGAGTGGGGCAGAATATACCTGCACCTACTCCTTCCTTGGATTTGGATCCGTCTGTGTAGATGGTGTGGATTGGTACCATTGTTGGGCTGTTGTCTGCATTTCCGTCATCTGCTGTGTTTAATGTATAATGTTTTTCTATGATGTGTGTTTTACTTATTCTGTCGTTTGGCCATTTGAGCTGTGGAAATTCTGCCTCATAGATGTCGAGGATCTTTGTGTGTTTGCCCAGATTGCGTTTCCATGAGTTAACTGATTTTAGTCTTAGAGCTGACAGGGCAGCTTCTTGTTTTATGAAAATGTGTAGAGGTGGTATGCCCAGAATTATTTCTAGGGCAGCCGATGGAGCGGTTTTCATGCAGCCTGTTACTGCTAACGTGGCTGTTCTTTGGAACTTTTGAAGTTCGTTATAATATCTCCTGCGCAGTTGGCTAGTCTCAATAAGATTGGCCGCCGTGGCCGGAATCGGTCAGGAGAACATCATCATCATCATTATCGATACAGAGACCGCATCTATAGTTTTTAGAATTTTTTTTGTTTGTCTGTCGTGACCGCATCACGAGAAAACCACTGAACAGATTTTGATGCAATTTCGTATGATGATAACTTTAAATGTTATCCGGGTCAACATTTAGAATATTTTTTATTGCGAAAAAATATCTCATCTCTGAAAAAATCTATACTATCCGTTAAAACTTAAAAAACGTACCAAGAGACGAACTCGAGCGCGGTTATTTAGAGCCGCTATTTACTAAATAAATCATTAAAAAATACGAATAAGTATGAATTTTTATTATTATTTGTTTCAATTTTATATTGAGTCAGATCTAATGCACGGTAATCTACGTACCCACCTATAAGGGAAGCCGTCACGTAAGTGGGTAGTGCGTTATTATTATCATTAATTACACATACCTTAAACATATAGCGTATATTAAAGAATATCTATTTATTTTATAATTTAAAATTATTTCAATTTTTTGAACAGCTTTGCCATAATTGCTAGCCACTGAGATGATATCTCTTTATTTATGTAGGAGTTGACGCACCTCTGTTTGTTATCAATAATACTGCCTATAACTAATTGTTTGATGGGATTTTTATTAAAATTTAATACTGGTTTATAAAAAATAAACACATACTAGAAAAGACTAGAAACACCAAAACGCCGCTTTACCGTATTTTCCACGCGAGCAAAATCGCGACATATAAATAACTAGTTACATATAAATGTGTTTTACCCGACTGCAGCAAAGCTAAAAGTTATATGTTTGACCTGTATGTATGTACATACGAGTATGTCTGATTCTATGAATTTTAATAATTAAAAGGCTTAACCGATTTTGATGAGTTAAATAGGCACGTTGTTATGCAGATTTTGATAAATTATAACTTCGCACGTCGTTATTGAGTAAATTTTATATCATTCAAATACTGGCGCATCTTATTGGGTAAATAAATAAATAAATAGTAAAGTAAGGTAAAAAGTAGGGTAAAAACTTAAGTAGTACCTAGGTATACGATTTCATATACAACTGTTGATTGAGCGTTCAGTTTATCGTTTGAAACGGAAATCATCTTGAATAGCCAATCGAGATTCTTTCAAACGTGGATTTTTTTCCTCAATCTAAAATTGAACGCGTTCTTAGCTACATTTACCACTGAAACCTAAGTGCTGTGTCAGCAAATATATATCCTTACTTTTATTTAGGTATCACTACAATTTAACCGTATTAATATTTTTTTATGTTTAATGTTATAAATACGAAAGTGCGTTTGTTGGTTTGTTTATTTGTCTTTCTTAGGAAACAATATGTCAACTGATTTTATATTGATTTGGTAAATAAAAATAGGATAAAATTCTCCTAGTAATGTTGAAGACACAAAAGTTATATTAGATCATATAAAATAACTGTAACGAAGTCATAATAATTCGTATAATTAAATTAAACACTGGTCAAAATTCATAAAACAAATCACTAACATAGAGGTTTATTCAAAATTATTATTTCCTTATCAATCATTTGTATTTTAATATTTATACAATCTATTATCGCATACAGAATGTTAGGTATATAGTAGCAGATCAGAACAACCATCTAAATTCTATATGCTTAAAACATAATATGCCTCAAGCAGGAATAGAACGCGCTATCTTAATAATAGCGAAGTCAAACACACCCCATTGCTTTGATATGGCTTTTCCCTCTCTATGGATCGTAGCCTTAATTCTTTCATAAAAGGTGATTTTCCTCCAATTTGAATTCGAACGCGGCCTTAATGAGAGAATTGAGATCTGATAATACGCATCTCGATTTCTATTATTGAGTTTATTTCGATCGTTGATATGGTTTGATTTTCCATCGTTTTCATTTCTTATATTGGAGTTGCGTTTGATAATATTCCGTAGGAATTAGGCGGATGGTATCTAAGTATGTACATTGTTAAAATTATTTAATTAACATTTATTCAAGATGGGTTTATTTTGAGAAACATAATTTACTGGTTTTTTTCAAATCATAATTTTAAAGCATTTTTCATAAAATTACTGATAGTATCTTAAAAAAAACACTTTTATATTTGATCGTATACTACATACAAACTTTTTTTTACATAAGTTCTAGAAAGTACAAAGTAGAGTCTAATTACTAACTAGATAATGATAGTATTATTCATTGATAGAATCAAAATTCATTTTTATTTCATTGATTCATTTTGGGTGGTATGGAACCGATACCCTCTCTTCGCGCGGTAAGCACTAAGTCAAACGCTTACGTCACGACATAATGAAGCAAAACTTACCTATATGAAATAACAGCCGTAAGCACGTGTTCTTATGATATAAATCTAATTAATTTACCTCCTACGGAAAAACCACGACGTTTTATAACTTTGACGTGTCTGTGTGTGTGTCTGTGTGTAGCTTCGTAGCTCCTGAACGGATGAACCGATTTTGATTTTGTTTTTTTTTGTTTGAAAGGTGAATTAGTCAGGAGTGTTCTTTAGCTACGTTTGATGAAATTTTGGTCCAAGATGGCCGCCACCACAAAATGGCGAATCACATGTCGGGGTTTTTTATTTTTTTTATTTAATCCAGTCATATCATATGTAGTCGACGGCATTACAGTGAAAATTCATTTACTTTTTGTTGATAATATTTAAGGATATCTTTTATTACTATCAAAATTTCATCCCAACAAAGCTTACCGTTTAAAATTAATATTTTCCGAAGACAAAATCGTCACGTTCGAGCTACAAATTTGTAAACTTTATAGCGGCAATAATATTTATACTTTCTCCAACAATATCTATGAAAGTGTCCTTATCTCGTAGATGAGAGGCGAAAACCGTAACGTTTTTCAGCAGGCATTTGAGCATTCAAATATACCTACAATCTGAAGTTAATCTCGGTTTAATCTCCACAGAGAGCTGTCACGGAGGCTGCGAGGCGTGAGACGCATCTACTAACATTAAACTGAAAGTGATGTTTGTATGATGTTAACAAATTTATTTAGAAGTTACTTAAAATAAAAAAAAATACTATTTTGCTCGTTTCTTAATGTTTATAAAAAAATATGATTTATTTATATTTTACTTTGATCTCAGCTCGAGTATTCTAAAGTAACAATATTCTAACATTATTTAAATTCTTGTTAGTGACTTACCCTAGGTGCTAACGCTAGTATGAGTTATTCCAGGTATCCAGCTTTTTCAGCGTGAAGTAACAAATATACATATTACACAAACATATAAACATGCGCTTTAGTAATAGACTAATAAAGTATCCTGTTAATTGTCTGCACTATACTATATACCAAAATATTATTATTATACGGTACACTGTTTTTCTGTAAAACCCTAAAAAGTTATATAAAACTAGAATTGCCCGCGGCTCCGCTCGCGTTCAGATGACCAAAACCAAATTCTTAGGTTTTACATATTAGTAATAGTAGGTATACGCTTACATTGCAGTTTTTGTTTTTTTTCTTCTCAGAAATGAAACATTTTCCCGCGGTAAAAAGTATCCTATATGTTGACCCGGATAACCAGCTATCATCATACCAAATTTCATCAAAATCTATCCAGTGGTTTTCTCGTGATGCGGTAACAGACAGACAGATAGACAGGCAAAAATTCTAAAAACGATAGATTCGGACTCTCTATCGATAATAATGTCTATTTCAATTAGATTTTCCAAAAAATATTTAATGTACAGATTCGAATTAGTTACAATTTTATTATATGTATAAATGTACACGTCAAACAGCAAAAAATTAAAAATATACAGGTGTAAATGTTTATATATAATAAGTGTTTAATTTTAAGCCAACACCCGCGGTCTGTGCTAGTCTAGGGTGTAAGAACGGCAAGAGTTAATTGCAGGATCGGGAGTAATCTGCCTATATTGCGTCAAGAGTTACGCCCAAACATTCTAGGCATTCTAGCTCCCACTTTATTACCTTGGCTGGATACTTAATGATGTAGGTTTTTTAACACATGGCTGTATAATTATAGTTATAAAAAATTCTAACTATTATAATTACTACCTGTATTACATATACTTTTTTTTTGGGACATTCATACACAGCACCATCTAGTTCCATGGTAAGCTACGAGGCTTGTGTTATGGATACCAGATAGTTGATACACTACACATATATAACATTAAATACATATATATTATAAATATAAACACCCGTGACTGAAGTACAAACATTCATGCTCATCACACAAATGAATGCCCCCAGCGGGACTCGAACCCGCGACCGCTGGTACAATAAGTAGGGTCGTCAAATCTTTCGTATCGAATCGTATTCGAATCTCGAACTATATCACAAGTTTGATTTTCAATTTTGAGAATACAAAAAGTAAATATGTTTAGTGTTTTATAATAGATTTTATATAAAAAGCTATAAATATTAATATTATAAAGAGAAAAAAATATAATAATATAAATAAAAATAAAATATAATAGTTTTTTTGTATATTTGCTTGTTATGGACAAACTGAAAATCCGCTGAACCGATTTGGATGAAGTTTGATATGAAGATAGGTTGAGGCTCTGGGAAGGATATAGGATAGTTTTTATCCCGGAAATCATGTGTTAAAAGGTTGATAAGGGGGATGAAAGTTTGTATGGGGAATCAACCATTTCCCAAATAAAAGATATAAAACTCGCTAGTATAATATATACGATATGTACGAAAATACTTTTTATATTACCTTACGGTATGTAAAGAAAATTGGGCGAAACTCTTTAAGCAATTTTGATCGAGCTTATGTCTGTGTGATCTCTCAAATTGAAATTTTGCGAACGTGGAGAATTTTTTTTTAAAACAACCAAAGATATTTAACAAACCACTTAAAAGTTTCTTTTTTTAATATTCGATTTAGTTAATTTTCGATTTAATATAACTTATAATTTCACGCAAATTATAAGTTATATTAAATCTATAAACTGCTAGTGAAACAAAACGCATAAAACTCTAAATTACCTAGGGTTTAAAATTTGATAGTTTCAAAACGTGTCGGTTTATGTCGCATCTTGACGTTTGAGTAATATTTTAAAAAGTAATATAAAATTTATGTCGACCCATTTCATCATAGTTTATCCTGAAAAGCATTTCAGTATATTTTATGAAACTATGTCTTTTTAATTTTGACTAATTTACACTCGATATGTATAACGATCTTTATGATTATTAGATGTAACACTATGAAAAAACAATAAGCTGTACGACGAAAAATAAAATAAAATTTTGAGATATTCCTTGCATATATTCAATACTCTTGGAACATCAACTTAATTCTTTTAAAATCGTCAGTATGTCTGTCCGTGTAGAAGCTACTATCGGCTCGGAAAGCAAAGCTGAGAAGAGTCGGCGAGAAACTCAACAGTTCCTCTTTTAAATAGTGAATTACATAGTTTATAATAATAAAACACCCGCTCTTTTTTACATCTCTGTTAAAAAGAGCGGGAAACAAATGCAAATCCGCGTTCTTTTCTTTTTTTTTTTAAATTGCATACATTTCTATCGGCAATGATGATATAACTAAATGCCTCATACATAAATCATTACAAATTAATAAAATATATTATTTTTCATTATACGCTCATATATAAAAAAGCAATCTCACAAAGATAGTCCTGAAAAGAATTCGTAACAGAAAAAAGCTCATCTTAACTTCAAACCTTATTGAGACTAATCAAGAAGCATGTGGAATATAAGTTAGTTGTTCAATAATTTAACGGCATATTAGAGATTAGCATTCATAAAGTGGTAGGATAACTGTGATTAAGGTAATGAGAGTCACAAACAAATTTTGTGTTGTAATCGCTTAACTTGTGTAATTAAAATTTAAGGACGCGGAATGTGACGCAGAATTTCAAAGTCAAAACAGTTATTAAGGGGATATGGACTGATATTAAATGTATTCATAACTAGTGTTTCACCCTCGCTTCGCTCGGGTTCGTCCCTAGCTTGACTCCTCATAAAAACTTTCATCCCCATTTTTAGGCCCTTAAGGGATGATTTCTGAGATAAAAAGTATCCTATGTCCTTCCCAGGGTCTCAAACTATCTTCTTACCAAATTTCATCTACATCGGTTCAGTAGATCAAGAGATTACCCCCTACAACGTCACAAACTCACAATCTCACAAACTCACAAACTTTACGTCTTTATAATATTAGTATAGATATAAGGCAGTGTAAACGCTTTCTAGGAAGGATTTCGATACTAATAAGTACCCTCGTTTCATGGTCGTCTTCGTCAATCGTTTTAATAGACGCTTGTCTTTTGCTACTTTACAAAAATATCAACTTTTTTTTAATATACATACATAGTATGTACTGTACTTTGGCAAATGAACAGCGCTAGAATTTGGCAAAGCTAATTACTTTAGCAGTTTCCATGTAGAAGAGTAACAAACATACACTCATACACATACAAACTTTTTCTTTTATACTAGTAATGTGTACAGCTGAAGGAAAACGTTACAATTTGATTTTTTATTGATTTTAGATATATGTAATACCGTAACTAGAATTTAAAATGATCTAATATGAATCATTAGTTAAATAAGTTGGAAAAGTATTCGTTATTATTTTTTTCTTGTAGAAAACTCATATAATGAATTCTAATAATTTTGCAATTGATTCTTAGCATAACACTAGCATTGCCCGCGGCTCTGCCCGCGTTCAGATGACCAAAACCAAATTCTTAGGTTTTACAAATTAGTATACTCTTACAATGCAATTTTTGTATTTTTTCTCAGAAATGTGATATTTTCCCAGGGTAAAAAGTTTCCTATATGTTGACCCTGATAACCAGCTATCACCATACCAAATTTCATCAAAATCCCTGTAGTGGTTTTTCTGTGATGCGGTAACAGGCAGACTGACAGACAAAAATTCTAAAAACTATAGATTCTTCCTCTGTATCGATAATAATGTTTATTTCAATAAGATTTTCCAAAAAATATTAAATGTACAGATTCGGCTCAGTTACAAGTTTATTATATGTATAGATTTTATTAAAACACCCGGACATATAAAACTTCCAACTTACCGTCCATCTTCTTGCGTAAGATACCTATTCAGAAATGTTACAATTTTAAATATTGTACGAAAAATTTTAATATTCCAAGATGGCAAACGGCGGAGAGAATAAAATATGTGTTTAATATTTCGTACTAATACATACTTCATGAATTATTCTTTAAATAAGCCGCTCCTTGTGCTAAGTATGTTCATAAATTGTCCTCCAGGGTGGCTTTGTAATATGTTTTTCTTATAAATATGTAAAAGCTCTGATTCCCCCTTTTTCATCTTTTCATTCAAAACCAATTACATCGCGCTGCCTTTATGAAGTAAGAAACGTATGCAATCGTGGCTGTGACATTATAATATATTGCCATGGTTATTTTAGGCTGAATAAATTTTGTTTCTAAGATTGTTAAATCAAATGAGAACTGTATTTTCATGTATAATTGAGAATCAAACGAACTTACCTTGTGATGTTTTATTTCTAATTATACGAGTGTCTTGACCGAAGATGGACAGCAGCAATCTGGCGTACTGCTGCTTGTAAACATAAACATCTTCGGGAGATATATAGTATAAGTAAAGATAATTTATACTACTTACAAATTCACACTAGTTTTATTCAAAATTTTATTTGTGTATTACGAAATCTTCAAATTAAGAATTTATTTAAATATTTTACTAAGCTTAAAACGCACTTTTGAATGTTAAACACTAAAAGTAAGCCTCAAACCCAAGTCTAATGTCACGGCTTATCAAAACAAAGAAAGGTCATTGAAGGGTTCCATTATCCACTGCGTGGCTCCATCTTCGGATTAGATCGATGATATCAAATAAATAGTCTCATTTTAAATACATATACTTGCAAAGTTTTAATCCTAAAGTAGGTAGGTATATAAAACTCAATCATAACGAAAATTAGAACTAGGTTAAAATGTATCATCTATACAGATAAATAAAATTGAAATGTCTGTTTGTAATGTCAAAAAACAGCTTTTTACTAAATGCATATGGCTGTATACACGGTACATATTCCAAAACAATTTTTTTTACAGTTTTTGTCTGTCTGTCTGTTTGTTTCAGCTAATTCTCTGAAATGGCTGGATCGATTTTGACGGGAGTTTCACTGGCTGATAGCTGATGTAATAAGAAGTAACTTAGGCTACTTTTATTTTAGAAAAAAATAGGGTCCCACAAAATAAATAAAAGCCAATGAAAAATTACCCTACTTACCCTTATGAAATACCCTAGGGACGAACCCGAGTGAAACGAGGGTGAGTCGCTAGTATTTACCAATAATTTCATATTCTTATTCTGTTTTTCTTGAAGTCGGTATGCTATTAATGTCAAAGAAAATTATAATCATTACAATTTGACTAGATTAGATCGTTTAAGCTGCCTCCAAACTGGCAAATCGTCTTACATTAGGTACACTAGCGATTCACCCTCGGGGGCGACCCTTTACTGCGGGCAGTAAAAAGTATCTTATATAAGTATGTTGACCCGAGTAACCAGTTATCATCATACCAAATTTCTTCAAAATAATTAATTTCTATCGAATTTTATCTTTTTTGGGCTCTCAAATCAATTTCCATTTCATAAAATTTCGTTAAATTTAAATATAAATGTACTCGTGCGACATCCCTAAGCACATCGAAAGTATGTATTTTCTCAAGGTGACCCACTATACTGAGCAAGTATCGTCATGTGGGTCATAACGATTAAGACTATCATCATGTCAAATCCGGGCTCGCAACAATGGCGTGAAAGTTTGACCATTGTAATATTTATCGGTTGTATAAAAAAAAATATGATACTAGCGGCTCACCCTCGCTTCGCTCGGGTTCTCCTCTAGGAGAAAAGCAAACATATCCCACGGGAACCGTAGAAAATGTAGCCTATGTGTTATTCTAGAATATAATATATCTCTGTGCCAAATTTCATCCAGATCTGTTCAGCCGTTCTGGCGTGAAAGAGTAACAAGCCTCCATACTCATAAACTTTCACTTTTATAATAGTAGTATAGAATTAGATACTAAGCATGTCTATTTTTTATTTTAACATCCCTAAGTATGTTTTGTGACTTGATAAAAACACAAGTACATACAAATTGTCACATTTATAATAATAGTATGATATACTCGGAGGTATTATTGAAATAAAAAATCAACCGATTTTAATGCTTTTAAATTAAAACATGCGATGACTTTTCTGATATTAGTATCTTAATTTATGGCGAAGTTTTGTAGTTTATATTTTGGCAAATCGAGAATATAGACCAATATAGTATCAAAAAAATCGGGGTAG
Organism: Brenthis daphne; assembly: GCA_947093115.1. Taxonomy (NCBI): domain Eukaryota; kingdom Metazoa; phylum Arthropoda; class Insecta; order Lepidoptera; family Nymphalidae; genus Brenthis; species Brenthis daphne. The sequence goes on along the minus strand of OX352479.1, from coordinate 22,000,012 downwards.
AATAATACCTTGTTTCTCAGCTGGATAATTTTAAGATTGGCGATGAATTTCTTGTTATTAATAAATAATATAAGAAATAATACTATTTTTATTAGGTTCATCTTTAATAGAAAATTTACATATTATATATTAAGAAATATATATACATAGGTATATAAGACTAACGACTCACACTCGCTTCGCTCTGGTTCGTCCCTAGGTGATTCTTTATGTTGACATATTTTTTTTTATTTATGAACCGATTGAAATAAAACAAATACTAAATGTTAAGTGAAGCTTACATATACACTTGTGAAAACCACACCCAAATAAGTTAAGCCGTTTCACATTCGCACAGACAAACAGACAAAAAATTTAAAAATCATTGTTTTGGGTTCTATTGCGTTAATAAAGACCCCCAATAATATATTTTTTCAAATATCTTCCATATACAGACAGGGATCAGTTACACTTTTATTATATGTATATATAGATTACAATTTAAATATCGTCTAAAACTTAGCTTTAAAAAACAAATAAAATTAAAGATGCGGGCTGCGATCTTGCTTCGTCCTACAACTACAAGGATTGAACTTTAAACTTCTCAAACCCGGAAAAAAGTGGACAAATAAACTTTATTACCTACTTTACACAAACTTATAAATAGTATGTTTACAGTTCACCGCTATTTCTATAGAATGTGATATTTATCATCAATTATAAGTAGTTATATTCAAATATATCAAGAGATAAATTGAACTTAAAAATTGATAGTAATGCACATAATAATTTGTATGTACTAACGTAATTTTATATTACAACTAGCAGCTCACCCTCGCTTCGCTCGGGTTCGTTTTCAATAGATATAAATAGTTATTAGCCAGCGTTAGCAATATAAATTTTATTGTTTTTTCGTTATTTTTTCTGATGTTTCAATACTTATTATCATATTCCGGTCTAAGGGAAATCCAAAAAATCAAATATCATAAAAATTGGTCCAGCCGTTCTTGAGTTATAAATGGTGTAACTTACACGACTTTGTTTTATATACATATGTATATGTTTACCTTATTTTATATTTTTTCTCGTTATTAAAACTTTTCGTGTACCTTAAGGAATATACGAAAAAAATTGTAGCTAAACTGGTCGAGCCATTCTCGAGTTTTGCGCTTAGCAATATTCATTTTTATTTATATAGAAGATAAAATTGTAACTAAGCCGAGATTCGGCTACATTTAATATTTTTTGTAAAATCTTATTGAAATAGACATTATTATCGATACAGATGCCGAATCTATAGTTTTTCGAATTTTTGCCTGTCTGTCTGTGACCGTATCACGGAAAAACCACTAGAGGGATTTTGATGAAATTTGGTATGATGATAGCTGGCTATCCGGGTCAATATATAGGGTACTTTTTTGGGGGAAAATATCTTATCTCTGAGAAATCTATACTAAACGTTAAAACGTAAGTAGGGACGAGCCCGAGGGTCGCTAGTTATATATAAAATATGTATATAAATGCAAAAGGCTTATATAAACTTAATTGCACACACTGATTTTATTTTGTGACTTAAAAGTACTTTTGCCATATTAGTTTTTATTTTGATCTTACTTGTATTTTTATTAACATATAGAAGCTAACGAGTAGTTATTATAAAGAATGAAAAAAGTGAAAAAAATAATGACATTGGATATTAACATGAAAATACAGAAAAAAGATAGTCAACGATATAAATTAATACAAATTATAAGCGTCTGGCTGGCGCGGGTTTTTTGTGTATGTGGTCGCGAGCTGGAATCTGAGATATTTGAACTGGTCAAGTGACATGCCACACAGCTGTTATCCTAAAACCAAACAGCCTCATTAGTCTAGTTGCTAGCATTTACGGTTAAGGATCCGGAAGTCCTGTGTTCGAGTCATGTGTTGGGCCAAGTATGTATGTTGATGAAACTAGGTGTTTCTGTGAAGAAATTCATCATAGTAATATCGTAGTAATATGGTATTGTTAAAAGCCCATAACGGACAGCACGTAAAGCCGTCGGTCTTGCACCAGATCTCTTACTGCGAGTGTCAAATTGTAGTTCCACCGGAATTGGTATGTGGACTTCCAAACTTACAACAGCTATAATATTTTACAGATATATAGTCTTCGCGACTTAATACATCGAACATTGCCTAAATAAGTCTCGTACTCAATATTTACCAAGATATAATAATAATTTGGACTTTTACCATTAGGCATTAAAGGTCAATATTATCGTTTTTTTTTGTTGATTTTTCTCGAAAACGGTAAGTTTCATAAAACATAACCCAAGTTAAAATGGTAGATCATAAAATTATCTACAAAAATGGTATCAAAACTTTTTTTCCTAACAATCACCATTCCTAAGTTATCGCAATTCTAAAATTTGAAGGTGGCTTTTGGCACTTACTTTCTATTGGTGTACCCAAGGTCTCTACCAAAATTGGACCCAGTTATGCAAAAAACAGCCATGTGCGTAAAAGTACCAACAGAGTTATAAGCATTTTTCTGTCGATAGTTGCACTTGGGTTATGTTTGTTTTTCTGGTTATTTTAAAATTGGACAATATTTATATAAAGTATTGTTTATTTTTTATAATTATTTTATTTTTTATAATAAAATGCTTATAACTGTTGGTACTTTTACGCACATGGCTGTTTTTTGCATAACTGGGTCCAATTCAGCTCTGTCGGAGTTTTTTTTATTCGAAATGTATATTTTGACCGGACTATTTATAGTATAAAGCCAGTTGACAACTAAATATAATTAGATAATTATACACATATTAAATAGTCGTACAATAAATTATTGGCAATTATGTGGTAGAAGATAATGAGTTCCACTATTGGTTTTTATTACTCCATGCTATAATGATTTAATCATACGCCCGCCCAACTAGTTCAGGTAGGCAAAAATATGTATATTACTTAAAGCAGATAGACTAAGGATAAATTAGATAAAAATATACACTTTTTTAGATATGTCACGGTTCATATTTACTGTATGTCAAGGCAGATGTTTAAATTGATATGCTATAATATATTGATGCATTGTGACATATTTGGAGCTCATGGAAAAAAATGATAATTATTTTGCACATTTCCTAGGTGTTGAGATAGCGTGTTTTCGTCTGACTTTTCTTCTGTTTTTTTATTTGGTCCTTCTCGATTTCTTTATAAAAGTTCAAAATACACAGCAGCATGTCAATATTTTTTTTAACCGAATGCGCAAAAGATTATAATATATGTTCGACCGGTTTTTTTTTTTTTTTATTTATATAGATCGATTACTTCAAGGCCTTTGGGCTTACGTGATTGTTCTTATGGTATAAGCGCGGTGGTCCCATACGAATATGGTGACGATCTGAAGATGATATTCGAAAATAGGCGACGGAACTCGTTTAACAAAGTCGTGTTTTGACTGTATTCATACATTTGTATAAATAAAGAAAAATAATATTAATTTCTACTTTGTAGTGGTTTATTATTTTTATTAAATATGTATCAATTTGTGTATTTTGGAAGTCGGTTTTTTAAATTTGTTTTATTAGTACTACAGGCATTTGGAAGAAGAAGAAAATCAATCGAAGGAAGAAAATCTGTATGTATGTATGAATTGTATCTAATAATATTAACTAAGACCAAAATTATGCAATACAATATTCAATTTTCAATGTTCTTTGTTCTGTAGCTTACAGGCGTGCCAATATCGTGTAGAATGCAGAACACACAACAGAGATTGACCATTGATCGGTTTAAAAAGAAATATTCGCAGCACTACAATATTAAACTTAAGTATTATTAAAATACTTAAGTTTAATAAACTATATATAGATACTTAAATAATCTATATATATAATAAAATTGTAACTAAGCTGAATCTGTACATTCAATATTTTTTGGAAAATCTTATTGAAATAGTCATTATTATCGATACAGAGGCCGAATCTATAGTTTTTAGAATTTTTGTCTGTCTTTTACCGCATCACGAAAAAACCACTGGACAGATTTTGATGAAATTTGGTATGATGATAGCTCGTTATCCGAGTCAACATATTATAGGATACTTTTTACTGCGAGAAAATATGTCATCTCTGAGAAATCTACCTATACTAAACGTTAAAACGTTACTAGGGACGAACACGAGAGGAGCGAGGGCGAGTCGCTAGTGTATAATTAAAATTCGTCCTTCATTAGTAAGAAGTCCAATTCCTCAGAACAAATACCTGAAACTAAATTATACTTTCAATTGGCATCATTTAATTTTTAAATACTAGAGACTCACCCTCACTTCGCTCGTCCCTAGGTTGCTTCCCCATACAATATGATAAAGAATTGTGTCCTTCCAAGGGTCTCAAACTATCTTTTTACCAAATTTTATCCAAATCGGTTCAGTAGTTTCAAACCCTATTTGATACAAACAAAAAAACAATACCTATTTTCCTCTTTATAATATTAGAATAGATAAAAACTAGATTATAAAATAATATAAAACTTCTACAAAGAACGAAAGGTCATGAGTGTATTAATCCGTATAATGAACTAGTCAGGTCCAGCACATTAGAAACAAATTTACAAAAGCATTATTTTATTTATTTTTTATTTGACCTTTTAGCCTAAAACCAGACAGTTTTTTTAAGACCATCAAACACATTAATGTTATCTAATGGTCCGTTTACATCACGACCGTTCGAATTAATGATTTTTACGATTCTACGTCTCAAAAGGAAAAGAAATACCTGTTTGTCCATTTGTTACATGTTTTAATTTACATTATCTCCGCAACTGAGCCTAAAATTAAATGAAATCTACGCCCATATAAATGGAACCTACCTTCATAAAATCACTTGAGCAAGTTTTAAAATTTAGGTATCCTTATATCTTCTAAAAACAATAGTGTAAGTAAACGTGAATAGAACTGGCGAAGAAGAGTTTTTTTATATTATGCATATACACTACATACGTACATTGTACGGTGCGGATGCGGTCACAAACAGACAGACAAAAATTCTAAGAATTATAGATTCGGCCTCTGTATCGATAATAATGTCTATTTCAATAATATTTTCCAAAAAATATTTAATGTACAGATTCGGCTTTGTTAGAATTATATTATATACATTATAGATTACGATGTAAACGGTACTTAATTTTTGAAACCGTCTGCTACAGGTACCTATTAGATAATCGTAAAAACAAAACGTAACAGGTTTGCTTTGCGTTATCGCTTTTACTTTAGGAGCTTTTATTACAACATTCGTAGATTGAAGAAATTGAAGGTTAAAAATAATACATTAACACACTCACGTGATATATTGTATTTTAGAACTAGGTTTAAAAAAATAATATCTAAAGTCAGTTATGTATAATATCTAACATACATACAAACGTATATATCTATGTACATCTGTATAATGTGTATAAATATTAAAAATGTAAAAGTTGGTGAGTATGTATGGATGTTTGTTACTCATTCACGCCAGAACGGCTGAACGGATCTGGATGAAAAGCAAAGAGATAGATTATAGTCTGGAATAACACATAGGCTTCTTTTTATCCCGAAAAAATATACGGTTCTTGAGGGATAGATGTGTATTTGTTTTCCTAGAGGCGAACCCGAGCGAAGCGAAGTTGAGCCGCTAGTACAATAATAAAGTAATAACGGGGACCTTGTAGAATAAATATTTCATAAATAAAAAATAAGCTAAACCAAAACGAGAGTTTTAACAATATTTGTTTGTCTTCTAATGCTAAGTATTTGATTTAAACAAAAAATATCATTAAGTTTAATCTACTTCTATCAAATTAAATCCTAAGATATTGTAAGGTTTCACATAATATTATACTGGGGATTACGCTCGTTGCGATTTAAACAGAATACGAACAGGGTGCAAAGCTAGCATAACCTTTTTCTTCTATCACTACATAGTACCTATAAACCAAAGTCGCTTTCTCTGTCCCTATATCCCTATGTATGCTAAAATTTTTGAAACTACGCAACGGATTTCGCTGCCTAAACCCTTTGAGATATAACAAAATAATGTATGGTGGAATTGTGATCTTATATAGGTCTACAGAAAATTCCGCGATGGCATATGTATCTCTTAAAGATAACATACTATATCCATTTTAATTTAAAACATACCTAGGGACGAACCCGAGCGAAGCGAGGATGAGTCGCTAGTTTTCATATAAATTAAAAATTATGCTGTCTTCCATATTTTACTAATATTATAAAGAGGCAGAGTTTGTTTGTTTTTTTGAACGTTTGTTTAAACGCGCTAATCTCAGGAACTACTAGTCCGATTTGAAAAAATCTTTTTGGATTAGATAGCCCGTTTATTGAGGAAGACGCTTATATATCATATACCTAATATATAGTCTATCTATTCCATATTAACCGTAAAACAGTTACTACTAGTATATACTTTTATTTTTTTATCTTCTATCTATCTATACGTATTCTAAAAATTCTAACCGAGTCGCATCTGTATATTAAATATATATTTTTTAAAATCTTATTGAAATAGTCATTATTATCGATACAGAGGTCGAATCTATAATTTTTTGAATTTTTGTCTGTCTGTCTGAGAACGCATCACTAAAAAACCACTGGACAAATATTTAGTATGATGATAGCTGATAATCCGGGTAACATATAGGATACTTTTCACTACTGGAAAATATCTCATCTCAAATCTATACTAAACGTTAAAACGTAATTAGGGATGAGCGGAGCGAAGGTGAGTCGCTAGTTACTCTATAAAAATGCAAATCTTTTATTTAATATTAAAATTTAAATCAAATGTCAATATTTTAGCTAATTTCGTTCGTGACTTTACCTAAAACCTCCTTACATCATAAATTCTTTTGATTGACACTGACCGCTGCAGCTGCAGCCATAAATTATTTTCATACTAATAATTGTTACAACAACGTATAAATAAATATATAATTTCAAGATGCGGTTCTTATTGAGCACAATAAACCAAGGCAATAAGGTTTATATTATCACTTTTTACTTTATAACTTTTATAATGTCACTTCACTTTTAGTGTTACCATCTAATACAGGTAGTTTTTATTTTTTAGTGTTTTTTTCGGAAGTCGGTTTTTATTTATTTTTCTTGACCAATTAGTTTGCTAGCATAAATTCAATATTATTTGAAAAACGAATACTTATCTTTTACTCTCGTAACGAACGTCTGTCAAAAACTGTCTCTTCCAACGATTACCATAAATGCTTTTATGTCAATCAGCCGGAAAGTGTTTCAATTAAAATTTTATAAAATCATCCTAAAAATTTGCTAAGTATTCCTAATTAACAATTTGATTTCATTAAATAATACTTTCTCATATTTACGCGAATATTTGACATTTAAAATTTTAAATAAAACTATATTTTCGATATTTTCGTGGATTTATTTTTTTTTTTGGTTCCCGACGTTTCGAATGCTTTACAGCTATCATGGTCACGGGAGAGACTGAGATTTTAGACGTCTTAATTAATTAAATGAATAAATATTATTTTTTGAAGTTTCTTTTGGCGGCATGTTTGGAAAATAATATGAAGGAAAAAATTTAGGATGTGCGCGAATACCGACAGCCAAAAAGCGACATGATGAAGTTAGCTGCATTCCTTTTACAAACAGAGAGTTGTTACATACGGGATGAAATCTTTAGCTATTTTTATTCTGTTACGCAAAAGAGTATAACTTTTTACGTTCGTACATAAGTACACACACACATTTATGTGTTTTTTTAATTATTAATGACTTTTAACAATATTATTATTATTCATGATTTCTAATTATGTATATTATTTTATTATGTGCAATTTGACGACTCCTCGTAAGCCAGTTTTTCATAATATACTAAATGAATAGACATTTTCTATACTACGTCCATATTGTAACTTTCTTGGAGTTTATTTTTTGCTCATTATAGTAATTTAAATTACCTAAAAATACTAAAACGAGCTAGTACATTAGAAAAAAAATGTCTATTTCTTTATTATCTTTTCACGTTAACCTCTTCAAGCCGTAATTAGTATTTGATTTAGATATAAATTGCCTTTTAGAGAGATATATAGTCTAAGGTTTTGCAGTTTAAGCTACATTTTATTCTAGAAAAAGATTTTTTGTGCTGGTAAGTATACCTACCATACTATATTAGGCCATTCGATACAGCATCCCTATTATTTGCATAGTAGCAATATAGCAGTTAATAATAAAATGTATAATTAACTGAAAACTTCGATTATACTATGCATATATAGCTGAAAAGGTAGAACTTTAAACAACTAACTTAAGTAAGATATTAGAAACTTTTTTTATGCCTGCAAAAGGCTAAGTAGAGATCGTAGCCAGCAGCGTATACAGCATGCCTTATTCATGCACTAACAGCGAAAGAAAAGTTGTGAAAAAGAAAAAGAAATATTATTTTAGTTACTTAATGCTTCACACATAAGTATAATAAAATTCCAACTGAGTCGAATCTGTACATTAAATATTTTTTGGAAAATTTATTAATATAAAAAAATAATATTAGATTTTAATATTATAATAAAAAAAATATTAACATAAAAATATAAATTATTATAGATAAAGAGGCCAAATGTATAGTTTTTAGAACAGTCTGCCTGTTTGGGAGCGCATCACGAGTAAACCACTCGACAGATTTTTATAAAATTTGGTATGATGATAGCTGGTTATCCGGGTCGACATATAGGATACATTTTACTGCGGGAAAATATCTCATCCCTGAGAAATCTATACTAAACGATAAACGTAACTAGGGACGAACCCAGGCGGAGCGAGGGTGAGTCGCTAGTCTCTTATAAATTGCCAATTCATCTTACATACTTTAGAGACATACTTTACTGTAGTGTGTATCCACATACATAATTCAATCCTCTTGATGGCAGGAAGGAGAAAAAGAGGAAAAATGTACAACTATTAGTCGGTCTATAAAATGTCGTACCTGCTTAGTAAATAATTTTGAAATTCGTTTTTTAACGTCAATAATTCCACTCGATTTCTTAAATAAGCAAATAAACTATTTTTAAATATTATATTGTTTTAGGGCTAATTTAAAATAAAAATTATTAATAAGATAATTTAACACAGGTAACACTTCAACCTTTGCCGAAAAACAATTTCCTAGACATTGACGGACGACAATAGTATCAATATCTAAGGTGTATTGATTACAGCTATCTATACCCTGCCTTAGTGCATTGTATTTATGCATCCTATAATGTAATAGGGATTGTTGCATTGTTCTTTTAATTGATTTAAAATTATATTTATATATAAAATCTGCATTTTTTGTCATATACTCGTAAATGTTTTATTTATACGTAAACTGATATTTTTGAATTAAGTTAATTTGTACATTCGACGAAGTGTAAAAGTCATTTTAAATATTACCTTCGTCATTTATGTCTATTAAGGTATTAATATATCAATAAACATACATACAAGCTTACAGAACGCATAGGATCATTTGACCTTGAATTAATAAATAGACCAGAGCTCTACGCTGATCTACCCGTCTTGAATACATTTGGCCAAATTTAATACTTAGGTAATAATACCACTTATTACGTGACAAAGATGAAGTAAAATATCAGATACGGCATTATAATACCTTGTTCTGGAATCTGGATCAAGCATATAAATACTATTATAAATAAAACTTCAGTTGAGTATTTGGAAATAAAAATAAGCACCTACTCTTTTTCTATTTAGCCTAACCATCAGAAAAACCAGCCAAGTGCGAGTCGAACTCGCGCACGAAGGGTTCCGTACGATTGATTATCTATAAAGTCGGCAAAAAATCATGTCTGTTGTAGCCCCCTTAAATATTTATTTTATTCTGTTTTTTACATAGTATTTGTTGCTATAGCGGCAACAGAAATACATCTTCTGTGAAAATATTAATTGTCTAACTATCACGGTTCGTGAGATACAGACGGACAGACAGACGGACGGACAGCGGAGTCTTAGTAATAAATAGGGTCCCGTTTTACCCTTTGTGTACTCAACCCTAATAAAAATTAGTATCTCTACGTTAGGAGATTACTTAAATGTTTTTCACTATTGAGCATTTACTTTATTTACTTAACGCATCTATTTCTGAAATAATAATGACATAATTAACCCACGTAGTCTACTATATAGAAATACCGTCAATCGTTTTTCTGGAATAAATAGTTAAATTATCAATCTATACATATAATAAAATTGTAACTAAGCCGAATCTGTACATTAAATATATTTTGGAAAATCTTATTGAAATAAACTTATTATCGATACAGAAGCCGAATCTATAGTTTTTAGAATTTTTGTCTGTCTGTCTGTTAACGCATCACAGAAAACCCACTGGAGGGATTTTGATGTTTGGTATGGTGATAGCTGGTTATCAGGGTTAACATATAGAATAATTTTTACCGCGGGAAAATGTCTCATTTCTGAGAAAAAATACAAAAATTGCAATGTAAGAGTATACTAATATGTAAAACCTAAGAATTTGGTTTTCGGTCATCTGAAAGCGGGCGACGCTGCGGGCAATGCTAGTATTATATATATAGTATATATATATATATATATATATATATATATATATATATATATATTTATTTATATAAATTCAAAGTATATAAAGTTATCTAGTAAGTTATACTTATATTATGTTTAATAATTACAGTTCTATTTCAAACGTGATAAAAATATTTAAAAGCATGTTCTAAAAACTATTATGAATTTGCATCAATCTGATGAATAAGCGAAGAAAGCTTAATTGAAAGAAAATTGAATAAAATAAACAATAAGTTAATATTTCAAATATTTATTAATAACTAAAAGTAACTGCAGTAAATTTTTGGAATTCTGTAAGCAACATTTCGTTATTTCTAAGTTATTCAAAAATGTATACACTTTTTTATTTTTTATATTATTTAAATTTAAATGGCGATATTTCAAATCTCAACTCAAATGTATAGGTATTAAAGTATGTAATAAATATTTGGTTATAAATTCTTTTAGCAGATACATGTTCATGAATTCTGATCAAGATTCTGGACAATACCTATATAAAGGCATTGGCGAAATTCAGAAGTCAGACTGACACTCAATCAGCTCCGACAACACACTTACAAAATGGTAAGACAGCTTTGCCTATTAAATATAATGAAGCTTCACAAAAATGCAAAAAAAAAATCGATTATCAATTTGAACTTAATATTTAATAATTATAATCAACATTAACTTTATTTGGTTCATTAAATTTCCTTTTAATATAATAATATTTTTCTATTGAACATTTATTATTTAAAGCTATTTGTGTCATATTTTTGCACCCAATTTATGTAGTATCATAAATTAAAATAATATTTTCTTTCAGAAATTCCTAGTCGTTTTCGCCGTCGCTGTGGCCTGCGCCGCTGCTGATGTCTCTCACATCCTCAAGGGTGATGAGTCCAAGGATCAAATCCTCAGGTCTTCTTACGATATCAGCCCTGAAGGGAACAGCTTCTCGTACGGATACGAAACTGGCAATGGCATCGTCTCCCAATCTGAGGGTGTCGTGAAGAACCCCAACTCTGTAAGTCAATGTTATTAATGAATATTTAGAAATAGTTTTAATATTTTTTTTAAATCTAAATCTAAGTGGGACTGTGCCTTCTATATCTAGTCCTTAAAGAGTCAATTATCATAGAAAACTGTCTTAAAATTGGCAGAATTCTATTAATGGCTAGGGATGTACCCAGACACTATATTTATTTTAAGTTACACCGTAATGTTTGTAAAGCTACTAAGCTATAATATTATTTAAAATATAAACGTAATAAATTTGACCTCGACAGGTAAAGGATCTTTACTCTTAATTTATAATTGATTAAATTAAGCTGGGGGCTTCAAAGAGTATTTTAATAACTCGATATTTATATCAAGGGGCCGTGCTGGCAAATTATTTGTTTAATTAACAATAAATTTCACTTAGAAAGCAAATAGGTTTTCGGAAAATATTTAATAATGACAGGTTTATTTAAACTTTTATACTATAGAGTACCGCCAGTATTGCTATTATATGTTTTAAAATTTTCTAGGACAACCCTGCTCTTGAAGTTAAGGGATCAGTCAGGTACACTGCTCCCGATGGTACCCCCGTCAGCCTAGACTGGATTGCCGACGAAAACGGATTCCGTCCTACTGTAAGTACAAATAATTTTAAAAATTCACAAAAAATATATGATCGCAGACTTTATTGATTCAAATCTTAGCGGCTATAGCCATTAGATACTAATATTTTACTTTAAAAAATATGCAAACGAAAGCAAGTACAAATAATATAAACGTACTAACTAGTGATATTAATTTTAATAACTTAACAATAATATCGAATTCATAAAAAAATATAAATTCCTTGAAATCGATGATCTCTAAAATAAACTCGATAAACCTTGATCTTTTCATTGCTACAATAGTATATCATTAAGCATCTACGTTATTCTATCTGACGTAACAGATTTATATTGCAGATGCCAAATTTATTGTTTTTATCATTTGACATTTTGTTTTTTTGGTCATTTATAGAATTTTTTTATAGTGTGCATTACAAATAGATATATATATTAAGGTTAACTCAAAAAATATTGAATAAAATGAGCTACAGTAATGGTTTTATGGAAGTGAATAGATGAAAAGGTTTTATCTTATATCCTATGATTTGTTTACAGGGTAGCCACCTCCCCGTACCTCCACCAATCCCGGAAATGATCCTCCGTAGTCTCCAGTACATCGAGGCTCACCCACCCGCGGTTGAACGTGTCCGTCCCCAAACCCTATAGATAATTGTTGGACTTCGATTTACCATGTTTTTGTTTGTTTTATTTTTTTTACCGAACATCGTAAAATGTTAGAAACGAGTTGGCAATAAAGTGTGATATAAAACTTTTTATGTTTTTCCTTTTTTGTAGGTATTCATGATGGATATCTTGAATTTTGTATTCTGATTAAATTTTTACCAAATACCCAGTAAAGGAAGATTGAGATCCTAAATACTTATTTATTTATTTATAAGTTCACAAAACCGACATACAGATGAAATGAACAATCTTAATCATAATTATTCTAAAGTATACAATCAGACAAATGATATCTTCTAAGATGTGAACATCACGTGTATATGAACAGAACTAAGTATTAACAATAAAAATTTATACTGTTAAACAAGGCTAAATTAAATTAAAACTAATTATTATTGTATTATAACAAAACATAACAAAAAATTTAGCACAATTCGATTTAACTACTTTTGTTTTATGCTACTAAAGTAACATTTAAGCATCTTTATTTTACGATACAAATATTACTGTATAATATGTTGTTATAACTAAGATTTAGGATAAACTCTTACTTTCAAGAATAGCTAAGGAATTGTAACGCGAAGACGTTCTAATTTAAATTATATTATATTTTTTATTAGAAAGTAAAGCTCTCAAAAACAGTTTAATGAATATAACATATTATTTCATATGAAAGGATCTTCATATTATATGTACATTTGTTACTTCTTTATGGGTTACATATTACTTTACCTTGCTTATAGCTTATACAATATCGTATAAATAATAAAATTTATTGAGTTAAAAGCTTCTGGTATTATGATCCTTCATCAATTCTTTTTGAGTTACTACCAAAATTAATCTATACATATAATAAAATTGTAACAAAGCCGAATCTGTACATTAAACATTTTTTGGAAAATCTTATTGAAATAAACATTATTATCGATACAGAGGCTGAATAAATAGTATTTAGAATTTTTGTCTGTCTGTCTGTCTGTTACCGCATCACGGAAAAACGCTGTTAGGTAGATTTAATAGAAATTTAACTGTTGTAATTGTCCTCATAGTCGAATTTTCATTCCTATTTTTTTAATTTTTCAAAAAAAAATCTCGGTGCGAGGCAGTTGCCAACACTGCCTTATGGACAATCCGGCATTGATAGAGATAGAAATGGGACAGGTGTTCCAAATTAGTTATGAAATCTTTCATAAGTCAAACGATCGGAATATTATGAATTATATATTTTGGTCTCTACAGAGGTCATGTAGAGCAATCACTTACACCTTATATATATATATATATATATAGGTATATATCAAAGAAAGGTTATGACTAGGCATAGGTTAAAATACCTCGTCATCCAACGATATGAACGTAATGACCTATAGCTGGAGCAATAAGATGAATCAATATAAAAGTACTTTGGTCTTTTAACATCCTCTCAGGCGGACATTAAAATTCTTATAATCAATAGAGGCCACTTAATTTGTAATCTATTTTTATATGACTTATAAAATTGACTAACGACCCACCCTCGCTTCGCTCGTGTTCGTCCCTAGGCATGTTTTAAAAAAAATAAAGCATAATACTTTCTTAGATTTACGCAAATATTGGTCATTTTAAATAAAACTATCTTTTCGGATTTTTTTTGCGAATTTATTTAGATTTTGGGTTCCCGACGTTTCGAATGCTTTACGGCAATCATGGCCAAGGGAGAGACTAAGGTGTTGGATGTCTCAAAGGTACTATAAAGTTGTTATAGACTGCCTACCATACGTGACCATGATTGCTGTAAAGCATTCGAAACGTCGGGAACCAAATATCAAAATAAATTCGCGAAAAAATCCGAAAAGATAGTTTTATTTAAAACGCACAGGTAACCAGACAAACAGACAAAAATCCTAAAAATCATCTATTGCGTTGATAAAACCCCCCATAATATTAGGTTTTCTCAAATATCTTCCATGTACAGACATTATATGTATAAATTAGATACTATACTAAACAGGCAGTGGTAGTTTAGTGGTAACGCGCTCGCTGAAGCGAGTTCGAAGCGAGTGAAGTGGGTTCAAATAACGGGTTTCGCACCTCTGATATTTTCATATGCGCATCATTTCCATCATGATTACACTTGTCTTCCGGTGAAAGAAAACATCGTGAGGAAACCTGCATATCTGAGAGAACCTAGTAAGTTTTCAAAAGATATGTGAAGTCCACCAACTCGAAATTGGTCTGCGTGGCTTTATCCCCCCGCATCGAAGGAAAACCAAGCCAGCCGTGAGAAGTTAAAAAGGGCTGAATACTATCATAAGCTTGAATCTAGCAGATTTATTGTTATGAATAATTTTTAACCTTTAAAAGCCTGAATATTTGATAGCAAAAATCTTATAAGAATATTAGGTTCATGTATTTATATACCTTTCTACTCATCTATCTGTCACTTATAGAGATTTTCCTTGAAGAATATCGACATTTCATCCCGGTTTCAGTATTCCACCTATATCGAGTTATTTCTGTGAATTTTCCGGTCCCTTCGCCGAGATATGTCATTCATAATCAGACTCAAATACTTAGTATATCAATAACCTTAGTAAGTGATATGCGAAACTCAACATGACACTTCACTACAGTGCAATAGACAAATTATTTTATAGCAATTAATTTATATGTACACATAAATAAAAGGACGGTACCTATCCGTAATTAAATTAATAGGTACAATTGTTACTGTACGCAATAGGAACCACTAATTTGAAAAGAAAAGCCTTAGTCTTGATAAGATCGGCTTAAACTTATTTTTAGGGTCCCGTACTCAAAGGGTAGAGGGACCCTATTACTAAGACTCCGATGTCCATCCGTCTGTCTATCTGTCTGTCTGTCTGTTTGTCTGTCTGTGTGACTGTCTGCCCGTCTGTCACCAGGCTGTATCTCATGACCCGTGACAGTTTGACAGTTGAATTTTTCACTATAACAACAAATACTAAAAAACAGAATAAAATAAATATTTAAGGGGGCTCCCATACAACAAACGTGATTTTTTGCCGTTTTTATAGATAATGGTACGGAACCCTTCGTGCGCGAGTCCGACTCGCACTTGGGCGGTTTTTTATCTTCTGTTTTTAAATGAAATTATAAATGACAATAATATATTTTATAAAGTTATTTGCATATCTATCAAAAACCCAACTTTATATTCTGTTTGTGTTTGTAATCCTTAAAGGTACTCAGGATTAGGAAGAGAAGGACATAGGCTTTCTTTCCTAGAAATGAAAAGGAGTAGATATCAGTGGGTTAGCTCAAACGATTTGAACGTTATTTTCGCTGAGCGCACAGGATTCGAATGAAAGTGAAATTGGGGTCTCACCTGAAGCGGACAGCAACAATAATATTTAACTCCTAAACTAATATAGATTACATATTGAAACTTTAATAATAGAATTAATATATTTTAAACTTTATTTCGTAATTAAAATAAGTAACAAGAAATGGTCAAAATTGTTAAAATTTGAAATACTGACTTCCTGATTTTTTTATTTTTCTTTTAAATTTCGAATGAAAATGAAAATTTTATGATAGAATTAAAATATTTTAAGCTTTATTTAGTTATTAAAATAAATAACAAGAAATGGTCAAAATTATTAAAATTTGAACAATTTACGGGTTTTTTATATATTTTTAAATTTCGAATTAGTTTGAAGTTAATGACAATCTATGCAGATAAATAAAATTGAAGTGTCTATTTGTAATGTCAAAATAACAGCGTTTTACTAAATGCATATGAAATTATATACGGTACCTACTTATAAGAAAAACACATATTTTTAATTTTTTGTCTATCTGTCTGTTTGTTCCAGATAATCTCTGAAACGGCTGGACTGATTTTGACGGGACTTTCACTGAAAGATAGCTGATATTATAGGGAGTAACATAGGCTACTTTTATTTTAAAAAAAGTATTAGGTTTCCGTTTAAAAAAAATTATAACGCACCTAGAGGCTAGAGTAGTAAATATATTACAAACTATTTACTACATATGAAACAAATTTCATTGCTAATTAGCTAAATTTGAAAAACGGCTTCTGAAATATATTTTCCTAAATTACCATATGGAAAAAATATTGTATTCCAACCTTCTAGAAGTACAATAATTAGGTTGAATGTCAACTAATTTCTGAACCTCGATTTGTTTCTTGTCTGCTTCACATGAAACTTCCCACTGGTTATTATTCTTTATTACTGTATAATTTGTAACCCGAGCTTAAAAGCTACGGGCGAAAATAAATCTATCATAAATTGTTAAATAAGAGCTATTTTGGTTCTTCTAGTAGACACTTTTAATTCACCTTATATATAGCTTTAATTCACGTTATATATAGCATGAATTCGATCCTTAGATATTCTCTCACTTATATTTCTGACGCAAATGGTTATTGTATTCCAATGTGAAGTAATAAGCCATTAGGATGCCAACTTAGTTCGAAGTGTCATTCCAAAGACCTTTACGAGAGCGACACGTTACTAATATATATCTTTTCACACGATGGTATAACAATGTAAAGTTGCATGGGTTATACCTATATCTTATAAATTTTATAATGCTAAGTGAGCAATTCTTCTGTGTGTATATATATATATATATATATATGTAATATATGTAATTTTTATTTAGATAATCTTTTGCTTATACTTATTGTCAAATTCACGTAGCCGACACTCGCCCATTCTTTGTAAAATTGTGTAAAATTAACTTATTTATACAAATTACTATCAAATAATGAATTATCGTGACTAAGTATATTTTTTAACACTTTTTCTACATTATTAAATGAAGGAATTTAGATAAATAATTCTAAGATTCCATTCATATTTTATCCATTGTGAGATTCATCGCGAACAAAATTGATCAGGAAGACATTAGTATTATTTATAGTTATATAACTTCTATAAATAACTTTTTAATGTTATATTTATAGTTATGAACTCTACCTTGACTGTCTACTACATTAAAGTTAAAAACTTAGAAATAAACTAAGAAGGAGACTAATAAATACCTAGTATAGCGCTTATCTATTTTAAATCTAAACCTGTTTACACTTGATTTATTGTTTATGTAATAAATCAAACCCATGTTATTTTTATGCTTGAGGTATAACCGTATAACATGTATAGTGTACACCTATATGAATTTTAATTATATATAAACTCACTTATCTTTAATACAAAACTAAGCTTCAGGACTTATTTATATAATTATATTTTAAAATATATTGTAGGAATGTGTAATATTTTCATGTTTTATGTATTTTCTGTATAAAACGAGAACAGTAGAAGGTTAAAGCAAAACTAGCAAGGGCTCGTTTTAATCTTCTTAAACTTCATCACTCTTGACTTCTGTTTTTTGGATAACATAACGTTTTACACTTTAAAAACACACTTAAAAAGTACTGTCAGCAATTCAGCCCAGCACTTGGAAAGCCTCAAAACAGAGGTATACGATATGGGTTGCTCATGGCACATCTATGATAGGTGAGTAAACTGTATGAATAAGTCTCTCTTAGATGTCGTCCATGAAGGGTTTGAGCCCCGGGACTATTTTGTAAATTTAGTTTTCTCGGGTCCCGAGACTTTCGGGTCGAGACTCAAGACATTTTATTATTTTGAATTTGAGTAAAACTGTATTTATTGCTTTTGCGGAAGCAGTGCATTGCAGACTTCTTGAAAATATCCCATGTATCCAAACGCCATATCCGGAAATAAAGGATGCCGAACCCAATAACAGTAGTTTAACCATACAATAACGAACCGACGAATCGTTTCTAAGCCTAACAATAAAAAAATTGAAAGAAAGCTAACAAATAAAACAAGAGCAACATTAAGCAGGAGTTGCAGTTATTTAAATCATTTTTAAGTTCATTTTATAATTATAAGATTTTACTGCCAAAAATTGAGTCTATCTATGATTATAAGTATTAAATATACAAAATTGTTTAGACTCCAATTAACGTGATAGATGTTAAAATTTGTTTTTATGGTCTTGGTCACGCCATCACGCGTGAACTGGACCGATTTAACTTTTTTTGTTGTGTTTGTTTAACGTGTTTTCCCGTCTGAATGAGCTAATCTCCCGCGACAAAAAGTAGCCTATGTCACTCTCCAGCCCTCCCACTATTTCTACACAAAAAATCACGCCAATCGGTCTCTCAATTTCGACGTGAAAGAAAGACAAACAAACAAACACACATTCACGTTTATAATATTAGTATGGATATGGATTTTTTAATTATCTTACCATTGCGAGATTCTAGTCCGTTGAGAGTTTACGTCAATGCGCAATAGATGGCGTTACGATCTGTCTGAATCGCGCTGATGTTTGGTTCATTAAAAGTTTATATCGATTAGCTATAGATGGTGTTACGGTCTACCGAATCGCGCTATGGTTTGGTTCATTATTTGGAGGTACCCTCCATAGTTCATTAGATAAGCATATAGAAAAAAATATTTATTATTTTGATGAAATTTGAAGCCCAGGAGTAATTTAGGGTTTCATTTATATCAAGTGGCTCCAGAAGAAACTACTGAATTCCGTATATAATATACGATTATATAACGACCCATCTTTGGAACATACATGTAATATATGTATAATACATACATTTACATACACCTTCTTGTTCTAATACTCTCTCCAAGCAAAGCAATATTATGTAACCTAAATAATGTAAAAAAGTTTTAGGTGATAACAGTGACCGAGGGCTGTAGCCTGTATTTTATGATTTTCCATATTCATCATATGAGCAATAAATAAATTTGATGTATTTTAAACGTATTGGATACATATAAAATATAAAGTTTAATAGAAGTAGAATATATATAAATATATACATTATACTAATATTAGCCGGACATTTAGCTCTTCAGTATACGTAGTAGCGTACTAAAAACATCTAAGAAACGTCTAGGGTGACGTCGTTTCTATGTTTAATATACGTCATGGTTCTAACTGGCATGACTGTAACATATTTTGTACAGAATGTAGACTCTAAAGCAATAGTTATTAAATTTTTTGTCTGTTTGTCTCTATGTCTACGTGCGTTTTACGCAAAAAGTACTAAACCGATTTTAACCAAATTTTGTGTAGTGATAACTTATTACTCGAGTCAACATTTAGTATACCTTTTACTATAGGAAAATCTTTCGTTTCCAAAACAGTTATTGAACTGATTCGATCCGTCCTTTGAAATTTATATGACTAACGCTGGCTAAACATTCACAAACAACAGTTCGAAATATCAAGCATGAGTATATCTCCTTAGGTATGTTCGCAATAACTATTTATATTTAAAACATACGTAGGGACGCACCCGAGCGTAGCGAGAGTAAGCCGTAGAATAAAATCGATTATAGTATACTAGCGACTCACCCTCGCTTCGCAGGGATTCGTCCCCAGCTTGATTTCGTATACAAACTTTTATCCCCATTTTAGCCCCCTCAAAGGAGGATTTCCGGGATAAAAAGTATCCTATATCCTTCCCAGGGTGTCAAACTATCTTTTTACCAAATTTCATCTAAGTCGGTTCAGTAGATCCAGAGATTATCCCCTACAACGTCACAAACTCACAATCTCACAATCTTTAGCTCTTTATAATATTAGTATAGATTAATGAACATCGAGAAAAAACAATTTAGTCATTTAGCAATTCATTATGCTAATAAGGCATTTTCATTCAACATGAGTATTTTTTATAAATGTCAATTAATGTTCAACATTTTTTTTTACAAATGACGTAATCTCCACATAGAGGAAATAAATTTGGTTTTGAATTTTATTAAAGTATCCTTTCACGTACGTACGTATCAAAAATTTTCATTCCATCAAAATTGATTGAGGCGTGTAAGCGTAAAGGCAACAAACAGACAAAGACATGCTGGAGTTTAAAATGTTAGAGTAGAAGATGTTATTTCCGAAAGAGCAATATTTAATAAAAACGTGTGGGTGTACTTATTTATGTACGCACGTAAGAAGTTACACTTCCTTGGCGTAACAGAAGAAAAATAGCTAAAGACCATCCCGTAAACTCTCTGTTTGTAAAAGGAATGCAGCTAACTTCATCATGTCGCTTTCAGCTAACTTCATCATGTCGCTTTTTGGCTGTCGGTGTGCGCGCGCATCGTAAAAATTTTACTCTCATATTTAAATAAAGATTAATTTAACTAACATTACATGTCAAAACCATCAAACAGAGAAAAGTTGCTTACATAGGATAGGTGCTAGGCATGAACGTTACCAACTGCTGCAGACTATAATTATGGTGGGCAAAGTTGCGGCTTAGAGAACTGTTAGCAGGGCTTGGCTCTACAATATCGGACAATGGACAGGGATAGAGTTGAAGATCTGTTCGGGCTAGCCTTGAACTAAGAAAAATTTTGGAAGATGACTGCCAACTTTTAGTAATAGAGAGTGGCTCAGTTTGTAGTGACCCTACTTGCTGTGCCAGCGGTCGTGGGTTCGAGTCTCGCTGGGGGCATTCATTTGTGTAATGAGCACGAATGTTTGTACTCCAGTCATGGGTGTTTATATTTATAATATGTATGTATTTAAAGTTATCTGTATGTAGTGTATCCATAAGAAGCTTTGTGCTTACCATGGATTTAGATGGTACTATGTGATAATGTATAAAAAAAATATATTCGAACACTTGTAATTTGCATTCTATCTTCCATATATCTACAATCTGTGTCACAATTCTGATGTAGATTTGAGTACAATTGTTGTGTACAATAAACTTCAGTAAGTTACACAATTTTTATACAAAATATTCCCCCGATCCTACGTTTTCTTTTTATTTCTAATTCAAATATTTTTTGAATAATGGAGAATTGTTATAAAACTAAGAAGTAGTAAGTACAAACTATAAGCTTGCACGTATGCAATAATTTCTACATCTTAATAAAATTTTGATTTTATTTCTATCCCCTATATCATAACTTTTGCGTGTTTGTACGTAGTAGTTTACCCATAAGATAGAAATTTTCATAAAATTATCATCGTATGTTTTTGTTTTCTGCGGAACCCTTTTAATAACTAAATGTACACAAAATAATTACTTGAGTATTAAGTATTACTAAAGAAAAATAACATTTATATCAAAGTCTATGCAATAGTTTTCTCAAAATTCTAGTCTGTTTATAGAATTAATTACTTCTTGATTTCATTTTTAGAGATGAAAAGTACTGTATTATTAGTTTACATGTTGCTGGTGCCTATACTGCACTTACGGTTAAAATACAGTTAAAATTTAATCAAAATCCGTCCAGTAGTCTATACGTGACACATGAACAAAAAAACAAACATACCCATAAATAGACACACGTTTTATTAAAAAAAACATTTCTTTTAATGAAGAAGATTTAATGAACAGACACAACCTATCTATGATTTCATTACAAGTATATGTATATATATCACTAATTTAACTAAAGTAATTTTTAACAATGAATCATTTTTGTTAGATTTTACTAACTTACGTAAATTGTACTAGAAACCAGACATTATTGTCAGATCATCTATAATATCCGCGCTTCACTAAAACGAGTTTTATAAGCACTTTTTATATGTATAAATGAGCTTAAAGCTTGTAACCTATTGACATATTTAAAAAAAAACTGGTACGAGTATATAAAGTTATGCATAATGAATAATAAATCATGACAGGACAGGAATGAATTAGGACTAATAATAACTAATCAATAACGTTAGGTTAAGTACTTAGTCATATATTAATCCATACTAATATTATAAATGTGAAAGTGTGTTTGTTTGTTTGTCTGTCTGTTTGTTTGTCTTTCTTTTACGTCAAAACGGCTTGGTGGATTGGCGATTTTTTGTGTGGAGATAGTTGGTGGGCTGGAGAGTGACAAAGGCTTTTTACCGCGGGAGATTATATCTTTCCCATGGGAAAACACGTTATAATACAATCTAAAAATTATTTATAATCAGAATTACTTGAAACTTAGTATAAATGCTCTTCAATACAATTCATTAAATACGTGTTTTAGTATTTTTCTAAATTCATCCCATAAGGGGGAAAATAGCGGATGAAAGTTTGTATGAAACGTCCCATTTTAGAGCTTTTTTTGTAGTTTTAGCGCGAGTGAAGCCGCGGGTTCTGCTAATATGTGACATAAATGATTTGTTCCTTTCCCAGAGCTTAAATCTAAACATATAATAAAATTGTAACGAAGCCGAATTTGTACATTAAACATTTTTGGAAAATTTTATTGAAATAAACATTATTATCGATACATAGGCCGAATCTATAGTTTTTAGAATTTTTGTCTGTCTGTCTGTTACCGCATCACAGAAAAACCACTGAAGACGTTTTGATGAAATTTGGTATGGTGATAGCTGGTTATCCGGGCCAACATATAGGATACTTTTTACCGCGGGAAAATATCTCATTTCTAAGAAAAAATACAAAAACTGCAATGTTAGAGTATACGTATATGTAAAACCTAAGAAGAAGTTTTTGGTCATCTTAACGCGGGCGAAGCCGCGGGCAACGCTAGTCTTATATATTTATAATGACCATGCTTAGATATTCAAAATAATCTTTAATAATCGCCTTTGTACTCAATATTTTTATGTTAAATCCTTTAAACTTTTAACTGCCTCGGTGGTCTAATGGCTAGCATGTATGGCGCAGATCCGGAGATCCTGTGTTCGAGACCCGAGTCGCGTCAAGTTCAGATCTTGAGTATTTTTATCAAGACATTCTCAGTGACAGCCCAGAGTTGGGGAGTTCGGTGTTTCACCTCCGTATCTCAGAGAGCACTTATACGCACGTATAGAGTACACCAATTTGCCCATTGTACATACAATATAATTAAACGGTAAATTCCTTAGCAATACTTTAATGCTACTAAATCCGTATAGATATTTTGATTTATGGTCAATACAAATTTATTTCCTCAGGATACGTTCTTGAACTCTAAACTTTCTGAGTCAGAAGAAGAACCACTCAGACAATAAAATCCTATTAAACCTATGACATTTACGTTATTTTAATATAAACCAGTATCTTATTCGTTTCTACGAGAAATGTATTAAAAAACAAAGAACGCCCTTGCATTTAGATAGCGTCTTTATTAAATTACTTAGATCGATTTTTATGCATAACTTCAGCTAAACTTGTAGATGATACTGTGTATGCATTACGCATACAAATTTACACTCACGCAAAAAAATTTAAGCTAGCATTTAAGAAAATATATATTCATTTTTATTTCACGGTTATATTTTAAAAAAGGCTTTTACGGTATACATTTCGTAAAAGTTCTATTTTAAGGATAATATGAAAATTAAATTGGCAAAAGTTGCGATATACTAAGAATTATTCTGTTTCAACTCCTGAAACTAATCAGATAAATAAAACGCGGCTAATGCTCACACGTTTTTATAAAAATTTAAGTTAATATTTGACATATTAAATGAAACTGCCTTTTGACATCTATACTAATATTATAAAGAGGTAAAGTTTGTGATCTTGTGAGTTTGTGAATTTGTGAGTTTGTGAGTTTGTGACGTTGTAGGGGGTAATCTCTGGATCTACTGAACCGATTTTCAAAATTCTTTTACCAATAGAAAGCCACGTTCTTTCTGAGTGTCATAGGCTATATATTAACCAGAAAAATGAAAAGGCTTTTTCGTGGTAGTCGGATTTGCAAAGTAAGTCGGAGAAAAAACGGTCGAACGAAAACGTTTCTTACGAACGCTGCCTTAACCATGAGAGATATATGATTATGTTCTAGAGAAAAGTTGTAGAGCTTAATAATGCCTACAAAAAAGTCAGCGACAGCATATATCTAACTTTTATATTTAAGTCACAAAAAGTAGTTTTTTATATTAAAAAAAATAATTTAAATCGGTAGTCATGTTTTATTGGTCATATTATCAACAATTATGAATTCTTATCAAAATAAGTAAATTTATCGTCTAAAATGTTTAAAACAAAAGACTTTTCCTTTTTACTGCATACAATTTGGACAAATGGTTAAAGAGATAATACAACATATTCGTAGGTATGGACGAACCCGAGCGAGCTGTTTGTCTGTTTTTCTGTTTGTACGGGCTAATCTCCGAATCTATTGGACCGATTTAAATGAAATTTTGCATGGTGGTACCTTATATCCCCGGGAAGAATCTTAGATACTTTTCATCACGGAAAATTAAAGAGTTCCCGTGGGATAGTTAAAAACTATAGCAACTTATACAGGTTAGTACACAAAAACTACTAATTGAATTTTAATGAAACTATACAATAATATAGCTCATACATAACAAAAACAAATCAGCTACTTTTCATCCCGGAAAATTAAAGATTTTCCGTGGGATAGTCAAAAAACTATAGTAACTTATACAGCTTAGTACACAAAAACTACTGATTGGATTTTGATGAAACTTTACAATAATATGTATAGTTCATACATCAGAATAACAAATAGGTTACTTTTTATCCCGCAAAAATGTACTGTTCCCGTGGGATAGATGTTTTTGTTTATTTGTAACGTATGTTCACAACATAGACCCCAAAACAATAGTTATTAAAAAAATTGACTGTTTGCCTGTATGTCTGTTTGTCTGTTTTGCGTGAGCGTTTTTCACGTGAAAAGTAATGTACCAATTTCAGCGAAAGTTGGTGAAGTGATAACTTATTACTCGAGTCAACATTAAGGGTACCTTTTGTATGTATGTATTTATATATGTATGTATTCAGCCCTTTTTTAGCGTCCTACTGCTGGGCACGGGCTCCCTTCAATACGAGGGGGATCAGGCCATAGTCCACCACGCTGGCCAAGTGCGGGTTGGCGGACTTCACATGTCTTTTCAAAAACTTGCTAGGTTCTCTCAGACATGCAGGTTTCCTCACAATGTTTTACTTCATCGTTAAGGACAAGTGGTAATTGTGTCAGAAATGATTCGCACATGAAAATATCAGAGGTGCGAGACCCGGGATTTGAACTTGCTTCACTCGGTTTCCCAAGCGAGCGCGTTACCACTGGCATACCACTGCCTAGATACCTTTTACTTCAAGAAAATCTTTCTTTCCCACGGGAAAATACAATAACTGGTTCTATCGAATCGTCCTTAGAAATTTATATGGTTAACGTTGGCTCAACCTTAAGAGATAGATCAAAAACATTGTGCAAGAAAATTGTAAGTCTTAAAAAGGTTTATAGAAAAGTTCTACATAGTATATGTCTATCTCCTCAGGTACACTCGCTATAACAATTTTCATTATTATATATTACTGTTTTATTTTACGTTATTTATTCTATCTATACATATAATAAAACTGTAGAGGTTAGAAAAAAATGCTAAAAACCGAGTCAGTTCTCCTCTTACATCCCGAAAGAAGAGAAATAGAACAAATCCAGTTTTTTTTCAATTTTTTTTGTTTCTCTGTCTGTTTGTCTGTTTGTACGGGCTAATCTCCAAAACTATTGAAACGATTTAAATGAAATTTTGCATTATAGTACCTTATATCCCCGGTCAACATCTAAGATACTTTTCATTCCAGAAAATTAAAGAGTTACCGTGGGATAGTTAAAAAAACTATAGTAACTTATACAGCTTAGTACACAACAACTTATCCTCCTAATTTAGTAAAATTTGGCATGCTGATACCTTATATTGCCGATCAAACAACAGGTTACTTTTCATCCGGAAAATTCATCATTCTGGAAAAATGAACGGTTCCCGTGGGATAGATCTGTTTGTGCTTTTCTAGAGGTGAACCCGAGCGAAGCGAGGGTGAGCCGCTAGTCTATATAAATAAAAATGAATGTTGGTAAGCGCATAACTCAAGAATGGCTACACCAAAATTTTTCGTTTGTTCCTTAAGATTTAAATAAATAATAAGGTTTTAATAAAGAGAAAAAATGAAAAATTAACGAAAAAAAAAATTATACAGCTAACGCTGGCTAATAAAACTATTTATATGTATTTAAAACGTACCTAGTTAGCTAGTTTTAAATAAAACTGCCTGTCATTGAAGCCAAAGTGTAGAAGTCTGACAAATCAGTACCACATAAAGGATAGAGCCCTAAAAATATTAGAAGAAGTAGTATTTTTATCCTTGTGTAGTCAGTTCACAATAATAACTTCATAATGAAACAACCATGTAAAAACCAACGTATCATGTTCACCTTGTAAAAAATCAAATCATATTGAAGATCAGCATCTATGTTGTAAAATAATGCAAATGCCGATATAAAGAACCATAATCGAATGATTCCACCGGGTATAAAACGCGATTCGTTTATTTTATAATCACAGTTACACGTCGCCTGTTAACTTTGACACATCATGGTGAGTGGAATCCAGCTATGCGTTGTTCTAAGGACATTCGTGCCTACATTCATATGTATCGTCTCTTGCTTATATTTATATCTAAATCTCTTTTTTTATTTACCACTAGCCTTGCCCGCGGCTCCGCCCGCGTTCAGATGACCAGAAATCAAATTCTTAGGTTTTAAACTTTAACATATTAGTAAACTCTTAGTTTGCAGTTTTTGTTTTTTTTTCTCAGATATGAGACATTTTCCCGCGGTAAAAAGTACCCTATATGTTCACCTGGATAACCAGCTATCATCATACCAAATTTCACCGAAATCCCTCCAGTGGTTTTTTGTGATGCGGTAACAGACAGACAGACAAAAATTTTAAAAACTATAGATTCGGCCTCTGTATCGATAATAATGTCTATTTCAATAAGATTTTCCAAAAAATACTTAATGTACAGATTCGGCTTAGTTACAATTTTATTATATGTATAGATAAATGGTAGTAACAGTACTTTAATATTTCATATTTTTATTTATTTTAATAACATATATTAAATTCTTTCTAACGGATCTCTCACTTATTTTAACTATTATTAAAAATCAATTCTTTATAATCGTTAACTCAGCTTCGTCTCCAGCTTTAATTAACATTTAACTGAACGCTTTCAACATCTTAATTTTCTTTATTTTACTGTAAATGATTGTAGCAGCGCTTTAATATTTCATTTTTTTAAACATACAAGGGAACTGTAACAAATCATTCTAACATCAACAACAATGTCTTTATCAAGTAAGATTTAGTAAAAGTAGCATCCATAACCAAATTTTAACTTTGCTAAATTTTAACTTAATTATTACTTTTTACTTTTTGCTAAGTTTATATTAAGAGTTTTATCCCAATATTTGCAGAAATACTTCGTAGCCATCCTCGCCCTTGTGGCCGTCGCTGCTGCTGATGTATCCCACCTCCGGTCTCCTGAGGCCGACGCCGTCATTGTCAAACAGGACGCCGATATCTTACCTAACGAATACCAATACGCATACGAAACTAGCAACGGAATCATCGCCCAAGAGAGAGGAGTCTTAAAGAATGAAGGACGTGTGAGTATTAGTTACAAAAGAACCCTAGACATTCCAATATACTAATTACCTAAGAATGAGACCTTAATCAACCCTAATGATTAAAAGTATCCCATGTCATTTTCTGTAAAATGAATATTTTATGTTTAGATCACATGGGCCCCATAGGTTCGTAGTGACGTTGATTTGAAGTTTGAGTTTTCAAGGAATGAAAAACAAACAAACATATTCTCACACATAATATTAAGCAAGGTTTAATTACCAGATGATGGTGAGGTAGAGATAGTAGTAAGATAATTCAATAAATTTTAAGTTTAAGTTAATTTAATATTAGAATCAGTCGAAATGTTTACGTAAGACATGTTTAAGTGATAAATTAATCTATAATTAAGCGTCTAAAATTATTCAGATTCGATATTTTTTTGTGAGATAGAGGATGGTAAGGAGGCGGCAATAATATTAATCAGTACATCGCCGAGGTCAAATTGAGTGACATTTATTAAGCAGATGAACTGGTTGTCGAAACATGTATGTACATAAATTAAAACAAGCAACCTTGATATTTCCTTCAAGGTCATGTCATCATATACATAATGAAGTAAAATAAATACCTTAACAAATTACAATTAACACTATATAACTGCGTGATCGAAAGTTTACATTTTTCCTTGCCAAATGCTTAAATTAGGAAAAGTTGAAAATTAAAACAAAACCATGTCCTTTTAAAGTAAGCTGATTGATTTATTGGTTGTTCTATCAATATGTATTTAATTTAAGTTTTCTATGACAGGAGAATGAAGGTATCGAAGTGCAAGGTAGCAACGCCTACACCGGCCCTGATGGTTTAACATACGAGACGAGATACATCGCCAACGATGGTGGATACCACGCCGAGGTAAATTGAAAGATTATATGATTATTAGTTGTTTTACAGCTTACATTTTATAAAGGAAAACTTTACTTTTACAAGCGACTCACCCTCGCTTCGCTCAAGTTCATTTCTAGATACGTTTTAACGGTTGTTATGGAATAGATATTCGATCCCTGTGCAGAACAAAAACAAATCTATCCCACAGGAACAGAACATTTTTCCGGGATAAAAAGAAACCTATGTGCTTTTCCAGACTCTAATCTATCTCTTTGCCAAATTTCATCTAGATACGTTCAGCCGTTCTGTCGTAATTAAGTAACAAACATCCATCTATCCACACTTTCATATTTATAATATTAATGGGATTTATAAAATTATTTTGTTGTAATATGATGTTGAGAAATTTAGTCCTTTGACGGTATTCAAAATTAGCCCAAGCTTCTTGCATATCTGAATATACGAAACAGAATTATGTAGGACCAAGGCTGTTTCGCTATTTAAGAAAAAGCAGAAAGTGCTTAATCATTTTTGAGCTTATCACCCTCTCTGCAATCATCACCGGCTTACACGCATGCCGTACAATTATATGATAAACACAATAATCGTTTCCACAGGGTGATCACCTCCCCGTTCCCCCGGCAATCCCCGAGTACATCCTCAGAGCCCTCGAGTACATCAGGACTCACCCACCCAAGGCTGATAATTGAGGCCATAATTTTAGTACTTAAGATATCGCTACACACTGCCATACATTTGTTATTTTACCTCTAGTCGCGTTTGTGATGAACAATAAAAGGTTATTTCAACATATTGTATTATTTTTACCCCCTAAAATTATAATTACTTCAGTAAAGCTTATAAAAATCAAAAGTAATGGCTTCAAATAGAAAATGTAAAAGTACATTTAATATATATTAAATTTAAATATTATTTAGCTTATGTCGTGGACATAAAACATGGCATTTGTTTGACTGAAAATTTAACGCTAACATAATTTAAGTTGAATTGAAAAAAAATTTAACTTAAAACTTAAAAATATCACTGGATATTCTGGATAGTGTTCTGTGTGTGTGTGTGTGAGTGTGTGTGTGTGTGTGTGTGTGTGTGTCATTCTGATGTATGAGCTATATTATTGTAAAATTTCATTAAAATCCATTTAGTAGTTTTTGTGTGAAAGAGTAACAAACATCTATACATCCAGATATCCAGACATCCATACAGCCTCACTTTCATAATATCTAGCCTTCGCCTTTATAATATTAGTAGTATTAATAGGATGACAGGATAAATTTCATTCATTTAAGATTTGATGATGGAGATTAAAGAGAAGATTGTGGATATTGTAATAATAGTTCAACGGCTACTAGCAAAGCTGTCGAGCTTGGTTTTCTTTGATTCGTTTTGATGAGTCTCATACATTAGAATTGGTCAAAAACATCTACCTGATTTTAAAAGCTACAATGAATTTACTACAAGCTTTTCACTTCAGTATATGAACATTGAACAAGGCTTATTATTTAACATTAACTACTTTGTTCATCCCATATTATTATCCCGTAAGCATTTATTACTCTAGTTACTTAGTTCTTTATTATCCTATTGCCCTAAAAAGACAAACAATGTTTTTTACTACATATGTACATACTCGTTTGTATGTATGGATGTCTTAATCTGATTTTTAATTACAACTATTTATATGTGAAACTGAACTTTTTTATTCAATTCAATTTAATTCAATTGTTGTGCTTCAGAGCACAGATTACTTCGCCAATTTCACATGGAATGGAGTAGACTTGAAGGATATGGTCGGTAAAATAAGATTATTAAACTATGTTAATTATAATGTGTAGAAAAAGAGTATAATCTTTATAAATCTTGGATCTCCAACAAAAGACAGCATAATTAATACAAACATATAAAACTTAATTAACAATAAGTGGTAAGCAAGTTATAATTATTCGACAAAAATGTTAGTCTCTATTCTAATTCCATTACATATATTTACAAAAAAAACTCAGAGGACTAAACACAAACATTGATAAGCAATTAACATCAATGAGACGGGGCACTTTGAGGGGAAACACATCATAAATAGGATGGAGGATTCTAGGACAGCCAAAAATGATACAAATAGATAAATATGTTGGGATATTAACACACAGCACCATCTAGTTCCATGGTAAGCTACGAGGCTTGTGTTATGGATACCAGATAGTTGATACACTACACATATATAACTTTAAATATATACCACCACAAACTAAGCCAAATGTCTCGTCGAGAAGGAGTACCTTTATCAAAGCCACATTCGTATAGGGAATAATCCTTTTTTTTTTTTTTAACGTTGGGAAATGCATTTACGCACGACGTGTAGGACTCACCGGCGTAATACAGCCAGTACTACCCACTAAAACCCAACAAAACCTTCCCCCGTCTTAATGGGGCGTCGCAGGATCGCTTACGCATTCAACTACGACGCCCCGACGGCAGGTCTGCCAAAGCAGACCACCACAACCTTGGGGTTGCTCCAAGGTCCACTCTGCTATCAGAGAAGTACCAGGAGCAACCCGCAAGGTACACCGCCCCCCGAAGAGGGCCACCTCCCACCGCCCACCGAAGTGGGCAACCTCATAGGGAATGATCCCTGACCCGAATCTTCGCTAGGTGAACAGGTCAACTGTTTCATTATTAAAGATTAGCTAATTTATATTCGTTGAAAATGCTATAAATGTCACGCTATGTCGTCATCATGGTGAATTAACAATGGACTATCCGAAAACTGACTGTAACGACTGTGTATATTTGTTTTCATAAAGTGTGTATTAATTAAAACTTCAATACTTATTGTTTACAAAGGAATATAAAAGTATTTTGTTATTAAGGTTTTAAGGCGAGGCGAGTATCTGAGAGCTCTAGGCACTGTTCCACTTAGGACTGAAGTGGCCTTACTTCACGTTGTCCCGGGTCGGTACCTATAGGTACAACACGAAGTAAAGTTAAATTTGAAAAATATACATTATTTAAGAATTATAGGGTCTGGAGATGGGTTTTATGTTGTTATATGACAAGCATGTCTTTTATACGGTATTTTTTTGTATATTTTAATTATACATACTCATAATCTCGACCGTAAAAAAAATTTAATACTAACATGATATGAGGATCTGCCTGAGTTTTTATTTCTTGCAATTAAATGCAAGTTTTTTTTTTCTAATAATTGGAATACCTAGATCACATGTTACTTATATCATAATTAGATATACACGGGATTGAAGCTAAAAAAATTTAAAACCGAAACCATCGTTTAATAATTTTAGATTTTTACTCCTTTGCGCTGAAATGGATTGATTTGCATGCAATTTAGCAGAATGTGGCAACGCTGGTCTACCAAGGCAGAGTATAATAACCAAATTGTTTCTCCCACGATCCATTCTAGTAGAGTACCGGCAACCTGCATAGTACATCGTTTACGAAGAAATATTTCTTGTCCTACATATAAATGGGATAAATAATTATAGTTTGAAAAAACTATTTATAACACACTTTTGATGAAATTGAAATGTATGATACTCATCAAAACAAACCCAGATTCGAGGAGGTTTCAATGTATTAGTCCAAAAAGAATTCCTCCGCCTATTACTATCTACCGGCTGCATCATCACATTAGCACCAAATACCAAATTATTTCCAAGCTTTGGTGACTTTCTGAGTTAAACATGAAGGAAATAAAACCGTTTTAGTAAAAATATCTATATGTTACCTAATCGTTAGAGGTAAGTAATAATAAATGTGTAGGTATGTGAGAGGGTCAAAGCTCTCAGACCTTCAATTTATTTCCATATAAGCATGTATTAATTCGAATTGTATTTGTCATAAACATTAAAGGAGAATATATTATATAATATTCAGTTAAATGATAATTATAAAATAAATACAGTTACAATTTGCCGTGTATTGCTCGTGGCAATTAAATAGGTTTATATAATAAACGTATTTATAACGTAAATGAAGGTAATGAGAGGGTAAATATACGTACTCATAATGGCTCCATTGCATCAAAGGACTGTTTATCGACGGGGGTTGTAGGAGGGAAAGCAAATATTACCCCAAAACCAACAAGCTGCGCGTGATATAATTTATCTCAGTGCCTAATTATCATCCAAATTTATGTTAATTATTGCATGAATACAGTAAAAGTTCACAAATGTTATTATTGTGTTGCGTTTTTATCTTAGTTCTCTTTGTAAATTTGTTGCCATTTTTTTCGTAAATGAATTAACATAATATTATGTACGAGCATTGCCCGCGGCTTCGCCCGCGTTCAGATGACCAAAAACTAAATTCTTAGGTTTTACATATTAGTATACTTTTACAATGCAGTTTTTGTATTCTTTCTCAGAAATGAGACATTTTCCCGCGGTAAAAAGTATCCTATATGTTGACCCGCATAACCAGCTCTCACCATACCAAATTCATCAAAATCCCTCCAGTGGTTTTTCTGTGACGCGGTAACAGACAGACAGACCGACAAAATTCTAAAAACAATAGATTCGGCCTCTGTATCGATATTAATGTCTATTTCAATAAAATATTCCAAGAAATATTTGATGTACAGATTCGGCTTAGTTACAATTTTATTATATGTAGGTATAGGTTATAAATCAAGAATTTATAAAATCTATACAGACAAGAAAATTATAACTAAGCACGTATGTACTTCATCGTTTTCTAATAGTCACAATATAATCGACACAGATACCTACAGATTTAAATTTTTGTCTGTCTGTTTGTCACGAGTTTTCTCGTAAGAGGACGGATTTTAATAGGTGTGGTGACAGTTAATTAATGGGTTTAACATATACATTACTTTTTCGTTAAGAAATAGTCAAAAGCAGAACTCATTTTCGCAGTGTGTATTTTGTAAACCTAAAAATTTTATTTGTCCATTAGCCTACCAAAATATTTAAAAACAACATAATACTTTATGGAACATTCGAAGCGCGAGTCATACTCCCACTTGCTTATTTTTATATTTAAAGATCAGAGCAAACATATATGTAAAAGCTTTTTCATTTAAAAGTCGTTTCAACCAACTAAATATTACCAACACCTTCTAACATATAAAGAAAAAACTTTTGTTTTTTTGTAGTTTGACCATCAAAGCTAGTGTAAAATGAATGCGGAGGTGTTTTATCGATGTCTTTGTGTTGCAGCAGAGACTTGGACTAGATAAAGTTTGTGTTGCGAAAGATAAAATTTGCATTTTTTTAAAGTATTTTATTTTATATATTATAATAGGCATTATTACATTGCGCAAAGTAAATGAAAACCCCTTAGGGTATAATTACTGAGGCCCGAGCAAGGGTTGGTCGTCAGTTTGATATTATAATAAGTATGAATAAACGTTCCGGTACAGTGTACTTATGGGTGCGATCTGTACTGCAAACTACGCTCGAGATCACATGTTCGATTTTACAGTTATATTTTTTTATTGAACATCTGTTTTAATCCTGGTTTGATTATCATTACAACACGACATAAATTACCCGCGGTAATATTATCACGCAGAGTATTAGAAATACAGTAAAGCAAAAACTAACTAAGTTCTCATAATACTTTTTTAGATTTATGCGAATATTTGAGATTTTGCTGACCCGAGACAGTCTCTCCCGTGACCATGAATGTTGTAAAGCATTTGAAACGTCGGGAACCAAAAATCCAAATAAATCCGCGAAAAAATCCGAAAAGATAGTTTTATTTTAAAATAACTAAGTTCTCTCCAAGTTCTCTGTAATAAAAAGGTAAAGTGCATCAGCAAACATGGAAAACATAGGTATTTGTTTCAGCGGCCAATTTCATTGAGCTAGCCATTTGTGCTCTCATAAGTGCACTCTCCATTCCTTTCATTCTCTAAGTTCGTTGGAGCGATTACAACTAGACTCTACCGATAAAATATTAGGCGCAGGATTCTATTTATATGTACTTATAGATAAAAGAGAAAACTATATATTATTAATTTTATATAGATTAATCAATTATACACCATTTTAATTTTGACAGATGTATTAATAAAAACACCGATATCGTTCCTTGCGACCTGCCCTGGTTTAGGTCTTTTAAAAAGGCTCTTAAAAACATTGTTTTCAAGTCCCAAATAACCCTCTTTGGTCACTAGTAGTTTTAATCATTTTATGACATGCTTATAAATAGTAAAAATACAATTGTTTGTTATTCTTTTGTATTTTAAATATATCTTACTATACATAAATGCAAAAGTTTGGATGGATGGATGTTTGTTACTCAATCACGCCAGAACGGCTGAATGGATCTGGATGAATTTTTGGAAAAATGATTAAGGTCTGAAATAGTACATAGGCTTTTAATCCCGGAAAATATACGGTTCCCGTGGGATAAATTCGTTTTTGTTTTGTACTAGCGATGAAGCCGACCTAAGCGCGGGTGAGCCACTAGTATAGAAATAAAATATTTAAGTTACTGCTAATATAATTTTTACTCATCGTTGAGAGGAAATGTATGTAAATGAAAATGTTTCCTCCCGTTCTATCCATTTCCTTCGTTCCCATCGGCGGAAACCGTCAAGAATTGACATTTTAGGTAAGCGTACATATAGATAGTTTAACCACAATACAAAGAGTTAGATTGAGTCACAAATATAACTTATGGAGTACATAAATAAGATTTAAACAAGATGTGTAAATAAATATCTATACATGTATGTATGTATACAGCCCTTTTTAACGTCCCACTGCTGGGAACGGGCCTCCTCAGTACGAGGGGGATCAGGCCATAGTCCACCATGCTGGCCAAGTGCGGGTTGGTGGACTTCAAATGTCTTTCGAAAACATGCTAGGTTTTCTCAGACATGCAGGTTTCCTCACGATGTTTTCCTTCACCGTAAGGCAAGTGGTAATCATGTTAGAAATTATTCGTATATGAAAATATCAGAGGTGCGAGAACCGGGATTTGAACCCACTTCACTCGGTTTCCCAAGCGAGCGCGTTACCACTGGGCTACCACTGCCTATAAATATCTCTACATAATTTTAAAATTATTATCTTTTTAAACTTGCTGTGACGATTGGGATCTCCTATTGGGTATGAAAAAAGTACCTGGCAGGAGATCCAGTTTTTCCACTACAAATTTCAATATACTCGTAGCTGTGGTAAATACATTGGCAAAAATATTCAGTATTTGTTACATACAATATAATACTTCCTTAGATTTACGCGAATATTTGACATTTTAAATAAAACTATCTATAAATAATTATTTTAATTTAGTTTGCTATTATTTAAAAAAAATGTAAAAGTATGTAGTAATAGACAATAGTGTTGCTAAGTAATTTGTGTTTGTTAAATAATAGCAAACTAAATAAAAACTATTATTCTTAATTTCAACTTTTTAATTTACACATAGAACAATTACTTATGTGGCTTAATTAATATTATATTTTATATTTTCTTTATGGTTATAAATATAATAATGGCAACACTAAATATAGATTCCTAATAAATATTTTTAAAATTATAATAATTATAATAATAACAGCACCTATCACCTCTACTGGTGACAGGAGTGCTGGCGCATTTTTTGCCCAAAGAATCGGCATTGCCATTCAACGAGGGAATGCGGCTAGCATTTTCTCCACTATTCCACGCGGACATGACTTGTACAGTAATAACTAAGTGTACATATGTTTTGTATATATAATTAAGTATATTTGTAATTTTCTTTTTTGTTAATAAAGACTTTTTATAACAGCAAAAATTAAAGAAATAATATTCCATATTCAATTATAAAACTAATTAAAATTATAAAAATGTTTAAAGTTAAAAAATATTGTAGGGTATTTTGGTGCAATTTTTCAATTTTTGAATTCATTTTGTTATTTGTGGATAGGCTGTCTGTAACAACTATACCTTTGAGACATCTAACACCTCAGTCTCTCCCGTGACCATGATTGCTGTAAAGCATTTAAATCGTCGGGAACCAAAATCCAAATAAATCCGCGAAAAAATTCGAAAAGATAGTTCTATTTAAAACATACAATATACATAAAAACAGACCACTAAGATTCTATTTAAAACACTTGTTTTTTCCATATTCTTCTTCGCTTCGGAAACGTGGACCTTATGAGAGAGTGAGAAAAAGAAGGATAGGCGCGCTCAAACGTGGTGCTTGACAAGAATGGTGAGAATATTCTAAAGCGGACACACTTAGGACAAATATCTTAACTCTTAGAAAATTATCAAGTAGCAAATATCAAGCAGCGTCTTTCATTTGTTCAGGCCCGAATCCTCAATGTGTTCACGAGTCTAGACCCAATGATCCATCCATATGATCATCCATCTATATGACCGAATGATCGTGGTAAATCGCCAATGAGGGGGGTGGATCAAGGTATATTACCAAAGATGATGACCAGGACCAGTCTATCAAGATTAATTCGACTAAAAAGAAATATAATTATTGTTTTACTCCTACTCGTATATATTATTTTACAATATACACTATAAAAACTTTATTCTCAAGAACTTTTAAAAGTCTGTTCTACCTAACGTTATTTACAGTATCAATATTCTAAATAACATCACCTATTCTTGTAATAAATATATTTAGAATTAGAAATTGTCTTTTACTTTACGTCGTCGGATTTCATCAAAAGAGACGTTAAATAATAACAGATAATGAATATGATTATTTAATGTATTGTTACAAAATACATTAAATAATATTATTCATCTATAATTTAAAAACAAAATTGTAAAGATATCGTAAAACACACACATCAAAAATCCATGATACCATAAAGATATCGAGGTATTTCTTATTATAGACGGCGTGGTGTCTATGCGAAGTCATAGTCATGCAATTTCACACTTGCCGTCTCATTCGTAATACGATCGTAATTACTATGAAATGTCGATTATAAACGATTTTAAAATTTCTCTAGAATATTATACTGATTTCCCGCGATGTGTGTGCCTTGTAGTACTCTTGGGGCTCTTAAGCATCTGGCATTCCAAGTGGACGTGAAGTGACGAAATGCACATCGGGAGTCGGCCTTCCTGGATAGTCTTTACAAGAAGCACGATTTTTACAGTAGGTAATGCAATAGAGAAAGGAATGAGAGAATGAGGAGATATTACTATGTTATCAGCCTATCGTGCAAGAATATGACGATAAATGTTATTTCTTTCATTTCATTTTGGGCAGTTCCCTTCCATTCCGTACCTTTTATAAGAAGTCGACTTACAGCACAGTAGATAAATAATTATAAAAAAATGTTTAAGGTGAACCAATAGTAGCTTTCTTGCACCGTATGCATTTATACGAAGTAATATAACACGTGAGGTGTACACGAAAGCGATGAACGTGTATGTGTTGCAAATCGAAAACCTTGTTTGCTATCTGCTAAACCTCTATTCCATTCATTCCAAAATTAATCACATAAACGATGCTTAACATCTCAAGTAACGATGCAGATGGCTTAATGTTTATGTAGTGATTAAGATTTTATGAAAATTTTCAATTCCTTTAATTGGTTTGGTTTAAGAGAGCATAGATGTTGAATGTTAATTGGAAAAATGAAAATTTCACTCCGAACCTTAGAGTAATAAGCTTATAGAATTAACCATAGCTGAAATTTTCACTTTTTAGTGTTCAAAGGAACAAATTGGACCTTTTTCTTAGTCTACTCCGTCCATCCGCCTGTTTGCCTGTGTCACATGATAGAATCATTAGAAAAGGAATAGGGTGACGTGTAATTATCCGCAGTCCAAAAAATATAATGCTAGGATATACTCTGACAAATAACAAAAATCTTTAGGGTTCTTTTTGTTCTTGCTTATTGAATCACTAATACATACAGTATGTACCTACTTGGTTTGATTTCATTATAGTATTTCAAAATCTATGGTATAACAAAGGTTAGTTTTCTTGTGGGCCTGGAAATTATGAGGTCCTGGATTCAACAAGAATAATTATTATGTTGGGTTCTTCTAGCAATTTTAAGCAGCTTCTTCGACTTAAAATTGATATTATAGTTCCTTGCATTGGTAACTATAAAACACATTTATAGTGTGTGTTAACATGAAAGTTTTTATACACTAATTCGACTCGCACATGACTGATTTTATTTTGTAGACATAATATACCCACTTGTTTAAATTTTTGCTTAACATTTCTTAAGATGTTAAAGAATACAAAGCATATCTTGTTGGCTTTATTAAAATTTAAAGTAGTATTTTATACCATCCTCCTTACAATAAATAGCAAAATAGAATATAAAATACTTTTCCTACAAGATTTTATAACTTTTGCTTTGTTTAATAAAGAAAATATGTACTTTTATAGTTCGCCTTCCTTCTATTGTAAAAATTTATGTCTTGAGGTTGTTTGTGAAAATCAAAATCTGAATTATTATAATATTTCGTTCAAATTATTTAATTAATTAAAAAATGCAACTTTCATTTTTCATTTTCCTTGATAGTATCGTAATACATTAACCCAGAGGCTATTCGTTAAAAATTTAATTAAACTTGGAGATGTACATCATCAGTTAGCTCAAACAAAGTTTCGCCGTAAGTCACCTTTCGCGATTACCTCGGAAGAAATAAAGTTTGGTTATTCTTATATTAATTACTCTCATTAAAAATTAATTAGGTGACTGGTTAAATTTTTATCCCCCGTGTACATAATACCAAGATTTTATACTTATTTAATAAAAATACAGCTACATATTTTGTTATTATATATTTTTACTTACAGACTTTAAAATAATTTTACTTTATTTAATAATAATATTTGTGATTTTTTTAATAATTTACCTTTTAATGGTAAGATACACTCAAACAATAAATAAATTTCAATAAAACAATAAAACAATAAATAATAAATAATAAATAATCTTATATCATTCCACTGAGTTACTTTTCAGATGCTAAAATTTTACACATTTCTGCATACTTATAGTCTAGACGAAACTGTTGTAAAATAAATAAAAAGCCAAAACCATTCAATTATCCCATATTATTATTTGGCAGATAGGCACATACCTGATTTTTATTAAAAAAAAATTAAAATCGAGCATGCGCAAAACAAAGATCGCGCCCCGCATGCGCGGGAACAATGGCGTCAAACAAATGACAGTTTTGACAATATTCCCGACAAGGTTATGTTGTGTCGTCTTGTTTTGGCCTAAATAAATGATTTATCTTTGTTTTCTAATAACATTACCGAAATGGAAATATTTTTCGTAAAATGTGCAACTTAATATTTAAAGCTAGATGATTTCTTTTTTCGTATCGTAATAAATATTTTGTTTAGTTTTGCCGTGTTTACATTTGAACATTTAGTGATTTTAGTAGTTTTTATTAAATTAATATGCGAGGGATTGTGGCTAAGTTATTTCTAGTTAAAGATACTTTAGTGAAAGTGATTTGACAATAATAATTATTCCTGTCTTCAATTGGAGAAAAGGTAAGATTTGTTTTGTATTGTAACTAGGTAAGTACAGTCAGCGCGGCGACTCATGTTATTTAGAGTATAGTGTGTCTAACTAAACTAAATATTAAACTATATAGTTATTTTTACGTTGATTAAATAAGCATTAAGTTAAACTGGAATGAACATTGAATAGGTAAGTACCTATAAGATTAACTTACATTTTAAATTACAAATATATATTACAAATAAAGACGTAAATTATAAATGAATTATCAAGAAAATAATACTTTCCATTCTTTGCATTATAAAGGTTTTTTATTTATATTAATTATTAAGTAATATGTCCATTTTCATTTTTTGTATATACCTATCGTATTATAAAATTTACGTTTACAGGTTTTGTGGTTGTAAAGTAATAATAAAATAGTCAATACTGACACGAATATTTTGTTGACAACAAGAGGCTGATAGAATAAGGTAGATGAAGGGTGCAGAAGATACACATTATAAACGTTGCACTGTATGCATTTTAATTAGCTATTTTCTACGATATCTTTCTGCTACTCTGTCTACAATATATGCAATAACAAGCAAAAAATAAGTAATTATGTCGACCATGTAAAACCTTAAAAAATATTTACAAAATTGACATAATTTCGTCCAAACAATGATATTTTGGCATGGCTTCAATTGATTCTCAGTTTGACGTTAAAAGTTGACTTGTGCATTTTTTTAAATAAGTAAATTTGAAATAAATAAAATTTTAAATTCAGATCCTAATACTAACAGTAACCACTTCATAATAGTTTTTATATCAACAATATAAAATCCATCTTTAGTATAATTGTTAATAATACTTTAAAACGTTCTAAATCTTAAAACGATTGTGTTTAGCCCTTTTTATCGTCCCACTGCTGGACAAGGGCGGATTGGCGGACTTCACTGTCTTTCCAAAACTTGTTAGGTTCTCTCAGACATGCTGGTTTCCTCACGATGTTTTCCTCATCGTAAGGCAAGTGGTAATATTATAATAATGTTAGAAATGATTCGACCATGAAAATATCACAGATGCGAGACTCGGGATTTGAATCCGCTTCACTCGGTTTCCCAAACGAGCGCGTTACCACTGGGCTACCACTGCCTTCGAAACTCTCAAAACGATTATTCTTGTTATAAATTTGATGCAATATTCAAAACTTTCTAAGATTTCAGTTTACATAGAATTTTGATATTTTATAACTAACTCCATTTCGAATTGCCCTCAAATTAGTTGAGCCATGACAAAGTACAAAAGAAATACTAATATAATTATCGCTTTTACAAAACAAAGTCCCGTCAATATAGTGAATCAATCTAGATAAAATAAAGCAATTTCCGCGTTATTACCTTTCGATAAAGGGGCATTTTCTAAGCCTTAAACCAAGTTTGAGGGGTCGCCCCAGAGGTGTTGGCACCACTGTCGCAAAAACGCGTTTTATTCAATATCTCAATAAATGCTTATCCTACATAAAAAAACTATACAAATCTTTTATTTTTTTAAATAAATTTTCTATCTTTTTTATTCGAACCTTTTTTTTCTCAAATTAATATTTCTCGAGATATCGCGCTCGAAATGCACAAATTTCGCTACCTTCGTCGGTTTTTCGCAATTATCTTCCTACCGTTCATTTATATGCAATTTTATTTATCATCAAAGTTATAGATTTTTTCTCCTACAATTTTTATTTTAAACTTTTTTCTATTGATAATATTTCTCGACTTATTACTTAAGCTATCTATTGGATTCGGCGCTATCAATGCAATATAGCATTAGCGTGTATTCAGTAATATGAACAAAATATTAAATGTCTGATGATTATTAATGAATGTGTATAGAGACTTTAAAATATCGACGCTTGTATGGAGGCGTAACAAAGTTTTCTTATCCACTGCAATAATGCAAAAGATCTCATGATTAACTTTTATTTTACTTTAACCTAATATTATTCGTAAAATACGTATTTATTGTAATCTAGAATATTTTTTATTTTAAAATATAGATTGATTTAAATAGTATTCTAAGTTTTTTCATACTTTTCGATATTATATCATATAACGATAGCATATTTTAGAAACTTCTTTTTGCTCTATTTTACCATTAAGTAAAATATTACACGAATGCTACTCATTTAAATTATTTCGATTCCTTTAAAAACAACATTATTGTTTGTCTCCAGATTTTTTAGTTGTTTCGTTTAAAGTTTATCTATTATCTTACGTATTCAAGAGGTGCGATACAGAAAAAATTAAACAATTTAGAGCACGAACGCTCAATACTATGGCTAGCTGCCAATTTCGTGTGCAAGTAACAATGGTGTTAACAAATTGCCCGGTTTCATTGGACAAATTCAAAGCACATTGCGATAAAATGTGGTCACCAATTTATAGTGATGCAAACCTATCGATTATACCACTTAGTGGAATTGCGAGA
Source organism: Brenthis daphne (assembly GCA_947093115.1). Taxonomy (NCBI): domain Eukaryota; kingdom Metazoa; phylum Arthropoda; class Insecta; order Lepidoptera; family Nymphalidae; genus Brenthis; species Brenthis daphne. The sequence goes on along the minus strand of OX352479.1, from coordinate 21,956,925 downwards.
GACATAATTATTATTTGAGCTTTCGTCGCGTTCTGAATACGTCCAAAAACGTAGATCTACACTAGATATATTTGATTTTTTTTTTCACAACTTAATTTTTTTTTCAACAATTCACATATTCAAATATATCTCGTCTAGAACTACCTTTTTGCAATTATTTTAATTTTCCAATTAAATAAATACATTGTATGATTATTTTAAGGTAAAAAAGTTTTAATTTAGTATAGAATATGTAACTATATAAGTTTACGATTTTTTTAAAACATATAATTAACTATTAACATAATGCAAAATAAAATAATTTAAACCTTTTTTAAAATTTTATTCATACATATTTCATGTAGAATTTCATATCCTCATACTGTATAGAATTCAAAACAATAAAACCATACGTAATAAAGTTTAAATTATATCTTTCCTACCCCAAAGTCTACCGAGCAAATTCATCGAATACCACTCGAGGAAATAATTCAATGGCACTTTAATTAAGGACTTTAACGATATTTAAGGGAGCAAGAAGCCGCCGACAATGGACCAAAATTTCGTCCGGTTGACATTACATCGTAAACGTCTTGTTTTCATGGGACGTTTTCTAGCTACAAGCAATAAATAATGTGGACGAACATCTTTCAAAAAGGTTTTTGCATGCAGGCCGGGCACGCTCGGAGACCTGACGTTTTGTTCGTTCTTAATTACAAATTACGAATTCTGCACACGAATCAACTATAAAGCCATCATAAAATATCATAAAAGCTTTTCGTATGGGTGACGAGCGTAAAAAATGGGTCATTTTAATTTGGTTAATGAATGAAAGATTGTTTCAATTGAACTTTAAATTTGTTTACAATACCACATACATGTTTATTTTTGTTAATTAATAAAATATTACTAAGCATAATATTGTATTTTTGGTCAATAATTATAAAAAGCGTCGTAACTTTATCAAAGCTATAAAATTATTGTCATTTTTTACTAGTTGTTGTTTTCTAGATTAAAGAAACGGTCTTATTTGGCTAGGGAAGTCTTATAATATATTTTTTAAAGTTTCGTATAAAATAATTGGTAATAGACCGTTAATGCCTGTATTTCGCTGTCAGTTTTGCTAATTGCTAACACACAAAAAGTTTTCATTGCCATCTTTAGCGACGTTGATTGTTCAAACAAAATTTAAACTCTTTTACGCGGTTAAGTCTAAATCCTTAATTTCATTAAAGAAAATCGACGGGCCATCTCGAGTTAATGCAGTTTCAGTGTCCACTTTACTGGAATATATGGCGTAGCGTTATTATTTATAGCGTATGGAAATGCTTTGTGTGAAATGGGATCGTAATGTTTGATCGTTTTCGAGATAAAACTGACAGGTACGTTATGTAATATTCTTACATATATATATATATATATATATATATATATATATATATATATATATATATATATATATATATCTCTTTATTTGATTTTCATTAGCATACTTCATAATAAGTTACTGAGTACTCTACATATTTTTTTTTATTTTGCTAAGCGCTTAGGCGTATGTATGTAAATGAAACAGTATATAGGTTTAACTTTTACATTCAATGTGAAATGATTTTGTGTTCTTTGATATTTTCTTCTAATTGAGTCGATTGCGTCGTAAGAGGCTTGATAGATTTTTTTTATTCTTTTCTTTATATCTGGCTGTTAACTTATTTTTTGATTTAAAAACGCGGCCATATTTAATTTTAATGCTACAGGTACATGTTTAATCATTTTCGTCTTTTATATTAAGAAGATAATAGCTCCAATCAAAATAAATACCCTAGGTATTACCTAAGCTTTGTTTTGCGTTTTTCGAAAATGATATAAAAATTGCATTTTTTTTCATGTTTCAGATCTGGGATAAACTTAAAAAGCTAAACTTTATCTAAATACAACATTTGATGCACATAGTTAGATCCGTTTTCGAGATACATGAAATAAAATACACAATACATATAATACAATAATTACTCGATTAATATAATAAGACTAGCATTGCCCGCGGCTCCGCCCGCATTCAGATGACCAAAGACCAAATTCTTAGGTTTTACATATTAGTATACTCTTACATTGCAGTTTTTGTATTTTTTCCCAGAAATGAGATATTTTCCCGCGGTAAAAGTATCTTATATGTTGACCCGGATAACCAGCTATCAGGAGAACATCATCATCATCATGTATAGATAAGTTATGTCCTTATAAAATTAAATAAAAGGTTAATTTATTTTCTCATGCACGTTATAAAAATTTAACTAAGTTTCGAATATCATTAAATGTATTCTTACAAGACATAATTCTTATTAATAATTCCTACATAAATGTACACTAATTACTTTGAAACAATTTAGAGTGTACTTTATCCCTATCTCTAGATGGAGCTAACAACGACGTTTTGAATTAATGAAACAATAAAATTATTTATTAACTAACAATTCGCCTTCTCTTTGTTCAACAAACTAAATTATACAGTCAACGGCTTAAGAAAACTAAATACTATACAATTTTCACAGAAATTATATTTTGGTAGTGCTTATACATTTTGTAAATTATCCCATTATTATAAATGCGAAAGTTTGGATGGACGGATGTTTGTCACTCAATCACGCCAGAACGGATGAATAGATCTGGATGAAATTTGGCAGAGAGATAGATTATAGTCTGGAATAATACATAGGCTACTTTTTATCCCGGAAAAATGTACGGTTCCCGTGGGATAAATTTATAACAAAACATGGGTAAATAATAATCTTAGTAGTACTGTACATGAAAGGCGATTAATTTTGGTCGCAGCCTTATATTTTTTAACCCTTTTAAATAAAAATGTAAGGCGCATTTACTTTAGAACGGCTGCACCGATTTTGCTCTGCGCTAATTTGAATCCTGAAACGTTCACACAATAGTCCGAATAAAACTATCTTTTCGGATTTTTTCGCGGGTTCATTTTGATTTTTGGTTTCAAATGCTTTAGTCACGGGAGAGTAAGTTGTAAGCACCTCAAAGGTTTCTAATTATTTAGTTGTTAGTTGTTACAGACAGTCTCTACCCACCAAATTACGAAATGATTTCAAAAATATTCCAAAAATAAAATAAAATGGCACTACAGTAGTTACCTAACAACATTTGTTAATTTTAAACATTCTTATTTAGTGTGATTACAAATTAATTACAATTAAAAATAATATTTATAATAATATTAGCTAAAATAAATAAATAATATTTCCATATTTAATTATAAAACTTATTAATATTATAAAAAATGTTTAAAATTATAATTAACAAATATTGTAAGGTGGGTACTTGGTGCCATTTTTGTATTTAACCTAAAAATAAATAGCCGTATTAATTGTACTCAATAAATTGATAAATAATTTAATACAAAAGATCTAAAGTGACAAATATTTGACTTAAAAATCTTTCTAAACGTAAAAATGAGTAAAACAGTGTTTTTATCTATATCAATAGATTATTTAGTATACAGCATCATAATAATCATTGAGAGAAGTAAAATTTTAAACGATTTTATTACTAAAATTACCACGTGGTCGCAGGAAAAGATGTAAATTCGCCAAGTATAATTTATTCCTTTCACCGACCATAAAGTATAGCCTCATATAAAACCCTATTAGGATACGAAAATGAAATTTCAGTTAAAATTCGTTGGAAACCTGCCGCTAGCCGCTAGTGTAAACAAAGCAAATGGATAAAGTTGCTAAGAGCGTTAATGCAATCATAGCGTCGAGTTCCTAACTTTCCGCAACGAGAAAGCGTACGAAAAATGTTGAAAAATAACACATTGTTATCTCATCATGTGATAATGATATGCAAATCTAAGCGCAAAACAGACGCGCGTTTTTCAAGCTTGCATAAATAGTTGATTTTTTATCTAATAAACTCTCTCGTTTGAAAAATTTACCTAAATAGTAAATAAATTATTAGTGGAATTTAGGATGAAGAAGCAAAGTATGTCCAAAGAGATTTGGTTCAGTAATAAGAAAATTTTAATTTGACTTATAAGACTGAATAAATTTAATCTTGCTGAATAAATGCTAAATAATATAAAATTACAATAAATATAATGAAATATGAGAAAATTATGTAGATAATTACTAGCGACTCACCCTAGGTTGATTCGCCATACAAACTCTCTTCCATTTTCACCCCCTTAAGTGATCATTTCTGGGATAAAAAGTATCATATGTCCTTTCCAGGGTCTCAAATTATCTTCTTACCAAATTTTATTTAAGTAGGTTCAGTAGATCCAGAAATTATCCCCTAAAGCGTCACAAACTCACAAACATACAATTCACAAACTTTACCTCTTTATAATATTATTGTTTATTATATTATTTTTTATTTAAGTCTTAAACAAGCTTATATTTAAGATATAAAAAAAACAAATTATGAATTTGATGTAAATAACCTTGCCTACATTTTCTTAGACTGCGATGAATGTACCATTCATACATTATATGAAATGCCCTTTTTTAAAATGTTTAAATCTGGATTTAGAGATTTTTCTACACTCCGAATACATCACATAGGTCAGTAAAATAAAAAAATAAAAACGTTTATTTTAATATCGCTTAATAAAATCTACCAAAACATAAATAAATATTTTTAGCAATTTATTGCGTATAAACTAAAGCTTATAGGTATATAATGGAAATAATTTAAAAACCGTAAAACCGCAAGTAATCAACGAAAACCAATAATTGAATGAACCAAATATATTTAGGGCCGCCGCGTCAGTGCATCCGATTTGTGCAGCCAATATGAATATAAATTGAAATTTAATTCCACGAAAAGAGCGATTAAAAATTTTAAATCCTTGTGTTTCCAAAGTTGAAATTATTCCAGATTTTCGAGGCAATAATGATATTTAAGCCAATCGCTGGATTTGAATGGGATATTTCATTCGGAAATTGCAGTCAACTGTGGTAGATGATTATTTAATTGTTATCTGGTTGTACTTACAGATAACTACGAGTATACTGTGCGTTGGATTTGTTATCTTGTTTTGTAAATACGAGTAGATCCTGCCTACTTAGTCGAATTGATTTCTCGTAAGTGATGTTGCTAATGGAAAAGTAAAAATATTATATTAATGGGAATGACTATTTCTAACTGCGTGATTTAGATATTATTTTCATAATATATATATTTTTCTAATAACATACGCATCATAGCAAATTACAAACTTGACTAACACGTTTGGTAACAAGTTCGATATTATATATAGGTACACATATACAGTAGTACATATTTATAGGTACTATTTATTATTCATTCTTGTAATTTAGTTGAATTTGTTTTTTTTATGTTATATATTTTTTTATTTGACAATTGCAAATTATTGAATAAACTTTTATTTTTCTATACTAATATTATAAAGAGGCCGAGTTTGTTTGTTTGTTTGTTTGTTTGTTTGTTTGTTTGTTTGTTTGTTTGTTTGTTTGTTTGTTTGTTTGTTTGTTTGTTTGTTTGTTTGTTTGAACGCGCTTATCTCAGAAACTACTAATCCGATTTAAAACATTCTTTTTGAATTAGATAACCCATTTATTGAGGAAGGCTATTCGCTATATACCTATCATCATGCTATTACTATTCAAGGGAACAGAGCAGTTATCATAAATGTCCAGAAATCGGGCAGACTTCCGTGCATTATTATTCCGTACATAAAGCCAAAGAGTATTTTTTTGTAGTTTTAGCGCGGGCGAAGCCGCGGGTGCTGCTAGTATAATATAAATATCAAATTTTTAAAAACTTCTTTACCATCAAGTCTACATATATTTTATAAACTTATGTTATAACTTTATTATTGTCATTCAACGTTAAATATTGTAAAAAAATTAATTTCATATTTATTACCTACTGACAATTGGTTCTACTAACTTTGTACTTTATAGTATTTGTAGTCGTTGTAAGAGAAGTACTTTACTACACATTTTATCTTTAAACTATGATATCAATTTAAAATAGGATGAAATGGAACGCTTTTGTAATATAAAATCCAGCAGTATAAAAGTAATTTAATTATAATGAGTAGTTATTACTTGTATTCAATTATTACTTATAAATTGTAAAATGTTTCATTTTTGAGGAACTTCAAATAAACTTTCTTTCTCAACATAAGCTCCCTAAAATGTAAAGTGTGGGAAAATTTCGAAATGTTCCATTTCATTGTTGTGGTTAAGTTATTGTTGCTTAGACACGTTGTTTTTCGAAATACATAAAACAAAGATAGGTATATACATTTTTACGTTTAAAATATGAAAATGAAATATTCTTTATTGCACACCATTATTTTACATTATATAGTTGAAACAGATTAAAGGAATATAGTACAATAGGCGGCCTTATCGCTAGAGAGCGATCTATTCTAGGCAACCTTTGGGTAGAGAGAAAGAAGAGAGAAGGAAGGGGTGCAAACAATCTTAAAGAGAGATACAATAAATACATACATATACAAACAGATATATACATATATACCATATATATACATACATACACACATACATACATACATACATACATACATACATACATATATACATACATACACACATATAAACATTACACATATAAAATAAAATATGACACCATTTAGCACTTATAAGTTAAGATAATATTCATTTATTAATTTTTTAAATAGTGACAGCGAATCAGCCTGTTTTACTTTATTTGGAAACGAGTTCCACAGACGGACAGATTGGACAGTAAAGGAGCGAGTATAGAAGGTAGAAGAGTGTGAAGGAACTTGTAAAGTTAGATTAAGGTTAGAACGAAGAGAAAAATGGTGAGAATCACTTAAAAATTTAAACCTATCTTTAAGATACTGAGGTGTACAGGGATTAAATAGAATATTATATAAAAGACAAAGAACGTGAGTATTTCTGCGAAGACGGATAGGGAGCCACTTGAGCTTTTTACGAAATTCGGAAACGTGGTCATATTTACGAAGTCCAAATATGAACCGAATGCAGAGATTTTGAATTCGCTCAAGTTTATTTAATTGTTCCTCTCTTAAATCGAGGTAACAAGTATCAGCATAGTCAAGAATTGGTAATAAAAGAGTGTTAGCCAAGGCAATTTTAGTGGGAATGGGTAGAAAGTTGCGTAAGCGACGTAATGATGCAACGGCAGCAAACATTTTTCTGCTCACTTCGCCCACCTGTGACTTCCAAGATAATGTCTCGTCCAATATAATACCTAGATTTCTCACTTTATCGCTGTAAGGAATTTGTATACCGTCAAGCATAATAGGTGGTAATTGTGATAAAGATATTTTTGATTTTAATTTTGAACTACCTATAATTATAGCTTGTGTTTTACCTGGATTCACTATTAAGCCTAATGATTTACTTTTTTGCGAAATATTAAGTAGGTCAGTATTAATATGATCGATGGTTCGAGTTAAGTTTAATACGGTCGTGTGGCGGTAGATTTGTAGATCATCTGCATAGAGGTGGTAGGGAGAAGAAATATAGTTACAGAGAGAGTTAATAAATATAGAAAATAAAAGAGGAGACAACACGCCACCTTGAGGAACACCGGCATGTAGCGAAATCCATTCAGAGCAAGAATCGTGAATACGGATTCGTTGCCGGCGACCATACAAGTAATTGTGAAACCAGTCAATCACATCTGGAGATATGTTAAGAGAACACAATGTAGCAAGAAGAATATCAAAATCAACAGTGTTAAAAGCGTTACTAAAATCTAATAGTGTCAAAACTGTGACTTGTTGATTTTCCATTCCTAGTCTGATGTCATCTGTTATTTTAACGAGTGCAGTAGTCGTGCTGTGACCATAACGAAAGCCGGATTGCATAGGATTCAGTAGATTATGATTTGAAAGGAAATTACTTAGTTGATGATGTACAAGGCGCTCGAGCACTTTGGATAAAAAGGGTAGAATGGAAATAGGACGATAGTCGGAGAAAGTAGTGGGATTGTTTTTTTTTGGTAAAGGTATTACTTGAGCATCTTTCCATGCGGATGGAAAACAGCCAGTATTAATAGAAAAATTAAGCATGGAAGTTATGACAGGGATCAATATATCTAATAAAGGAACGATCATTTTACGACTAATGCAGTCAGAGCCAACCGCATCAGAGTTAATTGCCACTATGTGTTTCCGAACATCACATTCTGTAAATTGACTAAATTTAAAAATGGAAGAATCAGGAGTGGCCAAAGCGAGAATTTGATTTTTAGTTCTTAATTTAGTTGTACTATCAATTGTACTGAACGATGAGAAATGTTTGTTTAATTGATTTAGATCTATATTTTTGGAGGTTATATTTTGTTTTGCCTTTCCAACTCCAAGAGATTTAAGAAAGTTCCAGACTTTTACTGTATTGTCTTCTTCGACAACAGATTTATGAATATGGCGTCGTTGACTATCCCTACACACCCTATTGCAATGATTTCTAGCTTTAACATATTTTTGCCGATTGATATCACTTGCATTAGTTTTTAATTTAGCTTTAGCAATGTTTTTCTTTTCTTGAAGCTTTTTAATGTCTACAGTAAGCCAGGGTGCAGGAAGATGTTTAGTACGTACAGGTCTAATAGGCGCATGAATATCATATAATTGTGTCAATAGCGAATTAAATGTATCAATCTGGTTGTCCATAGTCTCTGCATTTAAAACCTCAGTCCAATCAATATTTAAAGCATCTTCGCGCAAACGATCTAGGTCCATTCCCGCAAAATTACGTTGGAGAAGGATTCTTGATTTTGCTTTAGGAGGTTTAAGTTTATAAGAGAGAAAAATAAGATCGTGGTAAGAGAATGCAGTAGCATTGCATTGACCATGTTTATCAATATCTCGCGCGATAACTAAATAAAAAAAAAACCGTCTGTGAAGATATAAAATAAAAACGACAAACGTCTGACAACGCTTAAGCATATTGAAAATTGTGAAAAAAACAACACTTAAAGCTTTCTAGTAAACGTCCAAGCTTTTAAATCTAATATAATTACAAATGCCACCAGTAAAAGCTCTTCGCTAAAAATAAAATAAGTCATTGATCACACAAGTTTGAAACATTAACAAGCCAGACGGGAGTGGGATTTAAAATGCTCATTCGAATTCAAACCGCAAATAGCATGCCATATTGGTGTACGAGTATCGCCTGACCCCGTTTTGTTTTAGTCGATTACTATCGCAAAGCTATTACAGGACCGTCTCGGCTATGTTTTATCTACAGGAATACTGATTAAATTACAGCTGCACAAAGTATTTTAAATAAAAATATCTTTTCGGATTTTTCCCCTCATTTATTCCTTATTTTGATTTTTATTTCCCGACGTTTCGAATGCTTCATAGCAGTCATGGTCACGGGAGAGAGTTTCCCGTAAGATAGTTTTATTTAAAACTAGCATTGCCCGCGGCTCCGCCCGCGTTCACATGACCAAAAACCAAATTCTTAGGTTTTACATATTAGTATACTTAAGTAGGTACTCTTACATTGCAGTTTTTGTATTTTTTCTCAGAAATGTGACATTATCCCGCGGTAAAAAGTATCCTATATGTTGACCCGGATAACCAGCTATCACCATACCAAATTTCATCAAAATCCCTCCAGTGGTTTTTCTGTGATACGGTAACAGACAGACAGACAAAAATACTAAAAACTATAGATTCGGCCTCTATATCGATAATAATGTCTATTTTAATAAGATTTTCCAAAAAAATATGTAATGTACAGATTCGGCTTAGTTACAATTTTATTATATGTATAGATGTCAAACATTCGAATTAATTTAGATTTTTGTAGGTACTTTCCTATTATTACATAAAGTATTCTTAAAAATGAGGTGATTTATTGTCTACAATATACAGTGATTTAAAATTAATATACTTATTATATTAAATTTGTTTGTTAATACATACATATTTTTTTAAATTCTACTAAAAAAACATATGAAAATTAAAAATTGCAGTTTATGCAAGAGCGTTCGATGAAGTGTCAAGTGACGGCTGCTACTATAGCTATGGTTTTTTTGAGTTAATATTGAATTAAAAGCATGCTGATGAGTCTGAGCGCTCCTCTACATTATATGTAAATTTATTTTCACAGCGAAAAAAGAAGTTTTAAGTGTCTGTAGAGACACCAAGCCGGTTTGTATGCTTAGACCATGAACGAATTAGACACTTCGTTCATGGCTTAGACACTGCAGTAATAAAATACGTCTACGGATCCTACTGGTTTGCAAAACTCAGCTAAATTTAATATTTTTATTCAAGTTATTCCTTCAATTGTATTCAGCACTTTTTTAACGTCCCACTGCTGGGCACGGGCCTCCCTTCAATACGAGAGGGATCAGGTCATAGTCCACCACGCTGGACAAGTGCGGGTTGACGGATTTCACATGTCTTTCAAAAACTTGCTAGGTTCTCTCAGACATGCAGGTTTCCTCACGTTTTTTTCCTACACCGTAAAGCAAATGGTAATCATATTATAAATGATTCGCACATGAAAATATCAGAGGTGCTCTAGCACGTGGGATTTGAACCCGCTTCACTCAGTTTCCCAAACGAGCACGTTACCACTGGGCTACCACTGCCTTATTCCATCGATTACTAAAAAGTAATTTAATTTATTTCTGATTATAGGCAACATGTAGATTGTAGAGGTATCACTACTATACATAGTTAACGCTAGTGTAAGGGTGGGTTGGTCATTAGCATATTGACTAAACAAACATCATCATCAATTTGATTATAATGGCTAGAGTTAATCGAACTTAAAGGACTTTATAATGTGCACTATGTATAATATAATTTTAATCATAGATATCTAACTAAAGTAACTGGAGTGTATATTGGCAGAATATTAAACTATTATTTTAGGTAATCTTACAATGTCGTGAAAAGGTAAAATTTGTATGCTTACAAAGGTCAAAAACCTCAAAAACTTTTTGATACTAATGAATCGATATTAAAACATTCAATTCATGTACAAACTACACTATTGTTATTGAATTTTTAAAGTGAACCTTCTTTAGAATAATTATGATTTGAAACACGATGAAACGTAAAAGCGTCATGACAAAGGGACAAACACAGAAATATATAGAACTAGCGACTCACAACCGTTCCGCTCGGGATCATCCCTTAGTACGTTATAACGGTTAGTATAGATGTCTCAGAAATGAGATCTTTTCTTGCAGTTAGATAGTATAGTATAGTTTATTTGTGTCTGTTGGTCTGGGTGTGACGAGAAAACCACTGGACAGATTTTAATGAAATTTGGTATGATGATAGCTGGTTATCCGGGTTCACCTATAAGATGTTTTGTACTGCAGGAAAATATATCATTTCTCAGAAATCTATACTAACCTTTAAAACGTACAATAGAGTCGAACCTGAGCGGAGCGAGGGTGAGTCGCTAGTTTATTAGCGTAAAATTGTCTATACTGTCACAACAATATCTGATACACGATGGTTACGCAATAAATGAACGCACTCAGTTTTCTGAATCATAATAAAGTAGAGTCTCTGATGGTTCGAAATTTTTTCACTTATTTCCCAGAATCTTGAATTGAGGTAAATGGGTGCTGCGTGGGTCGATACATTACGAAATTAAGTTTTTGCCGCTATAAAATACTTTGGCTATACAATTGATAGGTAGTCAAGGACAATGAATTGAATGTTTTATTGATTTCAGAATAAATAAAAGCACATACCTATACGTATAAATTATATAGTTCTTTATCTATATTAATATCATAAAGAGGCAAAGTTTGTTTGTTTGTTTCTTTGTTTGAACCCACTAATATTAGGAACTATTAATCCGATTTGAAAAATCTTTTTGCATTACATAATCTGTTTATTGAGGAAGGTTGTGGTTATATATATCATCATGCACTACCCAAGGGAGCGTAGCGGTAATCATAAATGTCAACAAATCGGACAGACTATTATTATAGTATATAAAACCGATATTGATTAAAACTTTTATACGATATATTTTATTAATGTTCTTTTTCGCACTTCTCTGTTTTCATTTTCTCTTGATGAACAATTTAAAGAGAATATGTCATGGAATATCTCAATAATGGTTACCTATTTTAGTTCTGTGCCACTGTGTTTTTTTTAATGTACCTATACACAAAGATTTCAACCATTAGGTTTTACCCAGATTAAAAATATATCTGTATGATCGATTCAATATTTTAGAAAAATAGTACATTAAACTTTTAAAATGGTTTAGTTTTTTATTTAATGACGCTTCAAATTCATCGGCTTTTGTTCGATGTCGGGGTTCTATGAATTCATTCATTTGAAATACACCTAGACCGCGACAAATCTTGCCTTAGTGCTTATTTGTTCAAAGTTCAAGCTAATACTTATATATTAATATTAATATAACATTACAAAAGAGAGTTTTATCCGCTATTTTATAATCAGCTTTATTTCTAAGACTTATATACATACTAGCGAATCACTCTCGCTTCGCTCGGGTTCGTCCCTAGCTTGATTATCGTTACAAACTTTCATCCCCATAAGGGATGATTTCCGGGATAAAAAGTATCTTATGTCCTTCCCAGGGTCTCAGTCTCAAACTATCTTTTAACCAAATTTCATCTAAATCGGTTCAGTAGTTCCAGAGATTACCCCCTACAACGTCACAAACTCACAATCTCACAAACTCCCAAACTTTACCTCTTTATAATATTAGTATAGACATATATTAGAAAAAAATACATTTTTTCGGCTCTTTAAATTAAAATGTGTATTTAATACCAATAGCATTGACGTTTAAAAGTCGACAATTCTGTATTTTAAGCTCTTTCGGTAAATTAGTCGTTTGGACAAATAAGCACTGAGACGACGAAATATTTACTTGTCTATGTTGTTTGACTCGCACCCGTCGTAGACTTATATACAGATAATTACGCCAAGTTATAGTTAAACATTATATTACAGTTAGTATCTTTTACAAAATTATTTTCATTTAAAATCATTTATCTAAGCAAAAATTTTAAATTACTTATATAAAGTAAATCGACTCATAGAATCAGTCTAGCAAAGTCTAATGGTTAGTCCAATAAAGTTTACAATTAGTTGAAGGCGGGAAAACTCCCTCACGCAGCACAAAATCATAACTGCCGATAAATTTTCTATCTTTATCTCCAGGGGCGGTATTTTAGATGTAATCTTACAAACCATTTAGTCTTTATTCCTGCGCACGTCAGTACCGTATATAATTTTTATTTGGCGGGCTTGTTTTAAGTATACAATTTTCTAGTTAACTATTTGGAGTGAATAAGTAATTTTATATGTACATACATACTGCGGCCCGTTTTGTAGATATTGCTTTAAGTTTATGCCTTGTTTGTTTAATGATTCATATTTTGAATTGATTTTTGTGTAAGCATGTGTTATTGTGTAGGTAGGTATAAATGATGGAGGAACATAATTTGGTAATAAAATATTATGATTTTGGTAACATTTAAATATTTCAATGTATATAATATTAAGGTGTAATGCAGAATTATTATTATGGGGAGATAACTTTTACTGTAGTTTAGATATGATTTCCAAGATATTTGAAATGGAACATAATTTTACAAGAGAACAGAAGTAACTAAAAACATAAATATCGTTTTTTTTTAAATAATGCTTCATCACTTTAAAATTAATATTGAAATTTAGCGTATTTAGAATTTCTGCGAGTGAATAAATCCAAACTATAGTTCTACTTAACAAAACTACGGCCAGAAATATCCTAGATAAAGTTTCACAAAATCCACGCGAAATTCTATAGAAAATGAAATCAAATTCGTTTTAATTGAATAAAATCAACTGTTGAGGGTAATGAATGGGAGGGAGGCTGTTTCACCGGCATAATGGGATCTTTTTAGCCACTATAAGACAGCACTTTAGTATAATGAAGTGCCATAATTCATTTTGACGCTCCTCCTAAATGAATGGTTCTAGTGTCGGCGGACGCGGTAATTATATCTATGAGTTTTTATACGATTTATTGTTTAATTTTTGAATATATTATAATAGAATTAAATTATCAGAATTTTTATGAGCTTGTACAAAAATTTTGAACACTGTGTGATTTTTTTTGTCTTATGTGATGCTTATGTAACATATTGTTGTTTCCAAAAATTAGCAGAAATTTATTTTTATAGATTTTGTGCAATTATATTTTTTTGTGCATACTGGAAAAGATCGGGTATTGATTTTGTAATATCTTTATATTTGTGTTTTACCTGTTAGTGAATATCAGTTCAAAATGACTTCACCGATTGTGTAAAGTGGTGACGAATAAAATTAACCAACATATTATTCTTACACCCAATTATATACACAATACCTATTTGCACAATTTTTGTTTGGCTTATTGTTAAAAAGTAAATACCAAAATCCAGATTGCTCACGTTATAGTTTAGCTATGATTATGAATACATTTTATTCAGGGATTTGAAAAAAAATAAATTCTTCGCACCATTTTTCAAAGGACCGAGCAATATTAGAATTTATATATAGACTAGCTTCTCACCCTCGCTCCGCTCGGGTTCGTCCCTGGGGTGGGGTCTGAGAGGACCACCCTTATCCTTATCACTTAGGGGTATGAAAAATAGATGTTCGCCGATTCTCATAGATACCGGATAAGCACAAAAAAGTTCATCAAAATCGGTCAAGCCGTTTCGGAGGAGTATGGCAACGAAAACTGTGACACGAGAATTTTATATATTAGATAACGTGATAATAACAGTTAATGTCGCATTACTATCTAGCATATAAATCAGGGGTTTACGTCGTAATAATAATGTAAATTACATTATACCAATCTTAAAGAGATAGTATCGCTAGTAAAAATAAATTCTTTCATAAGTTACCTACCTATCTGTTAAACGTTAAAAATCAGACCTTGTAAAAAGGTCGTAAAATGCTTACCTTAACGAACTTGCGATAAGGGTGTAATGATAACGCGCCCTTTGCACATTTCACAGTATACAAGGACCAAAACAGATCTATATTCTTTGTATGGAGTCTTTATGCCAAATTGAGTTCTATCTACATTGGTTTAGTAACTATTATTGCTCAAATTATGCTTTTATTTTATGCTTACGTTGAAGTCAGAGTATTATTTTGTCAAAAAAAGAGACTAAATTTCTTGAAATATGAACAAGTTTTTGGATTTTATGCAGAGTTTAGATATTAGCTTGGAAAATTTAAGAACTTATGATTGTAGAGCTGTTTATTTAAGTGTTATTTTAAAATTAAAAGAATATTACCTTTTTATATTACAGAAAGTTATTTAAAAGATATTAGCAGCAGCAATAGCAGTAGCTGCTGTCAGCTGTAAACATGTTGCATTTCTATTTAGTTCGCAATCAATAATCGTGACTCTAGTGGTGTTATATACACCATTAAACTCTCAAAACTAAAATACTTATAATAAAATTGTAACTAAGCCGAATCTGTACATTAAATATTTTTTTGGATAATCTTATTGAAATAAACATTATCGATACAGAGGCCGAATCTATAGATTTTAGAACTTTCGTCTGTCTGTCTGTTACCGCATCACAGAAAAACCACTAGAGGGATTTTGATAAAATTTGGTATGGTGATAGCTGCTTATCCGGGTCAACATATAGGATACTTTTTACCGTGGGAAAATATCTCATTTCTGAGAAAAAGTACAGAACTGCAATGTAAGAGTATACCTACTAATATGAAAAAATTAAGAATTTGGTTTTTGGTCATCTGAACGCGGGCGGAGCCGCGGGCAATGCTAAGTACTTTACTCGTTATTCAAACTTAAACCAAGTCTCAATAAAAATACCACCTTGACTGCGTTACAATTTTACTATTGTATGTTAAACTTAAAATTTGAAAATGTAAGTTTTGTTTCTTTTATTTTAGATAGTTATCTAAAACAAATTGTAACGATAACGTTATAAAAACAAAATGTTAAATGATTAACTTTAAAAGCCACTTACATTTTTGAATATCATTGCATGAATGTTAAGCTCAGATAGAATTAATTTTACTATGATTATAATTGAAATGTCCGTAGTCGGTTTCATAAGTCGCAGAATCGTTTTCAGTCTTCACTTTTCATGTGAAAATATGAGTGAGATGACGACGCAAATTGCTAGATATACGCTAAGTTTTTCTTTACTTTTTTATTCAGAAATGGGCTTAATCTTGATCTGCATCTTAGCTCGAAGGCATAGATGAGGTCTACGATGGAGCAAGTTTGCTTTGAACTAAATATAACAATGTCATTATTAGCTCTTTTCTCATAGATCTGCTATCGTGCTATAATCATACAAAATATACCATATCAGTTACTCGCACTCATCTAAATTTTCTAAAAACATATTAGTAAAAGTGTCGTTCAAATATATTAAGTTTTTATTCCTTTGCCTCTTGGAAACATTTTTTCCCAAACAAATTAGCCTATAGCCTTTTTTTGTCGCTAAAATTTCTTCATAGTTAAAATAAAATAATGATAAAAATACAATCACTAAGAGTTAACTAAAAGAGTATACTGTTTTCATAGTCATTTTAAAAGCTATTATTCTGCCTTTAAGAGTAGTTTTTTTATGGATTCATCCTTTAGCTGCAACATATAAAAAATATTGAAATCGGTTAACATTTGGCGGAGATATCGTGTGACGTTAGTACACAAAAATGTCCTTAAAAAAGCGTAAAAGTTGTAAAATAAGCGCGTATATGTATATGTGATTTTAACATATTAGGTAGATATTTTAAAATCACAGAAAGGTTCTGTGATTTTATATTACTTACAGGATAAGTTATTTTCATTAGATGGTTAAGTTCAAGGCGAGGATCAATATCGTCTGGTGTAATCCAATTTTGCCTATAAACTGCGGCTGTCACATAATTTCGTAAGCGGTAAGTCGAACGTCAACACCGTATGCAATTAGTCTATTAATTGACGTACCAGCACGGTTAGAACCACGAATATGTAATGAAGTAATTTAGTGCTCGCCTAACGCTCTACGCCTTTTGTACGTGCGAAATTACGACAATTGTTTGCCGCGTGACTGTTCGACTGTTCATCTATCCGTACATCACTGTGATGAATAATGGATGACGTTTTTTTGTCATTTAGCTCAATTTTGGGCTTGGCACGTGCTTAAATTGTTGAGGCAATTGGTATTTTAGGTTCCGTTTAAGGGTTTTGTTTGGCTTATAAATAATTTTGGAAATGGCATACCCATATGTGTTTTTTAAATTATTTTTATTTATTTGATATCTAGAAATGTATGTTTTATGGTATGTTAACCCTTTTAGATTTAAAGATAATTGTACAGTCAGTATACAGTGTTCATTATTTTCCACTGAAACTGTAACAAGTAAGTACGCCCGCCTCCTGAGCGACCGTGATTATGATCGCCGTGATTTATCATAACTAGATGTCTGCAGTCACGTAGTGTACTAAATCGAACTACTATCACAGATATGAAAGTCTGTATGTGTACTACCACTAAAACCAAAATTACCTTCTGTGTCTTAATAAGACGTCGCAGGATCACCTACCCAGTCAACAGATCGCATCGAGTCAGCTACCGAGGTTTACCACAAAAATCAGGGGGTTGATCTCATGGTTCACTCTACTATAAGAGAAGTAGGCCTACTAGTAGCGATCTAAATGTCTCTTGTTTGCCTAAAAAACCAGTAATGCCGACTAAAACCGAGCGGAACGGATCGCTTACGCGCTCAACCACGGCGCCACTACGGCTGGTCTATCGAGGTAGATCACCAACATCAAGGGGTTGCTCCCACGTTCCCACATGGTACACCGCCCATCGAGACCGCCTTCCAAGTGCCCGGCTTTCTTGGCTTTATGCTCGGCTGGATTACCGGATGGTAAGGAGCCCCTACAAGGTACACATTACCCTCCCTCCCCTACTAGATTAATTCATAAGCTATTTGAAGTGAAAACTTCTATAGGCAGGTTTGGATGGAGAGTAAATTCATGTAAGTCGTCATCGACATGGTCATGTGACGTGTTAACGCTAACACTCAGAGTGCCGATAGATGTCAAAACCAGGTAAATGTAAACAGTTTTAATTTACAAATTTTTATTATTTAAGTTCAAACAATTAATTTGAATATCCAAAAATAACAACTGTTTGTTTATAGTTTAAAGTTTTCATTTCTGTCGGCAGTCCTCATTACTGATCTTTTTTTATTGGCTTATCTTGACGACGCAAGCGAAACCGCGCACGATAACTAGTACTTTTAATATACTATTCAAGGATCAATGCCGCTCTTAGAACTTGTCAACACGACCACACGAGAGATTATGCAAAGTGTGAGTTAGTTCTGAGCACCAATAGTTAGTATTCACTTATGCACTAGAAACGCTATGTAGTAGGAGTTATTATCCATTGTGTAGAATATTATTAGAGCTGAAATTATTATATGCGAGTGATCCACCATCGTATCGGTCGCTATACTGTATCACACTACTAATATCACATGGGAACTACTATATATATATATATATATATATATATATATATATATATATATATATATATATATAGTTTGACTTAACGGAATAGAAGGTAACCTATTTATTGAATTCGATTCTATACATTTATTTGACTGTTATAGTGCGAAAGTTTCTATGATTGTTACTCCTCCGCGCAGAAGCTACGATGCTGATTTGGCTGAAATGTAGTACACAGATAAGCTATAATAATAGGGGTTAAAGTACGAAATTGCCGTTTTATTGTAATAGATACTTCGAATTGACATAAAACCTTCATGGTTTGATATTTTTAAATTTTAAGTGAAACTTTTTTCATGTGGTAAGTAGGTAGTTCTTCTTTTAAAAAATGTGCAACATTCGATTATCGACTTTCTGTTGTTTTTTTTATTCAGCTTAGACAAGAAAGATGGATACTTCGAAAATTCGAGTGATTTTTGAATACGAGTTCCGACGCGGAACTAACGCGGCAGAAACAGCTCGCAATATCAATGTTGCGTTTGGAGAGGGCACTGCTAATGAAAGCACCATGCGATTTTGGTTTAAACGCTTTCGTGATGGAAACTTTGATTTCAAGAACGAACCACGTGGAAGACCACCCACACAGGTGAATAACAATGAATTGAAAGAGCCAAACTACCCAGGAATTAGCGGCATGGTTTAACGTTACCTTACCAACAATATTGACTCATTTGCGTCAAATCAATAAAATAAAAAAAAAATATGAAAAAGGGGTGCCTCATGATTTGACTGATCTGCAGAAAGAAACGCGTGTTGAAACTTGTGTTGCCTTGTTGAATCGATACAGAAATGAAGGAATATTGGATCGAATTGTGACATGTGATGAAAAGTGGATTCTTTACGATAACCGTAAGCGAAAAACGCCATGGCTGACCCCAGGTCAAACGCCGCAACAGTGTCCTAAAGCAAAGCTTACCAATAAAAGGTAATGATAACTGTTTGGTAGTCTCAGCATGGTGTTATTCACTATAGCTTTCTCCTGTCTGGTCGAGCAATAACGGCAGATGTCTACTGTGTCGAGCTTCGAACAATGATAGCAAAACTAGCAGTGAAACAGCCCTTACTCATGAATTGATCTTCACCATTACTGCTCCATGATAACGCGAGAACTTATACAGCACGAGAGACCGTTTTAACTCTACAGGAACTGCAATTAGGAACCATTCGTCACCCTCTGTATTCGCCAGACCTTGCTCCAACGGACTTCTTTTTTTCTCGTGATTTGGACAATTTTCTACTTGAGAAAAAGTTTTCTTCTCAGGAGGCAGTACAAAATGCTTACACACAGTTTGTCGAATCTAGATCACCAGAGTTCTTTCGCAAAGGTATAAATGACCTTCCTATTAGATGGCAGCAATGTATATATAATAATATTAATTATTTTGATTAAATAAATATGTTAAATTAAAAAATAACGAATTTCAATTTTTCAGTACAAATCAGGAATTTCATACTTTAACCCCTATTATGAGGTACCTTTTTTTAATGTTGGAAAATGCATTTACGCATACCACCAGGTGGTTATGTGGGACTCACCGGCCGGAACAAAACCTCCCTCTTCTTAATTGGGCGTCGCAGGTTAACTTATGCACACAACTACGATGCCCCGAGGGCAGGTCTGCCAAAACAGCCTACAACAGCCATGGGGTTGCTCCAAGGTCCACTCTGCTATTAGAGAAGTACCAGAAGCAACCCGCATGGCACACAGATAAGCTATAACATGAAGTACCTGGAGTACCACATAGGCTACACTACCTATTAGTACTCTAATATGGAAATAATACTGTCGTATCTTCGTTTTAGATTTTTTTAATATCAGAATGACCTTTTTTTTAATCATTATATCCAATGAAATAAAATGTCTTAAGATAAATAAATAAAATTAAAATATTTTATTGAGCAAAGTATATTTACTCAGTTCTAGAGTTTCTTGTTAATGGAAATGTGTGGAATTAAGATATATTGACTCTAATGCGAGCTACCTGTAATATTATGTTTATTAATGTAACTTCGTATGTGCCTTCGAGCTAAGATGAAGGTCAAGAGTGAGCCCATTTCTAATAAAAAAAAAACTTCGATATTTAAAAGAGCAACTTTTGAGATTCTCGCCAGCTCTTCTCAGTAGGACTAGGTAGGTACTCGTAATTAGAAGATCGACGGGATAAGCTTCAAACATTTAATTTTCAATTCAACGTGTCAACATTAAGATGTATTAAAATTTCGTATTAGGGGACTCAATAAACATTCTTTTTTAACACGTTTTTTACATTCATATTAAGCTTTCGCCTTTCATTTTATATTCTATGTCACGCATAAAACATGTGAGCCGGCAAATATGGTACGCGGAATCCGTATTTATACAAAAAATAAAAGAGCGTACCCTATAGTAATTTAAAATAAGGTTTTAATATTAAATATTATGATATTGTGCTACGCTGTTAATGTTCAACGTATAACAAAAAATATATATACTTAGTTTCATATTTTACATGTAGATAATTTAAGTAATGAATGCTGTGGTTATCATAACGTGGCCAAGATTTAAATGGAACGACATGAATTAACGCACAAACTGACTACGTCATATTAATAAGGTTATGAGGTGATTATTTATATATGAGTGTGTGTCGACCAACCGTGGTCGTGGTTGTGGTCAGTAGCTCGTATTTTACTTAAGATATTTAGTGCTTTCAGTTCACAATGACTGACAAATTTTCCTGAAATATTGCTTAAATAAATTAATTTACGTTATTAAACCGCTATAGATGTTTTATTAATAAAGCTTGCTCTTTTATGTGGCATGAAGCAGTATTCCTTAGTTGCGAGTATTTATAGAATTTGGTACATAAGCACATTTAAAAGTGATCAGCACATCTTTCCTGAAGGTGTACAAATTTATTTGTAAAACTATTAATTTTGACCAAAAATAGTGAAATTATTCGCAAAGTTTTATATTGTGAGATTTATTCATATATCATATAAAGAGGTGGCAAAGTAGAAATTCGAAAAGAGCCTATCTGAATCTATAAAATCACCAATTTTCAAAACTTCCGGAAAACTTGCGTTCGGTTCGTCCCTAGCTATGTTTTAACGGTTAGTATGGAATAGATAGAGTATATGTTATATAGCCTTCTAGCTTTCTTAATAAACAAAGAATTTTGCAAAACGGATTAGTAGTTCATGAAATAAGCGCGTTCAAATAAACAAACAAACTCTGCCTCTTTATAACATTAGTACAAATAACGTTAACTTACAAAAATTTTGTAACGTTCAAAGCATAAAAAAAAAAATTTTCGCATCCACAATATTCATTTTATCGTTAGCAAAAGTAAGTTTATACTTTATATTTCAAAGCAATAAAAACCAAAGTGTAAAAGATAATATTATTCCATATCTCAAAAAGTGTCCAACATTTCTCTATCAAACCAATTTTCGTGGAATATACTTTAAAGGCCCTTTTAGTACATTTTTTTAAATGTTTCACTACATATTTTTAGAAGTTTGAGTGGGTTGAAAGGTAAGGTAGATTAAGATGGTGTCAGTGTTGAATATATGTGAGTGTTTTGACATTAATGAATAGCTGAGTAACTATTGACTACAATAAATAAGATACCTATAGAAAAACATGTATGTATATGTAATTTTTAAAGCCTATACAAAGATGCAATTTAAGCTTTTTTATTTATCGACAAATGAATAAAATATACTCGTATTATAGTGATTCACTTGATATTTATTTACTTTTAAAATTACATCTTTATAGTACAAATAGGTAGCTAGGTAAAACGGCTTTGACTCATGGACAAAAGGACAGACGGACATGACGATATTATAAAATTCTCTATCCATCCTTCTTTGCTAGTCTACAGAACCTTAAAAATTACATCGATTCGTTGCTCCGTTGCTGTTAAAATGTTCCTCGAACTCTATCCATATCTCTCCTTGTAATAATATTTTTTCATTCAAATAATGTTATGATCAATACAAGGCAATTCCCAAATGTCTGCATTCCAATGCGAAACATACCAATGAAATGTAATTTTACGAAATTTATGAGCCAGAACTCTAATTGCTCCGCTAGTTAGGGCAGACAGCTCAAACAAATTAACCCTCGTCTGGATTTGAAATTGTATTGCAAACGGTCTCAATACAGATTACCTGTTAATTTCCCTGCAAATTGCATTTGTTATCTCGTATTACTAGATCGAAATCCTATTGGTGAATCGATATCTGCTTTAATACGATAACGGCCAGCATGTACAGCCGCACGTTCGAAGGTCCAGGGTTCGAATATTGGGTCGGGGCAAGTTTAGTTATTGAGTCTTTCTGTTAAGAAAGTCCCAGTAACAGTCCGGAGTTGGAAAGTTGGCGGTGTTTATCCCCTGCTTCGGAGAAAGAAGTCGTCGGTCCTGCGCCTTAACTCTCACCGGTATTGTTGAATTATCGTCCCATAGGAATTTGAGTGTCACAGGAATAGAAAGTGCACTTGTGTGTGCGCGAACATTTGTGCATTATAATATCTACTGCACAGTTGACTAGTATCAATGAGATTGACCAGAAATCGATCGGGACGACATCATCATAATACGATAATTAATTTGTAGTTGGAATGCTAATTTTACTGTTATATCTTGTAAGATTGTTAAATAATCTAAGTTTAAATGAAAACAATAGAATGAAATGGAAATACAACGGTCTATTTGTACGTTAGTACCTAAGTATCCCCACTCGTTGTTGTTTTTTCTAAACATTTATAGAAACTTTTTCAATCAACAGTACGAGTGTGAAAGGCGAGTTTTAAAGTTATGTGTACAACAAGCTTGCTAACAAAAGATAATCACGGAATTTTGCTGCATACACGCCTCTATCGGCCCTCGACTCTAGCGAAGTTGCTCCGCGTTATTGAACGGCGATTCATGCAAACTGTGAAACTAGCGCTTTGTGGGACTTTCCTAACAGGCGCTTCGAAGTATGTGACTGATTTACGGAATGTACTACAATTATGCATAGCAATCAATTAGCTCTATGTTATTTCAATTTGCTTACTCTATTTTGTTGCTTTCAACATAGACTAATGCAATATAGTGATTATGTACGTAGTTCATTTGCGTTGATTCGTTGTGTTGTAGTTTTAAGATTATATATATTTTGATTTGGTTTGGTTTTATTATATTTTCGTTCGTGCTGACGATTTGTATCGTATTCTAAGACTAAACTTATTATTTATTATTACAATATGCTATTTAATCCGAGTCTATTACTAATTAAGCTAAACTAAATATTATGTATATGTAGCTCAGGCGATCTGTACAAACTGTGTGACTAGGCGCTTTGTGAAAGTTTCCTAACAGGTGCACTCAATTATATAAGTTCTATTTAGAATTAGACTACGAGAATCATAGTTGGCTAATATAAGTTTAAGTTAGAATGAAAGCGATATTAATATTTCATATAATATGTTTAGATTTTACATAAAACTAGGGATTAATGGTTCATTGTTTTTGATGTACGTTTAAATATTTATGTGTAAAATTTTAAAACAAAAAGGACAACAAAATATGCGGTTTAACTATTTCCATATACCTAAATGTCCTTATAAATTTTAATATTTTCAATGGTAAGCCTGCGAGCTTACATTAGTACCACACGGCTAATCTGCTTAAGATGTTACTTGAAATGTTTAAGGCTTGACTCACAACTTACTTTAAATATATTAAACAGATTTTAACTCATTCTATTTTAATTACTTTATTAAAGTATAGAATATAGTTTATTTTTTATTGTAAATTCATGCAATATTGACTCTTTTTAAATAAAACTATCTTTTCGGATCATGTCGCGGATTTATTTTGATTTTTGGTTTTTGGTTCTCAACGTTTCGGATGCTTTAAAGCAATCATGGTCACGGGAGAGACTAAGGTTATAGACGTCTCAAAGGTTTTATATACTTGTTATAATTATAATAATTAAAATTATAAAAATGTTTAAAGTTAAAAAATATTGTAATGTAATTGGTGCAATTTTCATTTTGTTAATTGTGGGTAGGCTGTCTGTAACAACTATACATTCAAGACATGTAACACCTCAGTCTCTCCCGTGACCATGGATGCTGTAAAGCATTCGAAACGTCGGGAAACAAAAATCCAAATAAATCCGCGACAAAATCCGAAAAGATAGTTTTATTTAAAATGTCAAATATTCGCGTAAATCTAAGAAAGTATTACATTAAGTTAATTATAAAAGGTTAAAAAATGAAGTTAGTAAATAAAAGTAAAGTTCCAAATCAAATTGCAGTAGAAATTGTTTTGTGTTTTTAAATATAAACTTATCGTTTGCCACAGAGGAGGTGAATTTTTAAAATGAGACAGATGTTTTTAACGATACTGTTATTTAATTGTAAGACTTAGTTACAAAATTATGTGGTTCCAAAATTTGTAAATGTTGTAGAGCTCCTTCTCACTATATTGAATAAAGTTGAAAAATTAAAAAAATAAATAAATTTCCAACCTACGTACAACAAAATTTGTTTTGACAAAGACAATTCGAGTTTTTTGAAATAATATACAAACTCATTTCTTGTATCAATATTGTGAATAAAAGAACTTTAGTTATGTAGACTTTAAATGAGCATCAACCATAATTTTTAACACAAGTTCCACACCGACACATCAGTTTTACTTACAATTCAGACAGGTATAGGTCGCAGTAAACTTTTATATTCTAAATATAAATAGAAACAACGTAATATTGAAGCAAACTAAGTTTAAGTTGACAAAACTTCAGGCATACAATGGTATCCGCGCAAACCCAACCTGAATGCGATGTTTCTATTCCTGCGGTGTTCGAGTTTCCTCTGATCCAGAAGTTTAAATCTAATGAAGTTATGTAATCCCGCCGTGTATTGCCAACCGTGAATTTTGTAGTAGTGAGTAGTAGTGAGTTTTTATAATAAATTATTATTACCAATATACTATGAGGTATAGGAATTTATACGGTAAGACGCTCTTTGGCCTATGTACTCTTTCTATGTAAAAATCATGTCAATTCGTAGATAGGTTGCTGGGTGAAGTATGTATAAACCAACATACGGATAACCAGACAAAGGATTACGTAGAAGATTTTTTTTAACCTGCATCATTAGATCTAAAGTGTATAATAATAATAATATGTCATGACATTAACACACAACACCATCTAGTTCCATGGTAAGCTACGAGGCTTGTGTTATGAATACCAGACAGTTGATACATTATACATATATAACGTTAAATACTTACATATTATAAATATAAACACCCATAACTGGAGTTCAAACATTCGTGCTCATCACACAAATGAATACCTCCAGCGGGACTCGAACCCGCGACCGCTTGCGCAGCAAGTAGGGTCACTACAAACTGAGCCAAACGTGTCGTCAAATTATTGATTTGTGCCATTTCTAGTTTTTATTCGGTTCTAAGTATAAGACAGTATAAGTTGTAATGAATGGAGTGCAGTAAACAGGTGTGTTTCCGTTTACGAAGTTTCTAGTTATTGAACTCGAATTTCCTATAGTGGCTTGTAGAGGATTAACTAGGATGCGAAACTTTAACCGCTAGCGCAGACTGAATTTTACAGTTCTTGATATATTTTAATTGGGCTAGTTTTCTTTGGGTACTAATTAAATTGGAAGTAATGATTGTTCTCCTATCAAATAGATCAAGAAGTATTAAAACAAGCTTTTAGATCATGAAAAATGTTTTATAGATCTTAAAAGTTAGATACACGATAAAATTATTTGTTATTTTGTTACTATGAAAAATTAGGTTATATGTATGTAATTGTGAGCGAAACTATTTTGGATTTCTTTTAGTGATTTATAAAAAAAATCGTATAATGAATCTCTGAATGATTTTTTTGTGTATAAAGTTGTTGTTAGAATTTATTTACAATAAAGAAAATTACAAATATACTGAATTATATATACAAAAGAAATGTAATTATCTCAAATACAATTAAATTTGTTTCTATCCGTTAGTTAAGTAAGATTAAATAACCTTACAAAAACCGGTAACTTAAAGTTAAGGAACTTACAAAAATAGACTGAGCTATTTCGAGAATCTAACCTACTCGTGTCTTCTATAGAGAACTAAAAAATATATGGAAATTACATAACTAAGCCAAATAGCTAGAATGTCATTTCCAGACTGTTTTCAGATTACGTTTAGTGATTTTGATTGTAAGAATTCTTTCTACAAAATATATTACAAGATGTGGTCATTTATTCTCTGACGTATTGCATGAACACTTATGAATTGTCGTAAAACAAATTAATCAATATGTACATGTTAAAAAGTAATGTAGCGATTAGGATAAGACGTATTGCAATACAATCCAATAACTAAAAATAGGTATGTGCATCATTTAGCTATAAAAAAAACTCACGATCACGATCGATAAAAGATTCACTATACTCAAAATTGTTTAAAGTCAGTCACAATACCCGACATACATACATATATACAAACATATATATGTACTCGTATTATGTGCCATGTACTGTGTACATAATATGTAACACAAAACAAAGTGGATAGTTCCCAAGTGAGAAGCAGTTGTCACCAAAGAAAATGCTATTAATGGCAACGTTTTCCGGTCCCGATCGTTATTATGACTTACTGATCGATATAGGTATACTACTGATATATGTAGTTCACTCTAATATAAAAATTGCGTCTTTTTACGATATGTGCTATATCTATGGTTTATCTCTAATTTTGAACTATAAATATTTTAAAATTAACCTATCTTTGTACTAGAGATTATAAAATAAATAATTTGCAAAGTATTTAAGTCTTTTAACCGACGAAAAGAAGGAGGTTCTCAATTCGACACGTATATATTTTTTTTTATGTTTGACCACGCGTAACTTTTTACAGTGTACGTGTAGTCCGATATCGAAGATTTTTTTTGTTGAATAGGGTAAATACCTCAATGTTGGTACCATTTAATTTACAAAGTTATTTAAATTAAATGTTATTTACATCTTACCTATTAATTAATCTATGCATATAATAAAATTAGAAGTAAGTCGAATCTGTACATTAAATATTTTTTAGAAAATATTATTGAAATAGACATTATTATCGATACAGAGACAAAATACAAAAACTGCAATGTAAGAGTATACTAATATGTAAAACCTAAGAATTTGGTTTTTGGCCATCTGAACGCGGGCGAAGCCGCGGGTAATGCTAGTCTATTATATTTTTGAACTCTCGTGTCGTTACTTTTTCACAAATAAACAGTAGGTATAGTATAAAATAGAAAGAAATAATTGGTATTTTATTATTATCGGTAAATATAATATTAAGAAAAAGTTAGCATCTATTTAATTTATTGCTATTATTTTTGTCTAGGATTCATATATTTACATAATAATATTAGATTGTCAAATATATTATTTAGTAACTAATATAATTAACACTTGCCTTTGCCATAGTATTACTAATTTGCTTATTTATAAGTTTACATGAACTCCAATGGAAATTTGATCGTTTGGGTATATTTTTTATATTTTTTTAGGGTTAGGAATAAAACAACTTACTATAGTTCTCTTTTTGGTTTTGGGATCTAGTACTATCTAGTTTTTTATAACAATATCTTATTGTTAAAATTATAAAGCTTTATTAAGCTTGCTTAATTTTGTTAAAAATTTAGGAAGATGATAAGGTACATCGATAAAGATCATCTTATAATAGAAATGGATCTTTCGCTTAACTCAACCATCTCTCATAAATTTGGGCTAATATCGAGTATCCCTTATATTCCCCATGGGCATGGCAGGTGCTCTATTTTCACCGTCCCCCCATTACGATTTGTGATCAACCCCTATTATGCTAAGTGTCACTGACGGTAACTTCCTTCTTGTGTTTTGGTTAAACGTAAACATTTTCTGTAGCTACTAAACAAACAAGATACAAAATAAATCCATACTACTCCTTGTGTGTAAGTACATAGACTTATAGCAACCTGTTTTTTTATTGGATTTCAATTGTTTTGTATTTAAGTATTCAGCCTTTTTAACGCCCCACTGCTGGGCACGAGCCTCCCTTCAATACGAGGGGGATCAGGCCAAGGTCCACCACCCTGGCCAAGTGCGGGTTGGCGGACTTAACATGTCTTTCGATAACTTGTTAGGTTATCTCACACATGCAGGTTTCCTCACTATGTTTTCCTTCTCCATAAGACAAGTGGTTATCATGTTGAAAATGATTCGCACATGAAAATATCAGAGGTGCGACACATGGGATTTGAACCCGCTTCACTCGGATACCTAAGAGAGCGAGTCACCACTGGGCTACCACTGCCTCAATTTACTGGATTTCAATTACTCAATTTTAAAATGGCTAACACGGCAACGAAGGGTGTTCTATTAATTAGACTGGGACAACCATCTATTTAACTAGTTTACCTTACGCGAGAATCGAATAGAAGATTAACGCCGCAGTAAACTATGTCACTGTACGACGTTCCATATGAAACTTGATAAAGTACATAATATGTTGATATTATTTAATACGAATATCTTATTACAATATAAAAGATTAGATAGCCTTAATCTATGTTTGTTTAGAGGATAGCATAAAAATCTTTTGTTCTGATAATAATATACATATTTATTGAAGATTTGCTTAATGGAAAAATGTTGTTTCACTTATGTTTACCTAATGGATATTTCGCTCTGTAAGATTAGGTTTTTATGTTAAACATTACAGATGTCTAAAATGATAATGCTCTAACCGATTTTGAATTATCGTTTTTGAGAGAAATTTTCTAAAAAATTCTATGTTATATAATTTTATGGACAGATTACATATAAATTTCTGTATAGCATATTTTATATCTATATAGATAAATAAAATTGAAGTGTTTGTTTGTAATGTCAAAATAACAGTTATTTACTAAAATATACCTATGAAAGTATATACGGTACTAATAAGAAAAGAATTTTGAAGAAAAAGAAATTGTGAACAAAATCCGCTTACTTAGTTAGGGATACACCCAAGAGGGTAAGTCGCTAGTCTATAGTAATATTATAAAGAGGTAAAGTTTGTGAGTTTGTGAGGTTGTAGAGGGTATTCTCTGGATCTACTGAACCGATTTACATGAAATTTGGTAAGAAGATAATTTGAAATCTGTGTACGACATAAGATTTTTATCCCGTTAATCATCCCTTAAGTGGGGTGAAAATGGGGATGAAAGTTTGTATGGGGAATCAACCTAAGGATAAACCCGAGCAAAGTAAGGGTGAGTCGCTAGTATTCTATATATTTCATATAGAAACACCATAGAAATAGACGTTGATCATCCAAAATTGGTTAGGTAACTAGGTACCGTAGGAATAATTCGTTTGGTTAGGTATCGTAGCATTTTTTTCTGTGTGTGACCGTTTGTTATCATTATTTGGAATTTTTATTCCCAATGAATTTTGATATTAAAGAGTTGTTTAATGTTCAATATTCAACAAAAGTAAGCGTCAGCCAACACGCCCGCGGTGGATAGTGCAGCACGTTTATGACGTCGACTGACAGTCTTTTCCTCGTTAAAAATACGACTGACGATTCTCTTTATTATTATAAAAGTATAAAAATTGACCTGTGCAAATTTCATGCGGTGTAAAATCACTATATTATACTTAAAAAAATAAAATATGTTTATATGCAATTCAGATAATTTTTTTAATGATCTGGAAATGTCTCTCATGAATTTTGGTACATACAATAAAAATTAAACGTTTGTACATTGTTCGTAGTAAAGTATGACTTTTATAGGAGTAAATTAAAATTTAGGTTTGTATGTTTTTTTAATGCCGAATAATAAAAAAATATAATTAAGATATAAAAAGTTTTGTCCAAAAAATAAACATTTTTTTTTGGGGCGGACCACCCTTATCACTTAGGGGTATGAAAAATAGTTTACATCCTATTCTCAGACCTACTGAATTTACATAGAATATTTCATAAGAATTGGTGAAGCCGTTTCGGAGGAGTTTTATTATAAGCACTGTGGCACGAGAATTTTATACATTAGACTAGCGACTCACCCTCGCTCCGCTCGGCTTCGTACTTCGTCCCTAGTGAAAATTTAGTTTGTATGTATTTCTAATGCCAAATCATAAAAAAATAAAAAAAATTGTGCAAAAAAAATTTTTTTTGGGGTGGACCACCCCTCATCACTAAGGATTATGAAAAATAGTTTACGTGCTATTCTCAGACCTACTGAATATACATACAAAACATAAGAATCGGTCAAGCCGTTTCGGAGGAGTTTTGTTACAAACACTGTGACACGAGAATTTTAAATATTAGATATAAACGTTCACAAATGAATATTTGTTTTGATTAAAGTAATATAAGAGAAAGTCAGTTCATTAATCATACATAGGTCTTGAAATTATCATCACCATGTTAATTAGCAAAGCAAACGTTTAACCGGACCGTGTCCGAAATGAATCGGGTTTGCTTTTGTGCATTTTAATTGTTTTTAGTCACAGTACATTAATGTGATCAAACCAGAGATAAGAAAACATACATTATTTATGGTGAATAATATAAAAATTATGTACATTCAGATTATTTGATATGATCGTTACATCCTTACACATACCTACTAAAATTATATAAAACTTCTTTCTTATACTTTCTTTTTAATTTGACTTGGTATTATTCTATAAAATAATACAATGAAATTAATTTTTTTGTGCAATTTTTGATCTCATTACATTTTTTTTATATAACTAGCTGCTTTATCCGGTTTTATCCGACATCTATGTAACTAAACTCTTTTAATTATTTTGTTAAGAAGCATAAATTATAAGTTGAGTTTTAAGTAAATTAAACCAGTAAAATATTATTTTCCACACATATTTTGCCATCTTTTATCCCCAATTTAAGGATTGAATTTGTAGAAAATTAATAACTACAAATTCCAGAACACTTTATACATAACTAGCGACAAACACTCGCTCCGCTCGGGTTCGTCCCTACGTTTTAACAGTTATTATTATAGATTTCTCAGAGATAAGATATTTTACCGCAGTAAAAAGTATCCTAAATATTGACCCGGATAACCGTTAAGTAATTAAGTATTCTATCAATACTTGTATAGTGTTTTATTTTAAACCATTATTGTTTGGCTTCATGTTTAGTTCTATCAGACTCTGTCCATATCCTTCTGTTGTCCTTGTATTATTTCTTAGTCTGAGACGGTATATTCATCTTTTTGTAATGAAAAATCTTCCCCCACTCGATTAAACTTTGAACTTATTACATTTTCCTTCTGCAAGTATGTACGTTCCTAATTCATATAATTAATTACTCGTTTCTAAATCCATTGCAAAAATCTTACTAAACGAAAATCATTGTGTCCGTCGGAAATTCAATTTAGTCCCTTGATTCTTTGACTTTTTCCGCGATAAAACCGATTGGATATCGGCCCAGTATGATATTATTAAAATGGAAAAATCGACTCTCTTCGAGTTGGATTCAATTATCATCTTGCACTTCATAGCCACTGCTCTGAAAAGTATGGCTTAGTGATAGATTTTTTTTACTCTAATTGTATTCAATTATATTGTTGTTTTCTTGTATCATCTTACTAATACGAGTATTATAAATGTGAAAGTTTAGATGTTTGGATGGATGTTTGTTACTCAATCACGCCAGAATGGCTAAGCGGATCTGGATGAGATTTGGAAGAGAGATAGATTATAGTCTAGAATAGCACATAGGACTACTTTTTATCCCGGAAAATGTACGGTTCCCGTGGGATAGATTAATTGTTTTTGTTTTTCTAGAGGAGAATGAAATCATAGTTGTGTATTATTCACTAGCAGCTAAAACATAAATATGTTTCGTAAATTATTTATTAGTGTTTAGATATTAAGTGAATTTTGCGAAGAATTTTGTACTTTTAATTGTCACGGTGCCGTTATTGTCATTAGGCTACGGAACCTGTAATTGTAGTGTAGGATAAAACGTTCAATATTTTTATTATATGAATAATAGGGAAATGATTAGGTATAATCATATTTATATTGTCATTAAACTATAATATAATCATTGTAACGTTATGTCTATACATATTTACCAGCGGAAATAATCCATAATATAACCAAAAATGTATGACGTATGTATGTATGTATACTTCTAGTCCATTGTAAATCAATTTTAATTAACGAAATATCTAAAAAACAGCCACCTCATAGAGTATAATAAAATTACTTTAATAGGGAATTTGATATCGGTATACTTTTTTTATCAAAGAAATTGTGAATTTTTATTTTTATAATATTTGTATAAGGAAAATATTTGGTATAAAGTAAAAGTCAAGTCAAAATTTCTTAGGTTAGAAATATTATGTATTTATTTAATATAATTTAGGAAAAAAATAATAAGAAAAAAAAGTAAAATATTATATAAGTATACTTTTTTCTATTAAATAATAAATGACAGATAAATTACTAGCCAAAATTTTCCTTTGTTCAAAGGTTATAGTAAAGATGCCGTAGTGGGAGCGATAGGGTTATTCCTAAATGTCGTTAGGTGCCAATGGTGTCGCCAACGCCTCTTGATTTAAAGGGTCGCGTTAGCCAACAATGAAGCTCGTTCGTACCTTTATTATGAGACATGCCGCAGTGACTCCATTTTGAGATAATCATAATAGATATGGCATAGTGCTTCGGTTATTAGCTTTTATGGAAGACAATTTGTTGCCAATTCACGGTGACAAATTTTGGTACTGTTGTCTGTTGGGAGGAAGTGTTGTGTTTAATTTCGGCAATTAATATTTTTTTTAAATTTGTTTTTTGATTATTTTGATAATGTATGTACACTGTACATAGGTAAATACATAAGTATCATGCTATGTCCTTTTTAGGGTGCCGAAAGCCTGGCGGATGTCTAGCGCTACGATCTCTACATATCTCTTTCGCTTCATCCGTTCTCATCATTTTCTTTGTATAAGATTATTGAGATTTTTTTTAACTTTGTGAAATATCATTACGTTCAGGGACCTTGTTAATGGTAAAATTTGATTAAAAATGCATTATATATCAAACTAACATTAAAGTAACTGTATGTATGCCAAAGTTTAAAAATTAAAAAAAGTTAAAATACTATCGTAAACAGTATATTTTTGCTCGTATATTATTTCTTTTAGATTTTTACGTATAGCTACGATGGCTGTTTGCTAGAGCTTAAGTACCGATTAATAAATCCGTGATTTGTTCTAAAACTTTTCACTTACAGTCATAAAATTTCATTAAGGATTCGAATATAATGCGATTGCTTCCTGAATAATTTATCAATATTATTCATTACCTCCAAACCCTTTTGAACGAGCGTGAAGTTCTCCAAGAACTTTTATTGTTTACATCGTTCTGTTGCAAACTTTTCACAAATTGTTTGTTTGTCTCATTCTTTTGTTTGCCATCTTTTCTCTGTCCTTTTCCTGCTAGTATTTGATCGTGTTGGAAAATTTACTTTCGAATTTATTGGCTTGATTGAACTGTATTGTTTCTTGTACTTAGTAGATCGTAGCTTTTTTATGAACTTTATACTTTATTACTTTCGAATGTTTAGCATTTGTATCTGGATTGGATTTTTTTTATATGAATATTTTGTGGTCGTTTTATATTTTCTGTCTTACTTTTAATAATTGCTTTTTTGAGTTGGCAAAAAATATAAAAGACTAGCGACTCACCGTCGCATCGCTCGGTTTCGTCATTTTAGCGGTTAGTATGGAATAGATAGGCTATGTATTATAATATATACATAGGTGTGTTGAGTTGTTGTATAACGTATTTTCCCGTGGGAATGAGATAATCTCCCGCGGTAAAAAGAAACCTATGTCACTCTCCAGCCCTCTAACTATCTCTATACAAAAAATCACGTCAATTCGTCACTGTTTTGACGTTAAAGAAGAGCAAACAAACAAACACTTTCACATTTATAATTTAAGTATGGATTATAATATAATATGTAAATGGTATCAATAGTAAATCTAGTAAAGTAAATATATGAATTGTAATATTATTTATTTGGAAAGGAAAATAAGAAGAAAGGTATGGAAATAAAATAAATACATAATATCCAATGACTCTTCAATTCATTAATTTCAATCAATCAGCCTATCGCCGTCCACTGCTGAACAAAGGCCTCCCCCAAAGAGCGCCAACCATCCCGGTCTTGGGCAGCCTGCATCCATCCACTGCCAGCCACCTTTCTTAGGTCATCTGTCCATCGTGCTGCAGGGCGTCCTACACTACGCTGGCCTAAACGTGGTCTCCACTCTAGCACGCTTCGGCTCCATCGGCCATCCGTACGTCTGGAGACATGACCAGCCCACTTCCACTTCAGCGAGCTTATTCTGCGCGCGATGTCGGTTACTTTAGTTCTCTGGCGAATGACTTCATTTCGAATTCTGTCTGCCAGAGAAACTCCAAGCATCGCGCGTTCCATTGCTCGCTGAGCGACTTTGAATTTGTGGACCAGCCCTGCGGTGAGTGTCCACGTTTCGGCTCCGTATGTCATTACGGGTAGGACGCACTGGTTAAATACCCTGGTCTTAAGGGATTGTGGGATAGATGACTCTAGAATATGACGAAGCTTCCCAAAAGCCGCCCAGCCCAAGCGTATTCTTCTATTGGCCTCCTTCTCAAAGTTGTGCCGGCCGAGTTGTATAGTTTGGCCAAGATATATGTATTCCTGCACAACTTCAAGAACAGCGCCATTCACGATCACTGGTCTCGGGGATACATGACAATTCGACATGATCTTGGTCTTGTCGAGATTCATCCCGAGACCCACCCGCCTCGAAGAATCGCCTAGGCTGTTTAGCATTTCTTCCAAATCCTGCAGAGTCTCTGCCATGATGACTATGTCATCGGCGAATCGCAGGTGTGTCATATATTTTCCGTTGATATTTATACCGCATCCGTTCCAATCGAGCGTCTTGAAGACGTCCTCCAATGCACAGGTAAACAGTTTCGGGGATATAACATCCCCCTGTCTTACCCCGCGGTGCAATTGGATTGACCTTGTGCTCTGACCTTGTACTTGGATGGTCATCGTTGCGGCTTCGTACAAACACCTTAGTACTTGGATGTACCGATAGTCAATAAGGCATCTCTGCATGGATTGTAGAACGGCCCAGGTCTCGATGGTGTCGAAGGCTTTCTCGTAGTCCACAAACGCTAGGCATAGAGGCTGATTATATTCCTCGGTCTTTTGAATTATTTGCCTTAGTGTGTGTATGTGGTCTACGGTACTGAAGCCTTTTCGAAACCCGGCCTGCTCGATGGGTTGAAAGTCATCGAATTTTTGGGCGAGACGGTTCGTGATAACCCTTGAAAACAACTTATACACATGGCTCAGGAGTGATATGGGTCGGTAATTCTTCGAAAGGGCTTTATCCCCCTTCTTAAAGAATAATACCACCACACCCCCGCTCCATGCCTCCGGTGTAATGCCATTGTGAAGAACAGAATTAAACAGCTTTGCAAGCTCTGATAGAACAGGTGTTCCTCCCGCTTTAAGAAGCTCCGCAGTAATTCCGTCTTCACCCGGAGCTTTGTTGTTTCCTAGTTGTCCAAGAGCTATCCTAATCTCGCCCACGTCGATTTCGGGAAGCTCGTCTGTATGGTGGCGTACCAGTCTGGCACGTGGATCATCCGCGTGGTGGGACTCAGGTGGAAATGTTTGTGAGGAGTAAAGATCCCCATAAAATTTTTCGACTTCGGCAAGAATCTCTGATTTCGAGGTGACGGTTGTACCCTGTGCAGTTCTAAGCTTAGTCAGGTGACAACAGGAGGTGTGGGATTCAGCAAAGACTTTCGAGCCCCTATTGAGTTCTATAGCGTCCTCAATACTTCGGGTATTCGCTTGTCTTAAATCACGCCTTATTAGATGTTTTACCTTCCTGTCAAGTACCTGACGCTTAGACTGAGTGGTATTTATCATATCGCGTCTCTTTGACATCTCGTCCAGAGTCTCGCCTGAGAGCTTTGACTTCTGTCCATCTCTCCTCGGTCGAAAATGTTTTTGGCCCACCTCACGGATTACACGCATCAGACTGTTGGTGGTGTCGTCAATGTCCTGAGTGGTTTCCAACATGGCGAATCTATTCTGTAGCTCTAGCTGGAAGCTTTCGCAACCAGCTTGCATCTGGGGCGGTGTTGGTCTAAGAGTCGGCTTCATTAGCCGCGCTCGTTCCATTTTAATGTTGATATTCAGGGCTCCCCTTACAAGTCGGTGATCACTACCGGTTTTAACCCTGTTAATCACTGAGACATCCCTGAATATGTGGCGCTTGTTGGATATAATGAAGTCGATCTCGTTCTTTGTAGTGTTATCGGGGCTTTGCCAGGTCCACTTTCTTTGAGGCTTTTTCTGGAAAAATGAGTTCATCAGAAACAGCCCCTGAGCCTCAAGAAAGTTTACTAACATTTGCCCACGATGATTTCTACGCCCATAGCCAAATGCTCCTACTCTCGATTCACCATCTTCTTGTACTCCCACTTTGGCATTGAAGTCACCCATGACAACTGTGTAGTAGGTGTTGGTACGAGACATAGCTTTTACTATGTCTTCGTACATGGCTTCGACCTCTACGTCAGGGTATGTGGACGTAGGGGCGTACACTTGTATTATTATTCATTAATTTAAAGTAATAATTTAATTGGTTGATACATACAGACAAATACGTCGTACGTAAATACGAGTATGTGTCTAGTATCTAGTATCAAGTTTACAATTTTCTTCTTCATACCATGACTAATTACTTCGTACTTAATAAAAAGTTACATAATACTATTGCATCATAATAGTAAATAAAAAGATTAGAACTGCCATGATATCACTTATTTCTTCTAACAATTTTAAAATGGGTCAGTATAATTTAGACTATTTCTTTGTTAACGTCTCCACTCACTTATTAGGTACATTGAAATAAATACCTAGCCATATTTATTCTTACTCTAATCTGTTAAGATTTACGGTGAGAAAAATTAATGAACAAACAAACACACACTGTAGGTATACCTACAGACTCACACATTTTCGGTTATTTTTTAAATATGTTGGGACATAACACAGCATCATCTAGGTCCATGGTAAGCTACGAGGTTTGTGTTATGGATACCAGATAGTTGATACACTACATATATACTATAACTTTAAATACTTACATATTATAAATATAAACACCCATGACTGGAGTACAAACATTCGTGTTCATCACACAAATGAATCCAGGGGGATCGAACCCGCAACCGCTGGCATAGCAAGTAGGGTGGGTCACTACAAACAGAGTAAAACATTTACTCGTAAATACGTAACCTTGTAGTTAAATAAAACATAAAGTAAAAAATAAACACTGGAAATATCGGCTTTTGTCATAAAATGATATTGTCGTGAAATTGTGTGTTCAGGGCTAGATCATATTTACATTATGAAACACGTAGGTGTTTGTTAAACATCAACGTGAGATAAAATCGCTTAATTAAGTAAGTGTATACTTATGAAAATTTCATTTCTGTTCAAACTTCTGTTCGATCTAAAATACGAGTTTTGGATAAGGATAAATTGTTTATGTTAAGAATTTATTTTAAGTGGTTATTTTGTTGTTTTCAGAATTGTTAATCATAGCAAATTTGCTTTTGATCAGTTTTCGGGCTTATATTAAATACATTTATTTTTATTTAACTCCCACACTGATGTATTAAAGTTATATATTGTTCTTGCCCGTAAATAGTTTCCAAAATAAACGCGACTTTTTAAGAGGGATATTTTTAAATTCGAATGCTTTACAGCAATTATGGTCATGGGAGAGACCAAATTTTTTGACATGGGACAGAAAAACCTTTGTTGAAGCACAAAATTCCTTTCCTCTAAAACGAGTTTAATAGGAAAGTAAGTACTTATTTTAAGATGAAGAAAGAAGTTTCTCGTTTAACAATATATACGAGTAATGTTGTTTTATTCGAAGTTGAATATTTTTTTTGTATATAAATGATTAAAATGATATCTCATATTTTTTTATTAGCCAAAAATGATTACAAAATAATTTAAAACAATATCACCATTAAACTGAATGAAGCATCCGTAGTTGACTGTTGAACTAAGAACCCAGTATTTACCCCCCCCCCCCCCCAACGTGCGTTCACCTTGTCGTGGTGGGGGGGGGGGGGGGGGGGCTCAGTAGTGCCCGGCAATCCAACCGGACGCGAAGCTAAGAAACGCACAGGGAGGTTGCCCGCTTCGGTGGGCGGTGGGAGGTGGCCCTCTTCGGGGGGCGGTGTACCATGCGGGTTGCTCCTGGTACTTCTCTGATAGCAGAGTGGACCTTGGAGCAACCCCATGGTTGTGATGGTCTGCTTCGGCAGTCCAGCCGTCGGGGCGTCGTAGTTGAATGCGTAAGCGATCCTGCGACGCCCCATTAAGACGGGGGAAGGTTTTGTTGGGTTTTAGTGGGTAGTACTGGCTGTATTACGCCGGTGAGTCCCACACGTCGTGCGTAAATGCATTTCCCAACGTTAAAAAAAAAAGAACCCAGTATTTCAACTAACAGCGCCAAATCATTCCGGTAAAAACATTGTTTGAATCACAAAAGTAAGATTTAAAACAAATATTACTGTTTATATAGTCACTATCCTTTCATTTAATTATTGATTTTGCCAAAATTTAAATAAATTATGATTATAGCAAAGGTGACCACCGCTATAGCCGTGAGCTTATATTTGCACACATGTTAAATACAGGCATATAATGATAACGTCCCCCTGACCGATTTCGGCCACAGGGGCCAATTTCACTGAAACCAGCCAGAGGCGCAGGAGATATTATAGTGCACAGGTGCACTCTCTATTCCTTTTTACTCTCAAATTTCGATAGAAAGATACTTCGACACTACCGGTGAGAGCTAAGACGCAGGACCGACGGCTTTACGTGCTCTCCGAGGTACGGGGGTGAAATACCGTCGAGATCCCAACTCTGGGCTGTTACTGAGAATTATCTTAGCAAAAAAACTCTGTGATTAAAGTTGGCCTGACCCGGGACTCGAACACAGGACCTTTGGACGTACATGCTAGCCACTAGAGCACCGAGGCGTACATTATATGGATATCAGTAAAAATATATTATTTATCTAAAGATAAGAGATTGTGGTTTAATATTATATTAGACTAATTAACAAGGGATTTCTAATACGTAATTTTCTAAAGTAATTTCCGCATTAAAATATTAATAAATAAACTTCTATCCGATATAAATAATATAAAAACATAATTTTATCAAGAATCGAGTCGCAGCAAAATGGCTAGCATTAAATCTATAGGTACCCTTATACGTGAATATTTCAAAGAATTAATTACGAAGATTTTGTAGTTTAGCAAATGAACATTCACATTCTCATTTACAAAGTTAATTAAACTGGAAATATAGTTTTCTTATTATCTTCTATATTAGTAACAGTATATTTAACTTAAAAGGTTTTGAAAATGTGTCGCCAGATTTAATTTTAATCAAGCGAGCTAGAGGTGGTTACGCGAATTGCTCTAATTGAACGAAATTAACCGCAATGGGAGAAGGCTCCGATCGACAGAGTGCCATCTAATTGCCGGATTTCGAACTGTTATGTGTACTGTTAGACTATCAACTCAAATTGTACGCTGAATTTATACGTTTATTGAATAAAGTTTATCCGAGTATGAACATTTTTTGATGTCGCTCTCCGGTTTTTTCTGAATTAAATATATTTTTTATTAATAAATATATTAATATTTTTAAAAGGTTTAGATATGATTTTTATGCTACCAAATTATCAATTAGTTTGACTCTGATGATTATTAAAAATTCATAGTAATATTATGAATTACTTTACTAACTTTTCATATTTAAACTATAACTAAACAGTTTTTGATGAAATTCAGCAAAACCATTGATTGCATATGAGGATGGGATAATATTTTTTTACTAGATTTTGTGCGAGTGGAACCTCGAGCAAAAACTAGTTTTTATGTATGTTGATGTATATTAGTATTATTAATTCCATTCAGCTTCTTAAAATAAGTACCTACATAAATCTCATAAAACAATATGTACATTGTACACATCTATATATATATATATATATATATATATATATATATATATATATATATATATATATATAGATGACTCGTTATAAACGGGAATAAATACTATAACCTTGGGATACGGCAAAGATACTTACATTTTTTATATCCTCATACAAAATGTATATATGTGTGTAACATGCGTTATTAGAATATTTCAATAAAATATTATATAAGAACTCGTAGGATATACCTGTAGGCGAGAGGGAATTCGATTTTTAAATTTGTATCAACATAGAGTTGCAACAAGTATTGGTTCTGAATTTACATACATACATATATATAGTCTTAGATATAGTTGATAATTGATTTAATAATATGTAAAATTTCCAGTATCCTCTCTGTAACCTAAGGAAACACTGTAGTGCGTTACTTTTACGAACGTCGGTCGGCGACCTAAGTCAATTTACACGGTAAATACGACATGATAATGAACCCTCTAACTGACACGCTGATAGCTTATCGTATGCAGCTCTGCAATCGGAAGTTATGTAGGTATGTATATTCTATATATAGAGACTTGAATGAATGAATTATTTGTTTTAGATAATTATTTAGTGTGCCTTATGTTGTGCCATGTTATAGTTATGTGTTTTTTATTGTTTTTCATCGATTTCAAGGGAAGAGGTACTCAATATGACTGTACTTTTTTTGCATAATTTTATATTATTACTATAGTAATCTATCCTCGGAGCTGGTTAAAAAAAACGGTCAATCCTTCTACTAAGGAATTCACCATTAGTAAAGATTCGCCGAATATAAATTTACAAAAAATAATTTTTACCGATTAATTTTCGCTCATGGAAGATAAATTCGTCAAAAACCGTTTTCTATGTTTTAACCGGTTAAATAACATTACCGAAACCTTAAACCGAAAAACCTTTTAGTATGGGGTCAATAACCAAAACCGGTATAAAAATTGAACGGGTTTCCGAGCCCTGATGGTAATAGCTGGCAGCCAGTGGAAAAAATAATGTAATTGAAAGAATAAGCTTCCTTTTTTGTAATTATGTATTTCTATTAATATAGGATCCATATAGATATAATATATGTATATATTTTTAACAATAAGGAAGGACCCATAAGGACTTGCCAGTGGCCGAGCTTTTCTTGCTGGTAGTACGTACATGAATGGCTCATCGTTTATTTGAATGTCAATTGAGCGTTATCATTGTTCGGAGGGTCATTTAACTATGAAATTTGCTTTTAATCGATTTATTCAATATAATAGCTGTAACTTTACTCTTAGGAGTTTAAATACCTACTA
The DNA here is from genome assembly GCA_947093115.1 of Brenthis daphne. Classification (NCBI taxonomy): domain Eukaryota; kingdom Metazoa; phylum Arthropoda; class Insecta; order Lepidoptera; family Nymphalidae; genus Brenthis; species Brenthis daphne. The sequence continues at coordinate 21,914,939 of OX352479.1, read as the reverse complement.
TACAGATGAATATAACAAGTACACATTCTGTTAACATAGGGGCTAATGATAATATTATTTCAAGCAATGAATATGTTTAAACAGAAAAACTTATTACGAAGCCAAATTTTAAAATACTAATCAAGTTTTTATCACCCAATGAAACGTATGCACCAAACAAAATGCAGCGAGTGGCGAGCGATAAGGGAAGTGAGCACTTGATAAACGGATCTGTGCGTTCTAGCATTCGCATCTAGGTCGGTCGAGTTTTATTGGATTACAAACCGTACCTTTAATTCATGTCTACACGATATGGTTGAAATTTATATACATATATACATACATGTTTTATTACAGGGAAATGTAATGTTCAATGTTGTTTGGAAATGTAATATTTAGTCGTAAATTTAATGTGTTTTATTTTAGTTTCATATTGAACTTGTTTTTTGAACCAGTTCCATTCACGGGTTACTTGTATATATTAATTATATTTTCCTTTGCTACTTCAAAGCCAAATTTACTCAAAATTGTTGAGTCGTTACAATTTCAAGATGTAACAAATATACGCACTAACTTACTCGTAAATTTTCGCATTACAATGTTAGTGTGATTATCCGTTACTTGCGGTTTCTTCTGTATTTATGAGGATCGATAAACCAATAATAACTTTGTCATATTTTTCAGAACCTAAGATGTTCCCAAAACTTCTTAGTTAACTTTAGGGCTGATGGTCAAAAATAGGTGATCCAGAAATATTCTCTTCGAATGTCAATTTCTTAGGTCAAGTGGTTTAGGTTGGTGTAATTTCATTAAGTTAATTTTGATCTTTAGTTTACAGATAGCAGGAGAAGTGTTCAAATTTCAATTTTATATAATATCTTTGTTAAAGTAAAGATATGTTTAGAACTACTCATTACTAGTTGTTTTGCTTGATGTGTTATAATATGATTTGCAAAATATAGATTTGTTTTATATGTTGGAACGGCGAGCAAAAAGCCAAAAAGTGCATCTCCAAATCTTCATGACTAATCGAAATTATACTTGGCTATGTATTTAATATACATTGTTTCCTGTAAAATAAAGATGTTCCGTTGAAATGACTCCAGCGCATCTGTGCTTTGTAAAACTTAGCACACAGACGATTCTAAAATTTGATTTGACTTCTGTTATATTATTTCAATCTTCCTCTTATACATATCTAACAGTCTACAAACATAAAATTTATTTAAAAGTATATAATGTGCATTGTAAAGTATATAATTACAATTCATCATCCGTTTATAATATATGTACTTCCATATTATACATTTCGATTATGTAGAACATATCTATCTCTTAAAGGAATATACGAAAGATATCAGAATTTTTTTGCGTTGCGTATGGAATTAGTCCGTGTTGTTTGTTAGCTTAATGTGATTGCTACTCTGAGGAAGCGCACCATAAACAAATGCTCTGGCTTCTAAGTAACTATTGTCTTGTTTCTTTAGTAGAGCTAGAGCGTTACCGTAGAATCCTTAATTGACCGACTTCAAATAGAAAGAGGTATTCAATTCGATTGTTTGTTGTTTTTGAGTGTATCATAGGTGATGTATTCGATACTTTTATTATCTTGTTCGATATTTTTTTATATATACGGATTTCGATAAACAAAAATTTTATTGAATTGAATTTTGAGATAGTGTAAATTTTGTTAGTAAAATATGTATGTTAATGAATTGGTAATCTATTAAATAAAAAAAGCTAGTAATGTAAATTTTAACAACATAACTAAATCACTAGTTAAAGGTAAAATAATTACTTTAGCTAGTGTTCGCTTAATATACTTAATCCAATTCGACATTCATTAATGATAGAAAATTTTGAGAAAACATATATAATTAGAATTTACCGATCTGTATAAAAAAACTTTCTTTTTATTGATAACTTTCAAGCTTTTCTATATAGCTAAACGAAAAAAAAATTGGTTAACAAACAGAGGAAAAAAGGTAACTACTTTAGTAAAAACTGATTTGTCTTTGCCCATTTATACATATGTAGATAGATATTTGATTTTCAAATACGTGTAGTTTTTAATTTAAAAAATAATTTTGAGGTTACGGACAAAAACTTTAATTTTATTTTTAGACTAGCGTTGCCCGCGGCTCCGCCCGCGCTCAGTTGACCAAAAAGTAAATTCTTAGGTTTTACATATTAGTATACCTACATATTCTTAAATTGCAGTTTTTGTATTTTTTCTCAGAAATGAGACATTTTACCGCGGTAAAAAGTATCCTGTATGTTGACCCGGATAACCAGCTATCACCATACCAAGTTTCATCAAAATCCCTCCAGTGTTTTTTCTGTGATGCGGTAACAGACAGACAGACAAAAATTCTAAAAACTACAGATTCGGCCTATGTATCGATAATAACGTTTATTTCAATTAGGCTTTCCAAAAAATATTTAATGTACAGATTCGGCTTAGTTACAATTTTATTATATGTATATAAAGCTTTTTAATTAGACTTGTCGTGCCAAGAATGGTTAACAATTTGTGGTCCAATCTTGGGTAAAGTGATAGTGAATTGTCTTGTAAACTTCTGTCAAGGATTTCTAAGTTTTCTCGATTAGACTCCTCTCGTTATTTGAATTCTAGAAACAGCTCTCAACTTAATTTACATAAGTTATGTTACTGATTACTTGATTAGTTAAACTCACAAGTACTTAATTGTAAAATGCTTAATTTTGTGTATTTTTATACAAAAACTAACTAATTACCCTCGGTTCGCTCGGGTATTGACAATTTCAAGCCTAAGTTACTCCTGTCAAAATAAGTTAAGCCGTTTTAGAGATTAGCCGGAACAAACAAACAGACTGACAGGCAAAAATTTGAAAAAAGTTTTTTCTTATAAGTTCAATTTATACTTTCAAATACATTTCGTAAAAAAATGTTATTTTGGCATTAGAAACAGACAGTTCAATTTTCTTTATTTGTATAGATTGAATATTTAGATATTAGCAAAAATTTGCTTTGCCCTTTTAAGTTTGATATTAATATTAGCAGTCTAACTAGTTATCTCAGAAACTAATTTTAAATTAATTTATGCAGTATTGTTATAATTTAAACAATTTTTTTTAAGTTCGTCTTCAAGGGACCTTGTCTTAGTCCGTAACTAATGTAAATATACAAATGCTATTCATGTACTTGTATTGATCTTGTCATATTATATGTAGTCATTTTAGTAAGAATTCTTTAAATTACTTTAAACGATTTATTTCTTTGAATAGTACGTAGTTCAAGGATTACTAAATGTATATTTGAGGAAAGATTTGGATTTATGAAATCCACAATATGACTCACAGACAAATGTGTGGCACTGTTGAGAAACTATACGAGTAAAAATTGGTTTCAAGGCTTTTATAATATAGAATAAAAATAGATATACTTAACAAGCACTTAACGTAATTTTTTTTTATTTTTATATAAAGCTATGAGTATGTGATATTATATACTCGTATATCGGTTTGATCGTTTAATCTAAGTCATGACGTAATAAGACAATTTAATCTAAGATTTTATGCTCAGTAATGAATGTGAATAGAACGCTGTTACGATATTTATTAACATTGATTGTCATGATGTTTAAAACATTCGTAAAAAAATTATTGTGTATGAATGGATTTGTAAAGAGTCATTGGGTTGACGTAGGTCATGATGGCAATTTACGACATACCTAATATAATAATTACAAATTTCGTGTCTTTACCCGACTGCGGCGAAGTTCAAAGGAGTGTTATGTGTTTGACCTGTATATATGTATGTTCTATTGTATGTACACTGTACAACTTGTAAGTTTAAAAGTACTTTGGGATAAGAAATTGTTAAATAAAACTCCAAATTGAATTTCTGAAAATTGCCTAAAAATAAAGAGCTGCAAATAAAAAAATTATAAAAATTGAAGAAAATAATTGAACAAAAAGTGTTATAATACTCTGGCGTAATAAGTACTTAAGCTAGATCTTTTAAAGATCTGTTATCAAATAAAAAAATCTTAAGATTTGGTTCCAAAGCAATAGCAATTACTCAAGTTTTTCCAGTGCGAATTTTATCAAACGCGACGAACGGAAGCCGGGAGCGATGCGCGCATCTCGCTGCCGCATCCCGTTTCACCGTCCTCGACCAATCGTCTGCGACCTCCGACCAAACGGACCTCCATACCGCGGTCCTCCTCAGTTGTACTCAACGCGCCGTCATAGACAGACGTGCGCTCGTATCGCGCGAGTTACGTACGAGCTTTCGGATTTTACCTGTGGATTTTATGTGGCATGTGCTGTAATTTGAATATTATATATCAATATCAGTGGACTAGTTAAGCCAAAACTATCCGGGGATTTACCGTCTTCATTCAAGGTCTGTCCTTTATATACTTTGCGAATAGTAATGATGTTGGATGCATTCGGAATGTCACTTGTCCGGTCTTATAATGGACACTTCGACTTAATAAATAATCGTTTAGGTTATATCAAAATTTGTTTTATAAGCTCTTGTAGTGGCGTTCATTGACACTTTTGATCTTGCGTTTGTTTTTTTCTTGCTATTTTTTGTTGCACCTATGCGTAGAGTGAGAGGTATATGTACGTGGCTTATGAATTCTATTTATTCATGACTAATCGTAAAACTTATTAGTAAGCATAAGCTAGCAAAGTAAGTAAAATACTAGCGACTCACCCTCGCTTCGCTCGGGTTCACCTCTAGTACAACAAATACGAATCTATCTCTCGGGAACCGCATATTTTTCCGGAGTAAAAATTAGCATATCTGTTATTTCAGACTATAATCTATCTCTGTGCCAATATCATCCTGATCCGTTTAGCCGTTCTGGCGTAAAAGAGCAACAAACATACATCCATACATATATTTTACAAATATTTTTTAAATTATGTTAATATGTGTATTTAAAGAAATTAGGGCACTTGATTAGTATTTCGTAAAAGTGTAATATTAGTGGTATCTTCGACCATAAACCACAGTTAGTATACATTTCGTATATAATCTAAATAAAGAAAAAGTTGGAGATTATATGATTAATATTCATAAGAAACTATCACTAACGTATTTCATTTCCATTTCTAAAACATCAGATTAAAGTCATTAACTTTCGTATTATACATATGGGTTTCTTTAAAGTTTTTGCAATAACTGGCTTTTAGTTGTTTCGACTCAAACATTTAGTCGGCCCGAATATGTTGTTAATGCATATGTACATATAAATTGATAAGATGTTTATTATCAAAGATCTGTTTGAACTGATAAGTTGAACACTGATTGTAATATGTTATCATTATCTTTTTTATATATTATTTAGTAAAGTACGTACATATTTAATTGAAAATTATTTTATCAAGTATAAAGGTATTTTTGTGATTATCCCATTATCCTCGTGTTTCTAAGAAGCCTAATCGATATTGTTTTCATGCCATTAGCAATTATTTTGATAGTGATCGATAATTGGTTCGTCAATTCCGACAATTGGTAATATTTTAGACTAAATAGTATAGAAGTAAAATAAACTATATTTTCCATTTATACAATAAAAATTTCAAGACAAAAAACTTACCTATATGTATATCTACTGTTTAAAAATAAACCCCCATAAAATGTGCGGCATCTGTAAGAAATGTTTTTTCTTTGTTAGTTTTATTCACACATTACATACCTATTTATACTTAAGCCGGTTTTGTGGTCGGATCTACGTAGGTAATGCAGCCAAGAATCATTGTTTAGTTACAAAATTATAAAGCCGTGGTAGAAATGATGCGTTGGCGCACGCTGAGGCATACTAAGGTCACCGGCATGTCAAGGAGAGCTTATGTACCTACAATAATGTAAACGGTATTTAGATATCGTGATTATACTAATTCTATTCATTAGACTAGGGTTTCCCTGCAATTTTATTTGCGTACAGTTTTTTTTTAAATAAACACTTGCAATACGGATAAATAACTATTTTTTAAACTTTAAATTTATATCTAATAGATAAATAAAATTGAAGTGTCCGTTTGTAATGTCAAAATAATAAATAATATAGTGTACGGGTAGGTACTTATAAGAAAAACACATTTTTTGAATTTATTGTCTGTTTTTCTGTTTGTTTGTTCTGGCTCATCTTGGCAACAGCTGGACTGATTATTGACGGCTACATTTATTTTAGATTTTTTTTTGGGTTCCGCTCAAATATTTAAACGTACCTAAGGAGTAAGGACGCACCCGATCGAAGTCAGGATAAATGCTCGTATAATATTTATAAGTCAGTAATTCTTTACACTCGTGCAATATGTTGCTCGAGTAATTTTTTTATAAGCACTTAAATATGACCTCCTAGGTGTGTTAACTTGGAAGCATACTATAGCAGATAGATTAAACCACATCGTGGGCTCTATTGAATTAATTGATAATAAATATTATGATAATAAATAATGTTTTGTATCAAAAGCCAAGCAGTATGTATGTACCTACAATAAAAAAAAATCATTAAAGACATTCAAGTCCTGTTGTTACGCGCGAATAAACAGGAAGGCAGTAATTCTAAAAATATAAACGTCGTTTTGTTATCCACTCCATCAACCACTCACTATAAATGTCCAATGTGCTTGAAAGATCCTATAATATGTTAGTACCTCTATCTAATATATATATATATATATATATATATATATATATATATATATATTTATTTATTTATTTATTTATTTATTTATTTATTTATTTATTTATTTATTTATTAATATATATATAACAAAGCTACATCATTTATAACTAACTCAAGAACGGCTGGACCGCCTCCGAACAGCAAAATAACTTTTAAAACATAGGAAATATTCACGAAAAATATCTATTCCATTCCATGCTAAGTGTCAAAAGTCAAAACGTACCTAGGGACGAACCTGAGTGAAGAGCGGTTGAGTCGCTAGTATAAACATATAATGTAAATTGAATGTATTTCTCTTTTTTTCCACAAATACCTATCAATTGATAGCTTTCAATTTCTGCAAGAGTACCTATTGCCTTCTATACCGAAATGTAAGATTTTTCTTAATAAATATATAACGGCATTCTGACAGTGATGTGTTATTGATGATAAATAATTCCCAGCTGTTTGTAAGGTTGTATCACAACATCTCATAATTTGCGCCTTATTAGTGAACAAGAAATTCGAAACGCGTATTCTTTGTTAGATCCAGAAAGCTAATTAACAAAAGTATGTACAAATATTTGATTTATCTTTATTATATTAAATTTTATTTCGTAATATTATATGAAGCGTTGGCCTCATTTCCAAATTCAAACATCGTAAGCTATCGAAATGAAAAATATCAGGGTAGACGAATTTAATAGAAAATGTAAAATGTATCGAAAAGAAATATAGGGGGTTATTCGAGTTCGTAGTTTATTTTGTAAATCAAGTTCGTTAAACTTTAGTGCCTTGAAAAGTTAGGAATGGGGCCTCTGGCCCTCTAGGTAACGTCCGATGACTTAGGCATTTGTGTCAATGAGTTTCCGTCGGAATTTTCAAATTGCTAGGTTTGAAGGCTCTTATCAATGCCAGCCTTTGTCTATTATAGAAATAATGAGATTTCAAGGTAAGATTAAATTGTTATATAGTTCAGCGTTTTTACTTTTAACTAGATATGATAAAATTTATTTGCTATTACTTAATAATCAATAGTTATTAACTGTAATTTTAACATTAATTTACTAACTATAACTGCGTGGGTTTTAAATAAGCAGATGTACTCTATTACGGACCCATCTCTTAAACTCTGAAAGCCTCAACACCCGTCGAGAATGTTTAATTATACTGAGCAATGCATCTTAAGAGCTCTTCGTACGCACGCATTTAAGATGGCAGCTATTTATGTGGTGGGAAGATTTAATCCCGAGTAGGGGTTATTGTTTCCAAACAGACATCTATATTGCTTAAAAGATTTAATAAGTTTAATATTACAAAACTTTTGAGAGTCTGCTGTAAATTTTCAGATAAGGATTATGTAGTTGTTACTTTAGATATTATTTTTATTGGTTTCATAATTATCATAAGAATTTTGTTTCTTTTGCCACTGTATTTTGTATGTTATGCATGAATTTAAAATCTAAATGGTCGTGCGTAATTGATGCCCTCCGATTGGACCACACGCTTCACACATGTCACAAATCTGCATTGCAGTACAACGAACAAAAGTTTAATGCCCCATGACAAGTAGTCTTCTGTCACCGCGTGAATTAGTTCGCTATTTATGGTTTTGTTTTGTTTGCCCAACATATCAGTACTGACTAATTTATCTGGTAAATCTATTCTCGTGTAGATTGTACAGTGTTTTACGCTTTGAGCCAAATGTTTACGATATTTTAATATGGAGTTATACGAGTAAATATATGCTTGTTTACTACTTTTTTCATTTTGTGCATCATTCAGAAATACTAAATTATTTTGAAAAAGCTTTATAAACTGTTTTTGTAGAAAAAATCACATACCAAGAGCAAGAAACCGACATACCAAGAAACCGACATATATATATACACACTTTTACAATTATTATACTACTAGCATTGCCCGCAGCTCCGCCCGCGTTCAGATGACCAAAAAGCAAATTCTTAGGTTTTACATATTAGTATATTCCCTACTCTTACAATGGAGTTTTTGTATTTTTTCTCAGAAATGAGATAATTATCCCGCGGTAAAAAGTATCCTATCTGTTGACCCGGATAACCAGCTATCACTATACCAAATTTCATTAAAATCCCTCCGGTGGTTTTTCTGTGATGCCGTAACAGAAAGACAAACAAAAATTCTAAAAAGTATAGATTCGGCCTGTGTATTGATAATAATGTATATTTCAATAAGATTTTCCAAAAAATATTTAATTTACAGAGGTTACAATTTTATTATATGTAGGTATAGATTACGAATTTAGTATAAAAGGATACTTTCCTGCTTACTGTTTTCCTTATAGAGCATACGTAGTGACCTTTTCTTGGTCGCGCTTCCGTTGATGTATGTTAAGTCGATCCGTGTTGGCTGGCAGTTCCCAAAGCCGTATTTTATCTTAAGCATCTCGAGGCGAACTTATTTATTACGTATGCCCCGTACAGTGATTGAATCCACCACCATCAAGACAATTGCCCGTTCGGCGTATTATATCGCTATCACATTCTGGCTCTTTGTGTTTCACAAGTTGTAGGTAATATGTGATTTTTTTATTTATTTTCATTCATTCATTAAAATAAGTAATATCAGTCAAGAAAGATCCTTCCAAAATAATATAATTTTGCTTTTATTTTTGTACCTACAGCATATATATAATTCTTTGAAGTTTACTGTGCCCAGAAGAGTTTGACAGAATTTTTTTAAAAATTCTGACTTTTACATAAATAATGTGAACATAACACGTTTCATATTTTTCATAACGGTTTCCAAGCAGCTGTATGATTGCAATTTATGTTTTACAGTAATATCATAAAATGCAATTACACTGGAGCACCAGAACCGTCACCACCTATGCTGAAATTAAGATACGCGACGACTTTAATAATTATATGAATGGGTATATAACATAACGCCTTGTGTCGTGCTAGGGTAATTATTTCGAACATTTCCTCACTCCGGAACGACGTACGTGGGAATGTTCTGGATAATGAGCTTATTAAGTTTTTGTAGTGCAAACGCGTTTAAGTAAAATGGCACCACTTATTTGGTCCACTTAATTTTATTCGTTTTATTTCGAAAAATTCTAGTTATATAAGTCCTAAGTTGAAAGGTTTTCGTGTGTATTATATACATATCTATTGTGAATGCGAAAGTTTGTGTGTTTTTTTATTACTCCTGCAAGCCGAACACTGTTAGTAATAATTTTCAGCTAGGGACGAACCCGAGCGAAGCGAGAGCAAGTCGCTAGTATTACCTATATGACATCTCCTTTTATGGAAATATAGAATTAATTCGTATTGCAAGTAGTAAACATGTGTATTTAATGACAAGAATATTTCTTAATTTATGTAAATAAAAATGTATGCTCGTATATCTGTCCTCTATGCGTTCTTAAACCATTAATCCGATTGTGATGATACTCTGTTTCTTTTATTTAAACTGTCTAAGCTTAGAGAAGTGGCTAGTAATGTATAAAAATTAGATAAGCCTTGTGAGACTACTAGTTTTAATATATATTTAATATTTTTTATAATTTAGGCAACACTTCAGAATAATGTAAGTAATTTTATCGATAATTTCAGTCATTATGACGATATGATTAGCGTGAAATTCTGATAATTTTATCATGTAAAATATCGTTGACAGGCGTAGCCGTGAAATATTTTTTTCACTGATAACGTGTTTCCTGGCCCTACGCTCATTTGTGGGCTGATAAAAGTACTACGCGTGCTATTTTCAGTAAATTTTAAAGTTAAATTCATGTGGCACTGTACATACTTTCATTTAATTATGAAGGCTATTAATAGATAACCTCGAAAGTTGTTAATATAAAAGACGGTGATATATGGAAAATATTGCTTATTAATAAATTTTGTGTTCAACATTTTGAGTTCATTTAGTAAATAACAAAATATTTTTATATTGATTCTATAACTTTTATATATTTATACATTGATAGTAATAGTATAACGATTGTATAAGTGACTGTGTCTGTCTGTTTGTTACCTTTTCATCTTTGAAATTGCTGAACAGATACCGATATTTGGCGAGGACATAGATTGCATCATTAGGACGAACACAAGCCACATGTTATGCCTGTCGCGCTTACCATGAGAGCGAAGCCGCCTACGAACATTAGTATGCTATAAAAGTCAATTCTTTTATAATTAATATATTATTTATAATAAATATAATATATTCCGTTATACTTCCTGTATATTAAATCAATAGGTATAATGCGATGCATGGTTATGTATGCCTGACACGTTGAAAAACTCTGATCTCATGCGTATTCATTTAAAAGTCAAGTGAACGGAAGCGCGGACAAGACTGTGATAAAAAGTCTTTAAAAAGTGTGTATCGTAATATTACTATCGACTGATTGTGATACGTGTCGAATTAATTATTAAAGTTTTAATTGTTGACTTTTTATCCAGAATGTCGCGGGTTTGATTTGATTCCTTCGCAGTGCAAATGACAATATTCGGCGAATACTGTTTCTTTATATTACTAAAGATGAAGGAATAAGATATATATATATATATATACATATATATATATATATATATCACTTATACTATTTTAATGTTCAAAAACCCAAGCGGTCAACTAGTACATATTATATTGGTATTTATTGTAAAGGTAATGACCTTATTTTACCGACCAATCTCTTTCATGTCTTCTCCATTCTACGTGACATTGGCGAAGTAATCTGTGTTCAACTGGCACGCTTTGAAGCTATTAACAAGAAAATAGAATTGAAAGGAAAGTATTTCGAATGAATGATATAAGTACATATACAAGCGACTTGACCTCGCTCCGCTCGGGCTGGTCCCTACGTTTTACCGGTTTGTATAGATTTCTCGGAGATGAGATATTTTCCTGGAGTATAAAGTATCCTAAAGTTTACCCGGATAACCAGCTATCATCATGACAAATTTCATCAAAATCTGTCCTATGGTTTTGTCGTGATGCGTTCCCAGACAGACAGTGAGACAAAAATTGTACAAACTATAGATTCAGCCTCTGTATCGATAATAATGACAATTTCAATAATATTTTTCAAAAAATATTTAATGTACAGATTCGACTCACAATTTTGCTATATGTAGGTATAGGTATAGGTAGGTATATATGTACATTTATTTTACAGGTAACATTTAGAAACAATTAGAAACTCGCTAAACGTTTATCGTTTTTCATGTAGTAACGATATTCATAGAAGTTAATTGAATAGAACAAACAGTTATCGTTGAACAATAATAGTCACTCGTAATCACGAGCCTAACTTCCGAAGTAGATTGATGTTAGTTGAAAGGGAAATTGCCCCACATCATAGAGATATGTACGTATAAGCCAATGTGCATTCTAAAACAACAGTTGAAGAACTAAAATTGCAAGCCGTTTCAGGTTTTTGCATATCAAACATGCGGGTGCGAGTTTTTCGCAACAGCCGTATTTTCTGTGAAAGTGCGAAAAGGTCATAAATTTCTATTGTGTGTGTTGTTTTTTTTTAGTTTTCCACCAAAAAGATATAAAAGGTAACCTTGTGACATCTCTCTCGTAATTGTATATCAGATACACAATAATCTGAGTGGCGGGGAAGTACCTACTGTTCGATTGGTACCTACTTTAGCTCTTATTTATCATAATTTATTACTGACAAACAAGTTTGTTGGGTTTTACTTATAAATGTTTTAACTTTTTTAATATTTTGAATTTATTATACCTATACATGTAATTATGAAATAATATGCAATATAGAATAATATATTTTTTTCCGCAATGAAAGATGAGTTGCTATTTATATTTGCTTTAGTGCCAAATTTATCCGTTAAAACTGGTTAATGACGTATTTTATGGATAAATAAACGCAAAATTGCCATTTTGGTCTGGTAAATAGGGTTAAATCATTAGTGTACAAAACTAATGTAAATGCGAGGTGTTTGTGGCACGTGTTTAAGTGTTTCGTACTGCGTAAGTAACGTTTGGAACGATTTGTTACACTTAAAACTACATATTAACATATATTTTTTAATGGTAATAACCAATAAGTGTAGTTTGAATGCAATAGCAATGAGATATAAGAATCAAGAGTATTCGATATTATATTATTTTCATACAGTTTTTATATGTATTTACTGACTGTTTTGTGTGTTTTTCGAAGCATACATTTAAAATTAATTTTATATTAGTTAACATGTATTCTATTATCTAACAAATATGAAATAACATAAAAATAATATAAGAATACATAAAAAGCTATGTTATCTGAAAGCAGTCTATGTAATATCCATTATGACAAAAAAAATCTATTAAAAATACACTTTAATAAATAAATAAATATTAAATATGTTAGGAAATTAACACACAGTCCCATCTAGTAGCTAGCCTGTATTATGGATACCAGACAGTTGATATACTACAAATATATAACTTTAAATACATAAATATTATAAATATAAACACACACACACACACAGGTACAAACATTCGTGCTCATCACACAAATGAATGCACCCAGCGGGACTCGAACTCGCTACCGCTGGTACCACGGTAAGTAGGGTCACTACAAACTGAGCCAAAAGGTTCGTCATAACTTTACCTAACAACTGCAGTTAAAAGATTCATAGTTAACCAGTCTTCTAAAGCCGATAAGAGTTGCGAAGTGTTCAAAGGATTGTCGCGGAATGTTGTCTTGTGTCAAACGGAAACTAATAGAAATACAAGGAAGTGGCACTTTAGTAATAAGCTTATAATAATATACTTTGTTAAGAATTGAAGTAGGTACCTGAAAGTTTCATCTAAGAGGATTTTCTTGTTGTTAGGTATAGATACAATCGGTCGGTTGAAAATTCCTTGAAGCTTTCCGTAAAATTTTTAATTATAAGGTTTTTTTAACAAAATTTTTACTATAATTACTTATTATTTACTATATTATTATTATTGCATCGATTTTAATTTAGTACTGGATACTTTGCTCTTATTTTCCTCTTATCTGTTCATATAAGCCGAAACATAAAATTTTATGTTTTAACTTTTAACCACGAGTCCAGCAGTGGAATTAAGCATCAAATAACACGTTAATAAAGTACCATCGAACCTAGTGTCAGGATTAAAATAGCATCCTATAAAAACAAGCAAGTACTCGCAATAAAAATACTCTTTTTGCAGCTGCAGTAGAGGAATAACTACGTCTTAAAATAAACAAAAATCAATATAACACATTCAACGTTCAGTGCCTTGAATGCCTTTATTTATACTGGACCCAAGATGCCTCAGCGCTCATTACGGGAGATTCTATCTAAGAGCCTCTTCACACTAGGCCTTTAAATTGCTTTAAATTGGATCTCTTTCAGTTTAATGAGATAACGCCGGCTATGGCGAGTCTTGTTTAACACTTTTTATATTTTGTTATGATAAATTGTATGAAGACGTTGTTTTATTATTCGCATGCAATGTAATTTATTTTATACCTTATCTGTACATACTGAATATATCTAAGACTAGCATTTCCCGCGGCTCCGCCCGCGTTCAGATGATCAAAATTCAAATTCTTTGATTTTAAATATTAGTATACTCTTACATTGCAGTTTTAGTATTTTTTCTCAAAAATAAGACATTTTCCTGCGGTAAAAAGTATCCTATATGTTGATCCGAATAACCAGCTATCACCATACCAAATTTCATCAAAATCCCTCCAGTGGTTTTTCTGTGATGCGGTAACAGCCAGACAGACAGACAAAAATTCTAAAAACTATAGATTCGGCCTCTGTATCGATAATAATGTTTATTTCAATAAGATTTTCCAAAAAATATTTAATGTACAGATTTAGCTTAGTTACAATTTTATTATATGTATAGATATGGATATTAATTATGTATTGAACAACATTATTGCCATATTAAGCCTGGTATTTTCGTGTTAAATACGACTATAGTTTTTTTGAATTAACATTTATTTTTACACTACATTTATCTGCTAAATTTCTTTGTCCGTCATCAGGATTAAGATTTATTGTCTCTTTGATCTGGTTTGAAGTTAATGAAAATAACTATAGATAATATAGATAAATATAGATATATATATATATTGAATAGGTTTTTGAAATGATTATTGTGAAGGATGATTATTATCTTTATTATTTATCAAAATAGTATGTAATTCTCTTTCAAATATTTATATCTCTTTCGTATCCTTATATTAAACTACACAGCAGCAGCATTTAGGTACTGTAAATAAATAAAGAATATATATAGGTATTAGGTACCTTTTAGGTGTCTATAATAGGTACCGACATATGACATACGGCATAGTAAAGAAGGCAATGAACAGGTAATTTAATGAAAAATAAAAATTAAAACTTTAATTGCTGGTTTTCTGTCATTAATATAGTATATAACGAGATCTTACAAGTATTTTTTGTCAGAGATATTTACATGTAGTTTTTGTCAGTAAATTGATATAATTTTTCTTCATTGTAAATTAATCTTTAACAAAGATCGTATACGAAATAATGCTTATTTAGCCTTTTGCTTTACTTCTTACAGTACAGTGATTATAGTATAAGTGCCGTAACAGTAAGTAAGCCGGATAGCAAGTACCTACTTATGCGAGTTGCACTTGAAACTGGTTTCATATTGACCCGATCAATCAACCGTGACCATAGATGTTAAATATAACTGAATGTTATCCAAGATTCTGTTCTTCATTAACATTTCTGTTTGCATATTGTTTTTACTGCAGCTACAATATAGCAACTGCAATATTATATATCAAATATCGATACAATATTTATATGAGAGGCGTTAAAAATATTGGTAATTTGCTAATTAATCGTGGCATATTGAATGAACAATATGTTATCATCGTTTTATTCAAAGTCGTTAATGATTCTTTGAGATCGCCGTACCTAATAGGTTATATTACTTGGGCATTTTTATTTTATTTTAGAGAAACGAACCGTATTACCATACATATAATTTACAATAAAAACTACAATACACAATATTTTTACGATAAAAATACACTTTACCAATTAAGTTTTTACAAGTAAGTAACATAACTACATAGAGTAGAAAACATGAAGTAAAATTAAGCAAAAAAGTTAACAGGTTTACCAATTAACAAAAAAAAGCCGTTTTGGTTATAAAGATTGAGAATGTACTTATACCAGGTATATACGAGGTACATAAAACATAGCTTATATATTTATTTACATGTACATATTATGTATATAATATATAAGTATTCAAGTAATTATATAAACATAATTCTATACATATGTAAATCGATGAATATTATGCTTTTTTAACTATATAGTTAAATTTATATAGTATATTTTTAAAACTAAACAAACGAACTATTAAATTCTTCACCGTGACCTTGTAATAATTCTATTGAGAGCTACCTACTTACTGTGTGATAAATAGTACTTACTCGTAATTTATATGTAACTCAGCGCGATGTCTTAGAATGAATCAGGCAAAGTAAATACTAAATATGCAAACTAAATCTATATTTTCGTATATCTTTGAAGATCTATTGACCAGTTTGGAATTAGTGCTGTTAAAATAATATCAAATTTTGTTTATATTTATGAAACCGACTACGATTTATGGACATGGTCTGGTTATTCCCTCGGGTCCCGTTTCACAGTTTACCTGAAAACGAGTTACGTATATCCATACATATTTGGGAACATTCGCATTTAGGTATTATAATATGAATAGGATAAATTTAAGCTTCATGGTTAATTATTATTTTTAGACTAAATAATGTTATTTATACAGTGTTTCCCCATTGGCCTTTGAAACTTGACGGTGTCGCCAGAGGCTATTCGTCATCGTCGAGGTGCATATTCTTTGATATGCTATGAGCCTTCAGAGACGATAAACCCTTATCTAAAATACGATTGTGTTTTAAATTGTTATATTACTAATTTTAAAATTTATGCAAAATAAAGTATTATTTCAAATTTAAGTTTAATATTAATTACTTAATACTGTTGTAATCTAATGAGTATATACTTAGTATCTACTTATGTGATTTTGCCAAAAAATAATGAAGTATCAGCTGTTCTCGAGTTATACACTATCATACATACAGATACGTAGACAAACGTTATAAGGACATAAGTTTTACAGGAAGTTCAAGGTAAAACTTCAATTATACCTATTGAATTTTTTTTATTTAATTTACTTTTTGAGTTATTTTATATATAACAACACAATAAATCATAAACTTTATGTCAATGGATTAGAAGCAATAAAACCATACGCTAACAAAGTTCCCATAACGATCGGTGCTATATTTCATGTAAACTTATCGCCATAAGACAGTTCGTAGTTCGTACTAGCCCGCAGGCTGAAATGCGGCTAGTGATCTTACCGTGTGACTCTGAGATCTTAGTACAATGTGAACGTGAATATTTGTAGCGTTGCTTGTAGTTTCGAAATATCTGTTCTTCTATATAAACTATATCTAAATAAAAGTATCTTTTCGGGGTTTTCTTTGTAGATTTGTTTTGGTTTTTAGTTCCAGACGCTATGTATGCTTTAAAGAACGAAATATTAAAATTATTTATATATATTTTGATTATTTATATATTTTTATATATATTTATTTATTTTAATTAAAATGTTAGGATATACATATGTTGGGACATGAACACACAACACCATCTAGTTCCATGGTAAGCTAACGAGACTTGTGTTATGGATACCAGATAGTTGATACACTACACATATATAACTTTAAATAGATACATATAAATATAAACAACCATGACTAGAGTACAAACATTCGTGCTCATCACACAAATAAAAGCCCTCAGCGGGAATCGAACTCGTGACCGCTGGCACAGCAAGCAGGGTTATTACAAACTGAGCCAAACGTATCGTCTGAAAATGTGTACTATTCGTGTAAATCTAATAAAGTATTAACTATATCTACAATCTTCATAATAAATAAACATAATTAAGTATTATTATATTATTTTTTATTATTATTTATTGGCAAGATTGCGCTAGTGAAATAGAATATAACAAACAAATTAGACAGTTGTTCTAACATTTTATTTTTGCAATAACCATAGTGGAGGTATTATAAATATGTATATAGGTTAATTTTGTGTACATAATGACTGTTTATTATTATACTCGTAATGATTTAATATGCAGTCATTATGGGTCTTCATTTGCGTTCGTGTGTAATGTATGGAGTTTTGCAATTTTTTTCTTATCGTCTTCTTTACGCGATCGAAACATAGTGACTCTTAATTCTATTTTTGGCTTTCTATCAATACTATGACATTGTACTTCGCCTAGTATAGTATTATATGATCTGTGATATCACACTAGCAATGTTTTATTTAGTTAGGGCAGATTTAAATAACTTTTTGATCTTTCTCGTTTAAATAGCTATATTACAAATAGAAATTTGAACTAATTTGTATGGAGTTTATGTGAAATTTTATCTCTAGTAAGGAAAACCACAGAAAGATAGATTATTTTTTTATTTCATTTATTTTTTTCTGCTATATATCATCTTGCTACTTCCCAAGGGAGCGGAGCAGTAATATACGAGTATGTCAATAATTCGAGCAGACTTCCATACATTATTGTGAAAGTGATGCTTATATCGCAAGTTTAAACGCGGATTAAGCCGTGCAGTACCTGCTAGTACATGATATAGTAGTTATTCAGATGTAAAAATTACCATAACATAAATAAAGTGCGATGTTATAATAAACTCGATTCTGATTGTACTAATAATAAAAACATTATCATCTAATGTTAGCTTATGTAACGCGTTTTTCTATTATATGTACCTATGTACTTATAGTACACAATTAATATCGTTTTGCATAAATTTTCTAAGCTGTAATAAATAACCTTTCCATACTCTTCAATATAGATAAGACGTACATAGTATATAAATATATGTACATAAATAACCTTACTTAATATTATAAATGTGAAAGTGTGTTTGTTTGTTTGTTTGTCTTTCTTTCACGTCAAAACAGATTGGCGTGATATTTTGGAGCTGCTGGAGCTGGTTGTAGCGTAATAAATAGGCTCCTTTTTAACGCGCGAGATTATTTCAATCCCAGAAGAATTACTTAAAACTTGGTGTTATTGCTCTTCAATACAATTAAATAAAGACGTGTTTTAGCTTTTTTTGAAATTCAACCCATAAGAGGTTAAAAATTAAAATAGGGGATGAAAGTTTATATGAAACCTACCTTTTTAGAGATTTTTTTGTAGTTTTAGCGCGAGCGAAGCCGTGGGTTCTACTAGTACACCTATAATTTCTTACTGTACAAAAGAGCTAATCCTAATAATCATAATATTATCAAATATACATATAATGTACGTTATTAAATCAGTATCACAACAATATTGACACATTTAATTTCTACATGAAGATATCGCATGCAAATTCAACCGCATCGTTCATTCGAATAAGTACATTAGGTGCAATGTTAGTCCAGTCGAAACGCGATCCTATCTCGCTAATGTATTAAAACGATTATGGCCATTCAATTGTTTCTAATGGTGGACACAACCAAGCAGTGTTACGTATTATGTGATAAACTGTGATACATTTAGTAATTGTAACACAGTAAATGATGATATAGATTTGCGTGTACTTAATGCGTATAAAATATAACTGACTGACTAACTAGCGATCGATCTCAGTAAGCTATAATATATAATAATAACTTTATTCATAAATAAGGAAATTGAACATAGAACATAGTAATTTTTACAGTAAAGGCTTGTACAAATCAATTTCATACGGTTGGGTGAAGTACTGTATTCCTTGCTAGGTTATAAAAATAATCTGTATTAAGGAGTAACAGTCCCGTTCCCCTTTGGATATTTACCTGTATATTTATGTACCGTACAATATGTTTTCATTTATACTATCAACTAATTACGTATATAGATATAATATATCCCTGGTTTTCCTTACTGGCGATAGGAATTTGACATTATTGGTATGGAGATTACTAGAACTATAGATAGATAAGTCATTGAAACCGTCGTAAATAACTTAAACCTTTGTTATAGAAGTATGAAATTATACACAAGTGTTCGTTAATATACATGTATGTGTGTATAATGAAAATTAACACTGAAGAAGAATTTAAAAAAAAATCCGCTAAAGAAATTAAATATGGTATGAAAGTTTGTTGTTTTAGAATTAAGTTTCACAGGTTTTTTTTTAATTTGCGTTTTTGAATTTATGTAATGTACTGACCAGAACATACGTATTGTATTCGATTAAATAGTAGCATGAGTATAATCTTTTATCATTACTTTATCAACCGACTACTTCAAAAAGGAGGTTCTAAATTCGTCGAGATCTTTTTCTATTCTTCGTCTTATTATTTTTTCATATAGGTACTAACCTGCTTAGTGAAAGAGAAATAATTAATAAACTAACACACTCTCGCGTTTATAATATAAGTATTATTAGTAGGGTTTATTAATTAAGAAATAATTAATTTGTTACAATTATGTTACTTTAAATTTTAAAATAAATAAAATATATTGGAAAGTAAAACACTTTTCATATTTTTAACCGATGCGTGCTCGGTGTTGGAAGCTAACGCACTTTCGTCGTAATTAGACCGAGACAGATATCTGGCTGGGCAATTAATTAGTTGCCTCGTAGTGGAATCGAACCCGCACTCTTCAGCATATTTAGCACCTTGCTTAGACATTATAGATAATAGGTTATCTATACAAGTCTAAAAACGTCTTCATTTTAATTACACTTGCAGATAATATATAATTACTATTTATGTCCATAGCAAAATGTGTAGCGATATTAGCAATATCTAAATTAAGTTACATTAAATTAAATTCAACTTAAGATTAATTTAATATGAACTTAGTTTAATCACTGTACGAAACGAATTTTTGGCGTTTAAGATTCAATAAATGTTACTTACCTATTTGTAATAAGTCGTTTTTATCGTGGAGATGTTTCGAGATTAACAGATTTTTGATTTTTGAAAGTAGTAATATCAAGGATGAATAAACATTGTGTTTTCCGTGTCTATTTTAAAATTTAATTTTTAAAGTTCAAGGTTTCATTTAAACCTTTGTAAACAACTATTTATATATATAATTACTATTACTTCCATAAAATTTCTACTTGCATTATATTTCAAAAAAAATATTTCGATTCGGTTATATTACGTAGGTAGTCATATTTTTAGCTGACTTTAAAAATAATCTTATACCTATTGCTTATACGAGTATGTATGTATGTGTATATAATTAATAATACATAATTATTTATTATGTTGTTGTGCAAATGTTCAAGTATATAGATAACATTATTTGATCTTCTGATTAGGTATATTTGGTTGATCTTGTTAAGTGTGCACCTTTTTAAACCGACTTCCAAAAAGGAGGAGTTTCTCAATTTGTCGGAATCTTTTTTTTTTAAATAAACGAGCTCTTTTGAAATATACAGTCTTCAATTATAATTGTAATGGGTAATCTAGAACATTCCAAGATCACCAAAAAATATACCGTAGTTCAAAATAGAATATTATGTTTTTGTAGATTGTAAAAACCTAAAAGACGATGAATCGTTAACTTTAACGTTTTTCAGTTTATCTATGCAAAGAAATATTTTAAATAAATCATGCTTATAATTAAATAAGTCATTTTCTTTTATTATACAAAAGTTTTTACAATTTGATGAAATTTTAAAGGAATCACAGATATTTACCTACTTAGAATGTGCAGATGATAATTAAAGAACGCCACGGGGAATTCGCTATATGCAAATATATGGACGTTGATTGACTTGCTAATGTATAAAGATAAGTACAATTCCATGAAGCCTTGTAGCAATAGCATTGCTATGTTTTAACTTGCTTACATTAGGTAGGTACCTATATAAATAGATATACATAGTGAATGACTAAATAGAAATAAATGCCCATTAACATGATTAAAATGTTATATAACAAACATGTACAATGAATGATTAAAGTATATAATTTAGGGTTTATTATATTAGGTTTATGTATTAAACTAGCGACTCACCCTCGCTTCGCTCGGGTTCATCCCTAGATAGTTTTAACGGTTAGTATGAAATACAAATCTTTGAATTACAGTCGAATTATTCAACTTTAAAATATAATTTATAATTTTTTTCACATTTTTTTAAAATGTTTTGACGAAACTATCAAGTTTATCGAAAACATTTAGTCAAATTATTCATTTTTTTTATTCTATTTTTTTTTGGTTTTACAGATGCTTTTATTTAACTGTCAAATTTCGAATACTATCGTATCTTAATTTTTAAATAAATTCAAATTATTTATATATTTAAGTTGAATAACTTCGAAACGCGTCAGTTTATCGAAAAATTATAAGTGAGCTTTTTTGTAGGGCGTTCAATTTTATACAAGAAAATGATTTGGTCTAGCATTTTTGACGGACCATTAAAGAGCTATAAAATTCTAAACTCAATGAAACAAGTTTTCCCTTGTTAATCATATAGGAAATTGAAATTTATCATGCGGCATATATTAATATTAAGGGCTGTGGCTTTCACAGGATTTTTTTGTTCATCATTTCCAACAATATTTTCGATATATTTAAGAAAAAAAAAATAGTCGATTTTTTTGAATCAATCTAAATTACTCAATATTATAAAGAGGAAAGATTTTTGTTTGTATGTTTGTACCGAATAAGCTTCAAAACTACAGAACCGATTTAGATGAAGTTTCGTAAAAAGATAGTTTAGTTTGAGTTCCTGGGAAGGACGAAGGATAGTTTTTATCCCGGAAATCATCCTGTAAGGGGGTGGAAATGGGGATGAAAGTTTGTATGGGGAAGCAAATGTATGTATAGATTGCTGAAACAAAGGAAAATACCAGTTTATTCGTACCATTTCAAAGTTAAATGCTAATTTGACTGGGCTATGAATGGATTATAAAACTTAAAAAAAAACATCCATTTATATTGAACTGATGTAATTACTCGCGTTTTATTAGATTTACAATTGAAATGCATGTTAACTTCAAATAAACTGTATGAAATTGTTAAGGTTACCACGTAAAAAAAATTACAAAAATATAAATATAGATTAGAAATAACTAATGAATACATAACAAAATAGGTATATGTATAGTATATTTTTAAATAAAATATTTATAACTTTTGAAATACAAATTTAAATTATGTATTTCTAGGCGTACACTTTGAGATATGTAAATAAATACTGACTATATTGTACTATATAGCTTCATTCTGTAGAATGATCCTGAAGATAACGCAACTATAAAACACTGTGTCACTTGAAATTCCTCGTAAAATATGAAACTTGTCCCATAAATAAACGACGTGTACTTCTACTAGCGCTTATCGAGTTACGCTTGCAACAATGCAGTTCTTATCAACAACCATTTCGATTATAATACAGCCTTATGCGTCGACTCGATGTAAAACGAGTAAAAAATCTGAACGTTCTCTCCTCGGTAATTTGAGTACGTGATGGAGTCGAATGCAATCGCATCCACTCTAATGGAGATAGAAAATCGATTTGTTTACTCGGTATACATTATCTGGTACATTAAATAGAAAACGTCTTGAAATTTCTCGATATAATCTGTTTCTTGACTATATGTATGTAGATTTGTAATAGTTTATTAGGTCCTCGAGTATAAACTTGCAATATTTTTTTATTATTGTTCGAATGAAAATTTAAAAAAAAATGAAAATAAAAACTTTTGGAAAATTCTATCCCTAAGGAACTTAACAAAGGACATCGGAACGCGTCGGTAACCAAAAATCAAATACGCAAAAAAAAACCGACTGACTGTTCTAACAAAAATTATCTCTCTGTGCACATTATTTGTAAGGTCTAATTAAACTGGTTTTCATAATAATAATTTGTAGTTTTTTTTTATTTTATCATTTTGCCAATACTTTGTAATAAATTTGCCAATGATTGACAAAAGTAGATATTTCTATTATTTAAGTAATTTAATAGGTTTACTATTATAATAATATTCATATCAAAAAAAATTGTAATTTAGCTTAGATATAGATAGCATTACGGCTACTTTATCAACATACATGACCGGATGAGACATTTCTAACCAAAAACGTGATTATTATCTTTAATTTTATTATATACTAGCGACTCACCCTCGCTTAGTTCGCGTTCGTCCTTAGCTTGATTCCCCATACAAACTTTCATCCCCATTTTAACCTCATTAAAGGATGATTTCCGGGATAAAAAGTATCCTATGTCCTCTCGAGGGTCTTAAACTATCTTCTTACCAAATTTCGTCTAAATCGCTTCAGTAGATCCAGAGATTACCTCTTACAACGTCACATACTCACAATCTCACAACTTACAAACTCACAAACTTTACCTCCTTATAATATTAGTATAGATATTTTATCTTGGTTTACAATATCTTTTTATTTAGTAGGTCTAAAAATATATTATTCAACCTTTAGAGTATTCACCTTTTTATTTTATGTTACATACTCGTATATAGGTATGATATTGTAATATATTTAACCTTTATTTTTTACTGGACCGAAATAAACCTAGGTATAATTGCAATCAGGTTCGTGACAAAAAATATAATAATAAAATATTGAAATATCTTGAAACGTACACAATATTGTAAAAACACTGTATTTTAACGATTTTTATGTACCTATTCTAAATTATTTTGAAACACAGATAGAACATACAGAATGGATAGAATTGGTTTTGCTAATTATTATTATATTTGAAAATTATATTTTGATCTTAATGAATATAAATCTTAATGAATATACTTAGTATTAAAAAGTTGGAAAACACCATTCGGTTAACAGCTTTCGGAAGTACATCCGCAAAAATTTATAATGTACAGGACTCGTCTATCTTCAGTTTGGTACTAGCAGTTATAGAAACAGTTTCATTGATCACAACCAGGCTTCATAGATCATCGTTAGATAAGCTCGATAATATCTATACATACCTATATTAAAATTGTAACTAAGCCAAATTAGTATATTACATATTTTTTGGAAAATCTTATTGAAATAGACATTATTATCGATACACAGGCCGAATCTATAGTTTTTAGAATTTTTGTCTGTCTGTCTGTCTGTCTGTCTGTCTGTCTGTTACCGCATCACAGAAATAACACTGGAGGGATTTTGATGAAATTTGGTATGATAATAACTGGTTATCCGGATCAACATATAGGATACATTTTACCGCGGGAAAATATCTCATTTCTGAGAAAAAATACAAAAACTGCAATGTAAGAGTATACTAATATGTAAAACCTAAGAATTTGGTTTTTGGTCATCTGAACGCGGGCGGAGCCGCGGGCAATGCTAGTAAAATTATATTATTTTCATATGAAAGCTAGAAGTAGGTTAAAATCTACTTTCAAGATTTGATTACATAATTAGTTACAGGTGAATTTGATAAAAGCGTATTAAAATGAGCATGAAATAGTATAACTAAGTATTTACTAATTACCATGAAACGAATCATAGTAGTGGGCGCCATATATATTTTGATCAAATAATGAGGGAATAAGTTGTGTTCAGCACTACTTAACCTGCCACTGCTGGGCACGGGTCTCACTTCAATACGAGGGCATCCCTTCTCACGATGTTTTTCTTCACCGTAAGATATGTGATAATCATGTAGAAAATGATTCGTACATGAAAATATCTGAAGTGCGAAATTCGGGACATGAACCCGTTTCACTCGGTTTCTTAAGCCAGCGCAATACCACTGGGCTACCACAAAAAAAAAAGTTTTTTTCGAATTATAAGCACCTACAGTATATACCTGTGTATTATGTACTTATTTAGTAAAAAGCTGTTATTTTGATATTACAAACAGACAGTTCAATTTTATTTATCTGTATAGATAAGTATAATAATCATCAAAATGTTATTATAAAATAAACGTTGATACGTTAATATGTAAGGTGCGCTAAATTGTTATAGCTAGAACAGTGGTTACATATGAGATCATTTGTGTCTGTAATCTCTGAATGGAGCGGCCAAGCGTTGTTTTGCAAACATTTATCGTCGTAACCAAATATATTGTGTGAATTTAACAATTCCTATTGTTGGTAATAATATTTTATCTTCATAATGGAAACATATGTATACATATAATAAAATTGTAACTAAACCGAATTTGTACATTAAATATTATTTTTTGGGAAATCTAACTGAAATAGACATTATTATCGATACAGAGTCCGAATCTATAGTTTTTAGAATTTTTGTCTGTATGTCTGTCTGTTACCGCATCACAGAAAAACCACTGGAGGGATTTTGATGAAATTTCGTATGGTGATAGCTGGTTATCTCGGTCAACATATAGAATACTTTTTACTGCGGGAAAATATCTCATTTCTGAGAAAAAATACAGAAACTGCAATGTAAGAGTATTCCTATTAATATGTTAAACCCTAAGAATTTGGTTTTTGGTCATCTGAACGCGGACGGAGCCGTGGGCAATGCTAGTTATTATATAAAATAATGTTTTTCTTTTAATTTGGTTATATTATTTAATCATAAAACGTTAGTTTGTGATGAAATTTCGACAAATAGTTACCGAAATGCTTTAATAATTTGTTAGTGCTATATATGGCTACATCATAATTGAATAATCATCTCATTTTACATGTTTTAGCGATTATAATATGCAAACATGATATTTATTTTGCATAAAACAAACGTTAGATACAATGCTGTTCAAATCATATATCTATAGTATATAGATAAATAAAATTAAAGTGTCTGTTTGTAATGTCAAAATAACAGCGTTTTACTAAATGCATATGAAATTATATACGGTACTTATAAGAAAAACACTTTTTTTTAATGTTTGTCTGTCTGTCTGTTTGTTCCGGGTAAACTCTGAAACGGCTGATTTTGAAGGACTTTCACTGAAAGATAGCTGATGTTATAGGGGGTAACATAGGCTACTTTTATTTTAGAAAACGAATTAGGGTTCCGCTTAAAAAAATTAAAATGTACCACCAGTACCAGTTCTATATAAGTTTCTATTTTCTTCATTAGAGTAAATTAAAAAATGTAGGAGAATTTTTGCTGGTCACGAATTAAATAGTGTAATCGCAGTTTCCACCGGTTTCGGCGGTTGTTTTTTTTATTTTGAAAGGCTTTTGACACCTGTTTTACTTACATAAAGTAATTATATTACTCGTAGGGGTGTTTTTTCCTTTGGTATAAAAAGATACCCTAAGATAAGTATACAAAATAAAATCGATTCAGAATTAACAAAAGTAACGCGAAACATACACAGAATATTTACACTTGAATTAAGTACTTCCTATTCGTTTAAAATCTGTAAAAAATCATTGTTAATAATTAACATTTACTATTCTGTTACAGGTATCAACTATCAACTACAACATAATTTACTACTTGACGTAAGTTTTTCTAGGTTTTTCTTTCCAGCGAATATAGGCTGCAGGTGTGTAAATCGTTAACTAAGTCATTATTAATGACTAATACAATATTTATCCATAATGTAGATACGGTTTATATGAAAACTTTGTATATATACGTACTTCATACATACCTATATTTATGTTACTATATATAGTAATATAGTTTAAAGTTAACATTATTATAGTCTTATCTATCGATATTCTATAAAATAAGTTTTAGTCGTTTAACAAACTTTTCTTAAGATTATACATACAATGTATAGTTATTACATTGTTGAAGTAAAGGAGTTTCATTAGTCTACTTATAGTAACGGTTTCATATACGAGTAGGTATTAAACATATTGGAAAAAAATCAAAAAAATCTTGTTCTTTCGAAATTTACTCAGGTCCAAGATTATTGCGTTAAATTCTTCTATAATTTATTTGGTTTTCAAAAAGATTTACAATAAATGTACACAATACAATACAAAGTGATGTAAATATTATTTTATGGTGACTTAAAATATTTATACCAAAAATATAAATATCTGGAAAGTTTCTTTTTTATTATATTTGGTTTTGAATATCAAGATATTCTTGATGTATATTCAAATAATATATACTAATGAAAACTCATAAAAATATTAAGCATTTTGGTGATTTTAATTTTTTCGTTCATCCATCCTTAAAACTGTAAAATAACGTGTGCATTTTCAACTTCACTTTCAACTGCTACAGCTCTTGGACGCTTAAAATCGTGAGAGGTGAACCGTGAATCTTAACTCATTGTAAAGAAAGAAATATAAGTGTTAATTATTAGTGTAAAAGTTAAAGTGTGTCTGTCTGTGGTTTGTTATTCCCATTCACAGCAACAGATTCATCCACATGATTTTATCACGTCATAACTGTTAAAGTGAACTCACAACGTCAATTATAATTGTTTTTGCTTAAGATTTTTTTCTTAAAACATACATTTTTTATCGTTAAAACTTGTGTCTTTTTTACATTATTATATATTTATAAGTGTTTAAATGAAAATTTAACACTGTAAAAATAACATTGCAATGTGCTCATGTTGTTTGGCGTTGAAAATGTAATTAGCGGTGTCGTTAATTAACTTGATTGGCAGCTTCGATGTAATGCTTAAACTTGAACGTTTTTGGTTTTATTCTTTATATTTTTTGCCAGAGTCTAGACTGATCGAGTTATTTTTATCATGAATATGTAGAGAATGACCAACTTTTTAAAGAATTCTTATTTATTTATATTTAACTAGCATTGTTCGCGGCTCCGCTCGCGTTCAAATGACCAAAAGCCAAATTCTTAGGTTTTACAGATTAGTAGGTATACTCTTACATTGCAGTTTTTGTATTTTTTCTCAGAAATGAGATATTTTCCTGCGGTAAAAAGTATCCTATGTGTTGACCCGGATAACAAGCTATCATCATGCCAAATTTCATCAAAATCCCTCCAGTGGTTTTTCTGTGATGCGGTAATAGACAGACAGACAGACAAAAATTCTAAAAACTATAGATTCGGCCTCTGTATCGATAATAATGTTTATTTCAGTAAGATTTTCAAAAAATATCTAATGTACAGATTCGGTTTAGTTACAATTTGATTATATGTATAGATTTATCCTTAAGCATTATATTTTTACTAGCGATTTACATTTTATTCTTATTTATTACCTCGCTCTGGTGCGTCCGTAGTCTTTTGTATTTATATTATTATATACAAGTACTCGTAATACCAAAAACCAAATTTAGCTTTTAAACAAATTTCTATGTGTTTCTCCAGGACATAGTCTATATCTGTGATGCGGTATTTGTAATAAATTTCATCAAAATTCGTCCAGCCATTTTAGCATGAATGGGTGACAAACATACACACAAATACAAACTTTTGCAAATTTCGTTAAATCCGTTATTATTTTTTGTTAAAACGTAACAAGCGTGACCATCCCGTGACGACGTCCCTCTGCTATTTATATCAAGCTCGTTTCCCGCAGAATGATGTCTCAAGGGATTCTAACTTCACACTAAAGGGACGGCAAACTTCGAAAGTCCCATCTAATCTCCTAATGCAAACATAAGTAACTTCATTGCGTACTCGGCTACCTAAATATTATTTATTTCAGTCACGTGTAACATGTCCAAATGTTTATGTTACAAATGAAAAATTTGCTAATTTTTCAAATAATTGTGCGTCTTTATGTTGTTTTACGAATTTTTTTTGCTATCGAGTTGAAATTTGTTATTTAAGATAAATTTAGCTAGTTGTGTAGAGGATGCGACCTACCACTAAATGCTTGCTATAAAAACACAGTTTGAGAGTTGTAAAGTTGTAAAGTTTATTGATATAATATGATGATACACTGACAAATGATGATGATGTTCTCCTGGCCGATTCCGGCTACGGCGGCCAATCTCATTGAGACTAGCCAACTGCGCAGGAGATATTATAGTGCACAAGTGTACGTGCAGGCACAAATGCACTCTCTATTCCTATCACTCTCATACTCCGGTGGGACGACTGCTCGACACGACCAGTGAGAGTTAAGGCGTTAATTGTTGAATGTGTTTGCGTCAATTGATTTATGAAAAAATTATAATTTATAGGACTTTTAGATTTCATTTTTCCTAGGTACATTTAAGATCATGTTAAGAGTAGGTTATTAAATAAAATATAACGTGATAAATTATGTCTTAAATAACATTATAAGAAATACCACTTTTTATGCGGTTTGTACAAGAGGGTGTGAATGAAGATAGCTATAGATCAAGTCATAAGGGATTATGAACGTCGCTTTTTATAATCACATTCTTAATGACTCCCTCTTTTAGCTATGATATTTTTGTGAACCGATATACACAATTATTTTCTGGATAATTACGGCGCCCTCACTTCGTTCAGGTGCGTTTTAAGATATTCTTATGGTTCGTTTTAATTTTTTTGAGCGGAATCCTAATTTTTTTCTCAAATAAACGTAGCTTAAGTTACTCCTTATAACATCAGCTATCTGCCAGTGAGTGTCCTGTCAAAATCATTCCAGACGTTTCGGAGATTAGCCGGAACAAACAGACTGACACGCAGAAAAAAATTGTGTTGATCTTATGAGTACCGTATATCATTTCATATGCATTTAGTAAAAAGCTGTTATTTTGACATTACAGACACTTGAATTTTATTTATCTGTATGGATTAACAGTAGTGTTCACCTAGTGAAAAGCGAAATTTGATCATAATCATTATTGAACATTTGAGGATAAACATATTATATTAATTTACATTTTTCCAACATTTTTTTATTAAACATTATAGCTCGTCCGTCAATAGCTACTAAACAAAAAAAAAAATTAGAAATTATGTTGACAAACGGGGGAGAAAAAGGTACTGAATTATTTTGTCTTTGCCTATTTAGATATAGACGTATAGGTATTAGAATCTACCTACATATTGTAAGAATTGTTTGCTTCTCTCACAGCCCAGTTAATTGAAAACTTTCTTTAAACATTAAGCTATTAGCTTAAAGTTAGCAATGATGATTATCGTGCGTCGATAATTCGTTGTAATATATTATTACTTTGAAGTTTTGATCGAGCACAAAAAGTAGAAGATATGAAATTAGTTTAATCTATTCTAAAATTATAAAGAGGATAAATTTGTTTTCTGTTTGTTTGTTTGTATCGAATAGGCTCCGAAACTACTGAACCGATTTAGATGTGGTACGAAGATAGTTTGAGACCCTAGCAAGGACATAGGAGAGTTTTTATCCTGGAACTCATCCCTTAAGGGGGTGAAAATATTAATAATTTTTGAATTTTCATTTTACAGTTATTGTAATTAAATATTAACATTGTATTGGGATGACTGTTGTATATAGGTATGGATATGTATTTATATTATTTATTTTTATATTATATGTATATTTATTATATACTCGTATGTAATTTTATGTATTAGTACGTATGCATATATTTTGTATGTATTATTTTCATATTGGTGAATTCTACTTTTTTCTATATATTTAGTTATATAACTCTGTTATTAGCCGCCACCCATCTCTCTTACAGTTTGCGATTTAGGAGAGAGGTACAGGACCTTAAGGTTTGTCTTTAAGAGATGAGACTGTTTTAGCAATAAGGTCGCTTGTACATTATCGAAGTTATCTGTAATTTTTTTTCTTTCTAACGTTTGCCTTAGATAAGAGATGAGACTGTTTTAGCAACAAGGTCGCTTGTACATTATCGAAGTTATCTGTAAAAAGATTTCTTAGGTGTACAAATCTTAATACTATGCAAAATCGTACATTAGGGTAATTAATATATTTTTAAATAAAGTTGTCGACATCATCGCCTTTATTAGTAGCTATATGCTTGGAGACCAATTACAGACTTTACGTACCGACCACAGGACTCGTTCCATTGAAATATTGACTCTCAAATCCCATTAGTGACCCATTTCAGCCGAGAAACCATCTTTGAACATTAAGGATATGGGTCCAACACTGACAACGATCTACTAAATGAAGCGGTATTCCTTCGCAGTAATCCTCCGAAGGAAGGTAATCTAAATTAATTCAACTAGGCTTATATTAGTCCCCATACTATTAATTCTGCCAAGGTCTTAAATATCTTACTTGGTTAAACAAAGTGCCCATTTCCAAGCGTTTGTAGATTTTATGATAAAAAATGTAATGGATGTAAAAAAAACGAAGTTAATTAAACTTTTTGTAAGTTTGTTGGGAACATTCATTTTTATGTGAAAAGTTAGTAATTATATTAGCTTTCGGCAACTTTATTTTATTTTGGTTTTAGGCTATACGGGAAGAAAAATTTAGCGTTAGTCGTTCAAATAAGTTTTTTATATTGTTATTTAATATTTATTAATTTTATCTATCAGTAGGTACTGTAATGTATACTTGAAAAATAACATACCTAATATTTGTGACCGGTTTACGTTCACACCTTTGCTATGTTATAACATTTCTTCTAGAATCATCATTAGGAATAACATGCCAATCATCACTTAATGTGGAGAAATCATTAAATTCATTCTGTATAGCTATTATACTGGGTTCTTTATCAAAAAATTCCAAGCAATCATCTTTACTTTCATTACTTTCAAATGATCTCGAGATGCCACGCGGAAGTTCAAGGGTCACGTTTTGTCCATCTCTCGCTTCTGGATACGACTGCTATTTATTATTATGGTTCGTCTTGTCATTGTTTTCGTATGTGTTATCAAAGTCTGTTTTGAAATAATGAGTCGCTTGTATTCATCGTCGAACGTCTCTCATTCATCGTTCAAATTAGCCATTAAATTGGAGTTATTGTGTTGTATCACACGCTGAGTAATAAATGCTTGGAGAATATGATGTGCGATACGATGAAGTAAAATTTATATAAATCCCATTAAACAATCTATATAATATTTATAGCTGTACAATTCGTCTTGGTAAGACCATATATTTAAACGGTAGAAAGTAAGTTATACAAGTGTTTTTAATCGTTATTAGAAAGCAAACACGTGTGAATACATTTACCCATGCCCAAGACAATCCTTTAACAAATATGACCCTTCTACTCTTATAAGATTCGAATTTATTTTAGGAGTGGGCTTCTGTTTAATGGCGAGCATGCTTACCGTTCTTTCTGTGAATAGAACGCTTTATTACGTTCATCCAGTTTCAACAATTGGTAAATGGAAGCCGAATGCTCTCGCTTCCCTTCTCTAACAACGCTTTAAAAACGAGCGTCTATTCAATATTGTTTACTTATACTCGTGAGCATTCTTGGTCACTCATTTGTATTAGTATTCAATGAAAACCGGTTAAGCTTTTATTTGTATGTACTATAATTTCTATATTTTAATTTAATTAACTAATTTAATCATCAATATAATAATTAAAGTAAGAAATTAATGAATGAAATGAATATTTTTAATTAGTATGAATTACGAGCTAGATTTTTTAGGTTATGCTTTTTGCCTAATCATACTTCACAATTTCTTTATGAAATCTCATCCAAGTTAAATGTAACCAGACGAGACTTTCTATGCGAGTTTCAACAAAACATTTATACACCGTTATGACCGCAGAATATGTAGAATCTCTAGCTTTGACCGCGGCACTCGTACCGTTAGAGTGCTTGACCATTCATATTGTATTGTTCTTGAATCGATTGTGAACGGCGCCACTGTACGTGCCAATGTTGGCTATAGAAATTAAAATGACATTATTTATATTTAAACGGACATTTCAGCACAAAATATTAATTAAAAACAGATTAAGAATCAATCTAAGCATATTGTTGATGGGATTTAAACATTTATGTGGAAGTGAGTTTTAAAGCAACGACTTAGAATTTGCAATAGATTTGTTATGCAGGTTTAATACCATTTGGTATTCTGTCCTGTCTAGCTCACAAGGGACATAGCGTGGTTGTGTGCATCGTGAGTACACGGCCTATCACAAGCACCATTTATTAATCTATACTTATAATATTATAAAGAGACAGAGTTTGTTTGTTTGTGTTTGTTTGTTTGAATGCGCTAATATCAGGAACTACTAATCCGATTTGAAAAATTCTTTTTTCATTAGATAGCCCGTTTATTAAATAAGGCTATAGGTAGGTTATATATCATCATGCTACTACCCAAGGGAGTAGAGCAGTGATCATAAATGTCAACAGATCGGACAGACTTTCATACATTATTGTAAAACTAAATATATTATAATATATACGGTATATACAGATGGTGTGTAATAAATGCTATACTGGCAGTCTTATAAATCATCTAATTGTTACCCAAGTATTATATATAAAAATCAGCTTTTATACTATAACGTAAGTAGAATTATGATTTCATGAAAAGGGTGTCGGGCAAGGGTTTGCCACGATGTTAAGTGTCTGGCATTGAATGACGTGATTTTTAATAATATTCTGAAGGTAATACCAAAAAATCACACTTTATTATTTGACGAATTTAGATCGGTATTTTACGCACCTTTAGTACCGAGTACCTGCCAAAGCCACCATAGCCTGAACTTCATAATGGTCCATCGTTCTTATCTGTGTTGGGAGCATGCGCTGACAAACTTTCAGCCTTTATAAAATGACGAAGGTCTGGCGTTCACGTGCTCTTCCTCTATATATTTTATTAATTCTAAACATTATCATTATAGTCATGAAATAAATTATATTAAATAACAATAATTAATTAATTAATTAATAACATAACAAAAACCGTTATACGAAATACTCAACACTTGAGAAAAGATTTTTGAATGCCATTGTTATATTATTTATTGTTACCGAACTCTAAGCGATTCTTTTCATATTATGTTCGCCTTTATTTTCCACAAATTAGTAGGAATCCACATGAAGCCATCGAAATGACATTTGCTAGTGACATTAAAGCTAGTTTGTAAAGTTTACTCTAGTGCATTCATTAATTCTGATATTATAATTTTTTTAATGAGTTTGTTGTTTTTAATGAGTTCCCACCTACACGACCTACTTGGCTTACGTTTTGTGACAACAAAATATCCTATGTCATCTGAATCCTATACTCTTCAGTGAAAGTATTTTTAAAGGGTTAAGGAATATTTCTTTATTCATCCTTTAGTGTACGAATTTTATCTTGTAATTAGAATTACAAAAAAAAGGTTGAAATCAAACAAATATTTTAATTTTATTTATAAGTGTTAATGTGTAGATAAATAAAGTTGAAGTCGTTTATGAATCTGCGATATGAAAGTCACATATATATTTCATATTAGTCTTCTTCATGAGGGAATAGTTGTGTCACAATATGTTATTATTGAGGAATGTAATGCGAACTTTATTCTACTTACTGTAAAATTGTCATAGTTAAATGCGTTTTAATTATTTAATTAGATAGTATATATTATACTAGCGACTCAACCTCGCTCCACTTGGGTTCGTATCTACTTACGTTTTAACGTTTAGTATAGATTTCTCAGAGATGAGATATTTTCACGCAGTAAAAAGTATCCTATATGTTGACCCGGATAACCAGCTATCATACCAAATTTCAGCAAAATCCCTCCAGTGGTTTTTCCGTGATCCATCTATCTAATATTTTGGATCTTATAGGTTGATAGTTTAGATTCATTCATTAGTTAATGGTTAAAGTTTGGGCCCATTTAATTCGTTTTGACTAATTCCATGCATTATAGATTACAAATTGTCAAAAGCGTGTTTTAGTTTTTTAAACTATTAGGTTAATAATAACCTAATAGATCGATATATAAATATCTAATATATAAATATCTCGTGTCACGGTGTTTGTGATCGCACTTATCCGAAACGGCTCGACCGATTTTAGTGAAATTTTTTTATATTTTTGGTAGATATGAGAATAGGTCGTAAAGTATTCTTCACCCTCTTACCTACCCCCAACCCCTATTTTTTAATCGTGATTTTAGTATTTTTGTATGAACAATATTATATAAATATATATAAAAATGTATAACATAATCATAAAACCAAAGAGTTTTTTTGTAGATTGAACACGGGTGTAGCCACAGGTTCTGTTAGTTATATCATATTATACGGATAAATAAAATTGAAATATCTATTTCTAAAGTCAAAATACCAGCTTTTTACTAAATGCATATGGAATTATATACGGTACCTACTACTTATAAGGGCCACATTTTCTTTTAATTTTGTCTGTTTGTCTGTTTGTTTCAGGCAAGTCGCTAGTTTTATTGTATCTGTAATTGGTTATTAAATATAAAAAAAATATCTGTTACTATATCATATTAAGCGTACCTATGAACATTTTTAACGGCAAGTTTATATGGAGTTTAATTATATATATCCAGAACTGCTATAGTTACTAACGTAATCAAGTTATGCAATTATTTCTTGTCTAGTTATTGTAATGGGTTCTATGCCTTGGGCTCTGGCAAGGTCAGTGCCAATGACCGCGACGCCTTATTTATAGTACGCAATAGATCTTATGCTAAACCTGAAGCTATTTCTATACTTAAATGCCTTCAATGCAATTTTATTTTATCAATTTTAGCAAAACAATTCATTGATATTCTTAAGATTGAAAAAATAAGGTTTGACGCGAATACCTAGTTTATTTTGGCAATTATAGTTTTTAAAACCATAATTTGTCATTAATAATTATATTATGAATACAAAGGCCAGTTACGGTTCATATAAAAATTTACTCCGTCTGGAAGTCGTAGCTGTAGCCAAAGCCGACGATAATTATTTTACCACGACAAATTCTTAACGTTGTTACTAATGTATTTTTACAGTAATATTTGTATTCAGCCCGTTTTTAACGTCCCACTGCTGGGCTCGGGCCTCCCTTCAATACGAGGAGGATCAGGCCATAGTCCACCACGCTGGCCAAGTGCGGGTTGGCGGACTTCACATGTCTTTCGGAAACTTGCTAGATTTCCTCAGACATGCAGGTTTCCTCACGATGTTTTCCTTTCCCAAGCGAGCGCGTTACCATTGGACTACCATTACCTCAGTTATGTTTATTTAGTCTAATTTTAATATTTGACTTGCACATATGCATGTAAGGATATCATAGTTATAGTTATTCGATATTAAGCTCTAAATCATTCGTATGAATTAGTAATTTTCTTTGAGAACACTCAAATATGCGCGGTGGGTGCCAGAACACTGCCCCGGGCTACACCTGAATCGACAGACGCCTTTAAGATTATGTTAGTCAAATTAGCACTTTTTTATATTGACTTCTCACCAGTTCATTCACACCGTCTAATTACATATTTTAGTTAACTAAGTGTGAAATTTATTATACACTAGCGGCTCACTCTCGTTTCGCTCGTGCTTGCCTCTAGATAAACAAAAACAAATCTATCCCAGGGGAACTGTACATTTTTTCGGGATAAAAAGTAGCCCAGGTATATGTTATTCTGATGTACATATGAGTTATATTATTGTAAAGTAAAAAAAAAAAATTCATTCAGTAGTTTTCGCGTGAAAAGTACAAAAATCCATAGATCTATACATCCAGACATCCATATGTATGTATTATGTACGCATTATGCGTGTTTTTTTATTTTTATAAAATACAAAAATATTTTTTCAAATTTAAGTGGTAGTTCCAGAGATTAATACGTTTAAACAAACACACGCTTCAGTTTGATAACATAAGAATTTTCGTAGTTATGGGTACTTGCTCTTTAACTTTATTAGTCAGCGTGGGAATTCCGTTGCCATTCCGGCTGTTTTTAAATACCGTTTATACTATAATGATAAAACAGATATATTTTTAAATTGGATATCAATTACTACAGATCAAAAATGGATTAAACCTAAACGATTAATTAAAAAATCATGATATTTTCCAAAAGATAGAGCAACTCAGCGTATTAGGAAACCTGTTAAATACGTACCGTTAGCGGAGGTCGTTTTATTAGTAGTAACATTATAACTTGCTTTTATTGGATAACGCTACACGGGCATTGACTTTATATTCCTATTGTACGAACACACGTTGATGACACACTTTTAAAGGGCGTCTAGCATTATCATTCTAATGATCTTATATTGGATTGGGACTATGGTTTTGAGAGCTTTTTTTGTTTAACTCTTTATAGATTTTTGTTTAGAATGTTGTTAATTGGAAGAGTTAATATGAATATTTGACATAGTTTTTTAATAGATCCCTATATACAAGGCTATTTTTGTTTTGGACAAATAGAAATTATCTGGAAAAATAAAAAGAATAAAAATTTTACCCACATAGACGATTTGTGTATGAGTATTATACTTACCTATAAATTAAAAACCTTTTTTTTTTATTTCTGGTACAAGAAACAGGCATATGTATTTAATTTATTTATAACGTAAATAATAATAAATATATTTATATCTTTTTATTTTACGTTCTTTAAGGAATTATACATATTATGTGTATACATATTTTATGAAGTTGATCGATTATGTAGAGGCGATGGTTTTTTCCTATGATTACGCCTATTGGTATTTCATATTTATTGTCATGCATAGATTTATATCTGCAATCATCTTCAATTGAATAATCGAATAGTGAACAGGCTGGATGTTCTCATTGCGGTTGAATTATGATGAATACATTCATTGTGTGCTACATTTGATCTTTTGTTCGGTAAAATTATTGTAGGTATTGCGTAAGTGCAATTGTTGTATACATATTATTACAAATATATTGCAATTTTGTTAGTGTGTACGTGCGTTTATAGTTAATAGTGCAACGTTGAAAACGGTTAGTATAATTGTCCAGTAGCTAACTGGGCGAAAGAGCTTCGCTCGGTGTGTATCTGGAAAAAATATATTTTTTTTCTGATAAGGCATCTATCTATATATGTAGATAAACTTAAAAAGCAAAGCCTTATCTAAATACAAAATTTGATCCAAATCGTTAGAGCCGTTTCCGAGATACACGAAATTTTATATATGTATTATGCATATTAGAATTGCCTATTTAATATTATAAGATAAGATAACAGACAACGGCACATGTCGTTTTTTTTCTAACTTTTTAAATTTTACGTGAATATTTGACATTTTAAATGAACAACGTAGTGAAGAAAAACAAAATAAAACCGCGACAAAATCCGAAAAGATAGTGTCATTTATTTTTTATTTATAAATCATGTTAGAATAATTGCCGTTCTTTTGCGTTCCTGCGGTTATAGAAGGTACATACTGCTCGTATTGTGTCTATTTTATTAAGTTTTCCCTGGCTTCAAAAGATAAGGAAGTTATATGTATTTATGGTATCTAATAAAATATTAAAACCATAAAGAGAAGGTAGGTATTTTTGCCCCACTAGCTCTATGTTTGTACCCGCTAATGTCCGGAATGAATATACTAATTTTAACGGCAAATTTTATGGTGTATAGAAAATTTGAGTGAAACTGATATAGTCTAATTCATTTTCCAGTAATTAGTTATTTTTTTCACTCAAAAGTGTACCGAATTTAAAATTACCTAAAAAGTATTAGATTATTAAAGCCCTTAGGTGAAAATTATTTTTCTTAAATTTTTTATATATGTAACTACTCTTAAAATATTTCTTAAAACATTTGTACAAAATATCGCGTTTTTACAGAAAAAATTACACCTTATGTCAGTCAAAAAAGAAAAGGGGTAACGTAGAAAGAGTTTTTTACTGGTTGGTAATCGCACGTTGAGTCGAATGTGTCATAGGTATACTAACATAGGACTTTATAGTCAAAATACACAGGCACAGTAGTAAGTGACAGCTATGTAAAAGTTACATAATATCTATATAACTTAGTCTACACTAATATTATAAAGAGGTAAAGTTTGTGAGTTTGTCAGTTTGTGACGTTGTAGGGAGTAATCTCTGGATCTACTCAACCGATTTAGATGAAATTTGGCAAGAATATAGTTTGAGACACTGGGAAGGACATAGGATACTTTTTATCCCGGAAATCATCCCTTAAGGCGGTGAAAATGGCGATGAAAGTTTGTATGGGGAATCAGTATATAAAGTTGAAATATTCATTAATTTGCAAAGTGCACAAAGCTATCGGTTTGATTACTTTTACCTCAATTGGTTTTACTACAAGCATCGATACATATTTGACGCAACTTCGCTGTCTCGCTTTTAAGTTGATTGAACATTATCTCTTAATATCAGTAGCATTGCTCACGCTTAAATTATTATTTATCGCGTCCTGTCATAGACGTTAATACAATCCCAATGAAATTAGATATTAAATTTAATGGCCCCTTGATTATTTTAAATACTAGATAAGTATTCAAATGATAAAATATAGATATTTTAATTGTACTTTTGCCTTTGATAATTTGTTCTTGCTGCATAATATAATTATTTATGGATTTTTTAATAATAATAATAATAATGAACACTTTATTGCACACCACACAAGAAAATAAATAAAGAAGTAAAATACATAACAATAAAAAGATGCACAGCAGGCGACCTTATCGCTAGAAGCGATCTCTTCCAGGCAACCTTAGGGTAGAGGAATCAGTATATAAAAATGGTAGGCGGTGTACTTGTATAAATACATACTTATACACATACATATATACATACATACATACATACATACATAAATACACACATACATACATACATACATACACAAATACATAATTTTAAATTATTATGTGTATTATATTATCATAATTATGTGTATATTGTAAGATTTTTTTAATGTGTCATATTTTGATGGGGTAAGCATATAAATCGCATAAACAAATTGCCTTTTTGACCTTTTTTTTATTAATTTGCTGGTGGGATATTTCCAATATCGTCTAACGATTGAACCTATGACCTTAAAAAGAGCAACTAAACCAAATATTTCTTTTTTGTTTTTAACAGTTAAAAATATATTTAAACATGTACATATCAAAGAATTCCCAATAAATTCCTTTTTATGATTAATATTAAAATCATTTGAGTTATTTAAGACTTGTTTTCTATAAAAAACTATACAATTCTAAGTAAATGAAAAGTGTACAGCGAAAGCACATCTCTTATACTTTCACGCGTGACCTTTAACGCGAACCGCTAGAGAATTACTCACCTACCTACATATATATACATACCCAGTCTATATACGAAAACTGAATAATCAATGAAGCGGCGGGCGATATCGTACATTTTGAATGAATTTGATTTTATTATAGGCGTTAATACCAGTTTGAGTAACCATATTATCAAAATTAAGCAATTTCGACAGTAGACAGATGGATCGTTGTGGACATAAATTAGAGTTTACATTAAGGCTTTGATTTCTATTATTGTTGGAAGATAATTTTCGTAAGTCATGTTCTAGACCATGCGGAGACGACCTGACAAACTCTGGCAATGAGTCGGTCCCTATTTCATACAAAAATAATAATATACCTCTATTTAATCTGAGTGTTACACTATCAGTGTGATTTTATATGTCTAAATAACCTTGATATATTCTTAAAAATACTGTATATAACCATGATAGTAGATATATTGATCACGTTACCGATTGTTTTGGCAAAAATGATAATACGTGCATTTAATATTTTGTTATTAATATTCTTATAATACTTTCTTAGATTTACGCGAATATTTGACATTTTAAATAAAACTATCTTTTCGGATTTTGTCGCGGATTTATATTAATATTCTTATTTATATTAATATTTTGTTATTATAAGGTCAAACGATTTTTACGTTTTATTTTCTATGTTTTAACATATTTGGCTTTCACACGTTTCATTTCATTGACACGTTTGGCTTAGTTTGTAGTGACCTTACTTGTTGCGGTGGTTCGAGTCTCGCTGGGGGCATTTATTTGTATGATGAGTCATGTACTCCAGTCATGGGTGTTTATATTTATAGTATGTGTGTATTTAAAGTTATACATATATGTATAGTGTATCAACTATGTGGTATCCATAACACAAGCCTCGTAGTAAGCTACGAGTATTCATGGAATTAGGTGGTGATGTGTGTTAATGTCCCAACATATTTATTTATATATTATTTATATTATATACTTAATTAGAAGGTGAGAAAAAGTATGAAAGTAGAAGTTAATGAGTTCTAATATAACCTTCCTACGGTTCATAATTTAATAACTAACTTGGGCCTCAAACCAGCACTTAGTGTAGTAGCATGTTGTTAACATATTTACAAATGCTCGGTCAAAAAATATAATAGGCTTATGGTGAACCACAGACTGCCTTGCTCGCTGACCGTTTTTCATCGACACTTTCGACTTGACCTACATTACCTGTGTATGGTTATTCCCTGACCTGAACGTTAAGTCATTTTCATATAGTGCCACTACCTGTTTGTGATATAAATACTAAATATTTTGTATGTAGATACTTTTGTTTTTTAGTTTGTATTCGGGCTTGATGTCGTGACTGCCTCGATATGTATACGTTTCATTCAAATGTCAAATTATATATTTACTTCCGCAGTTATTACTATGGTGTCATTGTAAGGTACTATTAAATTATATGATGTATATTGATAAATGAGAAATGCATTTTAGACGTTCACTTCAAAAATTGTTAAATCTACTTAGTAGGTACTTATAATGTCGGTCAGGAGACTGATTTCGGTCACGGTAACATACATATTTCGCTGAGCCATTATAGTACACTAGCGCCAACACGAGTATAATCTTTTTACTATTATTTCCAAACTTCGTCAGACGAAAATTTGATAAGATCGAAGAGATTTACCTTACGTGATTTCCGAAGCACGAGGATGTATCACCGCCAACTTCACAATAAATATTAATGACCCGATTCGGGACTCGAACTCATGACCTGATCTGCTGATGTATGTACATGCTAGATGCAAAACCAACGAGGTAGCACTTATACATTGTTAGTGAGACATCAATCAAATTATGAATATTATATACGTCTGACGCGATATTTGTTTCGAGGTAGAGGCATTTTCAGGTCATTGCGAGGCTGAATAGACGGATTTTAATTAATTATTTATTTCGTATATCTACTATTGCTGATTTGCATTCCTTGACGCAATGCATTCATTGCATTCTTTGATGTTAAATGAAGCCACGCTTATTAAATTTAATACGGTGTTTCATTTGTATGTAGTAAAGTAACCTGTATTATTCATTATATCATATTATTATAATTATACCCCTTAATATATCAACTATAATTTTAACTAAAAATCTATTTGGAGCGCTAAAATTAAAATTGACCTTTTACCATAAAATGTATGGGATAGTATTATAGACTGATCGGAATCAGTTTATTTTTAAGAAAGAAAAAAAAAAGAAAAAATAATACCTGAATTTTTATGTTTTTAAAACGTTAGCAAGAATATAAGGAACAAAAATCCGTAAAACCCCTATGTCTTAGTACCCCCGAGAAATTGGGGGATGAAAAGCGTTGAAAAATAGTTTTTTTTTCAATTTCCGGCTTACTGTGACATCCTATCGAAAAAAAATCCTATAAAAGTTGTAGTTCTAGTAAAAATCTATAACTTTTTTAGATGACACTTTTTACGATAACCTCAGTTTTTGAGATATTTGAAAAAAAACGGTTTTTAATTTTTTATTGATATTTTACTTTTAATTTCTGCAATAATCTTTTGATTTTCATGAAACTAAGGGAATGTAATCTTCGAAATACATATAATAAATGAACAAAAATGAAATTAAAATGTTTAGCCATTATCGAGTAAAGTATGGTTTATGGTCTCGAGAGGCTGAAAATCACTTCCAACTTCAAGTGGATGTTTACATTTAAAAAAAACGTCCAATTTTCAGATAGGGCTCATTCTTTTCGTCCGTCATTCGTTTCGTCGTGAACTCTACTTTTTGAACAAATAAAAACATTGTATGGACGCCCTGTAAGAACAATCTTAAAAATTAAAAAAAATTGGAGAAATCAATAATTTTTATTTTGTAAAATACCTTTTTTTAATTATCATTGAAAAAGTTTACTTTATTGACCAAATTTTGCAATATGGCAAGTCGAGAAAAAATAAAAAAAAATGGAAGTCACGTAAGGAATACTTTTTCTTTTGTATTTTTTCCCGTAGAATTTATTTATATTATTATTTTTTCGAATTTATTGACATTTTATTAATTTTTAGTTGATTATGGAGATTTTAATTTTTTTTGTACCCAAACCGGATTCCGATCGGACTATTACTCGATCTGAATAAATAAGACGTTTAAATTAAAATTATATTGATACACAAAAACTGATATACATAATTAATGAAATGGGAGCCAACTAATATTTTAATTTTTAGAATAAAATTAGTATTAGTAGTATTTTTTTATGTTGAATATATTTT
Source organism: Brenthis daphne (assembly GCA_947093115.1). Taxonomy (NCBI): domain Eukaryota; kingdom Metazoa; phylum Arthropoda; class Insecta; order Lepidoptera; family Nymphalidae; genus Brenthis; species Brenthis daphne. The sequence goes on along the minus strand of OX352479.1, from coordinate 21,870,963 downwards.
TTTATTAAAATATAGGTATTAAAGTAAATACCGTTTTCGTAACATTGATAGCGTATTCTAATTGAAATTTAATGTAGCAATGGGAAATATATGCAGAATCTGTATAAATATTATAAATGTGATAGTTTGTGAGTATAGATGTTTGTTACTCTTTCACGCCAGAACGGATGAACGGATCTGCATGAAAGGCACAGAGATAGATTACGTTCTGGAATCACACATAGGCTATCCCGGTGAAATGTACTTTTTATCCCGGGAAAATATACGGTTCCCGAGGGATAGGTTTGTTTTTGTTTTTCTAGAGGCAAATCCGAGCGAAAAGAGGGTGAGCCGCTAGTTAAATATAATTGTGCTCATACGAGTATCTGACAAGTGTCTGGATAAGAATGTAACATAAATGTGACATACATACGCACTGCGCCTGTTGTAATGTAGGCAATATTTTTTCCGACTTAGCAATAAATCCCATGGGGCGTGAGATCACGTACATTCCGACGGAGTACATACGTTTACATATTATGTAAGACAATAATATACTGTAGCATGTGTTTGTTTTGGAAATGTTTCCGACAAGAATATTGCAAGACTCGACGTTACCACTTGTAAGGAGTATCCCTGTTTATTTATTTTTTTTGAAGCTTTTGACGATTTGACTTAGAATTTTTATTTTCTATAATAGAAAATGTGTATTAATACAAAAATGTTAAAACAATGTTAAACAGTAATTGTGATGGTTGCATTGTGAATATTAGGTATCTATCTAACTTTCATATTTTTTTTGGGTTTGCACACTTTTGTACAAAGCGTAAAGATTCTTTCTTGTAGTGAAAAACTATAAAAAATATACGCAGGCGAAATTAAAGTGATTTCTAAAAGCTAGTTTTCACAATAATAATGATATTGCAGTCATTTAGGCGGTTATTCTGTGCAATATATCACTTTAATTAGCAATGTATTCCCATCTCCGGTGGTAAATTGAGATGATTCATGATACTTAATTATTAAATTCGATAAACGATATTAATTTGTAAACTTAATTGATACAATCTGCGTTATTCATGGCGTGGCAGAGTTAAAATTACACTGCGGTCGTGGAAATGTGGCTTTTTCTTTCCTTTTGTGAATTAAATTATCTTTATTTCCTGCAGCTCAATGTTTTTATTCAATAGTTCGTATTCAATAAAATATGCAATTGTGTTACTTGCTCTACAATCGCTTCCTTAAAATTGTGTTTTCACTGTTTATTGTTTAATTTTTATCGTCATTTGACCCGCATTTCATTCATAACACATCAAAATAATCTGAATTTGGCACAAAATAGCACAATAAATATATTCAAAGGCTTGCTAAATATGATCTGCATAAAATAAATGCTAACTATCATACTCTATTGGTCGTTTCATCTTTCGTTGCATCTACACAGAAATGAACATAGAATAATTTTATTTTAGGGAGCATTTGAAATTGTTCTGCGGCTTTAAGAGTTCCGCGAGAGTGAACTCTGAAATTGTGAAAATTATTTTTGGATGTAAAATTGAGAGAAATAAAACGGGTGATAAAACTTCCGTCCGTGAGCAAATGCTGTAAAAATAATTAACTTCAAAATTGTAATTATTCTTTATGTGATTAATGTTAATTATTTTGGAAGTAGGATAGATATTTAATTCTTCACCTTGAATTTTATTGTGATTCTTGAATTTTGTAGTCTTTGTTATCGTCTATGTAATGAGTTATGCTACTAAGTCTATTTATTTATGTATTTAGTGATTATTTATATATAGTGATGTGATCATATTAATAATATCGCTTTTCGTTATCCGTAGGTAAACTGTGAGACAACGTTGGATGGTTTCTGGTATCTTCGTTATAAATTCTAGAAGGTAAGATTTGTGATGATATAAAATGGTTAAGTTTTAATAACTTTAGGTAGGTAGATTTTCAATATTTATATATAACTAGCGACTCACCCTCGCTTCGCTAGGGTCGTCCCTAACTTGCTTCCCAATACGAACTTTCATTTCCATTTTCACTCCCTTGAGGGATGATTTCCGGGATAAAAAGTACCATATGTTCTTCCCAGGGTCTCAAACTATCTTCTTACCAAATTTCATCTAAATCGGTTCAGTAGATTCAGCGATACCCCCTACAACGTCACAAACACACAAACTTTACCTCTTTATATTATATGTATAGATAAACAATTTTATATAGTCTCCATTCGTTTTTTTACTGAGATTTATGTTAATTCAGAGATGTTCTTTTTTAACATTAGGGAATACATTTACGTATACCACTTGCCAACCCGCACTTGGCCAGCGTGGTGGACTATGGCCTGATCCCCCTCGTATTGAAGGGAGGCCCGTGCCCAGCAGTGGGACGTTAAAAAGGGCTGAATACATACATACATACCACTTATATAAATACAGGTAGGTACTACCCACTTAAATTCAAGGGAGCTATCCCTATTTTAATGACGCGTCGCAGGATCGCTTACGCACTAAATCACGACACGTTTGGCTCAGTTTGTAGTGGCCCTACTTTCTGTGCCGGCGGTCGCGGGTTCGAGTCCCGCTGGGGGCATTCATTTGTGTGACGACGAAGGTTTGTACTCCAGTCATGGGTGTTTATATTTATAATATGTATGTATTTAAAGTTATATATGTGTAGTCTATCAACTATCTGGTATCCGTAACACAAGGCTCGTAGCTTACCATGGAAGTAGATGGTGCTGTGTGTTAATGTCCCAGCGTATTTATTTATTATTATTATTTATTTACTTCGGCGACTGACCTGCTGAGGCAGACCACAACGAACATGGCTTTAACCCATGGTTTCCACTCTGGTATGAGAGATGTACCAGGAGCAACTTGCAGGGTACATCATCCAGGCTGCCTCCCTAAAGCATTTCTTGGCTTCACGTCCGCTTGTAGGTAAGTTAGATAAGGTGGAATCCACAAAGTTAGGGAGCTTGCGATACTCGTAGTTATGGACTACTTTTTTATGTAACCCTTACTTTGTTAAAGTCACTTTTAATAATCGTGCATTCTCTGTGTTATTATAAATATAACATTGTATAAATATTATAAAACAAAAAAAAATTAAATAACTAAACAGATTTTAAAATTATTTTTTTTGCATTAATTTGAAATTGGATCTTATGGGAACTCACTGACCTTTCCGTCATCGATAGCTGTATTCAATTACCCATGATTGGTCAGAATCACAGCGTTGTGAAGACTTCGTGCGGCAAATCAGTAATCGCGTTGTTTGTTGGAATCTGATGCGCTCGTGATGTAAAGATATCACCCAACCATTGTCCGCTTGTTTTGATGTAACTCGATCGATTTGAGTAGCGTGAGCTGAGGATTAGATTGATTACGTAGATTTTATTATTTTTGAAATTCTAGAATGAAACGTCTAAAGGTTTGCCTGTCCGTCTGCCTGCCGTAAGAGGTAATCTTTAAAAATATTTATATAAGATTTTTTTACTAAAAACAACACAAACCTGAAATCCCATATAAATTTTAATCATGACTATTTAAAATTAAAAATATTATGGGATGACTCTCAGTATTTTGTTTATTCGCGAAGCTATTAATTAGCGCGTAGTAACACACACACAAATATTTAAGAGCACACCCGAATTGAGTTTCTTCTCCTTTTAGAAATGGAAATATCTCGTCAATATTTGTACCTATTTGATGGATATAGTAATAAATAAATAAAAAAGGCGTAAAGTAAAAAATTAAGCAAAGTTTATCCAAGAAATACGTTTCTTGGGAGTTCTTATTGTTCACATTTTTCTTATATTATATAAATGGCAGTACAATTACTCTGAACTAAGAAAATAAAAACGGACCAGTCAAAAAATGATAAAAACTGGTAAATCGGACTCCAAGATCAGGGGTTGCCAACAGTATTAAATATTAAAATGCTATTAAGGTTACCAAATGCGTATTATGTGACGGTACGGAACCCTCACTGAGTGAGTCCCTTGTTATACTTATTTCTTTGTCTCTAAGTGAAAAAAAAGGACAGAAAATGTCGCTTGCGCTCACATTTAATTGCAAGTTACAATTTGACCATTAAAAAATCCATGTTACAATATTGGTAATTAATATGAAAAAAAATTTTCTTACTGATTACATTTATCACTAAAACTAGCGACTCACCCTCGCTCTGCTCGGGCAAGTCCCTAGATACGTTTTAAAGGTTAGTATAGACTTCTCAGAGATGATATATGGTTTTCTCGTCATACGGTCACAGACAGACAGACCAAAATTCTAAAAACTATAGATTCGGCCTCTGTATCGATAATATTGAATATTTCAATAAGATTTTCCAAAAAATATTAAATGTACAGATTCGACTGAATTAGAATTTTATTTTAGGTATGTATAGATAAATCGTGTAGTATATCTAACTTCGTATTTATAGTTGTGTCGATAGCGGTTAAAGGTGAGTAGGTACCTACAATCTCGGCGAGGCCCTCAAGGTTCAACGCATATCTGTTCTCTTTTAGAAAGTTCGTATAACATTGTAAATCTGTAATTGGATAATTAGACATTTATTAAATTCTTGCAGATAACTTTTTATAAAAAAAGAAACCGTTTTCATGGAAAATGAAAATCGGTTTTTGTCGTTATACCACCTATATATTACATATATGTATATATAAGTATGAGACACATTACTTACGTAATCGGTTCATTTTTAAATAAGAAAAATAAAAAATGTGTTACATTACATGGAAAGACCCCTTTTAATAATTCAACATTTGCTCAATTAACTTCAATAATTGAATAAATAAAGAGTAAGTCTTTGATCAAGTCTTGTATTAAATTGCTTCTATTTCAATAGATCCAGCAAAGCGATGCAAATTAATTTATAAATGGGAGATACTTACAAAATTAAACGTACACTGAGAGCGGAATCGGTTAAAGTTCAAATGAAATACCGGTATATTATGATATATTAGAAGAATATTTTTTAATAGGTCGACCTTAAGATGTGAACGAAAAAATGATTATGACGATGATTCATGTTAGTCTGACGTAATTTCATGATCTTTTGTTACAAGCGCAGGTAGTAATAGCAGGGAGTTTAATTGTGATTTGGGCAAATAAAGCAGACATACGAGGTGGAGTCACACTTACAGTCCGATACCAGTCCGGCCCGGCACTGAATCGAAGTCTAGGAACAAATTCTTAACTGAGAACTTTTAGACAGAAAAATCCAATAGATCTTTTAAGTCCATCCGGGAATCGAAATCAGGGTTTCGTAATCTGCAGACGTAGACTGGCTACAAGAGAAGCGAGGCGTTTGAATTACAATGAAAATCCTGTCTCACTCTATGCTATTAAATAAAACTATCTTTTCGGATTATTTCGCGGATTTATTTTGATTTTTGGTTCCCGACGTTTCGAATGCTTTACAGCATCCATGGTCACGGGAGAGACGTCGGGAACCAAAAATCAAAATAAATCCGCGAAATAATCCGAAAAGATAGTTTTATTTAATAATGTCAAACATTCGCGTAAATCTAAGAAAGTATTATGTCACTCTATGCCATTGACAAATCCTAAAGTTGTTTTGGTTTGGACTAGCCTCCGCTTATGAATTATGTCATCATGTCTGCAAATTGCGCCATTATACACGAAATCAAGTAACTTCCGCTGACTCCCTGATGTCAGGATGTTTGTGTAATTAAAGACGTTCCGCACCCGAAATGTGTCGGCTTATATCGACCGAAGTAAAATTAAATTGTTGATAGAACGGTACGGTACGATTACCATTAGTTTAGGCCCGCGACTTTATGTGCAAGGTAAAACAAATGAGGCACTGAGCTCGTAACAGGATTAAGATTTTTTTGCGCGATAAAAAATAGCGGTAAATTAAAATCTGTTTCATTTAATTCTAGTAACTAATGTACATAAAAGAAATAATGAATACGTGGGTGAGGATTTTTAAATAAAGCATTTTTCACGTTGGCTTACCTTTTTTTTTTGAAATAAAATTCTGAATAACAAAACATGGATGTGATTGATTGAAAAGGTTTGTTTACGCGATTTCAATAAATTCTTTTTTGTAAAAAAAATTTTGAATTCGCTCGTGTGCTTGATACCTCGAATATAAAGTAGAATATGTGTTAATCTAAAAAAGTAAATATAGGCTATCTTCCCCCCGATGTGTTCCCTTGTCGTGGTGCTGGGGCCAAGAGATGCACTCTGAGGTGACCTGGCCAGGTCGGTGGTGTGCCATGCGGGTTGCTCCAGATACTTCTCTGATAGCAAAGTAGAGCCTTGGAGTAACCCCATGGTATTTGTGGTTTCCTTCAGCAGAACTGCCGTTCGGGCGTCGTGGTTGAGTGCGTAAGCGATAGGTGCTAGATGCGGCATCTCATTAAAACGGGATAAGGTTCCATTGGGTTTTAGTGGGTATAATTGGGTAGTAGTAGTGGTATACGCATAAATACAGGTGGTATACGTAAATTTTCCAACGTTAAAAAAAAGACGTAGATTCATAGATTGTTTCGAACTCGTTGAGCGTTGATTTGGAAACAGACACGAATGTGCGAGTACTAATTCGTGAGGCTTTGTATTTTCGATTTGTATAATACATATGAATACAAAGGATAATCAACTATAGATGTGTGTTTGATATCTTTTAAAACTTACGCTCTTAGTAAATACTATTATTATGTGTAAGAAGAATACTTATAGTACATATTTGAAATTGGTTGATCTTCTGAAAGGTCGGCTAACTTAGCAATGAAAATTCAGGTATTGACTGTGATAGACGATATTATTATACATATATAGCAATTTATTCATACTTAACAACTTAACGTATTCTCTTTAAGAAAAATGTGTATACATCACGCTTTATCTTTACTAATTTCGAATTGATTTTATAACTGTTTTGAAATAATTATGTTAGTCAAAGGTCTCATTATAAGTTTCAAAAAATAAATCCTCCCCAAACTTTTCAGATAAAAGGAAGTATAATTTCATAGATTTTAAAGTTTATAGTAAAGGATATATTTTGTCTTTTTTTTTTGCAATTTAATAAGCTGAATACGATTACCATCATGGAACCGTTCTAGGTTCCATTCCAGGTGAAAGGTATTGCGTAACAACTTGTATAACAGCGCATCGGACCGCATGCGAACTAAAGATTATCATATACTCGTATACGCATATTTACACCTTTTATGTCACTTTCTAAGCAAACATCATAGACGTCTACGTCGAAGTCATAAGTTGTCTCCTCCTATTTAATATTTTAACGAAATATTCTTCTAATATATTGTTTATATTTTTAAACAAAAGAAACTAGAACAAAAACTGTACTGCACTGTTTCGTCTTTGCATATTTATAAATATATACTTTTCGCTAGTGTGCGTCCCTAGGCTTAAATGGTTTATTAAGGCATAAAATAGAAACGTCCAAAGAAAAATTCTTTTTTTTTTGTCAGAAACATTCGCAGGAGTATACAGAATAACCCACTAGAATTACATCATAATCGGACCAATGGCTAGGAACACATGGAGGACAAACATACATAGATTTATTTTGATTTATATAGAAGACGTACGAGTTTCACTCACGCTCGCTTCGCTCGGGTTCGTCCTAGGAACGTTTTAACGGTTATTATAGATTTCTCAGAGATGAGATATTTTCCCGCAGTAAAAAGTATCCTATATGTTGACCCGGATAACCAGCTATCATCATACCAAATTTCATCAAAATCTGTCCAGTACTTTTCTCGTGATGCGTTCCCACAGACAGGCAGGCAAATAGATAGACAAAAAATCTTAAAATTAGGCGCGGGCTCTGTATCGATTATAATGAATATTTCAATAAGATTCTCTAAAAAATATTTATTATATGTATACTCGTAGATTTATTATAAGTTTATTATAATTTTATTTTTTATATTTCTTAATATTCAACTCTAAAAAATTATATAGTATATAATTGTTTGATTATTGTTTTACATGAGGCAAGTCTTGCAGTTACAAGGTTCTTCAGTTTTCATATAATAATTAGATTAAAAAAAATAGATAACTACGATTACGATTATTGTATATAAATATATTTTTTTACTAAAATATTACTATATTTTTATTGAATGTTAATAATAAATTGGCCGGATATTATTTTTTACATAAATATAACAAATACCAACCAATGATTTGAGGAAGTACTGCTTTTTATTTGTATATCAAAGTAAATATATAAATATATATAAGTGGGTATTATTATCATTACCTTCCGGTTATATTTTTGTAATAATAAATTATTTTTTAACAACATTTGTTAATAATAACTGTTATCCTATATCTGATTATTCAATAAAGGATGAGCTAAGTGGGAGTGGTCTAGTATATTTTCAGTCAGACATTTTATAATTATTCTTTAGTTTTAGTTACATATACTCATTTTTATATTTATGAATTAGAAATGTTTTTGTTATTAATATATTTACTGATATCTTCCTTATTTTAATTTTTATGCAACGAGCATTCCGATAATGTAAGCTATTTTTATTTCAAATAACACTCATATTAGTGGAGCCGTCACAGTATATGAAGAAGTAACAAAGATATATATCGATGGTATATAGAATAGTCAATATCACTATGTCACTCTCCGGAATATAAACTGCTTAAGCAACACTGACGTTCATCTGATAGCTGATGGGAGAGAAGGAAAACCAATAAAATACTAACAGATTTATATGACGAATTACAATTCTTATACATGGGCGATTGGTGTTACCAGCTGTTATCTTATAATATTAAATGAGCAATTGTATATATTATATAAACTTTTTTCGTATACCTATCTCGGAAACGGCTGTAACAATTTAGATCGAAATTTTGTGTTTAGATAAGGCTTTGCTTTCTAAGCTTATATTTATAGACGTCTTTTCAAAAAAAAAACTCAATTTTTACCTATATTTCGAGAAAACGTCGATTGAGCCCGGTCGCATAGGTCCTAATACTAAATATAATAGATGCAACTTTACTTTTGAAAGGTAACTCGAGAATTGTCTGATACGACCCGGATGTGAAGGCACGAGCTGGTAAAGGTCGCTGATGCATCGTCGCACCGGAGTTTAGTGATGTAACACTTTTGTAATCACAAGCATTCGATTCATACATTTTATTCATGCAATATAAATAACTGAGTAGCATTCAATATGCCATAATGATATTCTATTTTAATGTGATGCAGATAAATCTTTTATTTTATGGTATAAAGTAATTTGTATAAAGTATATATTTTATTTATGTAATGCGAATTTTAAGTAGTAATTTGCGTCTTCCGCAATAGAAAAACACAAAGTGAATTCATTTAGCTGAGTGATACGCAATTGACAGACCGTCAGAAAAAATGTAATACCAAGATTTAAGTGCTCGCAAGTCTATCATAATATTTAGTAAGAAATAACATTTAACTATGAACTTTGAACTCGTAAAATTTTTATATTAATTAATTTTCGTGTTATTAGCATGTATGACATGGGGTTACACAGTGTTTGGTTTTTTTGGTAGATGGTTTTTCCTCTATTAACTGTTTTTCGATTAAAAAATAATTAATATTATTATAGGGACTATACATAAAAATGTGGGAAATACTTCAAGTAGTTACTTCTCTAGTTATTATTTTATATAATTATGTGTTGGGATATATTTAATAGCATCTGTGAAATGGTTATTTGAACGTAAAACAAAGAACAAATCAATAAATACACTATTGTATTTATTAGAAATGGGCTGAGTGTTATACGATTTATGCTTACAAGTTACTCTTAAAAATAGATGTTCAATAACAGCTAAAACCACATACATGTACATTGTACATATAAAATAACATCGTTAATAACGGCCAGTGTCTTAAATAGCGGCATTTTCTCAATTTTTCTCAATGTGAAATATGCAGCGTAAATAACTTGTGCTTTAATATTTTATTTATGTAACTGATAGATTAAATTAGCACGCTAGTTAAAATGAAATTAGTTTATATGCAAGCCAATAAAATTTGCTTACGTAATTGTTAATTAATATTAATAATAATAAATAAGATTATTAAACATTTTTGTAAATGTCAAGATTTGACCTTACGAGAGAGATGAGACGATTGCAAGGTGTTTACGAATATATTAAACTTAGATTATGCAATAGGTATTATCAAAAGAATTATGTATATCACACTGCTGGAATTTTGATTTCGTTTGAAATTAATGTATCCATTAGGGTGTATTACGCTTATTAATTCTATTGGATTCGTGGTCCATATTCTTCTTTTTCTAACATCTATACTAATATTATAAAGAGGCATAGTTTGTTTGTTTTTTGTTTGAACGCGTTAATCTCAGAAACTACTAATCCGATTTGAAAAATTCTTTTTGCATTAGGTAGCCCGTTCATTCAGAGAAATGTACGATTCCCGTGGGATAGATTTGTTTTTGCCTAGAGACGAACCCAAAGCGAATCGAGGGGGAGTGGCTAGTTTATGTATAACAACACTTATACATAACTACAAAAATTAACAGTAAATTTTGAAACTGAAAGCAGTTTCAAAATTTACTTAGAAATACTATTATAACTGTACTAATGCTAAAATTACATACTTAAACGTTATTTCCTTCGCAATCTAAATAGAGACGACGAGTTAGTTGTTACGGTCAACGAAGTTATTTTACACTCTCCTCACAGCACACTTGGTATATGATTCTTGTGTAAAGTATTAATATTATTATATTAGGTCAATATTTGATAATCGAATCAAATTATACTCTTACTTCTATTGAGTAGTTCTAAAGTATTTGTAATTGATAAATTAAGTGATGTCCTCTGATATGCTATCACTAAAATGAATACTTATATTTATAAGTAACTCTTATTGGATTTTATATAAAAACTTCAAACCCCTTTTTTATTTAATGATTAATCAGAGAGAGAGAAAGACAGTGAGAGATAGAGAGAGAGAGGGAGAATTATATTTCATATTATTATTATTATCAAGAAAAACATATTATTAAACTGTACATCCTGGTTAAAAAATAAAAATAGATAGCCTTTGTTATAATTGACTCAATTTTCCATGCGTTAGTGAATATCCTTTCAAATGCTTTTTTTAAATTATTTTTTCACCTTTAACATTGCGGGAGTAACCATAAGAGTTCAAAATGCGTTATTCCAATAGTATATTAATAATATTAAAAATGTAATATTCAAAAATCATCGACAGACACTTTCATTTCATCTATAAGTACCTTTTCCTCAGTTTTTAATAAAATAATTATACTTAATTATCTTTTTTATAAACTAATGATAGTAGAATTCCATAGCCATGCAAATAATATATTTGTTTTTTTTTTATATTCAAATCCCATTAGTTATGCCGTATTCTAATTTTATTGCTTCAGGTAAAAGCTGGTCCAATAAATAAATAATATCCATGGAAATTAATCTAGAGCGAGGTCAGAACTGTAATTTCATTATTTATCGGGATCGCTTCTTCTAATTTATCTATATATTATTAATTACGCAATGCAAGCAATAAAAATAATAAGCTATAACTTATGATCATTATTATATATTTTTTTTTATATAATTTAATATAAAAATATTTATTTTCAATTATATCAAATTGAAAGAAAAACCAAAAGTAGGTATCCTCTTTTTATTGTCGCGTTTTGTTATTACTTGAATACTTCTAAATCTATCAGTAAGTAACAATCCATACTTATACATATTATAAATGTGAAAGTGTGTTTGTTTGTTTGAAACTATAGGTTCGGTGTCTGTATCGATAATAATGACTATTTCAATAAGATTTTCCAAAAAATATTTAATGTACAGATTCGACTCAGTTATAATTTTATTATAGGGATGTATAGGTAAAATTCAATAATAAAAAAATGTAATAATAAAAAAATAATCAAGCAGACTGCGCCTAAACTTAACAAACTCGTAAAATATTATGTACTCAAAGATGAACGAAAGGTCATATCGCTCCTTAAATACAAAAGCACCACAAGTCGAAATAAGCAAATTATACAGGAGCGGCATTTGAAAAAATATTTTGGTTTATTTTATGATTTTTGTATAAACTATGTGTATTACGTAGATTTTTTTGGTATCAAAAGATGCATAATTAAATAGCCTGTATTTCAATAAAGCAATCTTAACTATACCTCGAATGGACTCTCGAAAAAATGCAAATAAGTTAGTTTTGTATATAGACTTTGACTTCGAGAACATTATAATTTTAAAAATTAAACCACCATAAATAGAAAAAAATAGAGTTTTATTGTCAGTTTTCAACCTCACAAAACGTCAATTTAAGGAAAAAATGGCACATACTAACTTACTACATAGTAAATTTGCTAAGGGAAAAAAAATAGTTAAATCTTATCATGAGATCATCAATTAAGTCTAAAATTACTGTTACCTATATTAGTAGATAAGAGTAATAAATTTAAGTTAAAAACAAAACAAACCTCTAAGCTATAAAAACGAATATGCATAAAACACTTTCATAAATTTAACAAAACAAACGTAAGAATTATTGTAAAAATAAATACACTACCTAGGTATTTAGCTGGCTCCCTAAAAGTTAACAGCTCTCAGATACAACAATATAGGTACTTATAATTATTCTCACATTGAGCTAACGTTCACTGAAACATTTTAAAAAAGGCAACAACATTAACAAGCGATTAAATAAACGATAACTAAAAAATAACTATACTTTAATAATTAAATTTTTTAAGCTATAATCACGATTAAATCAGACTTTTTAAATAGAGTAATACTTACTATTTTGTATTGTTTTACCATACCTAAAACGAAACTAGAGTAATTTCTACGTTACAGGACTTAACCTATGTTTTGAAATATGCCGGGTAGACACGCCTTACATAAACACAATAAACATTGAGTATCTTCTCTGAAAAGCTGTATTAGCTTACTTATCACAGGTGTGTGGAATGCAGGTACCTAATATTAAGCTGTCTAAACACTCCTAAAAATTTTATCAATTAAACGAAATTAGCTATCTATAATGACTCGTATCTAAATAGTGTCTCGCAGTTAAATAAAACCTTATTTCGCCACTGAGTTACGGTAAGATAATTACTCCTTTGCTACTATTTGAATGAAATATTAAAGCTAAGTTAATCAACTGTGTCCATAACATTACGTTTGAGAAACAGAGGTAACTTTATCTTTAAAATAGTATAAGCAGTTATATTCTTATAAAATAAGGTGCTTAAGGAGTAAGACACCTTCATAATTAATTATTTCCATGATCTACACTAATCACAACCGTATAAAGCACATAAACGTGGTGTAAATAGTGTTCTTACAAAAATGTTTTTATAAAACGTTTACTTAAAACTACATGGAGCGTAATGCTCGTACAGGTATAAAAAAACTTAAAGTAAAACAGTAAAAATCAGTTCCCAACAGTAATTTATGCACTAATTTAGAGATTAGCATAAAAAGATTCATAAAATCTCGGCACGATGTTTTTTTGGATTAGCTTTAAAATACCTTGCTTCTTTGCTTCAGGAACTGTAAGCTTTTCAGTGTAAAGTTGGTTTAGGGTCAAATTATTATCAGGCACTGCCTTCGACTTAGTGCGGCGTTTTCTCAACGTAGATACCGACCTGAACTCTTCCTCTTCGTACGATGTTTTAAAGAAAAATATGCCATTGCTTACTTTATCCACTTTCAGAATCTTTATATCAGTCCATTTGAATTTATTGCCATCCTCATCTATATTGTAGTTTTCTGTACACAGAGGTTTGAGGTCAAAAAAATTCTCATGTGTCAATTCTTCAACAGTATAAGGCTTTCCAGTTTTCTTTGCTGTTTTAATCAGAGTGATATACTGGTCTGGAACGTAAATTGGAGATGATTTCAATGCTCTCGTAATGTTACGTTGGATGACAGAATGAACACAGTCTCCTTCGTTTTGGGTGTGCCCTTTTATTAGAAACTTATGAGTAATACTCTTGATGTTCAGCAATTCTTGAGTCACATATTGGTACATTGCCAGCATGAATTTGTTCTTTTGTTGGCCACAGCAATTACCGCTATAGAAAGTGACATCACAAGGTTCCGTGGCATTATCATTCAATTTTCTTAGATACATTAGAACACAGGAGCCAATTTCATTAATACCTCGGGCGCCTTCTCCCTCATGCCATACAAAACAAGTTGTGTCCTTTGTACCGAGCTCGGTTATTGTGAAATTAAATAGATTTAATTTAGACGTATAATAGAAACTAGACACGTCAGCACCCCGTGGACAAGGCATCACCGCTTGGAGGTCGTACACAGCCACTACGCAGGTATTACTCACAAGCTCTTTATCTCTATCTTTTTCAGCTCTAGCGAGAGTCTTTTGCTTCAAGTGCTCGTCGTATGTCTCTTGTAGTAACGATTTATCTTCAGCGTTTTTGTAAGCCATGCAATCATCGCATTGATCCTTCTTAGGCTGCCAGAAAGATAAGTTAAAATCATGCATAAATATGTTGTAATATACTTGATATGAAACGTGTGGTGCACCCTCAGATTCGCATTTGTCTACGTAATGTCGATGTAGTGCCGCAACTGTAAACCCGCCCTCAATATACTCCCGAGTCGATCGCGTCCTACAGTAATGACTTTCTATGCGGGGTATTGAATTAATGTGTGCTTTGACACCATCGGTCAGCTCTGAGTCTAGTGTCTTATGGTTTTTATGTATTCCCCTGTTATCTTTAAGGTGCACACCAGTTTCGGACTGCTTCTTGACAACGGTTCTGATCACAGTGTCTGAGATTGCAAGAGTATTCATGAAGAATACTTTACATACCCGAGTTTTTTTATTATTTCGAGTCAGATAAAATGCATGATTGTAATTTTTTCGATTGCTACCTTCACGAACGTATCTATATTTTGGTTTTATCTTGGTCATGTGATCGTGAATAAACTGTCGTTGGATTTCCAGATCACCGCACTCCCAGAACTTTTCAAAGATATGTTTTCTTTCTTCAAATGTAAACTCTGTAGAACATTTTAATTTACATTTACCGAAACATACAGGACCCATTTTTTTGGCATCATAAACTTTCTTAGACTTGGACATAGAAGTATAGGACATACCTTTGTTTTTCAATAGCTTGCTCTGGTTTCGTTTCCATAAGAGCGGTTCTGCTTTTCTTTTACGACACCTACTGCGTGATTCAACATCAACACTAGGAGACTGCTCGCCGACGCTAGATGGGTGCTCGTCAACGCTAGGTGGCTGATCATCAACTGTGGGTGATGGTGAATTAATATTAAATAACTGCTGGTTATTAACGGCTGATTGCGGAAAGTCTTGAATGCTAGGTAACTGTGTTTGTGGTTGTTACTCTTCATCGGAATCTGACTGGCCTTTGCGGTTTTCAGAAAATGGATCTTCATACGTAGGATCTTTGACACTATCATCGGAAGAGAAATCTTTTAGGTTATTTGTAGAACTGGAGCTACTTGAAGAACTAGAACTGCTCGACGAGGTAGAAGATTCATCAGAGGAAGAGTCACTGTCTGAGTCTGTTTCTTGGATGACTAAAGATGGTTTATTGAATATTCTGTGCTTTGGAGGCGTTGCTTGAATATCTTCGTTATCTTCACCGGAGTTCAGAATATCTAAAGAAAACTGACTGTCCGGTAGAGAATTAACGTCATCAGTCTCATATTCATGATACATAATATTGTCAGTCTGAATGTCACTTGAATCCATTTCACTAAGTCCGAAGGTTGACGGAGATTGCTGTCCATCTCGAGGATCATTTATAGGTGGTACCATGTTCAAAATACGGTGCGCTCTTGTTGTCATTCTGAAAATAAAAATTAATTTAAGAAAAATAAATACCTACCTGTATCAACCAATATGCCTCCTTCTCGTAAATAGGCGTTATAATTGTAATTATCTATGTGGGTAAGTAAAATTTAATTGGTTTTAATAGCTCTTCTAAATTAATTTGTTTAACCCATATAATTACTCCAAAAACTACAAAAATATAACACAAACATAAAAACTAAAAATGCTTTTTAATTTAAAATAAAATATATTTAGAGATCACTTTCAAATACAAAGATACCATACTTCGAAATACGTTACTTTAGCATAAAGAAATAGGAAAATAATTATAATTATTTTTTGCAAAACTAACTTTATTCAAAATATGGTAGTATTGCATACAAAAATAAGAGAAAATATCAGATTAATAAATGCAAACCTAACCTATTTCGAAATATGGTACTGTAGCATACAGAAATAAGAAAATAATTCTAATTTTTTTTTGCAAAACTAACTTAATTCAAAATATGGCAGTATTGCATACAAAAATAAGAGAAAATATCAAATTTATAAATGTAAAACTAACCTATTTCGAAATATTGTACTATTGCAAATAAAAATAATAAGATACTTACGTGTATGTGATCTGCAATACCAATATATTTTTGTATGTGGCACTTTTGAATATATAATTTCACCTGTCTTTTAGCAGTTGTTTGGAATGTGGTAGTTTTTCACAAAAAATGCGTGCGCTCGTGCCGAATGACTGTTGACAACTGACAATGTGGTACTTTTGCACGGAACTCAGTTACAGAGACGGTACAAAACAAAACTAACGTGTGTGCGTTTACGGGTGTTTTTGATCATAAAACGACGGCTGTTTTAGCAAAACATTAAAATTTCATCGTTTAAGATGCATTTTATGCAAAAACATCATTTTAGATATTTTTTGAAATGTGTGACTTTTGTATTTAAGGAGCGATATATGTGTGTCATTGAAATGATGTGCAATCTTCGTGAAACATAAAATGCATTGAACTCTACAAACTTTAGTTACTATTATTTACTACTATAAAGCCTTGTTAATATATTTCTTACGCACGATTTTTTTAATTATATTATATGTACTCTTCACGCATCTCAGAAACAAAGGTCGTGCTGCGATTTTTTTCCATACGCTTAGGTACCTAAATGTCGAATGTATCCCAAAATATGGACTGGCAAAATGTTATTGTATAATCTATATCTATACTGATATTATGAACAGGCATAGTTTGCTCGTTTGTTTAAACGCGCTAATCTCAGGAACTGCTTTACTAATTCGATTTGAAAAATTCTTTTTGTATAAGATAACCTGTTTATTTAGGAAGGCTTATATGTGTTATATAATATACGACTATAGTCTAACTATTCCAAACTAACCATTAAAACGTACGTAGGGACGAACCCGAGCGAAGTGAGGCTGAGTCACTAGTATTTTAATATAATGATGTCAATACAATTTTTGCAATTTCTATTATTCAAATATTTTAGAATGACATCTTGCTTAAGGCCCTTGGTAGATAAATGGTGTTCTATAATAAAAATCTATTGTAAATCAGACGAGTGGTTTTTGAGTTAAAACACATAATTAAGTAGACATACGGCGACTTTTTTTTAATATGTAAGTATATGAATGTAAAATATCATTCATTCACCAATGAATTTACAACAAATTACTACATAATTATCTTGTCATTATAAATTTCGCGAAGATAATAAGTTTTTATTAGACAGCTTCATATATATATCATTATAAATAGTTGGGCTTTTACTATTTATAACTTTATAATTTCAAGCTTGTGGCTTAACGTTAATGCAGTTTTGAATAACAATGGCTTAACAAAAAAATTATACACCGTACAATGGGATGACCTCAAACGGTAAATCTAGCGAAGTACTAACTACTAAGTAAGAACTTTGCGAGATACTAATACATTTTATTATATAAAAGGTTCTATGTTCACGGAATTTTGTTTGTTAAACTAGCTAGGTCGTCCTTAGGTACGTTTTGACACTTACTACGGAAGAGTTTTTTTTTTCAAAAAAAAATTTCGTAAATTTTTCCGATGTTTTAATAGTTATTCTGCTATTCGGGGCGAAGAAAAATCGAACTAAACAAAGATCATAAAAATCGGTCCAGCCGTTCTCGAGTTATAAGTGTTGTAACAAACTCCACTTTGTTTTGTATGTATGTTTAATATTAAAGCGTATCTATGGAATATTTAGTTAAATATAAAGCCGCCCGACCTAAAAAATCCTATTTTTGTTTGTTTGTTTGTTTTTTTATCTCGGTTTATCTTAGGAACTCGTAAACTAATTTCAGCTTTGCCTATACGGAAATCGATGTAATAATAATATGTGAAAAAAAAAACAAACCGAGAACACTTTTAAAGCTTATTTCTTAAAGTAAATAAAAATCATTACAAATACTTTTAGTAATGATTATATACAATAATGTTTAACTATGACGAATTAAGAATAAAATGTATGTTGCAACTCTTAATTAGTTAGAAATTAATTATTTTGACCATGAAGAGTTTGTTGCTGATGTGAAAGATAATGCCTTAAATAGCAGTAAAGTTTACATCGATCTCCGTTTTATGGTCATGGTTCATCTTTTATATTTATTTATTGGATTTTATTTACGGTGAGTGTTTTTGTATGATTAATTATAATTTAACACTAGCGGGTGACCCTCGTTTCGCTCGGGTTCGCCTCTAGAAAAACAAAAACAAATCTATTCCACGGGAACAAGCAACACTCTGTGCCTATTCCAGACTATAACCTATCTTTGTGCCTTTCAACTAGACCCGTTCTGCCGTTCTGGCGTGATTGAGTAACAATCATCCATACAGACATCTGAACGTTCATATTTATAATATTAGTAAGATAATCCTGTAACCAATATTATAAATAAGATAAGGGATTCAAAATGATTGCTTTATACTCGTATATCTATCATATTTAACATTCCTTTCTTAGTTATTGAAAAAAAATATTAATTTATGTTCTAAAATATACCTGTAATTTTACCGTTTTTAGAAGTAATCTGAGAAAAAAGTAGAAAGTCAGTTCAAATAAATGATTTGTATGACTAAATTGCTCACAAAACAATATATAATCGTTTTTTAAAAATAGCTTTATTTGCAATATAGATCAAATAGCTTTCCTCGGAAATGGTTTATTGAAATTTTAAATTATCATACAAGGTTCGGGCCTTCCTTTGTATCAAAGTTAAAGAAATGTATTCGGTTTTCAAAGACTTCTTTGTTCATTTACCTGCTTTATTTTACTTTCAAAGGTACATCATATAGCGTATGTGTAAGCATTTTGCCCGCGGTTTTGCATCACTAAAATGTATATTTTTTCTGTCAATGCTATTGGGTAGCGCTATCTATTGATATAAGCGTAATAAAGACACTTTAAAAATATCTTTACAAACTTCCACGTTTATAATATCATAATTTTTGTATACTGAAGTTTTAATTTTTAATAAATTTTAGCTTATGGTAGTGAAGATGTGATAGACAGTACAAATACTTACAATATTTGAATTTTTGAACAAAATTAATAAGCGCATTTTCTTGATAACATGTCAATTTGAATTTTACAGTACGAATTAATACTGCTGTACAAATTCCTCAAAGAGGAAATTCAGTTTGATTGTCTCATGAAATAAAAGACGGAAAAAGTACAATTTAAAAAAGTTCTTCAAGCGACCGTTATGAAACTTCCTGCCGTGCACCGCAAGGATTGAAATAAAATTAATAACCGCTGACAATTCTTGGCTTTTAAACTGGGAAATATTTTTTGGCGCATCTACCTGAGCGATTTTTTGTTATCCTTGTTATATTGCTTGCACGTCCAATCTTATATGTACTTATCTGCCCACAGAGGATTTTCAATTTTGTGCCAGTCGAGAGAGAATGGGGAATGTGGATGAACATTTTCGTTTTTTTTTTCAGAGGAAGGCCGATGAGGCTGCACAAGTGAATGATCGCTACAATATGTCCCCGGCTAATGATATCCAAGGCTTATCGGATCGCCGTGCCGTGTCATTTTTATGGATTCGTACGGGATTTATGTAAATTTGTTTTGTCAGCGGCTCGCCTTGTTACACGGTAAATCTGTCGATATTGAGAATATTGATATTCTCGGCTTTTCAAACGCTCCCCTCCGATAATTTATTTCTACGCATACCTAATGGCTAAATTTAAATAGTCTCACGTATCCGGATCGCGATTATTATTAGTGTGCTATATAAACTTTCATATCAACACATCCAAAAGTTTACTAATTCATCGTTTTATGACCGTTCAGTGCTAAAACTACTCGTTATTAAAATTTGCTGCGACGAAAAATTCTATTTTCAATACGGATTTAGTATAAAATTTTATTTTTGAGTATTTTATACATATTTAATATTTTATAGGTAATAACGAATAAGCGAGCTTTTTGCTATTAGCTCTTTTGCTTGTTTAAAAAATGTTCTAATTTAAAATGTTGAAACATATGGCAATTCCATTTGCATATTTAACAGTCCTTGATAATGTATCTACTTTAATACTTAAGCGGTTCACCTTTAAACTAGTTGGACATAATTCAGAGCATTACTCGTCTCGACTCTACAATAGAGCCATCTTCGCGAATTCAATGAGTATGCACATGATTGGCTCTGATAGGGATGAATGAGAATGGAGCATAATGTCCCCGAACTCTCGCTCACACCGCGCATGTTATCTGTTTTACCGTAAATGTTGAGTAGAGATTTTAAGTAAAATCGTTCTAATATAGAAAATTTCTAAGTTAATATTAAGTTAACATAACTAAATTTAGAAAATGGATAAATTTATGTTAAGTTAACTTAAGTGAATTTAAATAAATTTGAATTTCAAAATTTTGAACTTGATTTAATATGTAATCATTATTTACAAGCAAGTTAGTGGATTTCGCTTATTTATCGATATTGTCCAAGAGTATGTATATCTTTTGCAGGATTCAAATAAATTAAACACTATGAATTTTTAGAGATTCATAATGTTTGATTTCTGCATGTAGAGTAAGAATTTTAAGTAAAATCGTTCTAATATAGAAAATAAATAAGTTTATATTAAGTTAATGGAATTGAATTTAGTAAAACTTAAATTTCAAAATTTCTACTTGATTTAATATGGAATTATTATTTACAAGCAAATTAGTGGATTACACTTATCGATATTGTCTAAGAGTAGGTATATTTTTTTAAAAGGCTTTTTAAATTCATAGTGTTTAATTTATTTAAACTAGTTTCATAGCCTTCGATTGAATTGCATAAGATTGCATGCTAGGCTTGCCGCCATAGAAATTATCGCACCCATCTGCTATTTATTCACTAACACTTCAGGTAATGGTTTAATCAAACTAAATTGGATGGAAAGGTTTAATTTGAGTTGTTATCGTAATTCAACTTGTAAATAATCCTTTATTTACGAATGAACAATTAAATTGTTTTATTTATATTTATACTAAAATTATAAATATGAAAGTGTGTTTGTTTGTTTGTCCTTCATTCACGTCGAAACGGAGTGACGGATTGACGTGAATTTTTGTGTGGAAATAGAGGGTTGGAGAGTGAAATAGGCATACTTTTTACCACGGGAAATTATGTAATTCCCACGGGAAAACACGTTGTAATACAATCCAAAAAATATTTATGATCAGAATTACTCGAAACTTGGTGTTAATATTCTTCAATACAATTAAATAAATACGTGTTATAGCATTTTTCGAAATTCATTCTATAAGGGTGTGAAATAGGGGATAAAAGTTTTCATGAAACTACCTTTTAGAGATTTTTTGTAATTTTAGCCCGAGTGAAGCCGCAGGTTCTGCTAGTCTTTATATATTCTTTCGGCAAAATTTAAACTATAAGCTATATTTATACAAAATAACATATCGGTCATTTTCTTTGTACCTACGTGAAAGAATGATAAGCCAACAATATCACTTTAAAGCCGAAAGTATCACTTTTTTAAAGTGCAATAAATAACATGATAAATATTGATATGTCGGTCCTTTGGTTTATAATATCTATATAATATGCTTAACTATAGGACTTACAATTATTTGATTGATGTCTTGGTGGCGGAGCGGTAGACTAATCTGATCTGAATCGTGTATCGAGCGAAATTGCATTTGTATTCAATGAGAAGATAAATCAAATGCATCTGCAGAATACCTAGATTAATTACAGCAAATTGTTTTAATTGAGTTGCCAATTCTGAGGAATTCGATGGTACTACATATTATGTACATACAAATGTATGAATATATTAATGTTATCGAATATTATATTTATACTAGCGCCTCACTCTCGCTTCGCTTCGGGTTCGTCGTTTGTTTGTACTTCAGCTTTATAATATTAGTAATGATGTAAGTTTATTGGTTAAGGGTATTTTCAATTTGGTTTGGCAAACAAATTTTTGTTCATGTATGAATGTTATGATAAAGCATCAGAATATCGCATTTTTTTCCTTTTCTTTAGGACAGAGGTCCAATACGTTGAGATAAATAGAAACCCGGGATCTTATCTGAGTAAACCATAGGATATTGCCAATGATAGTTACCAATTAATGCTTAGGAACTATGGAAATTAAATCCAACTACAGAATGGGGTCTGAATGGACTACAAAAGTAGGATGAAAATTAGAGTGATGAAAATTCATTGTCAACACTGAACCTTAGGCTGATTAATCTTAGGTGTATCTCGTCTTCCATAAATGTGACCCTTCCAAAACTTTTACCTATTCCGCTTCGCCCTGGACTGTTAACAAAGGCTATAAAGAAGCGGGGAATAGATGTTGTTTCCTCCTGGAGATCTAAGATTTATTATGTTGTGCTTCGTTTATTATTTATATTACTTAAACATATATTATTATTGGAATAAGTATCAACTATATTATTTAATTTTGAAAATATAAAAGTTATGCTGTTAATTTACTGTTTAGATGTGCATTGATAAATTTTTTATATGCTATATACAAGCGCTGGCTATCCAATGTGATGTTAAGTGGTTCTGACAATTGTTTTGTTTGCGCTATATCGCGTTACTCCGTAGGGACGTCAACTATAACTATGAACATGGATCGTTTTGTTACCACATCAGCGTAATGCTGTGGCAATTGTAATTTAACCCGAACATTATCAAAGCTAGTGGGCGTGAAGAGATAAACGTATCCCGTGCACGGTTTGTTAAACAAAACGCTTTAGAGTTCCTTTAGTTTTTATATAATTGTGCATTAGAAGATATTTTAGACTCAAACTGCTAGAGTTAAATATTATTAGCACGTAATATAATCGCAAAACATCGCAAGGAAACCTGTATGTATGACTAAATCTAGCAAGTTTTCGAAAGACATGTGAAGTCCGCCAATCCGCACTTGACCAGCGTGGTGGACTATGGCCTGATCTCGTATTGAAGAGAGGCCCGTGCCCAGCAGTGGGACGTTAAAAAGGGATTAATACGACACATACAATACAGTCGCAAACAAATGCTTGCCTTGATCAGGGTCGGTTCTGCAACCTTTGGTACAATGAACCATGACTATAAAGTACATCGTGTATGTTATTTATAGCATAGTCATAGTTATTAATAGTAATCATTTGGCTTTTTTTTATTTTTCTCGGCTTGTTCCTTTAATTTTGGACCAAAATTTTCGACCAAATTAGTTAAGTTCTTGCAATGTATGTACGTAATATTTATGTATGTATATTCATAATTTTATTTTGAACTCTACATTTTATATTTTCTGCATAATATAATAAACGTTTTACTTGAGGTTGTTTTTAGTCTGAATGAGATCTACAATCTTTTTCTGATGGAATTGAAACGTTCTAATCTCGTTAAGTAAGACCGGAAGACCTCTCAAATAGCAAACAATTGTTTAGGTACAATCAAAAATTTCTCAACTGCTGCTAAAAGCATTTATATTATTTTCTGTTTATTTTTTGTTCCTTATTCAAATTGTTTAATATATGATTTTTAACACAATAAGCTGTATTCTTTATTTTTATGATACTACTAGCGATTCACCCTCGCTTCGCTCTAGTTCGTACCTAGGTACGTTTTGACGGTTAGTATGGAATAGAATAGACTATATGCTCGTATACATAGGTATAGAAAAGTAGGTAAGTACCTTCGTTAAAAAATATATCCCTCACTTGAAGAATGATTGATTCCCTATA
This sequence comes from Brenthis daphne, assembly GCA_947093115.1. Lineage (NCBI taxonomy): Eukaryota > Metazoa > Arthropoda > Insecta > Lepidoptera > Nymphalidae > Brenthis > Brenthis daphne. The sequence continues at coordinate 21,846,846 of OX352479.1, read as the reverse complement.
CAAATTTCCACCGATGCAATGATTGCGAAAACTTTTTTATTTAGATTTCTACAAGTATATGTTGATCAATACAGTACAATAAGAAAATAATCTTTTATAATTCATCCAATTCAATTAAGACGTCTATGCCTTAGTAATCAAATTCCGGCCATCATTAAGTACTTGAGATTTTTATTTCAATTACCCAGATTTCTCAGTGATTTCTCACGACGCGTTCACAGTGCAAATTACTTTCAATGTTGGTTTAGATTTAAGTCAGTTCTTAGATTATGTGAAATGTTACTTTAATATTGCTACATATTTTTTTTATCTTTTGTTACAGGTAAGTGGAAAAACTATTTTGCATTGCAAGTGGTGTATTTAAATTTTAAATATCCATGTAAGTTCTAGACTAACGTTTGTGTAACTTGAATATTTTGCTAGTGGAAGAATTTATAGATATTAGTTCCAAAATTACGAGGACTCTTGGACTGAATCCAAAGCTAGCCGGTGTAACTAAAGGCAACTTATGCGGAGAGAAATCATCTCTAACTCAATTAACTCGCAACGAAATAAAGTTTGCTGCTTAGTTATAATTGATGTCTGGTTTTAATGTCGCAGTATGTTATTTTCTTTTTAATTTTTACCTGACGAAGACCTTTTGGTGATATAAAAAAGTGACATTTGATTGATTTACCTATTTGCCAAGTTCTATTAAATCCCTCATAGGCCATTCAGTCATGACTATATAATCATTTAATTATCACAAATTCACATATTTGTAATATAATAGTAACATACGTAAATAATCAATAGTAATATTATAAATATGAAAGTTTGTGAGGATGGACGGATGAATGTTTGTTACTCAATCACGCCAGAACGGCTGAAGGGATCTGAATTTGGCACAAAGATAGATTATAGGCAGGAATAGCACATAGGTTACCATTTACCCCGAAAAAATGTACGGTTCCCGTGGGATAGGTTTGTTTTTTCTACGATCGAACCCCAAGCGAAGCGAGGGTGACTAGCTAGTATTTAATACATCTCTTGTTATTTTATTTTTGACAGAATCAGAGGTGACTTTTTTTTTCATTTAAAATTTAACAAGTTATTGGAAATTCCTTCGAATTGAAATTAAAACAAGTCGCAAATTCCTCAATTTATATACAATAGAAATCTAATATCAGACTAAGAATTGTCTCACTCAGATTTTAATTGGAACCCTGCGAATTGGGTGGCGAATGCCTGTATTATTCGGATTTCACGCCAACAATTTGCAGCTAATGCCATTCAATTTGCTGCGAATATTCCTTGATTAAGATTTGCTAGAGGTTTACACCTAGTCGTAATAGGATTAGGTATAGGGAATTATGTACGGTCAAATGGTCTTAGTGTTGTGCTAAGTTTATATGCATTTTAGTATCAACGGTGCAAAACGTGTGTCAGTTTAACGTAATGGTTTGTTCGTGGTTTACGAGCTTGTCAACAGGTGGTCATTTTGTATTGTTATTTTGAAGTATCTACTTGCGGTAATTTGTACAAATACATATAGGTGCATGTTGTTCCAACTTCATTATTGTATTTAATTTTTAGGGCTTAATAGTCAAATGTCAATAATTTGAAACGTTTTTGCGATTTCTTTCATTTCTAGTATTCATACCTTAAATGGTCTCATAGATTCTTTTGATCCCTATATGAAATACGATCGAATGGCGTTTTTTTGTGTTTTAGTATTTTTTCGCTGACTGTTCATTTTTTTCCAAAATCTGTGAATGCAAATCAGGATATCTCATAAAGTTATGGATGGTCTCCTAGGAACGTTTTCCTGTAACTATAACGGTCACGGTGTGTCCCGTCTCAAAAATCCACTGTGTATATCAGATATATTTTACTTAGAGACTGTTGGCACCAATGAAACTTGGTACCAATAAATTTTACATTGTTCTGTACAGTCACTTATTTTACAATAGTCTCTTATGACCAACAGTTTTGTTTTAATGTGTAAATTATTGTTTTTCATATTTTTCTTTCAATGATAATATTAAAAGAATATTAAAAATGTTATGGTTATTAAAGATGATTATGTTTGTTATTTCGTCACATTACTTAACGGCTACAGCTTAAATGGATTTCTGTAGCGTAGACAGAGCATATATCTTGCAAATATACAAAGTCTGCTTTTTATTGACGTACCTCCGGTCCGTCCTCCGAACCACCTCCGGACGATGTGACCGGAGTCGTGAAGAAAATCTAGTAAATAATAAAAATATTTTATAAATTATTTTTTCATAGCTTCAATGCATAATTCAGACATAAAGAAATCAGAGACATTTTTTATAGTAATAATGTAATTCGACATAATATATGTAATAATAATAATAATGTATATATGTACATATACAGAGTGGATTATTGAGACGGGACCGTAAGGGCAGTTACCTTAACTACTATAGTAACAGGAAATTGTTCCTAGGAGACCATCCATAACTATTTGAGATAATTTGGAAAAAATGTATAGTCAGCAAAAAAAAAATGGCTAAAATACTAAAAAATATTTTTTTTTATGTCAATCGATCCTATTTCATGTAGGAATCAAAAAACTATGGGACTATTTAAGGTCTGAGTACTAGAAATGACAGAAATCGCCAAGAACTTTTCCCATACATTTTTGATGAAATTTGGCAAGATGGTAGCTGGTTACCCGGGTAAACATATAGGATACTTTTACTGCGGGAAAATATCTCATCTCTGAGAAATCTATATAATATATTAACCATTAAAACGTACCAGGGGACAAAAGAGTCGTTAGTTATAAATATAACTCAAAATTATAAAAGAATTAAAATTTATATGATGACTTCCATTTTTAATGAATAAAATATCTTTCCACACATCTACAATCAAATCTTTAGTTTTCATTGGTGGTAATACTCGTAAAGCGAATAAATACAGAGTTCAAGAGTGTATATCTTGGTTTTATGACTCATCAAAGTTAATGATTCTGCCTCATAAATTAGACGTAACGAGTAAGACCGAGGCAAAAATGTTCAAAAGCTTCACTTATGTATGTACAAGATGTGCATTGGTAAGACATTGGATTTTTTTTAATTTTTTCTTTAAATCTTGTGTTATAAAAGTACTTCTCTTTAATAATATTAATACAGGCGAGATGAGAGTATTTGTTTTTTTAATAGGATGTATAATAATTTTTTTTTTATAATTATTTTAAGTTGGAATCGAAGTACCTACTTAAGCTATAAAATATAGACATAAATTAACACCTACTTAAGAACTTTATGTATGATATTTTTATTATATATATATATATATATATATATATATATATATATATATATAATAAAAATATTATTATACATCTATACAAATACTATAAAGAGGCAGAGTTGGTTTGAACGCGCTAATCTCAGGAACCACTTATGCGATTTGAAAAATCTTTTTGCATTAGATAGCCTGCTTGTAGAGGAAGGCCATAGGCTATATATCATATAATATATATAGTCTATCTATTCCATACTAATCGTTAAATCATATTATCTAGGAAGAGTCGCTAGTATTAATAAATAAACATTCAATTGTTTTATATTTTAGTTACATTAAATTTATCGGAATAAGTAAAGCCGTGTTTTAAAAGTAAACGAGATTACTAGATTCAGAGTGTCTAAAGTTGATCCTAATGCGCCTTTTTATAGAGCTTTTAAAACTTTTTATTTATTTATTTAATGTTTCAGTATTATGAACACAAGTACGCTATAAACAGAAGTACACTAATTATTGTGGGGTTTCAAGTTCACATACGCTCATAACCTGTTTTAGATTAATGTGTCTTTTGTTTGTCTATTTAAAGCCATTTCTTACTGTACACTCCATAAATTTTGGAATTTAAGAAGTTTTTTATTTAGGTATTGCTTTAAAATTCCCGACATGAGCTTAACTTTGAGTGAGTTATCGAAAGTATATGGTAAATATGCGAGGTTATTGAAATGCTAAAATCGGGTTTGTATTTGCAACGAGGAACTGAAAATTATTTTGAAAATTTTTAGTAATATAACAAAATATACCTACCTGATTTTTAAATTATATATAAGATGAAGTAAAAGTAAGTTACCTCAAAATAATAGATAAGAATCAACCAAACATCGCGGCCACCTCCCCGGTTTTATCTTTACGCGTACTCTCAAGTATGCAGTTTTACGAGCTAGATTAATTTAAACAACTTTCCGAATCATTGTCCTCATCAAGCGGTTGTTCGTCTTTGATATTTGAGAACATTCGCAGCATCACCAGTAACATTCTGATTTAATCATCTTCATCTTAAAACTTGGAACTACTATAATCAGAAAACATAATATGTAACTGATGACTGGATTAAGGAGGTAAGATTGTGTTTTAGTCCTTTTGAAAAATATAAATATTTAAAGTTACAAAAAGAACATGTTTTATTCTGCCCAAGACATAATGCTTAGATATGTCATTTATATTATACATCTCTAGTTTAGTAATGAAGATTATAGAACGGTACCTGGCCTAAGCTGAGATTGTTAAAACCTTTTAGTCCGTTAGGTCCATTTTTGTAAGATTCGAATATTAAACAAAGATTGCTTAACACCTAACAGTAACTCAGAGAAATCCCAGGGAGTTGTTGTTGTTGACATTGTTTTGTCTAACTTAGTCTGAACACTAGTTTGATGACTTTCTATTTTATGATATGTAAACGAGCTTTCAGTGCAACAAACGGTAGTATAGTATGTTATATACCAACAGTAATTTACTGAAGTGATTTATAGACTTAGCTGTTTTACATATCTTTCTTTAAGCATGTTGTTAGTTCCTTGTCTATGTTAACTATATTTTAATAGGCGAAAATCTGGGTTTATTATTATATTTATTATTAACTCAAGTCAGTCTCGTCGAGCTAATGGCTAGCCTGCAGAGCTGCAGATCTGCTGGTTCTGGGCAAAATCAATATATTTTTTTCTCAACTTTCGAATTCTTGGACCTTTTAAAATGACTATTCTATGTTTTTAATACAAGCTTTTGTCCTAACAACAAGAAAGACCCATTAAAATGCATCCTGTCGTGCTCAAGTGATGCCCGATTAAGGAGACGTAGTAACACTGTAGATTTTGTTATATACTAAAATATCTCTCAAACGCTTTTTTTTAAAGAAATATTTCATACAATATATAATATATAATAAGTAAAATAAACTATTGCGATGTGATTATCACAAGTCAAACAAATAGTACCTACTATGTGTCTACCCTCATTCCAATAAGCAATTCTTAGCTTTACGTGTTAAAACATTCATATACTTGTTTATTGTGCAAAGACAGTGTGTTGTCAGTCGCAGAGTAGTTTTATTGAGCCCCTTGTCGTGATGTGGAATGAGATTGGCTTACGGCTGTGCTGTTGAAACTGTGGTTCATTCAAATCTTTATTCTAGACTCTTATGTTTACTAAAATATATGTATACTAGCTACTTACCATTGCTTCGTATGGGTTCGTCCGTAGGTGTTTTTTGTCATAAATTTTGTTCCTTTATATAAAATTGTTTAGACAGCGTACGCCAATAAACAGCCAGTTTTTTTTCTGATTTCAGTTAAAGTTATTATGATTTCCGATAGCAAACACATGTTTGCTATCGGAAATCATAATAATAGACTTAGAAGAATAAAGACTAGCCTATAGCGCTCGAAACTAATGTAGCTTCTTATTAGTGAAAGAATTTTCAGAATCAGTACATACGAACTTTACCTCTTTATTATATTAACTAGCGACTCACCCTCGCTTCGCTCGGTTCCGTCCCTAGCTTGACTCCCAGTAAAACCTTTCATCCCCATTTTCACCCCTTAAGGGATGATTTCCCGGATAAAAAGTATCCGATGTCCTTCTCAGGGTCTCAAATTATCTTCTTACCAAATTTCATCTAAATCGGTTCAGTAGATCCAGAGATTACCCCAGAGATATAATTATATATATGTGTAATATGTATGCAAAATTTAATCCAATTTCTTTCTACCGCTTATACACGAACAAGTAATTTAACGTGTAAAAATATGCGCGTGCTAATTTTTGCGTGTACAAATGTTTTAAATGCATTTTTTTTTGTATACGACAAACGTATTGCAGTTAAAAGGTTTGCTATCTCTGACTTTAGTTTACGGTCAAGTAAGTTACCTATTGATGTTATTGGATGCGGACGTGCGGATTCTCAAATTGAGTTATACGTCTTTCCGTAAATGTGTAATGTTTTATATATTTAAGTTATTAATGTTTAAATATAATATACTAATATTTAATATATTATATTTACTCATATTTATATTTATATATATATATATATATATATATATATATATATATATATATATATATATATATATATATATATACTTATCGTGAACCAATTGATTAATTGGTTGCAGTCTCCTGTGAGTAAAATCGAGATAAAGCACGGTTACCCCATTGGGATATTATAATGAGTACTAATAATATGAGATTTCGAAATAATTTATGGTAATTCATTATAAAATAAATAATGGGATAATTAAATACAAAAAAGGTTAAATGTGATTTTAGTAATTAAAATGAAGCTTATAAAAAGTTATATCGTACCTGTCGTAAAATTTGAAATATAAAAATGTTGTTTGAATTTATTATAATGGGTGAATCTATATAGATCGTAGTCTCCAGAGATTGCAAGAGTGCATGTGTAAAGCACTTGCTTATGTTATCGACTAGTTTGTTTATATTCGGCAGACCGACATCCCATAAATATTATAAATGTGAAAGTTTGGATGGATAGATGGTTGTTACTCAATCACGTCAGAACGGCCGGATCTAGAAAAAATTGCCACAGAGATAGATTATAGTGTGGAATAGCACATAGGTTACTTTTTATCCCGGAAAAATGTACAGTTCCCGCGGGATAGGTTTGTTTTTGTTTTTCACAGAGTAAGGGATAGACTATCTTCCATACTAACGGTCTATACGTACCTGGGGACGAACCCGAGCGAAGCGAGGGTGAGTCGCTAGTAGACTATATATGTATTGTATAATAACCTTCCTCAATAAAATTAAGCGACGTTTAAGCAATCTATTCAGCTATTAATTTCTTAAATATAAGAAATTCACCGTTAAACTCGCTGTCAGCAGTTAGCTACGATTATCTTCAACCACTATCACTATGTACGACGTAAATTGCGAGTCTATAAATTTCACACGATCTGTGAACATAGCGCTCTTCCCACAATCCCCGGGCGTTTGGCGTTCGACCAATAACATCAACCGCGACCACAGATGGCATAATAATGTCATTTGGTAAGGAACGCGTCGTTTGGTATTATCAATATGGCCTCGGATGAGAACAATCGATTTCGCCAATCGCCCACAATAATTGCGCACTTACGTCTGTACTGTTGACCGTACTTGATGCGGGTGTTGAAATTTGTAATCGGCAGCGTCTGCTCGCACGCAATCTTGGTTCGTTTTGTTTTGTCATAAGTGTGCTATGTAAATGTAGTATTTCTCATCTCACATATTCAATTTATGGACAATTTTATATATATATATATATATATATATATATATATATATATATATATATATATATATATATATATATATATATATATATGGACATAGCACGTTATAATGTATTGTTAGAAGGCGGATCCTGAGGTGCGTGCGTGTGATTTGTACTTTTTAATTAGTACCTATACTATTACGACGTGGAGAGATGTGATTGTAGTAATTTTTTTGCAAGTGCGTTTGTTTAATCTAAAACCTTCCTGCTATAAAATAGTGCATACAGCGTAGAATTTCAAGTATCATTTAGACTTTTATATACTTGTTGCTGACTTTAAAATAATATGATATAGACCTATTCAAATTTTAGTATATGTTAGGCAATTTAACTGATTATGATATATATTTTTTCATGTCACAGAAGGGGTCTAATATAAATATCATAAAAATTCCTTCTCTAGTGGTGCAATAATCAGTTTTCAATTGATTGTAAATTATCTTTTCGCTGTAATTGGTTATATATTGAATTCCTGCCACGTAATGTTTCTAATGACCCATTTTAAGCGTAAGTTGCTCCTCAGTAAAAAATGGAAAGTAATTAATTACGCCATGATGAACGAGCGTTCACAACAAACACAATTAGCGATGATTCAAGACGCGACGCTCCCACGACACGGTATTGTAATAGTTAGGTAATCTATTATACACTTGTTCCGAGCTTTATTTTAGATCACTTTAACTCCTTTTTAATGCATTTATACTATGCGTTTCTGTAAGCTTATCTATTCGAATATATCTAGCAAATCTTACGTTTTACATAATACGATTCCCAATAAAACATAGCGTTCCATACAAAATGAACACTTGATTTACATATTTCATACGCTCTGTATGGAAATACAAGTGCGATCGTAATAATGTAAATTTAATAAAAAAAATCTCGTTAAAACTAAGTCGTGTTTGTCATTACACAATGCGAGACTGTACACATCACTGCGCAGTATGAATATTATCTAAGTTGTCATTCTTTTTCTAACATCGTTCTTTTACTAGTTATTCAACTCATACTAATGTATGTTAAACGTTGAATATATGTTAAATATCGTAGGGTAAATGGAGCGTGCCGTCATTAGCGTCGCGTAATAACAATGCTGACGCGTAATCGTGTTATCACACCCCGCAACATTTCTTGGAAGACACAGTGCTTTTAGTTTTTAAATAATTTGTCGTCTCAGTGCTTATGTGTTCGAGTGACCCATTTAAGGACAGAGTTTTTAATACAGAATTATTGATGTTTAAATGTCAATTCTATTGGTATAAAATACACTTGTTACTTTAAAAAGGCCGAAAAAAATTATTTTGTCTATAAAAATTGTACTTCCAATTTATATTATAAATGCGAAAGCTTGTGAGGATGTCTAGATGTATAATAAATAAATGAATAGATGTTTTATACACATGTATGGTTGTTTTTTACTCTTTCAACTAAACTACTCTTAAATGTACGAATGGATTTTAATGAAGCTTTACAGTAATATAGTCCATACATCAAAATAACACATACCTTGGCTACTTCTTATCCCGGAAAAATGTACGGTTCCCGTGTGATTTGTTGTAGTATTTCTAGAGGCGAACCGGAACGATGCGAGGATGAGCCGCTAGTATGTATATAAATTTTAGAAATAAAGTTTGGTTTTTAAAATAGTAAAAAAAACTACTGTACAGCATAATAAGTATTGGTGGTTTACAGAATCTATAAACATTAACTAAGTACTTATGCATAATATCCTTCGAACCCTTCTTATACATATTACACGTATAAGCACTATAAGAGTATAAGTTTTTAAAACCCATCGACAGTTAATTTTTGCAAAGGCCTTATTGAGTGTTTAAATGTGGCAATTTTAATAAAATTTAATTATTTTACTCATCTTTAATATTTTACATAATTTAGTGAAAGTGAAATCGATGAAGTTTGAGAATTTATTTAAGAAATCTCATTCGATTACTGCAATATTAAAACCAGTATGGGGAGAAGACACAGTAGGTCAAGGCTCACGTTAGTTACGGCTTGCGTACTGTTTTAACATGAACGTAAGGAATGTATTGTTTATTCACAAATTTCACTAAGATAACTGCTTTTTATGATTATGTTATATTTTTAGCACTTTGCTTTGTATCTAAAAAGACTCTACAATCTCTAAAATACCATATTGTAAGCAGCAAGCAGGCTTGCACTAATTAATACTCGTAATTTGATATAGTACAATTTGATCTTTACTAAACATATTTAATACTATTTTTTTCTATATCTTTATATATTATAGCCAATATGTTACTCGGATGTATAATCTAAGCTATATAACTGTTAAGTTTCATTAAAATCCGTTGAGTAGTTTTTGCGTAAAGAAGTAAAAAACATACATACATCCTTGTATCCTCAAAAACTTTCGTTCAAAAGGTAAATAAACATTGTTTCTGAAAGTTTTAACATTTATGATAACATTGGTAAAATAAACATATTTAAAGTTGTATATTTCATCAAATCTCATAACTCTTCGGTGTACTTTCCCCTTCCGGGCGCCGTAATACTCATAAACCTCAAACATCAAACTTTCGACTTTGGAACTCGTAAGTGTCAAGAAGACGTTGTGGATCACCTTGACAGTGAGTTTTCAAGACGAAATGCATCTCGCCTCACGGTAGGTGGTAATTAAATTTACTAACTTTGAGGATAACACACGGCTTAAGAGCGTGATACAAATAATGTTAGATGGGATTATGAAGTTGTGTACGTGGTCTGCGAATATGAAGCCTGCTAGTGGTTACGTGACACCTATGTGTATCCAGCTTAATATGTTTTGATAAGTTATATTAATGTAAAGCACTAGATATAATAAAGTTAGTCAAAGTAAGTGATTTGAATTTTGATAAATATTATTGATATTGATATTATTATCAAAAGTTCATACAATGAGACGTCTTGGAAAAGAAAATGTTTACATTTTAAATAAAACTATCTTTTCAGATTACATATCCGGATTTATTTTAATATAAAATATTGTAATATTTATACCTAATAATAACAACTAAAATTAAATATAAAACATTGCTATATTTAATTATAATAATTATATTTTTTAAATGTTTAGAAATAAAAATCACTTTGGTGCCATTTTTGAATTTTTGAAATCATTTTTGTAAAAAAGTGGGTAGGCACAGTGTATAATGCCTTTGAGACGTCTATAACCTCAGTCTCTCCCGTGACCATTCGAAACGTCGGGAACCAAAAACCAAAATAAATCCGCGAAATAATCCGAAAATATAGTTTTGTTTCATATGTCAAATATTCGCGTAAATCTAAGAAAGTATTATGAAAATGTTTACGTATACTAGTGTGCTTTTCTAGTATTAAACTAAAATGATATAACATTTCTGGAACGATCGCGTGCAAGTCTATCTTTATGACGTTAATGCGCATAAAAATTCACAAGCGTAGCGATAGATACGAACTAATCCACCCACGGGTATGCGGCCATGAATTGTAAAAACCCTTGTCGATCAAAATGACATGCGGGAAATGCAAGGAGTAGTAGAGCTCTTACGTGCTCCCAACCATGGTAATGTTATATGACGGTTTTTTCTAAGTTATATACTATATACAGAGGTTAAAAGTTAAATAGAAGGAAGTACTGATATGCTTTTGCTTACAAATACTAAACGATGTTTGTAGAAAGATCTGTGTTCCTGCATTAAAGAAGTACAAACTAACAAACACACTTCTTTCTTAATATTAGTAAGGATTATATGTATTTATATTCAATTCAATTGTTAATTTATGCGTATATGTCTATTTTCATGATATTTTAATCGAAATCTGTTCAGCAGTTTAAGCTTAAGAAAGTAACAGACAGACAGAGTTACTTTCTCATTTACAATAAGTATTAATATCGAATATAATTTTTGAAAAATAAATAAAGCTATGAGGTTACTATTCGACTGTGTTTATCTAATACACAAATAAAGATGCGTGAAACCATACTTTAATATTATAAATGTGAAAGTGTGTTTGTTTGTCCTTCTTTCACGTCGAAACGGAGTGACGTATTGACGTGATTTTTTGTGTGGAGATGGTTGGAGGGATATAGAGTGACATAGACTACTTTTAACCGCGGAAAATTATCTTATTTCTACGGGAAAACACGATATAATACAATCCAAAAAAATATTTATGGTCAGAATTACTTGAAACATGGTATTAATTTTTTAAATAAAATAAATTAAAAACGTGTTTTAGCTTTTTCGAAATTCATCCTATAAGAGGATAAAATAGGGGATGAAAGTTTGTATGAAACTACCTTTTTAGATAATTATGTTTTTGTAGTTTTAGCGCGAGCGAAGCCGCGGGTTCTGCTAGTAGTAAATAAATGAATAGAGTCCATTTTATTTCATTTTTATTTGAGAGCACTGTCAATGACTGTTAACGAATTAAGGTGATATTCATACGATGACGAGTAGACTTATTTAAAATAGCGTATAAAAATATTTTTATCAAATCAACTTGGAAAACGTATTGGGTTACAAAATTTAGTTAGTAAAAATAGGATTACCTTAGCGTACACCGCGGTCACCATATACGAGTATCTATCTGTTGGGCGAGAGCGTGCGCTTGTAATTCGATTGCGGGCTCGATCGATTCGGAATTTTGTAGTAGTACGTAGTTAATATGTGCTTTGATATATTAAGTGTCAGTAATTGAGTATACAATTGATTATTGATTGTAATATCAAAAACAGTTAGTTAATTACAGTTTAGTTTTAATAAACAACTTGTGCCTAAGTGGCTGCAGTTTAAAATTAGGGACATTACCCCTGGCGGAGTGGGTGGTATTTCTGGATAGGGGACGTGATAGGGAGTCGAAATGTTAAATAAAATTATCCGGAAACGTACGAGTAAAAAGTTATTGAGACTTAAAGTTACAACATTTCCATACATTATTTTGACATTACTACCATTTAGACACTTGGAAATGTCAAAACGTCACTTTCAATTGTCAAAATGATCTCCAGATGATTGTCTTTATTTGTACTTTGCGTGAAATTCGAATTTTCTAGTTTTCTAGTCATTTACGGCCGCTACCGCGGCAACACATAACTGCCTCGGTGGTGTAGTGGCTAGCATGTACGGCTGCACACCTGGAGGTCCTGGGTTCGAGTCCCGGGTCGGGCCAAGTTTAGTTATTGAGTCTTTCTGTATAGTAAGCCTCAGTAACAGCCCGGAGTTGGGAAGTTGGCGGTGTTTCACCCCCGTGCCTCGGAGAGCACGTAAAGCCGTCGGTCCTGCGCCTTAACTCTCACTGGTCGTGTCGAGCAGTCGTCCCACCGGAGTATGAGAGTGACAGGAATAGAGAGTGCACGTTGTGTCTGCGCGTACACTTGTGCACTATAATATCTCCTGCGCAGCTGGCTAGTCTCAATGAGATTGGCCGCCGTGGCCGGAATCGGTCAGGAGGACATCATCAGTTTTAATAAGGAAGTAATGAAATAAATGAAGAAATGTAATTTGTTATATTATATTGATATTTGTTTTTGATACGTGATAATGCGACTTGTGTATAAGAGTTCCGACTACAAAATTATAGAGACGGGCAAAAATGGCAAAGTCAAAAATAGTGGCGTGATTTTCTGTTTATGCTACTACTTATACTTGGTTTTGCCTTACACGTCGTTTACTTTCTTCAAAGAATAAGGGAAATTTTATATAATTATTAATCATTAATTTCCAATTTTTGAGAAGAAATATCAATAATTAAAAAAAATGTGTGTGTGTGTGTGTGTGTACTTATGTACGAACCTAAGAAGTTATACTTCTTTGGCGTAACAGAACTAAAATAGCTAAAGATTTCATCTCGTACGTCACAACTGTCTGTTTGTAAAAGGAATGATATATTAATAAAATAAATAAGGCAAATTAGGCATATTACAATCATATATTTATAGAATATCATTTAAGGGAAAAATATAATATTATATATCATTTGTCAGACAATAATAACGATTACCATGGCAACAAACAGTTATCAGCTAACTTCATCATGTCGCTTTTTGATGTCGGTGTGTCGTGTACGCGCGAATCTTAAAAATTTTCCTTTCATATTTTTTTCCAAACGTCACAAAAGAAGTATAAGTCCAAAATATATATTGTTCTGCATTTTTAAGCATTAGTTCTTATTCCCTTGTAAGAGAGATAGCATAATATTACCTTAATTAATATTTGTTTTTTAAATTTGTTTGTTATTAATATAATATTATACTAATATTATTTGTTTGTTATTAATATTCGGTTTTAAAATATTATAAATTATTTTAAGACATTATTTGTCTTCTTACATTATACTTAATACCTTTTAATTATTGAGGATTATGGCTATTGCACGTAGGTCTCTCAACGTTTCATATTGAGAACAAACGAGCCGCGAACACACGCCAAACACGTATAGGTACATCAGACGCCCAGCCACCAACAGGCTGTCCGCAATAAACCAGCAATATCCACGCTAGAATGCTGTTACCTGGCAGGAATCTAGTTGGATTGCCAACGAGATCGTAAACTCAGGTGTCATCTCATCTCCGATCGACATTCACAGCTTTATTGCGTCCATACAAGTTTCACCCCTAACCGTTTGCGTCAAAGCCGATTTTGACATAAGTATAAAATGCAAGCACCAAGACCAATACAGATATCGCACCGTTATCTGTTTAGCATAATATCGTTGGCGGTGATGTTTGGGACGCTTCGTTTACTGAATGACCCCCTTTATGAGGTGTACGATCGATTTCGTGCGACACAATTTCTCTTTCGAAATGACCATTTGAATGCAAATTGATAGATATTGGAATATAGAATACCAGTAGCCTGTCGCATTTTTTTTTGTATATTTTTTATTTTATACTAGCTTTGCCCGCGGCTCCGCCCGTGTTCAGATGACCAAAAACCAAATTCTTAGGTTTTTCATATTAGTATACTCTTACGTTGTAGTTTTTATATTTTTTCTCAGAAATGATATATTTTCCCGCCGTAAAAAGTATCATATATGTTGACCCTGACAACCAGCTATCACCATACCAGATTTCATCAATATCTCTCCAATGGTTTTTCTGTGATGCGGTAACAGACTGACAGACAGACAAAAATTCTAAAAACTATATATTCGGCCTCTGTATCTATAGTAATGTCTATTTCAATAAGATTTTCCAAAAAATATTTGATGTACAGATTCGGCTTAGTTACAATTTTATTATATGTATAAATTTTCTTGTTAATATATACCTATGTACAATGTACATACTTATATATCAAGTATGCTAAGAAGTTATTGATATAACTTAACATTATTAAAATACATAGTTCTTCGAGGTAACTTTAAAACTAATAATAAATTAGTAATTTATGCATTTTCTTTGTTACTTTCTGTATGTATGTACCTACAATATATTTAGGTATAGGTTATATTGTAAGATTTTGTTTTATTTTTATTCCAATGCATGTAACTCACAGAATGGCCAGTTAGTAAAAAAAATATGTTTAGCTTGTTTATTAATTTTTAGAAGTATCTATAGGTATTATTAGATTTGTAGAAATATTTCGAGACTACTTAACATAAATTTAAGATAAAGATAACTTAACCATTTCCCTGTCCCATGAGTCATATAAGAACATTTCGATTGTTTAACTATTGTGTCTATGTAGCGGACAGTTAATCTGTTAATTGTATTTAAACTTTATTATCTTTTAACACGTATTTAAATAGTATAAGTATTGTTGCCTGTTTTTAGACCTGTCTTTAGGTATATGAGATCAATAATTAAGAGCTGACATGGTCACGGTAGAAAAGTCTCATTTACACAACTGGTTCATAAATAAAAGCTTGCTGCTTGTTTTAAAAAAAAAACTTATCATTTATTTTAAGCTTAAATGCCAAAGTTCAATGCCATACATTATATTTTATAGTTCACATTTTATTTACAGACAATAAAGTATTGATGTGTTTAAATTGTCGATCTTTGAACCACTTACTCGTAGATACGGTAATGTCAAAAGTTTCACAGACTTCCCATTCATTCGATTCGATTTTAACTTTAAAAGTATCATTGCAAGTTTGAACACGGTAAGTTCTATTCTTTTTATTCTGGTTATGTTATAAAGGTAGATAGATATCATATTAGATGTGTATCCTTAAAAGTAAATATATATTTATATTTACTTTTAAGGATACATATCTAATATGATATCTATCTACATATATATATATATATATATATATATATATATATATTGATTGAATTGTTTGATTTGGAATGATTTATAATCATGAGTAGTAGTTAAAAATATTTATAGAAGATACATATTTTATAGGTTAAAAATGATTAACATATAGTTAATGTTCTCTTTTAAATAGTATAACGATAATACTTTTTATCTTACTAATATTATAAATGTGAAAGTTTAGATGGATATTTGTTACTCAATCACGACAGAACGGGTGAACGGATCTGCATGAAATTTGGCAGAGAGATAGATTATAGTCTGGAATAGTACATAGGATATTCCAGGCTATTTTTTTATTCCAGAAAAATATACAGTTCCCGTACGATAATAAATAATAAATATGTTTTGACATTAACACACATCACCATTTAGTTCCATGGTAAGCTACGAGGCCTGTGTTATGGATACCAGATTATACTAATTATGATACCAGTTGATACAGTACACATATATAACTGTAAATACATACATATTATAAATATAATCACCAATAACTGGAGCACAAACATTCGTGCTCATCCCACAAATGAAGCCTCCAGCGGGACTCGACCCGCGACCGCTGACGCACCAAATAGTTTCACTACAAACTGAGCCAAACGTGTCGTCATAGATTTGTTTCTGTTTTTCTAGAGACGAACTCGAGTTAGGCGAGGGCGAGATACTAGTAAATAATATACATAAATATAAGTATTATTTTTGATCTTTAACTGTGCTATTCATAACTTTTGAACAGCTGGGCGGACAGACATACAGATACCTGGACTACAACTTTAAAACACTCTTCCTTATACATACGTAAAGATATAAGAAAAGAAATGAAAAAAAAAACACAGTTGTATGAATAAGATGAAGTTTATTTTTTTACTTTAATATTCAGTTAGCTTATAATTGTTGATGGATGATTCACACTTAAAATCATGTTTAAAGATATTTTTTTATTTGAGTATTAATTTTACCATTAAATTTGTGTAATAAAACCTACTAGAATACGGATATGAAATTATAATAATAATTTATTTATTATAATTATACTCAATTTATTTTGAAGTGGGCGATCATATTACTGCCTATAAATATTTATTGTAGATAATCACAAACCTACTTACTCCTAACTTGTTGTTATTAACATTGTTTTGCATGATTTCAGATTATACTCGTAAGGGTTAATTAAAATAAAGAATATTTAAATAAAACTATCTTTTTGGTTTTTTTTTTCGCGGATTCATTTTGATGTTTGGTTCTCGACGTTTCGAATGCTTGAAAGCAATCATGGTTTTACAATCACCAATCATGGCAATTTCGCCAATCCGTACTTAGCTAGCGTGGTGGACTACGGTCTTGGTCCCCCTCGCATTGAGAGGTGCTCGGTTGGACATTAGAAAGGACTGAATGATCGTGATGATTAATATCTGTTTAAATAAAGTGAACAATCTTTTATAAGTAAATAAAACAGCAATATCTTTCGATTTCAATACGCGTGAACGTTGCGTTCTTGTAATAAATCTATTACAATATGTCTAGCTGTAAAATACTAAATTCGATACGAGTTGTAAAACTGGAAACCGAAATTGCTAACGGCATAAAGTTAAACCTAACTATAGAACGGAAGCTGTTTACTACAGTTCTGGTTCTAAAACCCCATGTACTAAATAATCCCGTTACACATGCACGAAAATTACCCAACACAACTGGATATATTAATTCACTAGATGTTGTTAATTTCTTATATACATATATGTTTGTATGTATAATAACAGTTTTAGTAAGTTTTTGTGAATCACTAATATTATTGTGCGTGGGTGCCTGTGTGTGTGTTTGTTTCTCCTTCGCACTGAAACGGCTGCACGGATTTGGATAAAAATTAAGACACAGATAGACTCTGACCTGGATTAACACATAGTACGCTACTATTAGTAATTAAATTAGCCAACATGTGGAGCTGATTGTTTATCAAAAGATTTATGATTATATCTATACTAATATTATAAAGAGGAACGATTTGATGTTTTATTTGTTTGTTCTGAATAGGCTCCGAAACTACTGGACCGATTTAGATGAAATTTGGTAAGAATATAGTTTGAGACCCTGGAAATAACAGGATAGATTTTTATCCCGGAATTCATCCCTTAAGGGGGTGAAAATGGGGATGAAATATTGTATCGGGAATCAACCTAGGGACGAACCCGAGCGAAGCGAGGGTGAGTTGCTAGTATTGTCATAAAAAAGTAACTATAGTGAGGGTTATTCACTACTATGTAATAAATAAGAAATAAAAACTGTTACTGCTTGAAGGTCAAATTTTTAAAATGAAATTTTAACACGTGTTACATTTATAGAAATCTGGCCGTACAATATTTTATATATTCTAATAATAATTCTCCTATTAATATACAATAAGGTTTTTAGGTATAATATAAATATATACTTCTCTCGCTCTTTTGAAAATGATAAAACGAGACAAAAACATAACGACTACTATTAATTAGCCATACAGGATAAAGGCACGTCTTCACACATTCTCTACGAGCTAGTTAATATGAGAGCATGCAGTAATTTTATACTCGAGGGTACTCCCAGTTCGGAACAAGTTTTGTAACTTTGGCAGCGTAAATACGATGTTTAATACCAAGTTCTAAGAACGAAATTTCTGCTTAAGCCTGTACTATTAGTTTGAAGAAGATTTAAAACTTTACCAATTTGTCTTATTGCACCTGAGATGTGTAGTTTATTCAAACGTCCCAGAGTTGTGTCATATGCTCGCGGATGTGAATGTCTGCATTGCGGACATTATTTATGTAGTTCGGTTGTGGTGATTTAGTGTACTTTGTCCTAAAAGAAAGAAAGCTGGCGCTGGTGCTGATGTTCCATGTTTGCACCAGGTAAAGTTAAGCCCTCATTATCTTGTACATAGCAAATCCATATCTTGATAGAAGCAAACTCTTTGTAGGCATATGAGCTTGCCTCTATCAGGCTAAGGAAAGTTAGCCTAGAGAGGAGCTGCCTGATAGTGATAAAGATAAACGAAGTTATGGCTATTCTCGCTTATTTATGTATAGCGAGTAATATCCTAACAGATTTTGGTTACGGTAGTCACTCTTGCTATGATATAGTCAGGAGATGTATCAAGTGTGCACACAAATGTATTTTCTATTATTTTCATTTTTAAAGTTGAGGTGAGATTATACTTTGACACGACTGTTGCGAGAATAGGCACAAACAATTTCGAAGGCTTTATGGATGTAACATCGGCAATTTCCTAACGCCTGGCTGCTACTAAGAGTTTTTAGCAGAAAACTATACTTGGCCAGACCTAGCACTCGAATCCAGGATCTGTAGCCGTATATGCTAGCCACTAGGTGACTAGACCAACGAGGCAGTTATTTTAATGTCAACAGTACTAAGTTGCTAATTAAATTTTATTTATAATTGGATAATGTCATCGTGAATTGGTGAACAAAAATTTAATTACATGCATCTTAGTAAAATTAAAGCACCTACATATGTATTATGTATCTTAAAGTACAATTTGAACTTTTCCAATATGAGCTAAATTAGAAAACTATTTATACGTCTTAACCCTTTATGTAAGTGAATAGTTTGAATTGTTCCCAGTGTTCTTTTGGATCGTAGATCAAAGTAATCCCTTCCGTACGAAATTGATTCGAGTTCAAAGAAAGTTTGCTATATTACATTGATTATGTATTTACGAAATAGTTTAAGTGAACAATTAGTGAAAAAGGTTCACATCTTGTTATTAAACGGTATTTATTGTTTTTTTTTACAGGAAATGTTTCAAGAAATATTTTGGAAACTGATTTTGATTCAACTGAAACTCCTAAACTACTATTTTATTGGAAAATGTTTCCTTTAAAAGCAGGAGAAAATTTAATGCTGTATAATTTTTCTTCCTGGCATTTTTTCCTAAGTGACACTGGAGAAAAGATCTTGCTAAAAATGAATTATATTGGTACCATTTTTCCAATAAGCGCGCTCGAAGAGCTGCCGCTAACTGGATATATCAATGAGATCACCAAGGTGCACAAATGACTCAAAAAAGATCTCACATTGCCCTTTTGTAGAGAACACAGCGTTTTATATCTTATGGACTTCAATACATGATCATTTAATACTTTCTTAGATTTACGCGAATATTTGACATTTTAAATAAAACTATCTTTTCGGATTTTGTCGCGGATTTATTTGGATTTTTGTTTCCCGACGTTTCGAATGCTTTACAGCATCCATGGTCACGGGAGAGACTGAGGTGTTACATGTCTTGAATGTATAGTTGTTACAGACAGCCTACCCACAATTAACAAAATGAAAATTGCACTAATTAAATTACAATATTTTTTAAATTTAAACATTTTTATAATTTTAATTATAATTGAATATGGAAAATTATTTATTTAATTTTTGCTATTATTTTTATAATTATTACAATTTTAAATATTAATTAGTAATCTATATTTAGTGTTGCCATTATTATATTTATAACCATAAAGAAAAATATAAAATATAGTATTAATTATTTAAGCCATATAATTGTTCTATGTGTAATTTAAAAAGTTAAAATTAATTAAGGATAATAATTTTAATTTAGTTTGCTATTATTTAAAAACAACTTACTAAGCAACACTATTAATATATACTTTTACAAATGAAAAATGAAAAATATTAATCTGATAAGCTGTCATTTTGATCTACACAGTATGAACTTACTACATCTGTCTGTCTGTTATGTTTATATTTATTATTTGATTTTATTATATTAATAACAGGATCCCATGACGATGGTAGTACCCAGCCATCTTCCCTATTGAAATTAGGATGTTTTTTAATTTCTATGGCTTCTCGAATCATTCTAGGGCGATATCGGTTTTCTTTCGCCAGGATTTGAGGTCTATCAAAGCGAATATAATGGCTTGGGCGGTCCTGACTATGTTTGCAGACAGCAGATGTTGTATTGCGACGGTGCTTCACATCAGCTATGTGTTCTTTGACCCGGGTTCTAATGGATCTCTTTGTTTGTCCAATGTAAGAGAGCCCACAATCACAATCAAGCTTGTAAACTCCTGCATCTTGTAGAAGGATGTGGCACTTGACAGGTGGTAGAAACTGACTAATTTTCTTTGGCGGCTTGAAGTAAGTTTTAATTGAAGCTCGCTTTAGAATGTAGCCAATCTTGTCAGTGACGCCTCTCATGTAAGGTAGGACTGCAGGGACGCGCTCGACTGTGGCTGGTTTCACTCGGTCCCTGTGACGTAGGCGCGGCACTTGCAGCTTGTTGTCTCGCAGAACTTGTTTGACATGTTGCAGCTCTCCGGCCAGGTGTTGCTCGTCACAGATCCCGCGTGCCCTCTGAAACAAAGATTTTCCCACGGTAGCTAACTGTGAAGGGTGGTGGTGAGATTCACCATTCAAGTACCTATCAGTATGGGTCTTCTTTCGATACACAGTATGACTCAAGGTGTTATCTGGGTTACGTATAACTAATACATCTAAGAAAGCTAAAGAATTATTAGACTCCAATTCCATTGTAAATTGTATTTTAGGGTTTATGGAGTTAAGATGTTCTAAGAATACAGATATTTTATCAGATGGTAATATTGTGAAAGTGTCATCTACATACCGCTTGTACAAACGAGGGGTCACAGGTGATGTGTTTAGGGCGGTCTCCTCGAAGGCCTCCATGAAGATGTCAGCTACAACGGGAGAGACCGGCGAACCCATGGCCACTCCATCCACTTGCTTGTAGAATTCATCATTCCACAATAGATAGCCAGATGTAAGGCAGTGTTTCAAAAGATCAGTGTATTCTTCTTGCATACTATTATCCCGTAGCTTTCTTGATACTATTTTGACACAGTCCTCTACTGGTAGGCTGGTGAATAGAGACTGTACATCAAAACTGACCATAGTTTCATTGTCCATGAGTTGTAGGTGTTTTATCTCATTGACAAAATGGTACGAGTCCCTTGTGAACGCTGATGTTTGTCCTCTGAGTGTTGAGAGTACTTTCGCTACTAGTTGGGCCAATTTATAAGTCGGTGTGTCGATTTGACTCACAATTGGACGTAGCGGAGCGTTAGGTTTGTGTATCTTTGGAAGTCCATACAGTTTAGGCGGCTTTGCACAAGATGGAACAAGATTTTTGACATCAAGATTCAATGCATCGGAGTGTTTCTTAATCAGCTTTTTAGTATTATTTAACACAGTGGTGGTCGGGTCTGCTTTGACCTTTTTATATGTACTTTCATCCGACAAAAGTTGTTCAATTTTTCCATTGTAATCTGATGTATCCATCACGACGGTGGCATTTCCCTTGAGTTTACAAGCTTGATTGTGATTGTGGGCTCTCTTACATTGGACAAACAAAGAGATCCATTAGAACCCGGGTCAAAGAACACATAGCTGATGTGAAGCACCGTCGCAATACAACATCTGCTGTCTGCAAACATAGTCAGGACCGCCCAAGCCATTATATTCGCTTTGATAGACCTCAAATCCTGGCGAAAGAAAACCGATATCGCCCTAGAATGATTCGAGAAGCCATAGAAATTAAAAAACATCCTAATTTCAATAGGGAAGATGGCTGGGTACTACCATCGTCATGGGATCCTGTTATTAATATAATAAAATCAAATAATAAATATAAACATAACAGACAGACAGATGTAGTAAGTTCATACTGTGTAGATCAAAATGACAGCTTATCAGATTAATATTTTTCATTTGTAAAAGTATATATTAATAGTGTTGCTTAGTAAGTTGTTTTTAAATAATAACAAACTAAATTAAAATTATTATCCTTAATTAATTTTAACTTTTTAAATTACACATAGAACAATTATATGGCTTAAATAATTAATACTATATTTTATATTTTTCTTTATGGTTATAAATATAATAATGGCAACACTAAATATAGATTACTAATTAATATTTAAAATTGTAATAATTATAAAAATAATAGCAAAAATTAAATAAATAATTTTCCATATTCAATTATAATTAAAATTATAAAAATGTTTAAATTTAAAAAATATTGTAATGTAATTAGTGCAATTTTCATTTTGTTAATTGTGGGTAGGCTGTCTGTAACAACTATACATTCAAGACATGTAACACCTCAGTCTCTCCCGTGACCATGGATGCTGTAAAGCATTCGAAACGTCGGGAAACAAAAATCCAAATAAATCCGCGACAAAATCCGAAAAGATAGTTTTATTTAAAACATGATCATTTAGCATATTCGTTAAAATAATTTTGTATTGAATTGCTTCCATACCTATTTCCAATAGTGTTGAGTCTAATGGCTTAGAATATCCAATGCAAGAGACATTTGCGGTTGTTTCGATCTTCTGCTGCATAACATCTTGAACAAGCTATCAAATACTGATATTGTTAGGAAATTGTTTCATGTATAAGTACCTAGATTGTTTGAATTTAGTACTATAATTGGACTGAATAATTTTGAGAATGGCCGTAGAGCGTGTGTTGGCAGTATAAAGTAATTAAAATTATGTTTTTATATCATTAAACTAGCGGCTCACCCTCGCTTCGCTCGGGTTCGTCGCTAGGTACGTTTTAAATAGATATAAAAAGAAAAAATCTTTCTTTCTCACATTTTAATTATATGTTTTAATACTTACCTATTCCGGACTAAGAGAAATCCAAAAATTAAAATATCATAAAAATTGGAACGCGGTCGAACGGGATAAAAAGTATCCTATGTCCTTCTCCTGGCTCTAAACTACCTCCCTGCCAATTTTCAGCTAAATCGGTTCAGCCGTTCTTGAGTTATAAGCGAAGTAACTAACACGACTTTCTTTTATATATATAGATATATAACATATTATTTTAAAATTATCTAATTAAGCCAACTTATCAAAGAAAATGTAGCTTTAAATCCATGTCATGGCTGCCTTCTTTTCATGTATTTTTAATCTAGTACGTTAAGTATAACCTAGTTTTGTGTACATAAACTATCTAAAAGTTTCAAAATAAAATTTAATATGTTTACAATTTCACAAGTAAGCTACAGGCTTACGTTTTTTCGATATAGTCTTATCTTTATTCTTATAATAATAATATACCTAGATTTCATTTTTATTTTAACTAATGTCACTTTTTTCGGTTAAACAAGTTTTCTAAGTCGAGTATAGAGTTTTATGCAAAGCTCTCGGGCAAACTTTTTAGAGAAACAGTAAAATACAAATAAAAGGAAAATTTTAAAACACAGTTGCAAGGTATAGCACAGAGTTCTTCCATTCTAGAAGGACATTTCGTTCGCTTGAGCAAAATGAACTTTTACAAAGATTATACAGCGCGGGCTCAGTAATTTTGATGAAATGACGCAAATTATACATTGCTTCGAGTGTTCGCGCGCGTCTTCGCTATTCAGAATTTTGCGTAACTAATTTTAAGAGTTTACGGGAAGAAGGTCGAAATTTGCGTAACGCAATTGCACATTTTACAAAATCTACTGATAACGTATATCATATCTAATACAATACCACATTAAAGGCTAATTGGGCTTGATTTTTTTTTGTTTATATATAAGAATATGACATGCAAATGTATGGCTTAGGGTTTATCCGATTGTTATTAGATAGGTATTATAAAAATATTATTTAAAATATCACTGATGTGACCGCTTAAATGCTACTATTCTTTTATGATTCTTCTATTATAAATTCGAATATTTGTATGTATGTTTGCGTGAAATTTAGTACATTGATTGACCTGTATTAATACATAAAAAAATTGCCATACGGTGGCGCTGCTTATGCGATATAAAGGTGTATGTATGTATTGTATTCAGCCCTTTTTAACGTCCCACTGCTGGGCACAGGCCTCCCTTCAATACGAGGGGATCAGACCAGAGTTCACCACGCTGGCCAAGTGCGGTTTGGCGGACTTCACATGTCTTCCGAAAACTTGCTAGGTTTTCTCAGACATGCAGGTTTCCTCACGATGTTTTTCCTTCACCGTAAGGCATGTGGTAATCATGTCAGAAATGATTCGCACATGAGAATATCAGAGGTGCGAGACCCGAGATTTGAACCCGCTTGACTCGCCCAGTAGTAACGCACTCGCTTGGGATATAGATATATACAATACCATAAATACAAAAGGCACATAAATACAAAATCAGAAACAAAACGAGCGAAGCTAGGGTAATTTGCTAGTGTTTAAATATTGCTTGTGTTCAACTATTTTATTACTTTAGGATAAGTAATTAGTATTTATGAAAGGCCGTGATATTTTCGTCGCAGATTCTACAGCGTCAAAAGCCTCGTACAGCGGATATTCAGCGTACGCGAAACTTTGATACATGACCAGGCCATAAAACGCAGTGTTCGGCTTTCCTTTAATGTATGGTTGGGCGAAAGCATACGCCGCAAAATATACAGATTCTTGTTTTACTTTGTTTGAAAAAAATGTGTAATGCCTACCTCATATATTTGAATTTTTGGCAGTTTGAAGTTTTACTAATAAATATATTTTTTTGTTACAGGTAACCTACATAGTATAATTATATATAAAAATTTTGAGTTTGCAAACGTGTAAGTATTAGTTTGCCAACGAATTCGGATTTATGAGAAAGATATGAAATATAAATATTTTTTTCATAAATCTATATTTATAAGTATCATTCGTTATGAATGTCATGTAAATAACGCATCGGTATAAATTGAACTACTAATTAGTACACACTGTGTCATGAGACATGAAGTTTTTTCACGGAACTAAAAGATGTTTTTTTCTTCTTGATAATAAATTTAATATTTTTGAAAAGAAATTTTTATGCATACAGATATTACAACATTATAAATTATTATGTACACAAAGTTGAATAAAAATAATATCAAAAAATCTGTGAAAGTTTATTCATTCTTCTTGTATTACATAATATTTTGGTTATAAGGTATCTTCAATGATTTTATATTTTTGTCTGCTTCATAAAACATTGCACAGTGCACGTTTAAATATTCGCATGTGCAAAAACAGCGTGCAATATCGTGCGTCGATGTGACCATAGTGCTGAATTTTATTTCCTCATCTACGGAAGTGCCACCGCTTTTTCCATACGCAGTGTAGGTAACCGTCCGGTTTTAATTTTATTATTCTCTTTGCTGTACCTACTACTATCAGTATCGTCGTAGTGTAGTGTGGGACTGGTGAAGTTGATACGTTGTAATGCCTTTTGGCTGTCTATTTTTTTATTTATTGCCTCGATTAAATGAAATAGTTTGAAACTGTAGAAAACGTTTAAATATATTTTATGAGGACATTGTCGGAAGTTACATTTTATTTTCAATCGTTTAACAAAATTTTCTCTTTGAACTTTTATTGTATAATAAGATAATTTTCTTTAGTGTGTCATAATTTATACCTAAGTACTTCATAAATTATTATTTAATAAGAAATAATGTATAAAGTTTAGACTGCTTCAATACCAGTGGATTTATAGAGTTGTAAGGTGTTTGTTAGTACGGTATCAATCACTAAAGATTCCGCGTCTTTAATAACCGAGCTCCCGAAACGTCTACCTACATCAAAATCTTAGGGGTTTTAGCGTAAGATGTAATGAAGCGTGCTGGCTAGACGTTGTTTGATATTATGGTAAATTTTGATTTACATATCTAATGACTTTGGCTATTAATGAAATAAGTACTATTTAAGTATAACTATTATACATACTCGTACCTACACTACTGTTATAAAAAGAAAAGATTTGTATTTTTATATGTTTGTAACGAATAGACTCAAAAACTACTCGACCGATTTAGATTAAATTTATTAAGGAGATAGTTGATTAGTTGAAATCCTGGAAAGGACATAGGATATTTTTTTAGTCCGGAAATCATCTCTTAGGAGGGTGAAAATGGGGATGAAAGTTTGTATGAGAAATTAACCTAGGGACGAACTCGAGCGAAGCGAGTGTGAGTCGCTAGTAGCCTATGTATCACTTCAGGTCATACTGTGTAGATACTAAACTTCATCCAAATAGGTCCAGTCGTTTTAACGCGAAGGAAAAAGTAATAAATATACACATTATACAAACATACAAACTTTAACATATGAGGAGTAAGTGTAAAATATAATTGACTAAAAGTTAAACAGCTAAATTTAAAAAATACCAATTTTGCAAAATTAACAAAATTTGAAGTTAAAGCAGAACAAAGAACATCAAGGTAAAGTTAATGTCATTAGTTCCACGCCTAATCATACCCGTTCAATCAGACCTTTCATAGTTAATCGGCTTGATGCTCTTTTAGCTACCGTGGCCTTTTGATTAGAGGCCTCTTTATGACGAAGTATTATGCTAGCCGATTGACTTACCCGAAATTGGTGGATGTGCTAATTATATGCTGAAAATTTCACGTTTGCCGTTGAATTCTTTTAGTTTATTTTAACCATACTTTGATTCGAAGACTAGTTTTTATTAGTATTAGTATATTTACTAAGTGTGTATTCAGCCCTTTTTAACTTCCCACTGCTGGGCATGGGCCTCCCTTTAATACGAGGGGCATCAGGCCATAGTCCACCACGCTGGCCAAGTACGGGTCGATGGACAAAATACTAAGTAATTTACTTCTAATATTTACTCATTCCATTAATATTCAATTCATTAAGACTGAAGTCTCAGCTCATGTTATGACTGTATTATAATACCAAGTTTAACTTTTCCAAGTATATAATTTGTAATTAACGTTTAAAATTATTTTAACTTAAAATGATAACTTTATTTCGTTATACAAACGTGAAACATAATTAATTCTAAAATATAACTGCTTGCGATGTAAGGGAAGTATGAAGTAATAACTTTACAAATCCTACGGTGAAGAAGCTATAAAAGAGCCGTTTGAGGAAATATCCCGTGAAGTTTACTAAAGTCTACATCCCGACGAAATCTTTGTCAAAGGCGGTATGAATCTTTGAGAGTTATTCTAGCTACTTCATATTTCATATCTTCCGTTTATTGGCATGTAAGATTTAGGACCTTCCAATTTATCACCGGGGCTGCAATTTAAGTACTATGGATATCTGTAACGTTTCTGATGTTATTTTGGTTGGTCCTGCTATTTAGAGCTCGTTCGGATGTGCGTTTGTAATTTTAATATGTTTAGCTTTTTGTTTTATAATAATTGATTTTAATATATTTATATATCTTCTTATCTTCATACTACTTTTTTTTACGAGAACAGTGGAATAATAAGAACGATTGAGAAAGAGAGGGAGAACATGCCTACTATACAATGCCTCTACATTGCTTGTAGCCTTCCCACTTATACTTGAGATATATTTAGATAATGCATATTGTGTGGCGTTAAATTATTTAGACAACTGTATTGCCTTGGACGGGAATCGAGCCCACTACCTCTATCATAGCAGTTGCCACATGGCCCATCGTGTTCAAAATTGACTGTTGAAATTGAGTTTGATGACATGTTTCGCTCAGTTTGTAGTGAACCTACTTACTGTGCCAGCGGTCGTGGGTTCGAGTCCCGCTAGGGGCATTCATTTGTGTGATGAGCACGATTGTTGTACTCCAGTCGTGGGTGTTTATATTTATAATATGTAGGTATGTATTTAAAATTGTATATGTGTAATGTATCAACTATCTGGTGTCCATAACACAAGCCTCGTAGCTTACCATGGAACTGGATGGGCCTGAGTGTTAATGTCCCAACATATTTATATTTTTATAGAGTAATAAAGCCTAGATAGCCATCAATGTAATTCTGCCGAACTATAATTTTATATATATTCGTTCTTGCCTGCAACGTCCGCTCGGTATTGAGTACAGTCATGGCAAAATATAAAGTGTTCACGCAATGTACGGAATATTTTAAATGAAGTAGACAGCTGCATTGCAAGCGTGACATCGACCGACATATCATCGAACCGCTGCAAAAACTGTATAACTAAATTAAAATGGTGGTATCTAATGCCTAGCTATTACATACGTGTATTATTATTTATACATATTTTTATATTTATAAATAAGAGGTTCTGTGATCTTTAAACGAGTTGACCCATATTGAGCTCTTGTCATACTTACACAAATTATAAAAAATTGATTTTTTACCCAAATTATTATATTTATGTTTCATACCTATGTGTTTGTACGCGCTGATCTTCAAAACTTTGATTTGAACGGAGTTTTTATTGGCGAAAAGAAGTTTCAGACGAAAGTTACGTTAGGTAATTTCATGCTCGAAAAAAATACCCTAGATAAAAGATTCAGGTGAGAGTGACGGGTGCTATTATTACAGTCGTAGCACTCAAATGTAGGTGCGGGCTAAAGCTAGTGTGTGATGATAGATAACATAATATTTAAACAAGTCATAAATAAATAAATATGTTGGGTCATTAACACACTGCACCATCTAGTTCCATGGTAAGCTACGAGGTCTGTGTTATGGGTACCAGATAGTTGATACACAATACATATATAACTTTAAATACATACATATTATAAATATAAACACCCATGACTAGAGTACAAACATTCGTGCTCATCACACAAATGAATGCCCCCAGCGGGACTCGAACCCGCGACCACTGGCACAGCAAGTAGGGTCGCTACAAACTGAGCCAAACGTGTCGTCATATCATCTATTTTGAAATTTTAAATACGAGTATTACAAAGCTATGTAAACGAATAGCGAATATTATAAGGGTTATTTATAACGGCTAGTATACATTTCTCAAAGATGAGATATTTTCCTGCAGTTAAAAAGAATCCTATATGTTGACTCGAATAACCAGCTATCATCATACCAAATTTCATCAAAATCTGTCGTGGTTTTCTCGTGATGCATTCTCAGAGAGACAGACAGACAGACAGACAAAAAATTTAATTATAATTCGGTCTCTGTATCGACAGTAATAACTATTTCAATAAGATTTTCCAAATAATATTTAATGTACAGGTTTCACTCATCTAGAGTTTTATTTGTATGTACATTTGTATGTACATGTGCATGTACCACTGTCATGTTTACAAGCTTAGGCATTGCACTCTCCTAATGTTGAAATTAATTTACTTCATTATTACTCCGTTGCGGACTGTAAATTTATTTAATTTGTCGCTCGCCGAGCGTGCGGTCACTGCGGTCTGACCCAGCTTCTTGTTGCAAGAACTAAATAAGCCCCATACCAGTTTAACCCTGCCTCTCTTATTTAATTTCTTATTTTATAATCAACATCAAGTGTTAATTTAAGGACGTACTCACTCCCAAGTACCCTTTCATTCGAAGTAAAATAGATGTATTATAGACGCCAAGTTACGCTTTTAGACGTTATTAAATTTTGAAGTACTGGAATATTGTAGAAAACTTGAAATATCGAAGAGCACTCGAAAGCTCTCTCTTTATTTATTATTTTACATTATACAAGTATTTATTTGTCTCGAAATTTTATCTCTAAAAATCTATTTAATATTGCTTGCGTAATCGCAAGATTTGATATAGAGTTGAAACGAAAAAGTATTTGTAAAACAAAGAGTCTAAATACTGCAAAGGTTTTATCTGATAAATGAAAATCTAAAATAAAGATCCAACTCAACAGTATAGGAGATACGTGAGTTGTTTTCTCAATATCAGTTCACACGAAGAACACCCGCGCCATTAACCGTGAAAAGAGCGCTCGGGCAGAAGAGATTCAAGGGACAAGACAAATCATTGAAACGCCTGCGAGACCAACGTGACTGTACAAACTGTGAATCAAATGGTGCTAAAATGAATCGAAAGCTCGGTTTAAACTAAAAATATTCTATTCAATATATTTAAACTGTGAAATTATGTTATTTGGTGTATTAAGACTTTTTTTATGGTATACATCTTGTTTTGATATTAATATTCAAATATTATTTATATTATATTTAAAAAAAAAACATGTAACTAATAACACAAATACAGATTATTTTTTACATTTTCAAACAAACTGAAGAGGCAATATTTGTCATTTTTTTTCTACTAAGGGATAACATATTCATATTCTTCTTAATTCAAATCAACATATTATAAAAAAATATCGGTTTTTAAATTTACTTAATGCAGTAGAATTTGAATTTGTATTAGAAAGAATAAAGTTGGAAACATTTATCATAATACAATGATTAAATCAAAGAAAATTCTTATAACAACATAATCAAACAAGATTAAAAAGAACTATGGAAAATAGTAATCGGTAAAACAAGAATAATTGAACGTTGAAACACTTAATTTGTGAAAAAATAAACAAAGGTGTCTCAGAATAAAAATACAACTGCCGTGCCACGCCGTGTGGGGACGATATCCCCGCGTAACACAAAATTAGGTGTTTTCCGACAAAGAATACAAATGGGGTGCATGTTAAAGTATTACGCAACGGATGAATGGAGGCAAAGTGGCGCCCTCGTCAGCGGCTGGCCTTTTTACCTTATGGGACGTTTTAAAATGTTATCACGAAGGTCATGTATTATATATTTTTATTTTTCTTTTAACTTCCTATGTGTTACTTACATTTGATCGTGGATTTGCTCGCGTAGTTTAAATATAATAGATTTTCATACGAAGTTCCAATCTCGTTTGTTACTCTTTGAGGGATTTGAATTTCCAAACATCCGTTCTTAAAGGATAGCTACTTTCTATAAGGAGTTTATCTGCCAAAATTCAAGATTTTCTGAACTTTTGTGATTAATCAGTAAATGGCATTTTGAGCTTTTATATAAAGTTATAGTAGTGGTTGTAGATTTTACAGTATTTTAAATTAGTAATTACTTGTCTTAGAGTGTTTTCTACCTAAAGAGATAATAAATCCAATTCATTTTTATTTACGGTCGTCATAATAGGTACTTGGAACGTTTGGATGTAATTTTATACTTTATTATCCATTCAAACAAGGAGTGATTTTGAAATTTAAAAAAAAACTATAACCAAGTATTCGCCGATAAAATAGAAAATTGAAACTATAAAACGTTGGGATTTCTAGCTCGAGCGTTTTCAATTTTATTACAAAACCACGCGTCATAAATACGCTATCAAACGTTTAGATTTCTTAACAATTGTTTGGGAAATTTATGATAGTTACACTCGAGCTGCCATGCTAAAGCATGAAAATATGACCCGCTGTAACGTTGCCGTCCTCATAATAAATAAGTATACATACGTTCATACGACGCGACGCTAGAATTTGTTCTATTCTGCTGTTGACAGTGTTCGTACAACTAAGTAGATATCCGGTGAACACTCATATAGCTTTCCTAAATATTTTGTTGCAGCTCGAAATTGTAATTTGCTTATTCTATGTACATATATGAAATTAAATTTGCTTGCATGTTATTGTTATATTTTGCACTTGCCTTTGTCATGTACTATTAAAATATTTCTGTAGATTTTTAATTTAATGTAAGTTTTTTTTTTCATACTAATGTTTTAAATGCTAAAGTGTTTGAGCGAATTTGTATTTCCTACTTCTTTACGGATTCACGGATTTGAATCCGTCCCGTAAGCGGAATCCCGGGTAAAAAGTAGTTAATCTCGTAATAGTTTTTTTGATATTATCTTAAGCAGCAGCAAACGAATCGATTTATTTTTTATACTAGCATTGCCCGCGGGTCTGCCCGCGTTCAGATGACCAAAAACCAAATTCTTAGGTTTTACATATTAGTATACTCTTACATTGCAGTTTTCGTATTTTTTCTCAGAAATGAAATATTTTTCCGCAGTAAAAAGTATCCTTCATGTTGACCCGGATAACCAGCTATCACCATACCAAATTTCATCAAAATCTGTCCAGTGGTTTTCTCGTGATGCGGTAACAGACAGACAGACAAAAATTCTAAAAACTATAGATACGGACTCTGTATCGATAATAATGTCTATTTCAATTAAATTTTCCAAAAAATATTTAATGTACATATTCTTAGACTTAGTTACAATTTTATTATATGTATAGATAAATGTAGCTTAAGGGCAGCTATAGGGTACTTTTTATCCTGATCCCTTCGTTAAGTTATTCCCACAGCATTGAAGTTTATCGCAAAAGGTACTATTACGAAAACGTTAGGGGTGGAGTTTAGGCTTTGCTGAGAAATAAAAATACTAAAGTATGTAACAAAATGGTAGATGCCGTTTAATTTTATTGATCGACTTAAAAAGGACGATGTTACTCTACTCGGGTGTATGTTTTTATTATTTAACGCGGTATCAAAGCCAATTGCGAAATAATTTTTAATGATTGTTTTTTTTTAATTTAATTTAATTTTAAACGTGATTTTGTAAACGTTTAAGTTTAGATTTATAATAAAGTTGTTATTATAATTATTTTATTCGTACATTATTCTATTTAATTTCACGCAACTTTCACAATCAAATCTACGAAGACTTACATAGATAGATTATCGAGTTATCTTTCACTTTAGTGCAATACAACTCGGGAATAAAACGTCTTCCGCAAGAAGATATCCGTTGCGATGTTTTCGCAACTTTAACCATTTCCCTTATTTACGAGCCCTTCAAGAATCAGGTGTGTCTCAGCTAAAAACTTCTTACAATAAAACTGACTGTATTTTCCTCTTTGGTTTTCGCTCTATCACTTCCCGTTTCATTTCTCGTATTTGATTCTTTCTTTTTTTTTGTTACGAATTTGCCCTTGTTTTGTGTAGATTTTTCCATAACAATAAGGTTTATTGTTATGGAAAAATGAAGTGTGATATGGATATTGTTATGGAAAAGTAAAGATAAAAGGTTTTTTTTTTAACTTTTCTATTTACTATTAAAAGTAGAATAAATAAATAAGGTTCAATAAACACACACCTGAGCGTAAAAGAGCGTCTTTTTCTTATATAGAAAATTCTAAAAGTATACGTGATAATGTTACATATTCACTAGCAGCACTATATCTTTGAAGATCCCTTTGAACATTAAAACCACTGACGGTTTTCGTATGCGAAATAAAAATGATATTTAAAATGTAATCGTAGGAAGAGGTATAACTTACTTGACGCTTTGGTAAAATGATGTAAGAATTTCTTTACCAGTATCACGTACTGATTTCCACTAATCGTTTTGTATGTGTATATCATGATGTGTTGTTATTGATTCTATAAGTAATTAAGTAATTTTTAGTCATTAAATATTTTATACTGTATTGTTCGAAGGAATAGTTCCTTTATTTATGCCATCTAAAGCCTATTTTATATTTAGAATGTATATTCTTAAATAGTCGATCATTTATTATTACAATTATTTATGTTTTAAAACTAAAAAAATTATAAATGCTAAAAATGAATCACTTATTCGAATTTTAAATAAAACTATCGTGCAAAATCTTACAATATTTGTTTAGGTACCTACTCTGGCGCCATTTTTGAATTTTTGAAATCATTTTTGTAAAATTGTGGGTAAGCATTGTCGGTTACAAATATATAATGCCTTTAAGATGTCTAAAACCTTAATCTCTCCCGTGACCATGATTTCTGTAAAATATTCGAAACGTCGGGGAACCAAAAACCAAAATAAATCCGCGAAATAATCTGAAAAGATAGTTTTATTTAAAATGTCAAATATTCGCGTAAATCTATGAAAGTATCTATACTAAGAAAGTATCACTTATTCGAATATTTACAATAAAATATTTTAAATACGACCTACGGACTCCATAATTAGTGTGCCGTATAAATGTCACGGCAATAATAGAATAAGCTCGGCAGGCACCTATCAGCCCTCATCGATTTTCTCTGTACAATTTTTTCACACATTTAATATTTTACTACATAAATTATAAAGAAATGTATTTTCTTTTAAGATCATAAGTTAGGTATTATAAAGCAAGCTCATGTTTCTTATACGCGGTCACTAAGAGTCGTTTCGTGTTCCCACTTTTTGCGAGTTTCGTAATCGCTAAGCCAACAATGAAATATATCCGAAACTGTGTTTGTCGTCAAGTGGAATATGTTCACAACTGATTTATGATCCCTTTGGACATATTTATTTCTTTATATTTCTCCCAACAATAAAGAACACTGTGTAAAGAAATATTTGCCTCACCATATATTGTAGCATCTGCTTAGCTAATGTAGTTTGCATGAAATATGCTTCGGCTGCGTGTCTTTGAAGTCTAGTGGCTTACGATGTTTGCGGAAAAGACTACACGTTTGTAAAGTTTCGATCTTGTAAGCGGTTTCATATTTGATGCAATGTATGGTGGTAAAAATGCAAAAAGGCAATTTTCAGACTATATGGCGGCCCTTAAAGCTGAAATTAATTTAATATACATTTATTTTTGTCCTTCATTTTCTTAAATTAATATATTGGCATATAATTAATAAAATATAGAGAATTTTCTATTATGAGGAAACACTTTGCCTTTCTGAAACATAACATTCGTTGTCTTTCTGACTCAAGTATTGAGTAAAATAGTTCAATCTTTCTACGGATACAGCCAATTTATATGCTAAGCCTGAAGGCAAACAATTATGTAATGTTAGTTCAATGAAAGAATTCATTTACTTTTTTTATAAAATAATTATAATTTTGGGACCTCATATAGTATGTATGTACCTATATTTTATTCTTTTTAAGAAACAGGACTCTTTTTCTTGCTCTTCATTATGATAACAAAACGAGATGGATAAAGTCTAGCTTGTGAACTATTCACTGCTGCGCCTCTCACGATCGATAAGAGTCGTGAACAGGCTTTTGTTTTATTATTTAATATGCAAAAGTGCAAGGGAATGCGCTTATTTCTTTTATTCATCTACATTTCCAAGTTGACCCAGTAACATATCAATTATGAGTTCGTTTTACGACAGTGTTTTGATGTTATCCTTTTTGTAAAATTAACAGAGAATTAAACAATTTTGTAGGTCCAACTAGCAGGTAATTGATCGTGGCTCCGGTCGTGTGATAACGACGTCGATGGAAGTAGCCTATGTGTTGATAAAGGACATAGCTATTTCCATTCCGAATTTTATTAAACTTCACTGGTCCGTTACAGCGTGAAAAGGAAAAACACGCACACTTATACCATGTTTGGTATTTATCGTTCAATGCGATAAGGACAATGTGACCTCTTTACAGATGGAGTCACAATTCACCTAACATTTTCTTCTTCTTTTTCGGGTTTAAAAGTTTTTTTATATGTGCACTAGCTACTCACCCTCGTTCCGCTCATATTTATCCGTAGTCACGTTTTAAGGTTTATTATAGATTTCTCAGAAATGAGATATTTTCCTGCAGTAAAAAATATGCTATATTATATAACATAACCCGGATAACTAACTAGCTATCATCATATCAAATTTCATCAAAATTTGTGCAGTGGTTTTCTCATCATGCGGTCATAACTCACAGGCAGACAGATGAAAAATCTAAAAACTACAGATTCGGCCTCTGTACCGAACATAAAGACTATTTCAATTTTATTATATTATAGATAGATTATCTCGTATATTAAGCGACCTTAGCGATGCCAATTCACATAAAACTCACCAAATACATATATTTATGTCCTTTTTCCTACTCGTTTTTAGAAACGTTTTGTGCTTTTGGGATATGAATTAACATATCTCTGTTGCCGTTTAACTGTTAACTTCCATTATTTTTGTAATAAAAAGGCATTTTTGCAATTTATAATGTTAGTAAGAATGGAAATATTTGTAATTTAATAATTTTCTTACCCATAAACTATCTATTTGTTGAAAATATGTCCATCCGTTGTTCCTTGAAAAAACAAGAAAATTTTAGAAGCAATTTTTCTCTTTTATAATATTACTATATATAAAGCTTAAATATACTGTATAATGTGGATGATTGCCTGCAGTGACGTGCCTAGTTACGAGTAACATCGCTATGTGGTTTATTTAATTACGCATAGAACGGGTGTATGTTTACGCTATTTGTGTTATACGTGTTGGGGTGTTTGTCTCAAAAATAGTCTTTTAAAAGTACCGTGCCTTTATCTATACTAATATTATAAAATGGAAATATTTTTTTGTTTCTTTGTATCGAATAAGCTCGGAAACTACTGAACCGATTTAGATGAAATTTGGTAAGAAGATAGTTTGAGAACCTTGGAAGGCCATAGGATAGTTTTAATCCCGTAAATCATCCCTTAAAAGGGTGAAAAATAAGATGAAAGTTTTTATGGGGAAACGGCAACCGAAGGACGAATCCGAGCGAAGCGAGGGTGATTCCCTAAATATTGCCGATGTATTGTTGTTAAAGTGGCCTTTACTGTATTTTTTAAAATATCATATATTGACACCATTAATGTAATATATGTACCTACATACTTTGTATGATAACGGAGAAGCGAGTCATTGGTTCTAACGACATTAGTCCGTTGCGTATCCCACGTCGTTACTATTTAGTTGGCTACAACACGGAAGAGCAGTTATCGTAGTGATAAATTTTCATTTTCAGAGTCTTAAACGCTATCCCAACCCTACTTAAATTGTGATAGTGAAATGAATAAGGATATATATGACTTAAATTTATGTACTAAGTAGAATGTGGTGTTAAGTTTCTTAATTAGGAGAATAGGTACCTACCTACTTAAGTTAGTATTATGATATGATAATTAAAACACTGAAGTACCTACTGAAGTTTTGATAAAAAAAAATCATAGAACCTGCTTTCCTGCTTTTTGGAAGTGGGTTTAAAATAATACTGTGCCAAAAATGTTAATATATATATAAATGGCATTATTTTGAAATGAAACAAAACTATTGCGCGTATATTATATTTAAATACTAGTGACGCACCCTCGCTTCGCTCGGGTTCTTCCCTAGGTACGTTTTAACGCTT
Organism: Brenthis daphne; assembly: GCA_947093115.1. Lineage (NCBI taxonomy): Eukaryota > Metazoa > Arthropoda > Insecta > Lepidoptera > Nymphalidae > Brenthis > Brenthis daphne. The sequence goes on along the minus strand of OX352479.1, from coordinate 21,809,179 downwards.
AGTATGAAATACAAATCGCTGAATTTGTCGGCTTTTCTGTACTATAATATGCATGTATTATAGATATAAACCTTCCTCTTGAATCACTCTATTGCTGAAAACTGCATTAAACCCGTGGAGTAGTTTAAAAGATCCAAGTGAACAGACAGCGGAAGCGACTTCATTTTATACTATGTAAAGATGATATAGGTATAGCGTATAGCTTTTCTCAATAAACAAGCTATCTAATGCAAAAATAATTTTTAAATATGCTTAGTAGTTCCTGAGATTAGCGCGTTCAAACAAACAAAAGTATATTGATATATTAATTAATTAAATACTAAGAAGTATTCCTTTAATCCATATAAAATACACGCCTATACAGTGTTAAGCTTACAAAAACAACAAGCAAATGTTTTTTTTTATTCTTCAGAGTTGGTATTGTAATACTAGATCGGAAACAATACTGTCTTGCTCTGGTTTATCTCACTGGGCACATCGAGGCGGCATTGTAACTTGACCTAGAAACCTCGAAAGTTTAAGGACAACCGTTGAAATACATACATCGACTGCATTCTTTGAATACGGGGATATTATTTATGTGAAGGTAATGCACCAATACTAGTCTTTAATTTTTTTTGGGGTCGCTGGCTATTTTTCGCTGACTTTATAATTTTTCGCCATGATTTTGCCTTTCAGAGGTAATATAATTACTTAAGATTAAGTATTGTTCTCATCTTGTAAATTTTAAATCCATTAGTGAATTAATTTATTCTTTATCTGTAAAGATATTGAAGATCACCGTTGTATTAGTAAGTTTAAAGTATGATTGTATGAATTGCTTGAAAAAAATAGACCTATTTCAATTCTAAGCAGTAACAATTATATTCTTGTCTACGATAGTGTCAGATCTTATAAGGTAATTAAATCTACAGTTTGATTTTCATCCCATATAACACCTTTTATAATCAAATACAGCGATAATGATCATATACCGGATATTCCACTTCGGTGTCTGTCATGCTTAAACGTTCCCAAGATGATCGTGGTATGCTGAGGTGTGGCATGACGATTATTTGTGAAATTGGAAAATTGAAATTTTGGCGATAGTTTACATAATATTTATTATTCTATATTCTGTAGCTGTTAATATAAATTTGTTAGATTCTAGAAAAAATCTTGCGAAGAATAGAATTAGATGACAGCAGCGCGTAAAGAATTCAGTTGACAATGAAATAGGTTACTTTCTATCATGCCTAAAACATAGTCAGGGTCTGAACTAAAGGTTTTAAGGTTGGGTCACTAGCTAGAATAAAATGACCCATTGATTAATATGCGTGTCAAGTATCATATGGTTCTCGTGCTGCACAACCACGTTTCCGTTGTCTTCCGTCCACTTGTTTTCTGACGTATTTATTGTATAGTGCACTTTACACTAAGTACGTTAGGTCTGATTTATGGTTTCCAGCTTACGGTTCCGGCACGTGTTACATATTTGCAAGACAAATGCATGTCAGACACCCATCTAGATTACGTCACCTATTATAGCAACTATTCTGATATCTCAATCTCGTAAGCGAAATTTATTCAACACTGTAAGAAGTTGTAGATATTTTCATGGCTTTCAACGTATTTTCTTTATACACTTTATTTCTTTATATCAGATTATATATAACAATATGTCATACTGTAGAACGATTTAAATAGACGCGAAAAAGAAATTCCCATTTGCAAATGCAATTCTCTAAAATGTCACACGTGTTAGAAAAATGTCCAGCACGGATTCAATACATTGCAGGTTTCAATTCGAAATCAGGTATGGTACGGCTGGGGTATACGTAAATCGTCGATCCGAATCGAAATCGAATTTTTAATAGAACACTATCGGTTTGCCCAATAAATCTCAGCGCCGAATCCTCGCGAACCCAGATCGGCTGTTTCCGTAGAAACTACATCTGGCGTTGACTGGAAACGGTCCAAGAGCAAGCTATCTGCAGATACGACAAACCGAATAAATTATGTGGGAACGTTGCGACCAGTGCGATACCAGGTAATCAGCTCACATTTCCTTTCCACAAATTTGACTTTAAACTTTAATTTTAGCTCCTTTTCCAAGTTTATACTAAGATCTTCTACAGTTGGGTAGTGTATTCGTAATAGATATCGTAGTGTTAGTCATGTAGGTTAATATTGATTTTGTCTTTTAATAAAATATAAGAAACTGGCCTGTCTTGGTAAGAATTTTTGGGTTGATATTTCGTAACGCCTTTATTAATTAAATTATTCTATACTAATATCGACATTTTTGTTTATATCTATCTTAATAACAATGATTGTTGTATTGTGTACTAGTACAAAAAACACTTTATAACCCAATCGAATAGTTTAAGCTTAATATTATATTTTATCAATTAAATTTGGCTTTGGATACGTTTTTATAGTACATTATAATTGATATGCCATGCTAAAACGTGTTTAAATTGTTATAAAAAGCCAAATATTTGGGAGTAAATAACAATAAATCTTTATTTCATCAATAAAATAAATATCACAACATGATCTTACTTCTTACTGTTATTATGAGTATTGATGATGTTCTCCTGACCGATTCCGGCCGCGGCGGCCAATCTCATTGAGACTAGCCAACTGCGCAGGAGATATTATAGTTCGCAAGTGTACGCGCAGACACAAGTGCACTCTCTATTCCTGTCACTCTCATACTCCGGTGGGACGACCACTCGACACGACCAGTGAGAGTTAAGGCGCAGGACCGACGGCTTTACGTGCTCTCCGAGGCACGGGGGTGAAACACCGCCAATTTCCCAACTCCGGGCTGTTACTGAGGCTTACTATACAAAAAAAATTCAATAACTAAACTTGGCCCGACCCGGGACTCGAACCCAGGACCTCCGGGTGTGCAGCCGTACATGCTAGCCACTACACCACCGAGGCAATTATGAGTATTATACTATAAATAAATGTATGATTACATCATCTTACTTATCAAATAGCAACTCACCCTTGCTCCCCTCAGGTTCGTCTCTACTTACGTTCGTTTAGTATCGTTTTCTCAGATATGAGATATCTTTCCGCTGTAAAAAGTATCCTATATGTTGACTCGGATAACCAGCTATCATCATACCAAATTTCATCGAAATCTCTCCAGTGGTTTTTCCGCGATGCGGTAACCGACATACAAACAGACAAAAATTCTAAAAACTACAGATTCGGCCTCTGTATCGATAACAATGTCTATTTCAATAATATATATTATACATAATAAATGTACAGATTCGGCTTAGTTACAATTTTATTATAGTATAGATTTTTTCAAAGATTTATCAGTATTTTTGAAAATAAAAATAAATATTTAGTATTAGAAAAGGAAAATCGTTGTTGGGAGGTGTAAATCGAGGGACCCGTTCAAAAGATGAAAGAGAGTTTGCTTGGCATCGCAGTCGCATCTTGATTTATTGACCCCCCACTAAACCGCCTGCGGTGATCTTCAATAGTTCACTATAGACATTAAAAGTCGATTATGATTTTATTTTGTGCTATTTACGAGTATTCTATACTAGCGACTTACATTCGTATGTGCTACTTTTAGTTCCTAGTCTACATGAATACTTGATTTCTAATTATAGTATTTGTTTTGAGAAAGTTACACATTACATACATATCTCAATAAATATATTATAATGTACTGTATATACATATAATTAAATACTTATGAAGCTGATATACATATAACATATATCATTATGGTGAGTCAACTAGTATTTATACATAGTATCCTACAATTATAATGAAATTTTAACTGAGTCGAATCTGTACATTAAATATTTTTTGGAAAATCCGATTTTGACCGAATCTATAGGTCTTAGAATTTTTGTCTGTCTGTCTGGACAGATTTTGATGGGAATGATGATAGCTGGTTATCCGAGTCAACATATAGGTTACTTTTTACCGCGGGAAACAATCTGAAAAATTTATACGAAACGTTAAAACGTAATAGTAGGTATATGTATAAAACTGTTTTAATAGAGCCATTAAATTTTAAAGTATCATTTAAAATATTGACAAAATCTTAATACTATTCAATTAATTGCGTGAATTCAGCTACTTTTGAAATAACATTTTCGGGGCAGTCATTACAATAAGAGGAAATTCGTGACGTAGTCACCTCATATTAATTGTGGCGCAAATGAACATTTCCGTTCCCTCCGCTGTTTCATTTTTAAAATTGCATCAGCCCGAACGTGCGATTCGTTCTGACCTAAATATTACGATGAAGTTGTACTACTTCTGGAAATATATGAACTGCAGTTTGATTTAGCGATTATATGGTTTTCAATCAAGCGAAATCTTATTTATAACTAAAAAAGATTTATTAATTTTTATATTGGTTTGAATTTTTACTTGGTTAGATATTGGTATTACGTTCAGTATACTCAGCTCAGTAACTGAATTTGATTATTGAATGTTTATTTAATTAATTATATATAGTACATATTAAATACAAGTGACCCGTTCTCACCTTGGATTTTATCTTCTACCCTCTGTGTTTTTCTGGATATATTTAAGAAATGTGTTACGTGTTCTGGATTGATTGTTGAGGGACTAATGTATGAAGCGTAAGATTATTTTAACAGTCGAGATAGATTTTTAGTGACACATTTTTTTAGAACTCAAATATCATAAATAATATTTCTAATCTTTTTTTTTATATATAGGGACATTAACACCATCACCATCTAGTTCCATGGTAAGCTACGAGGTTTGTGTGTGAATACCAGATAGTTGATACACTACATATATATAACTTTAAATCACACAACATATTATAAATATAAACACCATGATTGGAGTACAAACATTCATGCTCATCACATAAATGAATGCCCCCAATGGGATTCGAACCCGCGACCGCTGGTACAGCAAGTAGGGTCACTACAGACTGAGCCCAACGTGTCGTTATGTTTTTATAACGCGTGTCTAAACGAAAGTAATTGATTTTCTTAGCTTAGAATATTTAGGTTTACGTACATATATTCGTTATGATAGAATATCTTAATTAATTTGCAAGCTTTTGTTTCACCGCGTGCAGTTATAATTTTACTAGCAGAACCCTGGCTTCGCTCGTGCTAAAACTGCAAAAAAATCTGTAAAAAGGTAGTTTCATACAAACTTTAATCGCCTAGTTTACGTCCTTATAGGGTGAATTTCGAAAAATGCTAAAACATATTTATTTAATTTTATTGAAGAACATCAATACCAAGTTTCAAGTAATTCTGATCATAAATATTTTTTTTGAATTGTATTATAACGTATTTTCTCGTGGGAATTAGATAATCTACCGCGGCAAAAGTAACCTATGTCACTCTCCAGCCCAACTATCAACCAACTATCTCCACACAAAAAATCACGCCAATCCGTCACTCCGTTTCGACGTGAAAGAAGGACAAACAAACAAACACACTTTCACATTTATAATATTAGTATGGATATTTGTACGTTATGTGCCAACCACATATCGTTGATATCCAATTACATTATGAATTAACTAAATAAACAATGGATTTATTACAACCACAAAACGGGAATATATGTATTTTAAGCTAACTTGTTAACTGAATAACTTGGTATTTCGTTTAGTTACGTCGTACCTATATGCCAATTAACCATTTTGCTCGTGGGTTTAATTGCATACAAATATTTTTGTGTCGTTCAATTAATAAATAGACCAGGGCTGAAGCCTTTGAAAATGTTAATAATTGACAAAAAATATATAGTAAGATGGATGGAAAAGAAAGAGAATATAACAAAAATGAAAGGAAAAATAATTTACGGGCGATATGAGATCGGGAAGTGGGAGGGTGTCAGCTTTTAGGGGAAAAAAAAAGTTTATCTCGATTACCGGCAAAACTACAAGTCCTATGGAAAAAAGTTGTAGGTAATAAAAAGATCTACAACTGTTTTATTTACACTTTTTTCACATAACCATAAATAAAAAGTAATAAAAAGTAAATAATAAAAAAGTAAGTTGTCACCAAATTTCATGAGAAAAACTTTTTTTTGTAAAAGATAAAAATAAAAAACCAAAAACTTAGTTATTTGAACTTTTCACAATAATTTTGAGGTTATGTGAAATTCTCTATAGTTTTTTATATACTAAATACTAAATAGTGTTTGGACGAACTTAGTCTCTATCCTTTTCTAATACAAATTGTATTCTATGTATTCTATACACTGTTCAAAGGAATAACCAACTAGCCAGCTATTGTCTGTTTTCGATTAACACTTGATTAGATGCCATCGATTGGCAATTGTCTACCGTATTTGCGAATCGTATGTCGTATGTTATAATATATAAAGCAAAGCGAATAAGCTTTGAGATTTGATATATTTTATCTTAAACTTAATTTATTTACCTTAATCTTTTATTTGGTTTTTTCTGTTATAATAATATTAAAACTGAATTTTGCACAATAATTAATCATTTAACAAATATGGAATGTGAAATTTTATAAGTCAGTGTGTTTGTTTATTATTTATGCTTCAACAGCTTAACAGATTAGACAGATTTTTTTTTCATTGAATTCTTTATCAAAAGTGGAGCAGAAAATTTGTGTTGCACGTTGATATTGAATTTAAAATTTATTCTAAAGGCCAGGTTAAAGTTATTGATGGGATTTATTATATATATTCGTTGTCAAGTGTTTTGTACATTTTCACAAAATATTTTTTAAGTCAAGACAATTTTACCTTAGAAATGAATGTCTCATTTCTCAAATACTGAAGTATTAAAACCATCCAAGTATGAAAAAATCTGACAAGTGACAACGTCACTAAGTAAATAAATAACTCGAGCAGAAGTAAGGAAGGAAGAAGAATTGCCGTTATTTAACGCCATTCCCGCCGTTATGGATCGCATTATGCAAATAGGGACAATGACGAAGTAATCTATCAAAAAGGCGCCGACGTTGCACACCCGGTTTCTCATTAACTTATAGCGTGTTAACGAAACGATCTTCAGAGATATATTTGATAAAGTTAAAGAAAATGTCACTACTATATATGAATGCGTAAGTTTGTATGTATGTTTGTTGCTCCCCCATATTATAACGGCTGAACAGATTTGGATAAAAAATAAATAAATAGGCAGATTGACATGACCTATGGAGTAAAACATAGGCTAATATTAATGGTAAAATTTACCAAAAGGTTGTGCTACCTATATATAATATTACTCGTATAAATACAAAAGGCACCCAAGGGATGAGATTGGGTGAAGAAAGGGTAAGTCTATAGTACGTAATGTTTCCATTCTATCAAATAATTTGACTCATGAAAGATTTGGATGTCTAGCTGGCAATGCGCCAGAGGTCATTGATTCGATCTTTGCCAGACGCGAAAGTTTGTTTTGTCTGGCTGGAGTGTACGATTGAGAATCTGCACCTGCCTTTTATCTACAACAAATAAAGGCGGAAAAAAGGTATTTAACACCCCATGAATTAACTATATAAAATACTTAAAATGACCTGTTCTTCCAATACTTGGGGATGAAAAACTATCAAGTCAAGTATTGATTTGATTTACTAGCTGTGGAATGTATTTATTTTTAAGCTCCAGGGAGCTTAAAATAAAATTTTTAAGAAAAATAAAACTTATATGTATATTGTATATAGATGTTAGGTATGTATTGACATAGAATATCAATATTATAATATGAAACCGGATGCGACTGAAGCGTGAACGTGCAATACCTTGAGTAATACTTGCATCAAGTGCGTGACACCAGGCATGAGATTAATGACTTACTGCATTCACGATTTACTATTTACTTAGAGAGTTCAAATAAATATGACGAAATAAATTTAATTTAGCTTAAACTGAGATTTTCAGGGCTTATTAGTTTATTTGTTGAAATCATAAAATTTTAAAGAAACGAATGCTTTAAGATGATAGATCTTCTTAGTAAGACGAGTTGAACCTCATAAGCCACCTATTATTAATTTACGGGGGGCTAATTTTCTACACATATACTTAAATTTTTAGGTTCGGTTACGCTGAGTTTTAAATTTAAATAAATAAGGTTGAATATGAATACTTCTAATTAGCTAACATGCTCTTTCAGTTACAATCGTCTGCATCTGACAATTGTTCTATGAAATACGCGAATATGAGCTGAAAATTTTCAGCTTATTGCGCTAATACGTTATTATTAAGGATAACGACGTCATTCCGACCTTATTCTATTGTATTTTGAACGCCAAAACTAAATTTTAGTTAGTAATTTGTTTTTGTTCATCCATTACCACGTACGTAGAGCTAAACTAAAATCAATAAGTGATGCTATAAATAAATTAACATTTGACTTTCGAGTGTCAAGTGGAATGTAATATGCTCATTCTATTTCAACTAAAATAATTACCTAAACACAATTGATGACAGATTTAAGAGATTTTTCACATGGGATTGTGTAACTAGTACTTTTACGTATCGGCAGATCTCGGACCCGCGAACGCTGGCACAGGTACAAATTGAGCCAAATGTGTCGTCAAAATATTATAAAATAGAAGCCCAGGCTTGTCTCTATGTGATAATTTACTTATTATTACTGAATTAGTATGTGGCCTTTGCTATTTTTAGTAATGTAGCTTTCCAATGATAGAAGTATCATTAGAATCTTTTCAGAAATTTAGAGTTTATCGATTTTAAGCAAATAAACTTTAATTTTAATAATATTAGTAAGTAATTATAACTAGTCGATCTGATAAAAGTAGTATGATGATTTCATTATACAATATTTTCATAGATTGAACGTTTTCCTTCTTCTCAGTTCCATTTGAGTTTGCACATGTACATATAATGTAAGGTATAAATATTAAACAGCGAAACATAAAGGCTCGCAGAATGGCCGCTCATCCCTCGTGTATTCTTTTAGACTTTATTGTAGAAAACTTTAAAGTACGCTATACATTAGGCGAGAGACCGTGTAACTATTAATTTCGCTGCTTTATTTAACTCAAACGTTAAGAACGAACACATACTCTTAGCTATCCGAGTTCTATCGTTAGAGGCAACAAGAGGGATATTAACTGATACAAAGGGTATTTACTCTTTAGGTGCAGATGAATCTTAAATGCTTTATAATATATTTGACTAGCGACCCACCCTCGCTCCGCTCGGGTTCGTCAATCGTTACGTTTTGAGGTTTAGTATAAATTTCTCAGAGATGAGATATTTTCCCGCAGTAAAAAGTATCCTATATGTTGACCCGGATAACCAGCTATCATCATATCAAATTTCATCAAAATCCCTCCAGTGGTTTTTCTGTAATGCCGTTACAGACAGACAGACAGACAAAAATTCTAACAACTATACATTCAGCCTCTGTAACGAAAATAATGACTATTTCAGTAAGATTTTATTGTACATATTCGTTTTAGTTACTAGCAGAACTCGCGGCTTCGCTCGCGCTAAAACTTCAAAAAACCTCTAAAAAGGTAGTTCCATACAAATTTTAATCCCCTATTTAACCCCCTTATAGGATAAATTTCGAGAAATGCTAAAACATGTATTTATTTAATTTTATTGAAGAGCATTAATACCAAGTTTCAAGTAATTCTGGTCATAAATATTTTTTTTGGATTGTATTATAACGTCTTTTCCCGTGAGAATTAGATAATCTCCCGCGGTAAAAAGTAGCCTATGTCACTCAGCCCTCCAACTATCTCCATACAAAAGATTACGCCAGTCAGTCTCTCCGTTTCGACGTGAAAGAAGGACAAACAAACAAACAAACAAACAAACAAACAAACAAACAAACAAACACACTTTCATATTTATAATATTAGTATGGATATGGATGTGTAGATTATCTTTTATTACTTTACAGTTCAATAACAGTTCGATTCAGATAGGAATGGAACTTCCAGTAGGAAGTTTGCTCAGGATTCTCGTACACGGTTTTTGATTAAAACAAATATCTAACAGTGCACAAATTGAGCGATACCTCCCAAGTGTATATCCGGAGATGTGATGTGAAATTGAAATTCTCTCTAAATTGATTGAACAGTTAGTGTTATTAAAATAGATGTGTTCTTGTAAATTTTGACTGACTTTGAAAAGGAGGAAGGACTTTGACAAACTCATTTTCATAATTTTGAATGTTACCCATTATAAATTACAGAAAAAAGTCCACGTATAAGGATGGAATAATATAATAATAACTTTTAAAGTGATTTATTTGGAAATAAGTGTAATTTTACAAAAAAAACGATAATCTGTTCAGAATTTATGAAAGTATCATACATATTTAAAATATAAAAAAAACATTCACTTAAATTAAATATGTATTTTAATTGTCTATACTAATATTATGAAGAGGTAAAGTTTGTGAGTTTGTGAATTGTGAGTTAGTGAGTCTTGGACGTTGTAGGGGGTAATCTCTGGATCTACTGAATCGATTTAAATGAAATTTGGTAAGAAGATAGTTTGAGACCCTGGGAAGGACATGGGATACTTTTTTCCTGGAAATCATCCCTTACGGAGGTAAAAATGGGTATGAAAGTTTGTATGGGGAATCAACCTAGAGACGAACCCGAGCGAAGCGAGGGTGAGTCGCTAGTATATATTATAAAGTTGATCATGAAATAGTTAATTATGTTATGACTTCTCTTGATTTCCAATTCAATAATAATTACGAGGAAAAATATACACATAATAGATATTATATTATTACCTTATTTAACTTCAACATTAGCTTCCATTTTACAATAATTACTTTAGCGGAAATGGATTGAGTTCTTAATTACTGAGTGTCTGCCTTCCCTTTGTATTTGCAGGAAATAGACCTTCCAAATGGTCTTCAGTAAACATATTTCAACCATAAACCGTTATTAATCCTACGTTAAGTCAATTAGGCGTCGAATCCCTTATTAAGGTCGGATACAGGCTACGGCGGATACTGCGCGGGATGTAAGTGTTTCGAGGGCGTTGATTGGTAAAGTGGAATAGTGGACTAGATTTTAATTCTTTGGTGCTAAATAGTAATGTACTAATAGTTTAATTAGAAATTGCTACAATTTTTTTATATATGTAGGTAGATAGATTTTAGTGAGTTAAAAGTTTTTATAGTTTTATTTCTCAATCAAGGTATGTACATATATAATCATTCATATTTGTTTTTGAATAGGCAGCACCTTTTGGTGTTTGAACGTCTGAGGGATCAAAAACTACATAATATGCTTGTAACCAATGCGAAGTGAGAGGACGTTACTTGTTCAAAATATTTCTCTTTACCTATTTGAGCCGCCGCGCCGTTAATAGAAGATCCACCAAAGTGTTTCAAGGGGCGTAGAGATGGAAGCCAGTATCGCGGCCGGCCGCGAACTAATGCGTCCCTGTAACGAGCGGCGACAAGTACTCTTCAAATCGCCACCAGGGTTGCCAAATTTGCCATGTTCATTAAGATAAACTCAAAAGTTGGCACTCCAACGACCAATCGACCTCAGATAATTGAAATTCGAAGGCGGCTATGAAGCTTTTGAAATATTATTTAATTTATTTTATACAATGAGGAAAAATATTGTTTTAAGTTGTTATATTTTTAAAATATCTGTTTTTTTTTTTAAATTTTTATGTGGGAAAAGTAACTAAACGATATTTTTTTTAATCTATTTTTAAATAAACTGTTTTAATAATATATAATAATAATAATAATTAAGCCACATTTATTTCATATCTTAAAAGTTACATTCAAAAGTTGTTAGTTGTTTTTAGTATTTTTGCTAATTCTAGGTTGTTAGTATGATTATTCTTTTTTATTTGTTCCGAGATATGAATCCCTGTTTGGGTGAAGGCCTCCTCCAGCTCCTTCCACGCTTTTTTATCTTTGCCAATCTTCATCCATTGTTCTCCTGCCACTTTCTTTATCTCATCAGTCCACCGTTTTATAGGTCTTCCTACCTTTCTTTTCCCCGCCATTGGTCCCTTCCATCGTGTAGATTCGATAGTCCACCTTTTATCAGAGTATCGTGATACGTGACCAGCCCAACTCCACTTTAATGTCAGTGCATGTGTAAGTGCATCGGTAATCTTAGTTTTCTGTCTGATTTTGTCGCTTTTTATTTTCTGTACTTTCCTTATCCTTAAAATACTTCTTTCCATTGCTCTTTGATTGCTTTTTATCTTGTGTTTAACTTTTTCTGTAAAGGTCCAATTTTGGCAGCTGTATAATAGACTTGGAAGCACACATGTGTCCATTACGACTTTCTTCATAAGTAAACTGTAGTTACCTTTTAAAATTTCTTTTAATGACCAAAATCTCCACGCAATATCCACGCAATAGCTATTCTTCTTGCAACTTCTTCTTCATTATTAGTTTTACTAAAAGAAACTTGTTTTCCTAAATAAATGTAATATTCGACATAGTCTATGATATTTCCTCTTACTTTAATAGGTTCTTTAACGCTGTTGGTCATTACTTTAGTCTTGCTGGCATTCATTTCTAAGCCGACTTTTGTACTTTCTTTGTCAAGTAATTGCATCATGTCCTCTAAGTCCTTAGGTGTTTCAGCTAGTAGTACTATATCATCAGCGAACCTTAGATGGTTTAAGTAACGACCACATATTTTTATACCTTTTTGTGACCAGTCTATATTCCGAAAAATGTTCTCAAGGACAGCAATAAATAATTTAGGTGATAGGGGGTCACCTTGTCTAACACCTCTTTCTATATCAATGAGTGTTCCTCTAGTTTCAAGTTTTACACAGCTTTGACTATTCTCGTAAATATATGTCAATATGTTTATATATTTTTGATCTATTCCGAATATTTTCAAGGCGTTCCAAATTGAATGGTGACTTATACTATCGAAAGCCTTGCTATAGTCTATAAAAGCCATGTATAGTGGTCTGTTGAACTCACGGTATTTCTCTATAACCTGTTCTATAACCTGGATGTGGTCGGTAGTACTAAACCCTGAGCGAAAGCCTGCTTGTTCTATAGGTTGTGAGTTATCAATATCTTGAGTTATTCGTTTTAATATTATAGAAGAAAAGAGTTTATACACATTTGTTAAAAGACTGATTGGTCTGTAATTTCCTATGTCTAATGGATCGCCTTTCTTAAACAGCAATATGATGTCAGATTTGCACCATTGTAGCGGTACAGTCTCTGTATTTAGTACCATATTAAATAGTTGTGTAAGGAATTGGACGAGAACTGGCGCTCCTAGTTTAAGAACTTCGTTGCTGAGCCCATCCGGGCCAGGGCTTTTGTCATTTTTTAGCTGTTTTATTTGTTCGTACACCTCTTCTTTTTCTATTAGTTTAACAGAGCTTAGTTCTGGTTCCCAGTCATTATTATCTGTAAGTTCAAATATCTGATCGTTATTTCTTCTACGATACAAATCTTTGTAAAAGTTTGTTGCGTGTCTGATTACATCTTTCCTTGTTTTAGTTTCCTCTGATTGTTGTTTAAGTTTTTGTATCCAAGATTTCTTGATACTTAGCTCCCTAAACGCTCTTTTTGTACTCCTATATTTATTTAAGTTCCTTATTATTACTTTTTGTCTATGTGTTTGGTAGTCTTTCCGAATTGATTTATTTGTTTCTTTGTATACTCTTGCTAATTCTTTTTTCATATCTATACTTTTATTTTTTGTCTGTACGAGTTCACTGCGTTTTTTTATTAGTAGTTTAGTATCTTCACTAAATATTCTGTGTCCTTTTTTCTCAGTTTTTTTCCATGTTTTAGAGCTGCTTGAAATAATATTTTCTAATGTATTGTAATAAGTTTGGACGTCGGTAGAGTAATTTAGATCATCTTCTAAGTTTTCTATGTTCGATTTTAAGTTTCTTATAAAGTAATCAATTTCATCTTCTGTCTTTGGAATATTTGGTGTGTTATTGAAATTTCTCCTACTAATTTTAGGTAATTGTAGTGTCATTGTGCCTCTTATAAGTTTGTGATCCGAAGGGAAGCAAGTGTTAATTACCTCAAAGTTTGTAAATAGTTTGGGGTTGTTTGTCATTATGAAATCGATTTCGTTCTTGGTATTATTATCAGGTGATATCCATGTCCATTTTCGAGAGTTCCTTTTTTTAAAGAAAGTATTAATTACTGACAGTTTGTGCTCTGACGCATAATCTATTAATCTTTCGCCTCTGTCATTACGTTCTCCGTATCCATGATTTCCCATAACGAAGTATTCTTCTTTCCTTGGATGTCCTATTTTAGCGTTAAAGTCTCCTAATACTATTATTATTTTGTCGTCAGTTAAAGAATGTGCTTTGTCTAAATCCTGGTAAAAACGGTTGAGGTCATCTTCACTCGACCTTTCTGTCGGTGCATAGACTTGAATTAGTGATATAGGAAGTTCACCGAATTGAAGTTGCAAAAGGGCTACTCTCTCGGATATTCCTGTAAAGTTTATTATATTAGTTTTGTATTCTTTGGTGATAAGGAATCCAACTCCATGGAGCCCTTTTGTTTGGCCAATATAACACAGGATATAGTCATGGTATTCTTCAATGTTAAAGCCTAATTTTTTAACTTCTGACAGCCCTAAAATGTCACATTTTATATTCTTCAGTGCATACGTGAGTTCAAAATATCTCTCTATGCTTGATAAGGACCTTACATTGTAACTACAAATATTTAGCGTCGTTGAGTTATTCAAATCAAGTTCGAGTTCTTTACTTACAGCTGGAGGGTAGTGGTCTAATTTCCCACGATGACCAATCGGCTTGGGAAATGCTGTTTTAATAAAAGTACTATTAATTGAACACAACAAAACACTATCTCAGTTCAAGCTCCGGAATTCAAATAAATAAAGAAATACCGTCTGAAAGCGCTCTTTATCTTATTTTATATTTTTCTAGCGATATGCGACTCCTGTAGTTTATTTTCTTTGCCTTTGTAGCTACGGAAAAGTACACTTTTAAAAAAAAGATATCTCGCACAGCCCTGTGTAACCCGAAGCGGGCAAACCATTCAACCACTGGGTTCTAAACGAGTCCAGTACGTCAAGGGCTTTTGCGAAATCCTTTGAATGCTCTATGATTTTCGGTCACCTGACTTTGTAGCGATCGGGTTAAGCCGGACTTGGTCTTTTATGTTATTAAATTACTTGGTGTATTTGATTTTCTCAACTGACTTTTTCTATATGAAAGGATGGATTATCTATATTAACAGGTGTCTGACGCGAAGAAGTTTATTTTTTATCCTATTAACTGAGATATTCGAAAATTGACTTTGTAATATTTTCTATTTCTACATAAAGAAAGTAAAATTTATTTATTTATTTTACAGCTTCTGTTTATTTTTGTAGCTTACTTTTGTTATTGCGTTTTTATTGCTCTCGTAGGCTACACAGTCGTTACAATAAATAGCTGTCATAATTTACCAACACAATAGTTGGTACGTAGATAATATAATCATGAATCGTTACTGTATTTTACTGATAAATGTTTCCTATTGTTCACAGATTCGGTGACGGCAAGATAAACAGAAAGGTAAGCGCCGACTTTATAAATAGAATTCGTAAGAAAACACATTACCGATCTAAATGGAATCGAAATGAAAAAAAATACGATAGAAAAAACCATTAAACATTCTCAATATAGGCCTTTTTATGTAATTTCTTTCAGTCATTAATTCAGCTATTGTTAGTGACGTTGGGCTATCGGATACGGATTCAATCAATTGACCCCCGGCCACGGGCGGACGGAGGGCTCGGAACTAGTCCTGAATCATTACTTTCAACGTTATTAACGATGGTGTTGCGTCATATGGGGACGATTTGGTTTCTAGATAAATTTAATGGGACGCTTACGATAAATCTCGGCCGACCCCCATGCTTATCTAAACACACTTTCTGTCACAGAACTGTTAATGATTCAAGTTCAATCAAATAGCTTTGGACAAAATTGACATTAATTACCATGATATTATCAAAGCTTTGGAAACGTGAGTAATAATGATGGAATATGGACACAGAAGCGATCATATATAATGAATGCGTATGTATACAGATGTATATGCATTCATTATTTATACCATAACTATGTATATTATATAATGTAATTATTTCAACGATAAAGTCTGAACTATGTACATAAATGTATTTATTTTAAAAATTATTACGATAAAAGTAATAGCAATTATTACGATATGTTAAATTAATTTTAAATTCTATTTATTATTTATTTGGAATCAAATTATTTGTAAGGCAGAGGTAGCCCAATGGTAACGCGCTAAATACCGGGTCTCGTACCTCTGATATTTTCATGTGCTAACCATTTCCAACGTTATTACCATTTGTCTTACGGTGAAGGAAAACTTCGTGAGAAAACCTGCATGTCTAAAGAACCTAGCATGTTTTCGAAAGACATATGGACCCCACCAACCCGCAATTGGTCAGCGTGGTGGACTATGGCCTGATCCCCCTCGTATTTAAAGGAGGCCCGTGTCCAGCAGTGGGACGTTAAAAAGGGCTGAGTAAATAAAATATATACAAATTATTTCAACTTTTTGAGATCAAAATACCATAATGTAACTATATAAGAGAATAAATAGTTTAGTCGTACGTTGAGGCGGTGCAAGGTTACCGGCCTTCGACAGGATGACGGCGTTTATTTCATCATATCGAAATATAGTTTTATGACTTTTAAATTTTGTTTGATATGATATGTCCGATCTCTGATTGGTTGATGAATGAGATTTCGGTGCATTCACAATTAACTTGACTATCAATCGGATTGTTATGGATATTTTTTTAGGTTTTATTATTCTTCTTTTTCGGATAAGCTTCTGGATTTTATCGTGTTTAGTTTTTTATATTTGGTTAAGTTTTTACATTTTTTTATATTATACTATTCATAAATAGTTAAACGTGGGAATGTTATTATAAAAGGTATTTATTTTTTTCGTTTCCTGGTTTAGTTATGATCTACGACATGTAATTTTTTTTTAAATACCGTTAATGTTTTTTTATTTGATGATCTTCGTAACAGAGCAATAGATTTTAGTGACACTAGAATATTGGATACTGCCTTTTTGCCAAATTTAACCTTCCTAGGTCAAATGGTTCATCGTAGGTCGATTTTTCGTATTTAATCTTTAAGAGCACAATTTTTTAAGCTTTTTCTAATTATGACAAGATAAAAGCCGAGAAAAGCTTTTTAAAAAAAGAACCCACCCTTTAAGGAGTAAAATTGAATGGTAGTTTATATGGCAAGCGATATTTTTCTGGTGGAAATAAGAAATGTCGGGCAAAACCGGAGCACGTCGCTAGTGATAATAAAAATGATACTTGAAAGTCTATGCAAAAACAGTTTAAGAATTCAGTCTTAAAATAAATGTCTTCGAATTTCTCAGTAAGTGGTACACAGTAGTGGTAAAAACGTCGGACAAACTGTTACATGTGTAGTTTGTAGCTAGCTGTCTTACAACGGTCCGCAGTGGACCGTTGACTGCCGTCAGCTTCTACTTGCTAGTTTTTATAATTGGTGCTATACTATGAGTATGTACACTATATAGTGTACAACGATGTGAACGTTGCAAGGTTGTTTTGTGATTGCCAGTAACCTATTTATACGTTCAAAATATTTATATAAGTCTTAATTTTGATCAGTTTTAAATGTTCTATTAGATATTGCTTTTTTTACACCCGTGAGAATTTTCGCCTCATTTGCAGTCTAAGTTGGCTCTTGTATTATATAACGGTTTGTAGGGTGGTTACTGGTGGTATTGAAATTTTGGATTTATTTTGCTGGTTGAATTATTACTTGTTTTATGCGTCCAATAAAAAGGTGCACCTATAAAAGATTTTTGCTCTGGTCAGTCCTTACATGCAGTATATCTAGTGTATGAGAAGCTCAATGTCGGTCGTAAACTCGTCTTATGTAAGGAGATGATAAGATGACCTAAGTATCCACTTTCTGATCTATGTCACTTCCGTTATTCCGTTGCGTTATATAAGGAATAGCATGAATTCAGCCCTTTTTGACGTCCCACTGCTATGCAAGGGCCTCCCTTCAATACGAGGGGGATCAGGCCATAGTCTTTGGAAACCTTACTAGGTTTTCTCAAACATGAAGGTTTCCTCACGATGTTTAATTTCACCATAAGACAAGTGGTAATCATGTGTGAAGTGACTCGGCCATGAAAATATCAAATGTGCCAGACCCGGGATTTGAATCCGCTTCATTCGGTTTCCCAAGCGAGCGGGTTTCCACTGGGCCTACTACTGCCTAGGAATAGCATATAATGTATTTTATCTATCTATAGTTGCTCCGCTTCTACGAGGACAAATCAGCAATAAAATACAAAGAAAAATTCAATTGTTTTTAGTAGTTCCAGAGATTAGCGCATTCAGACAAACAACAAAAACAAATCCAACCAAATCTCTTTAGCTTTTATTTTGTGAAATTAGTATGGTTTATTAAGAATCACCATAAATTCTTTCAAAAGCCAAAATGTACGTTTAAGTTTTGAATTATATGTATAAGCTGAAGTTATATCAATATGTCTATCAACAGTCAGCTTACGCAGTGTCAGTGGATATTCATGCATGAATTTTCCAAATATTGGTCCTCAGGGAGTTTGCGGCTTGAATGTGTATGTAGTATGTACGTACTCGATATTGTTTTTCCACTGTAAAATTGTGTATTGTGAAATTACATTTTAGTATTGCATATTAATTTTGCGTTATTTTATTGTCGATCTCAATAGAATCTAATGAAATATCTGGCATTTTTATAGATTTTCCTTTAAATTCTTTATCTTTACTAATATTATAAATCTAATAGTAAATGTATTGGTTTCTTTCCGCTTTTAATGCATATTTTCATTATAAGC
The DNA here is from genome assembly GCA_947093115.1 of Brenthis daphne. Classification (NCBI taxonomy): domain Eukaryota; kingdom Metazoa; phylum Arthropoda; class Insecta; order Lepidoptera; family Nymphalidae; genus Brenthis; species Brenthis daphne. The sequence continues at coordinate 21,790,329 of OX352479.1, read as the reverse complement.
AAAGTACCTAAAAATAATTAACCTATACGTATAATAATTATTTAAATAACAGCTCGCGTGGTAATCAAACGCGCGACCTCCGGTCATATATATTTTTATATATAATATACACTAGCGAGTAGCGACTTACCCTGGCTTTGCTCGGGTGCCTCCCTAGGTACGTTTTAATGTCTTGAGTGGAACCCTTAATTCTTTTTCTAAAATAAAAGTAGCCTTAGCTACTCCTTATAACAACTGCTATCTGCCAGTCAACGTCCCTTCAAAATCAGTCCAGCTGAGATTAACAGGAACAAACAGACAGACAGGTAATAATTTAAAATAATGTATTTTTCTTATAAATATCGTATATAACCTCATATGCATTTAGTAAAAAGCTTTTATTTTAATATTACCAACGGACATTTCAATGTTATTTATCCGCATAGATTGAACTCAGTGCTATATTATATAGGAATGTATAAAAGACTAGCGACTCACCCTCGCATCGCTCGGGTTCGTCTATTACTAGGTACATTTTTATTTTTTTAGCGGAACCCTAATTCTTTTACTGAAATAAAAGTAGCCTTAGTTACTCCTTATAACATAAACTACCTGCCAGTAAAAGTTCAGTCAAAATTAACCTAGCCGTTTCGGAGATTAGCCGGAACAAACAGACAGACAAAAACTTTAAAAATTGTGTTCTTCTTATAAATACCGTATATAATTCCATATGCATTTAGTAAAAACCTGTTATGTTGACATTACAAACAGACACTTCAATTTTATTTATCCGTATAGAATACCTATAGATACGTACTGAAAGGTCAGCTTAAGTCAATATGTAAAATATTAATTTCAGGCAGATTAAGTTAATTTCTACAATATTTAATATTTGCTCTTTCGATATTGGATTCCATTTTTGGTATATTTCGTGATTTATAAACGCCGTTTATAGCTTTTAATTAAGGATTATTCGGTGAATTACATATTTATATTATAATTAAATAGAATAATTGGCTTTTACGTTCAACGTTTTCCCATTCGTTTTATTGATAACGCTATTTTGATTTATGTGTGATGTGGTTGAAGTACCTCATAACATTTTTTAGTTAATTGTTTAGGGAGCTGTTTGATTTAAAGTGTTAGCCAAAATAACAGCTGTTAAATTTTTCTACTTTTCTATGCAAATTATTTCAAAAAAAAAATATTAGGCTATATCAAACATTTAATATTATTAGTAAGTATTAGAACCAAAATTAAAATATAATTAAGTACACGCGCAAAACCTTAGTAAGAAGTTAGCCATAAATAATATAATTTCAAACAAAAGTAAAATATTATCCCTACGCCATCAGCCTCAGTTCAACTTAAAATGAATTTAATGGTGTTTTAACAACCTAATGAACATTCGTGATTCGATGAAGACACAGCCTTGATTATTTAAGCCTTAGCACCCGTAACACGATCTTGAGTCGTGCCGATCAGTCGGCACCAGTCGAGCAATCAATTAGCTTAGTAACTTCATAGCAAAACTTAACTGTAATGTATAACTTGAAAGCGAAAGTCATGTCGATATACTTAGCGGTAACTTGAGATGGTGAAAACTTAAATATTTTACATGTCTTCTTTTACTTTTATTTTGTTTGGGTATGTATATATGTAAATATATATATATTAAGTAATTACATGAACATTAAATGAATTGCTATTTTTAATATATCTATATAAGTATCGTCAAGATACTACAATTACAATAGCAAAATATACCAAAGAATTAATTGAAAAATATTCTCTTACTCAAGGTTGCGGTTAATCCCTCTCAGATGATATCATCGCATTCGGTTTGAATTCACAAACATTTTATAGCTATATTTAAAGAAATGATGAAGATTATTATATGTAATATGATGTTTATGTTTCTGAATAAGAATTAAATTACCGTCGTAAGTTTTATAGCTTAATGAAAATTTTCTCACAGCGGAAATTGAACGTATTATATTATACAGCTCAGTAAACAAATATACTGTTAACTTTTAACAGGTATAATCTATACATATAATAAAATTGTTACTAAGCCGAATCTGTACATTAAATATTTTTTTGAAAATCTTATTGAAATAGACATTATTATCGATACAGACGCCGAATCTATAGTTTTAGAATTTTTGTCTGTCTGTCTGTCTGTTACCGCATCACAGAAAAACCACGGGAGGGATTTTGATGAAATTTGGTATGGTGATAGCTGGTTATCCGGATCAACATATAGGATACCTTTTACCGCGGGAAAATATCTCATTTCTGAGAAAAAATACAAAAACTGCATTGTAAGAGTATACTAATATGTAAAACCTAAGAATTTGCTTTTTGGTCATTTGAACGCGGGCGGAGCCGCGGCCAATGCTAGTACTAAATAAAATACTATATAAATTTAAAAGTCTAATCTGTCTAGTGCAATATCCAGTATTTAAAAATTTAAACTCCTTTCACATACAAAAATATGATCGCTCTATTGAAAACTAAAACGTGAATAAATAAGTTTGAATTTATTTTATTGGAAAATGTAGTCAAACCGCAGCCATATAATAGTGGAAATGTTCACTCAGCTCAACCACCTTTAGGTTTTCATGCCAATGCAATCTTCATGTTTTATGCAGTACCACCGGGTCTCACATAATGGCATAGTGTACACTTACTCCAATTCATAAAACAGTAGCACAAATGAAAAAATAAATATGCAATTTGAATAGAATTTGCAGCAAACATAAAACTATCTCAAAGAGTACGTAAAAATATAAAACCAATGTTAATTAACATATTTCTTGTTTATTTCTACAGAGAAATTGATACTTTATACCGGCAATTTCTTCGTGAACGATTCCAATAATACAAATCAAGTTAAATATTTTGATTGAAGAAACTGATTTGACGTGATTGCCTACGATTTATATTAATTGTCGTTGAGAGCAAGACTATAGCGTCCAATCTATTTACGTACCCTACAATTTTATTTATCGGGAATTTGCTGTCTTTCAATTTTTTCTTTCTCGACTGCGAACAATGCTCAAGGTTTTTTTTTTGTTATTCGTTACGATATTAAGTTGGCAAATGAAGAGAGCTACAAGGAAAGCAATTTAACTCCCGTCACTCCCACTTCCCTGCAGGACATTTATTAGCGACGTAATAATTTTAGTTTATGGCCAGCCAAGCATCGTGTCTTTGTAAAAATTGATAGCGGTACTTATACTTACATAGCTTAAATATCTTTTTTTATTAAAACATAACTAATACTACCAATACATTATATACACATCTAAAATGAAATTCTTTTTCACTCATATTACATATGCCATAATTAATAATAACGGAACAACAAATGTTAGCAATAGTCATCATAATTTTACATATTTTGATTTAAAATATCTGTATTTATTATAATGAATTAAAATAAATGAATTAAAATGGCAATAATAATGTTTTAAATAATAATTATTTATAATTTGATTTATAAAAATGCGATGGCATTGATGGCAACATTATTTTTTGTGATTTTTAAAAGTGTTTGTGACACAACTGTCATATTGACAGGGTGTGAGAGTGCGAGTAAGTCCGGTGTGTTATTTCATTATTGTAAATTTAAATACATTAATAAACGAATGTAATAATTGGGTATTTCATTTAAAGTGCTATTCTAATACAAAGAAATGGAGCATCTAAATTATAGCATCTCATGACAGGCTGTGGAGAGTTTGTGAAGAGTTGCATTGGCTACTTTCATCCTGTTATATCAAGAGGACTGACTCTCAACGCATGCGCGAAGTCGTTAGAATTTAACTGGACCGAAGCAAAGATGGGTCACTGATCTATACTAATATTATAAATAGATAAAGTTTGTGAGTATGTGACGTTAGGGAGTAATCTCTGAATCTACTGAACCGATTGAGATGAAATTTGGTAAGAAGATAGTTTGAGATACTAGGAAGGATATAGGATACTTTTTATCCCAAAAATCATCCCTTTAGAGGGTGAAAATGCGGATGAAAGTTTTTGTTGGGAATCAAGCTAGGGACGAACCCGAGCGAAGCGAGGGCGAGTCGCTAGTGCAATATAAATAGAACGAGTAGATATTATATACCATTGGTTTTTGATCGCGACTTCACTCGCGTGATGATTGGGACGAAGATCAAAGGTCTCGATCAAAGCTTATGTCCCTAGAATCCGATTTATGTCCTTTCCAAATTTCATCGAAATCTGCTCAGCGGTTTAAGCGTGAAAAGTTCAGACAGTGTCATTTTTACATTTATAATATTACTTTGTGTATACGGAATTAATCTAGTTGTTTATATAAAAACATATTTTTTCAAAGGAGTTGCATCATGTCGCACTATTATTTATACGTAGACAAATATTAATTCACTTGATATGAGGTAATTATACATTTTTAATAAGAAAATATTACATCATAGCGTTACCGATACTTATGTATCTAGAAGCTATTGTGTACGGATGAGACTCAATCTCACGGTAACGTCGACATCTTAGTTGTAATCTCAAAATTAAATGATAAAAAATGAAATTTATTCAATGTATTTTTGCCGTAAATTATATTTCTTTCAGTATGAGTATTGTTTGACTGAATTTAAAAATGGAAGAGTTATTCAATTCTGGTTAAATTTTCTCTTTGCCTTTTTGTGAACTGATTGTAATAATTATATTTTTTTTAATTAAACGGCTATACATCTTAAAGGTTCCACATAGATTTTAGGAAATATCGTTCTATCGCTAACGACGCAATGGTACAATTTTATTTGAGTTCGAAGTCTTCGTACACTTATTTTTAAAGTGAAATGATTACTTTTATAGATTGAAAGTAGTTACAGGTGGATACACTATGATCTGGTACTACTGTTTTATACTGGTTACTTATTGTAAGGCACACAGTGAGGGCAAGTCGATAGAAAATAATCAAAAAAACTATTAACTTTTCTAACCATATAACATAGAACGCATTAAAACGAAATAAATTACCTTAAACTCAATTTTTTTACTACTAGCCATCGTGCATCGTATAGTTCGTCTATCCATCTCCTGGCTCCAGCATCAGATCAGCTCGATGGTATAAAATTATTATGTTATCATCATCCAGATTTCTCATAATTAAAGAGATTCAAATCGGTTAGACAATAATAGGAAGTAGGTTAAAAATGCATTAAAAATTTAGTAACATAGTCAATTACAAATAAAGGTAATAAAAACATATTACAATTATAGACGTACATATAAATTGATTCCGTATACGTCAAGTAATAAAAACATTTCAACGAGCAAAAAATGATTTTACGCAATATATTTTTCTTTATTGTATTGAAATCATAAAGTGATCATAGCGCGTATTCATCACACCGTTGAGAACGAGATCGCTTATTATTGACTTATTACGTGTTATCTATAGATTGATGGGACTATTAACTCCTCATTGTCATTAGCGTGATTGAAAATCTTTTATCTATTATATATATATTTCTCAATTTGATATTTCTGTGCGTAATAATAATATTTACGCCTTTTATAAGATTATTGTAATAGGCTAGTATAGTCGGACTACTATTATATATATATACTTATATATATATATATATATATATATATATATATATATATATATATATATATATATATATATATATATGGAAAGTTTGTATGTTTGTGGCTCCTGGAAAGAATGAAATACTAAATGCGGTAAACGTATTAGATACATACATTTATGTATTGTACATTGCTCAATGTGATATTTCTGTAAATGGTATTTGAGCCTCAAATTAGATTGTCATTATACGTTCATTCGAAAATATTTCGTTTATTAAATACTAGCAGAACTTGCGGCTTCGCTCGCGCTAAAACTACAAAAATATCTCTAAAAAGGTTCCATACAAACTTTCATCCCCTATTTTACCCCCTTAAAGGATGAATTTCGAAAAATGCTAAAACACGTATTTTTTTTTATTTTATTAAAGAGCATTAATACCAAGTTTTAAGTAATTCTGATCATAAATATTTTTTTGGATTTTATTATAACGTATTTTCCCTTGGGAATGAGATAATCTGCCGCGGTAAAAAGTAGCCTATGTCACTCTCCAGCCCTCCAACTATCTCCACACAAAAAATCATGTCAGTCCGTCGCTCCATTTGGACGTGAAAGAAGGACAGACAAACAAACAAAAACACTTTCACATTTATATTATTAGTATGGTTTGGTTTGATTTAAGTGGTCGGCGCTTTTGAGGTGCATAATATATAAACTATAATTGTCACATTTCCTGATTTAGATGATGCTTGAGGGAGGACCTAAATTTAGTTTATTGTTTATGCATACGGTGATTGATGGTGTTTTGAGTTATTGATTCCGACAGCAATCACATTTCGCGTTTATATTAATATTTATTGTTATTGGACTAAATGTAAAAGTTATGTAATATATTATGTTGACAACACGTTTGGCTCAGTTGGTAGTGACCCTACTTGCTGTGCCAGCGGTCGTGGGTTCGAGTCCCGCTGGGGGCATTCATTTGTGTCATGAGCATTATTTTTTTCTACTACAGTCATGGGTGTTTATATTTATAATATGTATGTATTTACAGTTATATATATGTAGTTTTTTTTTTAACGTTGGGAAATGCATTTACGCACGACGTGTGGGACTCACCGGCGAAGCCAGTACTACCCACTTAAACCCAACAAAACCTTCCCCCGTCTTAATGGAGCGTCGCAGGATCGCTTACGCATTCAACTACGACGCCCCGACGGCAGGTCTGCCGAAGCAGACCACAACAACCATGGGGTTGCTCCACGGTCCACTCTGCTATCAGAGAAGTACCAGGAGCAACCCGCATGGTACACCGCCCTCCGAAGAAGGCCGCCTCCCACCGCCCACCGAAGCGGGCCACCTCCCTGTGCGTTTCTTGGCTTCGCGAGTACACTACTGAGCCCCCCCACCACGACAAGGTGAACGCACGTTGGGGGGGATATATATGTAGTGTATCAACTATCTGGAATCCATAACACAAGTCTCGTAGCTTACCACGGAACTACATGGTGCTGCGTGTTAATGTCCCAACATATTTATTTATATGTAGCGTGCATTATGTATATACGTATATTTGATTCCTACATTTCTACGGTCGTTCATAAAATTTCTTCTTCTTCTTTCTTCTTTGCATTTTCTTTGTTTTGAGATGTTCTTTGGCAGTTTCGTGTGAGACTTCAAATTTAGTTCTTAACCGCCCAACAATGCCTCCTTGTACGATGAGTACATAAAAACGTACTCTTTTACAAGGGACTCTTTTAGCCTTTACATTTAACTTTAAATCTGACCAACCGATTAACTTTGAAATTTTTATATCATTATCTTCCTTTTACACATTATTAACTATTCGTTTTTCTTTGCCTTTAAAGGCATTTAATATTAATATTTTTATTAAAAGCAAAGGAAACAAACTATACTGTACAAATCATACTTTACGTGCAAAGAAACTAAATGAACATCCTGTTGATTTTTTAATCTATTCTAAGAGTAGGAAGAGTTAAAAAAAATGATGAGAATAAAAGACCACCGCAGTTGCATCGGGTAAGGACTGGTTTAATACCTCACAAATGTCATTAGCAGAATTCTCATAGAACGGGGAGGTTACCGACCTCTCGCGCTTCCTTGCAGTCGCATTCTAGGTTGAATGCGATATATTATCTTTTAGCTTAGGTTACAAACACAGCGATGCGTTACGCTTCAGAGGATGTTTTGAAAATTGTTCGATTTCCGATGTATATGATACCTGTTGTTTGAAGAAAAAATGTTTTATAAGTGATAGTTGATTATTCTGTAAATGTTTTTTGATAAGCGAAAAAGTGACTTTATAAAGATATTATTATAATTTTATTAAACTTTATTTTTTAATTTTTCATATATGTACAATGGTAGAACCTACCTATATATTAAAAATGTAAGTTATTTAATCTGTTTCCTAAGATATTTATATGATATTATTCTAGCTGATCTTTTGATGTTTTCGTATTATAACTAGCGATTTAACCTCACTTTGCTCCTGTGTCTCTAGATGCCTAGTGCCCAGTAGTCTTTCAGTTAGTTCATCGAAATCCGTCCAGCCAAACATACACTGTGTGTGCACAAATACACATACAAACTTTAGTATTTTTAATAGTAGCCCTTTTAATTATATGTATAAGGTCAAATTGGTCGCATGTAGGTAGAAACATTAACAATCTAGTTACATTAAAATGTAATAATATAAACAAAGCAAATACTAATTCCCCATTGGATACGCAAAGCAACAATAATTTGTACAGAGTTGACAATTAAATAATTAATCGGATTACAAGTCGGGGAATCGATATCTCTTAGGGAGTCGACTAATGGAATTACACGATTCCGTACCGCACGCCCAATTACCGTAGATGCTACGGGGTGTGCTGATATAAATGACCGCCATTACAGCTCCACCGGTCACTGAGAGGGTGTTATTTGTATTTTATCCGATTTTTAAAAAGGTGAAAGTACGTTATTTATTTGTTTTTATAGTATACTATTTATTTGTTTTTATAGCGTTCTGATGACCAAAAACGAAATTCTTAGGCTTTTGCATATTAGTATACTCTTACATTGCAGTTTTTGTATTTTTGCTCAGAATTGAGACATTTTCCCGCGGTAAAAAGTATCCTCCATATTGACCCGGATAACCAGCTATCATCATACCAAATTTCATCAAAATCCCTCCAGTGGTTTTTCTGTGATGCGGTAACAGACAGACAGACAAAAATTCTAAAAACAATAGATTCGGCCTTTGTCTCGATAATAATGTCTATTTCAATAAGATTTTCCAAAAAAATATTTAATGTACAGATTCGGCTTAGTTATAAATTTTATTAAATGTATAGACGATTGTTTGTTTTATCGTTGCCAACTGTTATTCTTGTCTTTTTACTGGGTCAGGTTGTCTTGCGACATAGGCCTTCTCCAATCCTTTCTATTTATCTCTTTCTTGCACTATTATTTAACCATGATTTATTACATTATAGTGTTATGAAAATTATAATATTGAAAACCGGAAATTCTATTTTCTTAATTAACTGCTACGGAGCAAAAGTTAATGAAATAGTTACTCAGTCAATTATTTTTTTTACAATTTTTACCGCTACGGTAAAGAAGTTCATATGAACTTTTAAATTTTTAATAGGCTATTTCGAAGTCGTTGAATATTTCACTACGATAAAATTAATTGAGAACAAGCGAAAATTATTGGCGTAACGTCAAGTTTTAATAATTCATACATGTTTTACACGTGGAAGTAATATGAAATATTTGCAGGGGAGCTTTAACATCAAATATTTATATTACGCGTGTATAGTGACTATCTAGATATACCTAATAATATTATTAAGCTGAAGAGATTGTTTGTTTGAACGCGTTAATCTCTGGTAAAGCTACTAGTCGGATTCGAAAAATTAGTTTTATATTTAATATGTCGGGACATTAACACACAACACTATTTAGTTCCATGGTAAGCTACGAGGCTTGTGTTATGGATACCAGATAGTTAATAAACTACACATATTATGTTACAACTTTAAATTCATACATATTATAAATATAAACACCTATGACTGGAGTACAGACATTCGTGCTCATCACACAAACGAATGCCCCCAGCGGGGCTCGAACCCGCGACCGCTTGCACAGCAAGTAGCGTCACTACAAACTGAGCCAAACGTATCGTCGAATATATAGCTCATGTATGCATAAAGGTTATGTATGAGTTATCTGATACGACTCTATGGAGGTGATATTAATTATATTATATAATATGTATATATTCAAAAGAAGAGAGCAAAGCCATTGGCAGACTGGTACTTATACAGATATTATCATTAAATTTTAGTTTAAAATTAAATTTCAGAAACAACAAGTGATTATATTTAATTTAGGAAGTTCAAATATAATGTGCAGAAGACAGAAGTTCGCCAGAATTTCATAAATAGTAATACATTTCTACTTACTACAATTTCGGTGCTGTAATGGAACTACTTCACAATAATAATATCAAGAGACAGAAGTTTATTCCAACTTCATTGTGCATTAACTTTTGCCGAGGATGAATTTTAAATTAAGTCCTCGTAGAGCAATTTGATATATTTTTCTTAGTGGAATTAAAATGAAATAGTCGCTCTAGGCACATAATGATTTTTGCAAGTTTAAAACTATGAGCTACAAAATGTCTAAATTTTAGTGTGATTTTAGTATAGGAAAAATAAATAATATTTGTTAAACAAGTATATAATTTTTGCTATACCGTATCATTTTAATCACCGGCAACAGAATTTTAACGAAACCGTAGAGTCTTATTAATTCTTCCTTAACACTTATTCATTTATGCAAATGTAAAATGCATTCCATTATATTTTTTTTAATTATCTAAAAGTTTTAAGTAACGATTACACTAAGCCAGTAGTGATAATGAGAATAATAATACTATTGCATTATATTAATAACATTAGGAAAAAGTTATTATACTAAATCTTTTAATCCTTATAAGGAGACTGAGATTATAAGTAATATTTAGTTGCTTGAAATATGAGCCACATAACAGTTTGTGTATTTACTTATATACCGTGTATCTTAGATGTGTACGTAATACGGTAGAAGAAAAAGTGATTATCTAAATGTCATCTACCTATACAGATAAATAATAATGAAGTGTCTGTTCGTAATGTCAAAATGACAGCGTTTTACTATATGCATATGAAATTATGTACGGTCTGTCTGTCTGTTTGTTCCGAATAATCTCTGAAACGGCTGGACGGATTTTGACGGGACTTTTACTGGAAGATAGCTGATGCTATAGTAAGTAACTTAGGCTACTTTTATTTTAGAAAAAGGATTAAGAGTTCCGCTCAAAAAAAAAAAAAACGTACGTCTCTAGTGAGTAATAAACAATAGATACTCGTAAGAAAGAATATTTACTACTCGAAAATTCTCTTCCTTCGATTTAAAATATCCCAAAATATACCCAGAGGTGACAGGGATGATCGGCATTGCTACTAAAATATTCACGTTTTAATGGAAATAGTGATTGCGCTAAAACAGTTCTCATCTCGGTTTTGGGCTAGTTCATAAATTGGTATATGTAGTTCATAGTGTAAATATTAAATGTTGACATAACTTTGTTACAGAAATAAGCTGAGGACTTCGGCGGAGTTAAAGAATTGTGAGTACACCACATTTGTATTTAATAAAAATAATATAATCAGACTCAATATAAAATTTGATATACTCTAGACCGTTATATTAATTACTAGTTTTTGCCTGTGATTCCGCTCGCATATTAAACGAGGTGGGGATAACGAAGATGACCTATGACCGTGATTCAATCTTGCTAATTTTCATAGAAATGTGTTCTATAATTTTTTTGACAACTTTGTTTCATTTATAATATTAGTATGGATAAGTACTGTTTCTATAAAAATGCCAGTAATAAGAGCTTTTTGCCATATTACTCGTATGTATAAAAGTCACAAAACTCTTCAGAAGAAAATCGATCGTATAATGTAGTAGCTTTTTTAAAATTTTATTCGAGTTGCAATAGTTTTACTTTAAGTCTGATATATAAGCTCTCAGGAGATTAATCGATCAAAAGATTTCGAGCAAATTTTCATATAGAAATATGAAACATACTTTACATATTAAAAAAGCCAACACCTTCAATTTTTACACACACCTAACGTTTTACACCTTACCATTGACTGTTGATTGCTTATTATCGTGCTTTTATGTGAAAAGTAATATACAATCAATCAAATTTTCAATTATAATTTTTTTAAACAATTCTTTTCGAATTACAAACGATGTACGAACAATTTAACATGAACCATATTAAAATGTTTCTTAAATAACCTTGTAAATTTATCGATGCTATCACTTCGCTTTGGGAGCAAATTTCTGGAAAAAAAACTTCCTCCCTATACAATATGTATGAACTGAGCACACCCACTTGGGCGAAAACGTTGAAGATTCATTATCTAACGTCCAGTGCATTTCCTGCTATTTTGCTTTGACTTTATAATCGTGTATATTTTTTATTCTTCCTTTGAATAAGCTGTTTTTCACAGCAATTAAGGATATATTGTAATATGAACTAGCTACTACGAAACTGTTTTACTAAAAATGCTGTTTTTTACAGGATTGGCATTCCTGGAAGAAAAAATGAAGCGAAATAAACATTTGAAATGAGTCAAAAAACTAGAAAAAAAATTTGCGATAGCCATATGAAGGCAAAATTATAGCCTAGAATTGGAAGCAAAATAATGTAAAGAAAACAAGATAAACATATCAATCTCCAAAAGCATATCCTGATTAATATCACGATCAATCGACATATCTATTATTTGATGCTAGTCACTTATCCGTGATTATAAATAATTTTCCCTTATTGCTCAAAAATTATAATATTTCCTGAATTAGTCATATGAGGAGATATAAATTTTAGTATATTGAGATAGACGTTAACTGTGTTAGGTTAGACTTAAATAGAAACTAGCAAAATGAAATATTACAGCATGTTTTTTTTGAGAAGAAGAACGTTAATACTAAAAGCAGTGCTGATTCTGACAGCATTGTGGTTTATGGTGGCTTTGCTAACTACAAATTCAAATGCAAGGAATGCCATCGGAGCTCCACCGATGGAGTACGAAGATCCCGAGGCGAAACCGCTAAAAATGGCCAAACCATCGTCCACTAAAAAGAAAAGTGAATCCTACGGCAACAACTTATCTGATGGTAAGCGTGTTTTACGAGACATTGCAAATTGCATGAGCTTTAATGGTGTAGTAACAATAGGTGCTGATGCTATTTGATAACTTTAATGCATCCGCCGCACTTCGTTTGCTAATAATTACGTTTCTTAACGTTGATATTGTTTCTAAAAATACGTGTATGTCTATACAAATTGCATGATCAAATTTTTGTTACAAATGAAATTGAAGTGATATTATAAATTAGTATCGTTGAAAATATAAAAAATATCGGTGAATATAAATTATTGTAGCTAAAGTCAATAAAATGTTGTTTAATTTATATTATCACTATAAATTTCATGCAGCCGAGCTATCGCCTGTCACGAATTTTATGACCATTCTAAATCACAAGTCCATTAGAGTTCTAATTCGTGCTGTCCCCATGTTCTTTAGAAACCAGTCTCAATTGTCTTTATTAGCCCACGCAATAGAAATGGTAATGAGGGAAGACGTTACAGAGCCAAATGAATGTAGAATGAAAGTATCCCAAGAGATTTGTACTATTTCACTGCTAGACTCCGCCCTTCAGAATATATATTATTCCTATTTGTAATAATCTAGTTTTCTTTATTAAATTAGAGTCAACTCAACTAAATCATGTCATATTATAATCAGTTAAGTTAATTATATTAATATTTTTATCATCCTTAAAGGATATGATAATATACGTACATATGCTGGATGAGTCATATCAGTACCTCCTATATTAAAATATTTAATTTAACAATTGAAATGTAGCAATAATTCAATAAAACGGGCTTAATATAGTTTGGAGGAAATAACTGTCCAACATATGCAATGTTTTGGTCCATGTAGATATTGCATGATAATGTTCCTTTATCAATCGCAGCACCAACGCGAGTCGACTGGATGGGTCGGATCGCTGGGAAAGAAGGTAATTCTAAATGCTTTTTGCTTTCTATGTAAATAATATATTTTTGTTTTTTAGTGTATATTATAAATGTGTTTATGTTGTGTATTGTGTCAGTTAATTCGTCTAAAACTTGATAATATCTAGGGGGTATGTCACTCATGTGTTGTCAAAATATTTTAATATTTATAATTAGTTTTCAGATGAAAAAGCATGTTTCAGTTTAAATTATTTGTTTATATTTAGCCAATCTTGATATCATTTTGTAATAAAGATACCTATAATGTGGAATTTTTATAACGTTCATACTTAAAACATACTTTGAGATACACTCGTATATTAAAATAGAAAGCCAATTAATGGGCAATATTCTCACGATCTAAAGGGATGTTATTAATCGCTAACATTAGCCCTATTTCACACGTATCGGATGTAACGTGCCAACGTCACACGACCTATCGAGATCTGGGTTCTGCGCTTTCACGGAAATATATAGTGTTTGGAGGTCAGGTTGATGAGGAAACTTACTGAATTAATATTGTGAAATTAAACCAAATATCGATCTAAGTTTTCATTGATACATATTTGGTGACATATGTGTATGTAAATTCATATTACAATTAGGATAAACTATAAGTCTTATAAAATTCTTATTGTTAAGATTTATATTGGAAATAGCACTTTGATTCGATATCCATATTAACAAAGAGACACGTAAGAGTAAAAAAGCCTTAATCGATTTTGTCCTGCAGGGCTCGGCGTAATTGCTGCCCCCGGTTCAGACAACGCACCCGGCGAACTGGGAAAACCGGTTGTGCTACCAACGAATATGAGCGAGGATGCAAAATTGGCGGTTTCTGAGGGATGGAAAAAGAACGCTTTCAATCAGTACGTGAGCGACTTGATATCGATTAGGCGGAAACTACCCGACCCGAGGGACGAGTGGTAAGTGCCTTTACATTTGTATCAGGAAAATAGAAGCTCTTTGATTTTTGAGGCTTATACCAGAATACTGTTTCGCAAAATTTTTCTTTATCTTGTTGTTGTTGTTTTTGTTTGTATATCGAATTATTATATTGTTTTTAAATGTATTATTCTATTATTATTTACATAAAGGTGTAAACAACCTGGACGCTATCTAGAAGATCTCCCCCAGACGTCGGTAGTAATATGTTTCCACAATGAAGCCTGGTCAGTGTTACTTCGGACTGTACATTCGGTCATTGACAGATCACCGCCTCATTTGATAAAGGAGATTATTCTTGTTGATGACTTCTCTGATATGCGTAAGTATAGTTATTGAACCTAAGATGCTCGAATCGAAATTTGTGTCGTTAAATTCTAATATTTTATATACTTAGTTTTAATGTGTTATTATAATCTGTTTGCTCACTTATGTATTTAATAAATTATACGTGATAAACTAAGGGTAAATCTGTTACTTAAGCTTGTCACGTACGTTGCTAAGAGCAGGTTAATAAGAGGGTTAACATGTAGGTACATTTAACTCTTAGTTAAAGAGAGATATAGTCAATTTATGTTTGTTACCATCTTATAAATTCCTAAAACTTATAAATATGATACGATGTTGTATGAAGAAAATATTTTACGTTTATATCAAACAAAAAATCCTTGTAAAATTATAAGTTTTTCTAACTGCTCTCTCAAAGTTTCATCGTTATCCTAACATCGGATTGCGTTTCAGCGCATTTGATGCAACAACTCGACGATTATATGTCGTCCCTGCCGAAAGTAAGGATAGTGCGCGCCACTCGACGCGAGGGCCTCATTAGAGCGAGATTGCTCGGAGCTCGATACGTCACGGCGCCTGTTCTAACGTATCTAGACAGCCATTGCGAGTGTACCGAAGGTGAGTTGATGTATTTATCGGCCTTTTTAACGAGCTTCCATATACTATATTGTATTTTCTTACAGATAAATAAAATTGAAGTGTCTGTTTGTAATGTCAAAATAACAGCTTTTTACTAAATGCATAATATGAAATTGTATATGTTGGTACTAAAAAGAAAAACACGATTTTTAAAATTTTTGTCTGTATCTATTTGTTCCGACTAATCTCCGAAACGGTTGGACCAATTTTGACGGGATTTCCACTGGCAGATAACTGATGTTATAGGGAGTAATTTAGTTTAGTGTACTTTTATTTTAGAAAAAGAATTATTTACATTTTTGGGATAATCTTTTATTTGTATAATAGTTGGAGTGTATTGAGGATTAAACATTTATCTAAAGCGGGTCTTAATTTATTGGTTTTCTTAATTGAATTAGAACTAAGAAGAGTTACTGCCTTGGTGGTGTAGAGGCTAGCATGCACGGCTGCACATCCGGAGGTCCTGGGTTCGAATCCCGGGTCGGGCCAAGTTTAGTTATTGAGTCTTTCTGTATAGTAAGCCTCAGTAACAGCCCGGAGTTGGGAAGTTGGCGGTGTTTCACCCCCGTGCCTCGGAGAGCACGTAAAGCCGTCGGTCCTGCGCCTTAACTCTCACCGGTCGTGTCGAACAGTCGTCCCACCGGAGTATGAAAGTGATAGGAATAAAGAGTGCACGTTGTGTCTGCGCGCACACACGCTGCACTATAATATCTCCTGCGCAGTTGGCTAGTCTCAATGAGATTGGCCGCCGTGGCCGGAATCGGTCGGGAGAACATCAGGACTAAGAATGTGTTTTATATATAACGACAGATGTTTTAGTTTATCTGAACTGAACATTCCAGAGTATAAGTAATTAGGGATGATGTTTTTCGTTAGATAGCACTAATTCATTTATTGTATCTACTTTTCATTTCTAGGTAAAAGTATTACGGATATAAATTATCAGACAAGTAATGGATATCCATTATATATATAATATCAGATAACTGTTATTATAAATTATCAGATTAACGTTGTTCGCAGGTTGGCTTGAACCCTTATTGGATAGGATTGCCCGTAATAAAACGACAGTTGTATGCCCTGTCATCGACGTTATAGATGATAATACATTAGAATATCACTATAGGGACTCATCCTCAGTTAATGTGGGTGGTTTCGATTGGAACCTTCAATTCAACTGGCATCCCGTTCCTGCTAAGGAAAGGGCCAGACATAAACACACAGCAGAACCCGTCTGGTCTCCGACTATGGCTGGCGGCTTATTCGCAATTGATAAGGAATTCTTCGAAAGACTTGGAACGTATGACAGCGGTTTTGATATATGGGGCGGGGAAAATTTAGAATTGTCTTTCAAAACTTGGATGTGTGGTGGTACGCTGGAAATCGTTCCCTGCTCACACGTCGGTCATATATTTAGAAAGAGATCACCATACAAATGGAGAACTGGTGTTAATGTTCTGAAGAAGAATTCAGTAAGGTTGGCTGAGGTATGAAAATGAAATTATTGGAGTTAAAAGTTATAACAGTATAGTTGGAGTTATTTATGTGTGACTTTTTTTTTTATTTTAGGTGTGGTTAGATGATTACGCCAAATACTATTATCAACGCGTAGGTAACGATAAAGGTGACTACGGTGATATAAGCAGCCGTAGAAACTTAAGGCAAAAACTGGGATGTAAATCATTCGAATGGTACTTGAAGAATATTTACCCCGAATTGTTTATTCCGGGTGAATCTGTTGCTCACGGGGAGGTTTGTATTACTTTTATAGTGCAAAGAGTACTTGAAATTTATTTCACAAAGTTTGTTTTTCTATTTAATTTAAAAATATAATTTTCACGATCAATATTCTGCTGAACTTTAAAAGAGTGCTGTAATTTTATTTTTATTAAATAACCGTGTTTACAATGTGCCCTTCAAAATTATTACCTGTACAGATTCGAAATATCGCCTTCGAAAAAACATGTCTGGATTCACCGACACGAAAATCTGATCATCATAAACCAGTCGGACTTTATCCGTGTCACCGTCAAGGAGGAAATCAGGTGTTTTGTCGTTTAAAATTGCACCTTTCGGCAGTACCACGTTGAAAAATCGTTTAGACAAACAATATTATTTCGTTTATGTCCCTTTTTGCACTCTGATTTCCTAGCATGCGAGCACTTATAAGTGTTAACTTACACTTGTATTTTCACTTTGTAGAAAAAAAAATTCTGAGCGCAATGGAATTGTACGAAATTCCATCGTGTAAAGAATTTTTGATCTGAAATTTACAATTCTCAAGCACGTTTTTGCACGATCTGGCAGGTTTTTTTTTAGTTTTATTCTCATTGTGTATTGACGTTAGATTCGTAACGAAGTTTTCGGCGACCGTTGTCTCGATGGTGAATCGGTAGAAGAATCGCAAGAAGTAGAAACTATAATGATACATTCCTGCCATCATGGTGGTAGCAATCAGGTATCGAAAGAGTGCTTGTATTTGTTTATGGGTTAAACGAATGGCACAAATACAAACTTATTCTTATATGAGGAATAAGCGTATTATTTTTTGTTTGAATCATCATTACCACCATCATTTTAACATTATTACTTGTACTTAATATAAATGTACGGTCTTTGCTGAATGAATTGATCAATCAAACGCAGTTAGATATTTTACGGCATTTTGTAAAATTAAATCTAAATTATCTGAATGTAATAAAATAATATATTAAATATGTTATTATATTTTCTTTATAAGTACTAAATAGCCATAAAGCACTCTAATAGTTAGAGTCACATGCACCTCAAATGTCAAGTAATAATGTTAGCAGCACGCTTGCTTTGGCACGCCTTTTAAAATTATCGATGAAATTAGATCGCGAACCCATCGTCGGATATGTGCGTGGATTCTGCGGCCGGACCGGAAGAATTGAAAAAACCCGTCAATTTATGGCCTTGTCATGGGGAATACGGCAACCAGGTTTGTCTTGAGACACTACGACTACGCTTTTGCTTTATCTTATAACTTTCTACATCATCATTAATTTGGGTGTAACATTTGTTGTTTTGTTGATACGTAACTTGCGATGGAGGGGAATTATGCAATGTCAATTTTATATGAAAATATAAATATAAGAGTAGATTTGGCAATCTTTTTACCAAGAAAATATCATCTCCGTAACAATGTTGGAATATTATATGCATTAAAATATACAACTTTTATTCGTTGTTATGAATACCTAAATCTTGTTTCTTACATTATTTTAGTGTCTTTATTTAAATAAATTTTAAATTTACATTGTTATATTCCTCATTATTTGTTTATCGCGTATCAAATTGCCTACTAATCAACAAAGCTATTGCGTGACGACCAAGTCATTCGTTATTTATTCCACACGCATACGTTTTGAACGTCTCTTTTTTTATTTGTATGCTATACTAATATGTCATGATAACTAATGAAAAATCTTATATCATTCTGGTAATACTAACAATTTAGATTTTTAATCTATACTTAGTTTGGTCGCGCACGAAATGATATTAGTACGGGTCAACTTTTATATTTTCTTAATCGTGTGTTCATATATTATAATGATTACTTCAACTTTGGTACTGCCGCCAGGTTTTTAGTATTTAAGCTTAGTTAATAGATTAAGACTAACATTAGATTTATTTTATCTAATATTATATATAAGTAGTCTTAGACAACTTTTGTTTGTTTATCCTCCATTCGAGTTAGTATTAAGCCACTCGGTGTATCCTCTCTTGTTCTGTAATTTAATTATATTTTTTATTGAATGTAAATTTTATTTTAGTTATTTCTAGATGTTTAAGCAACTTAAAAAATGTAAAGGAGATATTTTTGTGTGTATGTTACGCGATATTTCGCCTATGGTGAATTTTATATAATTAATATATTTTACCTCAAGGGGGTTGCTTATATTTCTAACGGCGGAGAAAATACTATTGATGTGATGTTGCAGTGGCTTTACCCATTTAGTTAAAAGTAATTATTGTATTTTTTTTTCAATTGTACACTGAATCAGATCTTATGTTTATTTTTTATTGGTTTTGATTATTAAATGCATGCATGGCATATAAATAATAATTTTCTTCATATATAGCAATATTGTAACATTTATAAATAACAAATAAGGGAGATATGGAATATATTTACGCTTTTAACCAAATACATATATTCAACTTTAAAATTATTTAGCTTTAATGTATGTATATGATGATGAATGGAGGATATTTTTTTTAGAACTGTTAATTCTTTTTACTAGGTAATATTTAAACGGTCAAAGAAAATAATATGATTTTTTAAATTAATTAATAGTGGCTAAATAAAGTTGCATAGTATTAAAATATATATTATTTTTTAAATTTAATATATAATTTTTAAATTTAGCCACTTTTAGCAAGAACCGTAAAAAGTATTTATGTCATAATTAAATATTTTCAGTACTGGATGTATTCGAAGAATGGTGAAATTCGTCGTGACGAAACTTGTCTCGACTATTCAGGTCACGACGTCGTTCTTTACCCTTGTCACGGTGCAAAGGGTAATCAATTATGGTTGTATGACCCCAATGTAAGTAATAAATGTGCATTTTTGTGGTTTTTATAATACTTTTCCCCCCATAAGGTTACTTAAATTTATCCCATAAGCCGCGTTTCATGTTGAATGTTAGATTTGACAGGTAAATTGACTTATGATTGATAAGGTTATCGGTTACTCGAATTTTTTCATTTATTTCTGGTGTTTCCGTTATTACAGTGTTTTCATTATATTCTATAAATTGGGGTGTTTTTAGATTTTTGATAAGTTTAGGCAGATTGACAAATTTACTAAGGCTTTTTATGAATTATTTACTGTAATTACTGAGATTTGTTTTTTTTCATGTACAAGAATAATAATGTATTTATATAATAATGTTATTAAAAATACTTCATTTTATTACAATATTTCGTTTTTCATTGAAATTTTCAAAATAAATTACAGACGAAGCTACTAAAACACGGCTCAAGCGAAAAATGTATGGCGATATCAAGAAATAAAGATAAGATAATAATGGAAACTTGCAATGAATCGGAGACCAGGCAAATGTGGAACATGGAGAACTTCAATGCTGATAGATTAAGTCCTGAACTAACGGCCGAGTAGCCGGAGGCCTATGACGAAGTGCTGTTTATATAAACACACGGACACTCATACAGACATCAGTGACTGTGAGTGAATCTATATATATGTATGTATATCACTTGTTGTTGAACGCATTTGTGCTTTATAAGTAGCAGTGTTTTAGTTAGATTTCAAAAATCGTCTAAATGTAACTGCGATAAAGGTTTTCTTTTGTTAAATGTTAAATCGGTAAAATTTGTTTCTTGGTAAATGTTTTAAATTTTTAGAACATTGTAACCTCTATTTTAACCCCTCAACTTGGCCTAACTTTAGACCTCGAAAGATTTTTTAGTTAATTGATAAAAGATAACTTTACAAAGTGTGAAATTTTATAGCCTTTTAACCCTTTATAATTATGTCTCGAACGATATCCTTAAAAGACTTCATTGAGATTATCATCTGTTTCATAATTTAATCCATTTTCTTTTGGAAACTAATTTTCTATTTTTAGTTAGTGTAAAGAGTTTGTATTATCTATGTATAATAGTATTCTACTTCGAGTATTACATGCAGGTGTTAGTTTTAATAATATTATGTACATATCTTGCTACATATTATCAAATTTTAATGTTAAATATTTGATTGTATTGAAATCCATTTTGAAATGAATGGACTAGATGACAAGACGTTATTGTGATTTTTTCCATATTGTATTAGTATATAACATTCGTCCTAGAAAATGGAACTAGTGGAAAATATTTATGAAATACTATAGTTAAGTATTATTAATAATTATATATTATATAATAGTATAGTTTAATTAATATACTTAATAATTATTTTTGTATTTGAAAACTTTGAAGCGAATTTATTTTACTGGGTCTTACTTTTGGCATTCTTAGGAATTATATAAAATGACTGACTGTTTTCATTAATGTGTTTTTTATTGAAAAATTATTGAAATTTTAAATTTTGATTAAATTTTGATTGTGTTATTTATCGAATTTTTATTTTCTATATAGTTTGTATATGTTATAAAATATGGGCCTAAAAAGATCCTTGAAGGACTCCTATTGTAATTTGTGAACATATTACAGTGTTTTTTTTTTTTTTTAATGTTAATTAAATATATCATTATTATGAATGATTATTACAATTGTAATATATTTTCATTTTATTGGAAATAATATGAAAAAATAGCATTAAATGTGCATTTTGTTTTAAATTCCAAACTCTTTATGAGACACTATTGTACAGTTATATATATATATATATATATATATATATATATATACATTACATTCCAATTTGTGATTTTTATAAGATTTTATGCGTAGATACAAAACTGCCAGTTACTTGTATAAATAGAATAAATGTTGTAAAAATAATGTAGAATATTTTTCTCAAATTAAACGTAAGGCGTAACTTCAATTCATATCAAAATAAATTATCCAAATTTTAAATGTGACGTGCCAGTGTCATCTAACTGTAGATTTTTATTGGAATTTTTTTTTTTATATCTTTTTGTTATTTTAAATACAACTACTTTTTCGAGTTTTTTCTCGGATTTATTCCGATTTTTGGTTCCGACGCTTCGAAGGCCGAGAGTAATCATGGTCTCGGAAGAGACTAAGGTTTTAGACGTCTCAAAGGCGTTATATATGCTTCTTACAGACAGTCCGCGAAAAAATCGGAAAAGACAGTGTTATTTAAAATGTCAAATGTTCGCGTAAATCTAAGAAAGTATTATTTTATTTTTCTTAATGATTGGTCTTACGTATTCAACATAGTAAAATTTAAAAGTATTTTTTTTTTGATTAATTGAAATTTTGATTTTATTTATTCAAAAATCTTTCCTTATTTTATAAAATATTGTAAATAGTTTCTATTAGAATTATATCGATTTGATAACTTTAGTAAGAAAGTTCCCAAATATAATGAAAAGTCCGTTCGAATTAATTTTCAATGGATATAGTAGTTATAAATTTTGTTTAAGATGTTATAAATGTGCCTTATATCTTTACGTAATATTGTATTTGAATGTTGAAATTTCTGTACATATGCAATGTCTGTATAATACGGCGTAATATTAGATGGTAAAGTAGTATTTGTAAAATAAAGCATTATGTTGGAATTTGTATTTTGTTGTTTTATTTAATATTAATTATTTACTCTCGTTTCTCTCTTATTATTTTCTTCTTTTGTATTTTATCTGTACAAATAAATAAAATTGAAGTGTCTGTTTGTAATTTCAAAATAACAGCGTTTTACTAAATGCATATGAAATTATATACCGTATTTATAAGACAAACACTTTTTTTTTAATTTTTGTCTGTTTGTCTGTTTGTTACGAATAATCTCTGAAACGGCTGGACTGATTTTGACTCGACTTTCACTGGTAGATAGCTGTTGTTATAGGGAGTAACTAACATAGGCTACTCTTATTTTAGAAAAAGAATTAGGGTTCCGCTCAAAAAAATCAAAACGTACTTAGGGTAGAACCTGAGCGAAGCGAGGGTGAATCGCTAGTATATTATAATATACAAACGGCTATTAGGCAATTTGTTACGTATAGTAGCTATGTGTTACTCCAAGTTTTAATCTATCTGTGTTCTAAATTTCATTCAAATATGACTAGACGCAGACACAAACGTGCACTCTCTATTCATTTTACTCTCAAATTCCGATGGGACTATAGTTCGACACGACCGGTGAGATCAGGCGCAGGGCCGACAGCTTTACGTGTCCTCCGAGGCACGGGGGTGAAACACCGCCAACTTCCCAACTCCACGCTGTTACTGGGCCTTTCGTAACAGAAAAACTCAATAAATAAACTTTGTCGGACCCGTGACCTAAATCTATACATATGATAAAATTCTGAGTTGCATCTGTACACTAAATATTTTTTAAATCTTATTGATATAGTCATTATTATCGATAGAGAGAATATTTTATAATCTTAACTCCGATTTTTTTATAATAATAATACGTCATGGTGTCAAAGTTATTTATAGTACTAGCGACTCACCCTTGATTCGCTCGGGTTCGTCCCTAGGGTATGTGTACAACTTCTCTATTTAAATCGGATATTATTAAATTTTTCATTAGTTTTAAAAAAAAATCGTTGGACCCTATTTTTTTCTAAAATAAAAGTAGCCTAAGTTACTCCTTATAACATTCGCTATTTGCCAGTGAGTCCCGTCAAAATTGGTCCAGCCATTTCAGAGATTAGCCGGAACAAACAGACAGACAGACAAAAATTGTAAAAAATGTTGTTTTGATATATGTACCGTGTATACATACATCCATATGCATTTAGTACAAAGCTGTTATTTTGACATTACAAACAGACTCTTCAATTTTATTTATCTGTATAGATAGATTATAAATTAAAAAGTAGTTTTTTTTTAAACATTTCGAATACCTTTGGCTTATAAAGTATTTAAAATATAATTTGTTTTGATAGGCTTAATATACTTACATAGATATTTAGAAATCGTGTCGAACCTCAATTAAAAAATCTTAAAAAGTTGAATTCAACAATAAAAAGTCGAGTCATTATAAAGTGTCCCTAGAGAGAGGAAAAATTGAAAGAACAATAGACTTTATAACTCGGCCAGTGTTTGCACAATCTTTGCTCCCTATCAACGGGAATTAGCGGCGTCGTCTTTCTGACACATTTATCCAGTATAATGCAGTTTGTATATTTATTATACTAATTCTTCCTTTTGCTGTGGTCGATTGAGAGACTAAGACTGTGTCTCGTTGTATTTAAACTGGTTACAATATTATTTACTTTTCTCTTGCGAAGACAAAAGAAAATGTACCACTGCGTTAGTCGACACGTTTGGCTCAGTTTATAGTGACCCTACTTGATGTGCCAGCGGTCGCTGGTTCGGGTCCCGCTGGGGGTATTCATTTGTGTGATAAGCACGAATGTTTGTACTTCAGTCATGTATGTCAATATTTATAATATGGTGTATGTATTTAAAGTTATATATGTGTTATAGTGTATCAACTATCTGGTATCCATTATACAAGCCTCGTAGCTTACCATGGAACTAGACGACGCTGTGTGTTAATGTCCCAACATATTTATTTATTTATTCATATTTTACGTATTTTGAGAAAATACGGGCTGATTTACATTTTTAACGTCATGTTACATCTTATAATTAAACTAGATTAATTCTTTTTACATGATCAATCCAAACTCATCTCTCACATAAGATTAAAACCGCATCCCTTTAATTAGATAACTGGGAGACTAATTCAAAAGTGTTTAATACTAACAACTTACTCTTGTTT
The DNA here is from genome assembly GCA_947093115.1 of Brenthis daphne. Classification (NCBI taxonomy): domain Eukaryota; kingdom Metazoa; phylum Arthropoda; class Insecta; order Lepidoptera; family Nymphalidae; genus Brenthis; species Brenthis daphne. The sequence goes on along the minus strand of OX352479.1, from coordinate 21,765,318 downwards.
CTCTTGGGTCTCTTGTTTCTATATGCCTGAAAGTAGTCTATGTGCTACTAAGATCATAGTCTATATGTGTATTAAAATTTATTAAAATCCATTTAGCCCATTCGACGTGAAAGAGTAACAATCATACATACACATACAAACTTTCGTATACAAAAAACTACATTTTATACTCTATTGGAGACCTATTTTTATATCCAAAACCGATCATAATGCCTTTGCCGTATACGGGCAGGGGACTGTGAGACTCTTGCTAAGGCCCGATCCACATTGTAGTGTCGATCACGATCCGTTCTATTTCCGATATCCGTCTAGTAGCTAAGATTAGCTTTTGTAATTATTTCTATACATATAATAAAATTGTAACTAAACCGGATCTGCACGTTAAATATTTTTTGGAAAATCTTATTGAAATAAACATTATTGATACAGAGGCCGAATTTATAGTTTTTAGATTTTTTGTCTGTCTGTCTGTTACCGCATCACAGAAAAACCACTGGAGGGATTTTGATGAAAGTTGGTATGGTGATAGCTGCTTATCCGGGTCAACATATAGGATACTTTTTACCGCGGGATAATGTCTCATTTCTGAGAAAAAATACAAAAACTGCAATGTAAGAGTACCTACTTAAGTATACTAATATGTAAAACCTAAGAATTTGGTTTTTGGTCATGTGAACGCGGGCGGAGCCGCGGGCAATGCTTGTATATTTATATATTTTAAATTACAGAATATTATATATATATATATATATATATATATATATATATATATACACAGACACAGCTTATAACAACCAAGGGTTTTTCTTCTAAGGTTTTAATACAGCCAATTTGAGAACGTCTTATTTTTAAATTTGGTTAACAAACTCGTCATATTCCATGTAGAAATTCGCTACAGTTGTCAAAGAGAACCCTAATTTGCGTACACAGCACCCACAAGCAAGCGTATTACTAAGTCACAAAGAGAGTTAATCGTCCGTGAGATATTTTATCTCGCTCAAGACATTTCTATTTTCTTATAATTCTTCTTATTTATATATGTTTAAAGCTCCTTATCATCATTTAATATCACTATCATTGCTAATAATATAAATGAAAAATTGTACGTCTGTCTTTTGTTACTTTTTAATTAATATTAATCATTAAATAAATAATAATTATTGAATAAATAAAAAATATAATTTAGAATCAAGTTAAGATTTTTTTATATAGTAATAGCTTTACCCGGAGCTTTACGTGCGTTTTAGTATTTAAGTACCTAAGTCGATAGTAAGAAACCTACATGCATATTTATCCAGAATATATTATGTTACGTATATTCTGATATCGGTATCAATTCCGATTTATAATGTTACAGTGTGAAAAAGTTACAAACAGTAGTATACATATTAATATGATTTTAATTTTATAAACAATGTTTTTCAAACAATGCTAGTTATCTGTCTATACATATAATAAAATTGTAACCGAGTCGAATCTGGACATTAAATATTTTTTCGAAAATCTTATTGAAATAGACATTATTACTTACCGATACAAAAGCCGAATCTACAGTTTTTAGAATGTTCGTCTGTCTACCGCATCACGGAAAAACCACTCGAGGGATTTGATGAAATTTGGTATAATGATAGGTAGTTATCCGGGTCAACATATAGGATACTTTTTAGTGCGGGAAAATGTCTCTTCTCTGAAAAATCTATACTAAACGTTAAAACGCAAGTAGGTACGAACCCGAGCGGAGCGAGGGTGAGTCGCTAGTATAATAATAAATATTTCAACTATTATATATCCATTCTGAATATTAATTTTTAAGTTATGAATTTTAATTTAGTATTTCTTTTAAATTATTGACACTCGCATTTAAGTTAGATTATATTCTTTATTATTGTCAGTCCTTACTTGAAAAATATGGTAGGGTTGGGGAGAAATGGTTATGATTGGGTACTTTTACTAGAGCTAGTTTATAGTTATTTTCGTTTTAAAAGCTAATAGTACAAGAGATAACATGCAGATATTACGAATTTCCTAAGACATAATAATTATATATGTAAATTAACTTTAAGTACTTAATTTATTTATTGTATGATGAATATTATTAGGTATATGCTAAATTGAAAAAATATCATATCAGTAGGTATATTAAGGTACTACTTGCTACTATTAAATAATATTTTAATATGTTTTTAAACAAATCATTAAAATTAATTCTATCAAACACAATACTTAAGAACTATTTATTTAATATTAAAAAATATATTATCAATATCTAATAATAAATAATAATTAATCATTTAACCCTTTTTAACGCTGAGCACGAGCCTCTTTTCAATGCAGAAGAGGTCACACTGGTCAAGTACGTGTTGGCTTCCTTCATGTCTTTGGACAACGTATTAGGTTCTCTCAGGTTTGTTTTTTCCCGTACAAAGCTTTCTTTCATCGTAAGGCAATTGGTAATTATGATGAAAATGATTTACACATGAGAATATCTGAGATGCGAGACCCTAGCTTGAACCCGCTTCGTTTGGTGTTCCAAGCGAGCGCGCTACCACTGAGTCAACACTACCTTGAACTTTTTACTTTAGATAATATAGCTTAAAGAAGAAGATACCTTACCTTAAAAAAGAATTTACAAAAGATATATTTTATAGTATTTTTACCTTGTAACAAATAAACAATAGCAAAACACAAAAACATTCAACAAGGACGAGGTACGTAGCAAGCACTCCTTACTTTCTGTCTGGTATTTGGCGATGCGTAATGGATGGCGGTCCTAGATTTCACGTTGCTGCAGCTGTAAGGTATATATATTCAAATGTCTTTAAGTAAAAATGAAGCCTAAAAGCATTTCTAAAGAAGCCTCACTACAATCAGTATTGCTTATGGAAAGATAAAATCTGCGTATGTTGTCCTTATATAAAATGATATTTTCATATAATAATAATTTAGTCCACTGCAAAAGGGATACGACCACGCTGGCCAATGCGAACTTTACATGCCTTTTGAAAATTCTCTCAAACATACAGATTTCTTAATAATATTTTCCTTCGCCATGTCAAATGGTAATCATATTGAAAATCGGTAATTTTATGTAGATACTTTAACATCAATTAGCAAAAATTATATCAAAATTATATTTTATTCAAATAGACTTTGACAAGCAATTTTTAACCGTTAAACAATTTTTTTTTTAATTTAAATTAAATATCAGTATGTTAGCCTACGAGGAAGCTACCACTGATTGGGAAAATAGTTGTGCTGAAAAGCTGTGGGGATCAGTCTATAGATTGTAGCTTATCGCCTTATCGAAGAAAACTAGGTTGTAAGAACATGTTCATTTATATATTTGTTTGCATAATATATAAGGGTCTCTAAAAAAATTTTACTACATACTAAAAAGCTACACTATCTCTGAGTCTTCAATAAACTTTTATTGAGACTTTAAAAACTTAACGTTTACACCTAACAAGTATTTGCTTTTTAAAACACAAATATAAACGGTACAAAGTAAAATTATAAATTAGTATACGTACTATAGCTCCTATTAGCAGTAGAGATTTTAGATTTAGATATTAATTTTAGTCAATTATCGTACATTTAGTACTACTGGGAAATCTAGTTCTTAGAAGCCGTTTGAGATTTGCAATAAAAATTAAAATTTCACTATAATTTTTTTTTGGTTTCGTTATATGTATATACAATATTTAATATTCACATATATGTATAACTAGCATTGCCCGCGGCTTCGCCCGCGTTCAGATGACCAAAAACCAAATTCTTAGGTTTTACATATTAGTATACTCTTACATTGCAGTTTTTGTATTTTTTCTCAGAAATGAGATATTTTCCCGCGGTAAAAAGTATTCTATATGTTGACCCGGACCAGCTCACCATACCAAATTTCATCAAAATCCCTCCAGTTGTTTTTTGTGATGCGGTAACAGACAGACAGACAAAAATTCTAAAAACTAAAGATTCGTCCTCTGTATCGATAATAATGTTTATTTCAATAAGATTTTCCAAAAAAAAATTTAATGAACAGGTTCGGCTTAGTTACAATTTTATTATAAGTATAGTGTAGTAGTGATGTTATATGTAATTTTCGCGGTTTAGCCTATATTTTTTGAACTTTTCTGATCGTCTAATAATAAAACAAAAATAAAAAAATATAAAAGGCGTTTATTTCTTGCATATATAAGAAATATAAGAAAGTAAGTTTACAAAGTTATATATATTTCATAAATATAAAATTAACATTATTAATAATCTAATAAAAATATTCTCAGAATATAGATTATTGTAACAAATAGATAATAAATGAAATATGAGTAAGACACCTGATACTTAGATCGGTTTACAAGAATAGATCAGTCAAGATTGAGTCAGGTTTTTTAACAAATATTCAATATACAAGTATTTTTATTATTTACGTAACACAATATAATTACGTGATGGAATTAAACATATTTTGGTGGGCCGAGATCGTGCTAGATGGATTTATTATCTGATTTACTTATTGAGTAGGCAGAGAGAACGTAGTATCTAAATTCTCATCTGCCTTTTTCTCCGCTTTGGACTAAAAAAACTGCACTGTTGGTTTTTAACATGTATGTATGTATTCAGCCCTTTTTAACGTCCCACTGCTGGGCACGGGCCTCCCTACAATACGAGAGGGATCAGGCCATAGTCCACCACGCTGGCCAAGTGCGGGTTGGCAGACTTCACATGTCTTTCGAAAACTTGCTAGGTTCTCTCAGACATGCAGGTTTCCTCACGATGTTTTCCTTCACCGTAAGGCAAGTGGTAATCATGTAGGAAATGATTCACACATGAAAATATCAGAGGTGCGAGACCTGGGATTTGAACCCACTTCACTCGGTTTCCCAAGCGAGCGCGTTACCACTGGGCTACCACTGCCTATGGTATTTAACATAGCCCTTTGTTAACCTAATATTTGTTAAAAACTTATTAATACGGTCAGTTCATTTATTGATTTTGTGCTTAAATCGAATTCAGGATCTCCGACTAGGGAGAACTAACCATACACCATTATTACTTTTCAATCGACTTCCTCAAAAAGGAGGAGATTCTCAATTCGGCTGTATGGTTTTTTTTAATGTTTGTTACCTCAGAACTCCGTCATTTATTAACCGATTTGGACAATTTTTGTTTTGTTTGAAAGTGTATACTTCCAGATTGGTCCCATTTAAATCTCAAAAAAAAAATACCACCCCTTAGGTTGGAAAAATAGCTAATGATGAATTTAACCTACTGCTAATTGTCATATTAACTTGAAACTTTGCAAGTGTTTCTATTTCCGTTGATAGCACAGTGGTTCCGTATTGTTGACCTGATCTGATGGTAAGGCCAGAAGGTGGATAGATGGAACTCTTCAACGGCTAATAGTAGATACTTTGAGTTTGGGCTTATTTTGTTTAATTTGACAAGCCTGACACGTTAGAATTCTTACTTTGCTACTACTGTCTACACTAAAGAGGTGCCAGCCGATACAAAGCAAAGCACACCGACTTCGAAAATATTTGTTTAGGTTTGTATAGCAAATGAAAACTACCAATCAGTAATTTTTTTACTTTTTAGTGCTTCTGTTTGAAGTCGGTTTTTATTTTTTTGTTAAAAAGTTTTTATTTAAACCTGCATTTTCTTTAAACCCAATGAAATATTCTCGGCTCATATCCCATAATAAACGTAAAATAATTTTGACGGTAGTGTTAAAGGGAAATAAATTAAGCTTTAGCGACGACAAGGGAGAAATTAAACAAACGAAACTTACTTCAATTTTATGCACGCGTAGTTGAGAGGTATGACTAGGTGTTAGAAAGGGTATGACTAGATGTTGGAAGAAATTGATATTGTGAGAACACGGAAAATCAAAATGTACTTTAAAACGTCCAGATAAATTTCTAAGAAAATATTTAAATTTCTAAGAAATCTATTGTTAACTGTAACGCCGGCGTGTCCGCGGTCGTTGAGGGTTTAAAGATCTTTAGATATTATTTTGCACACGACATCTCATAGAAGCTAAGTAAATTAACTTTTTGTAACTAATCAGGTTATTAATAAAGATATTAATCATTAAACTATCACTACTAATATAAGTAGCTTGTTGCAACAAAAAATCATTTTCATATGCTATTCTCATTTCATATGCTGAGACAAATAGGGATAATCAATGGAAAGGCTTTCGCATTTATCTATACATATAATAAAATTGTAACTAAGCCGAATCTGTACATTAAATATTTTTTGGAAAATCTTATTGAAATAGACATTATAATCGATATAGAGGTCTGTTACCGCATCACGGAAAAACCACTGAAGGGATTTTCATGAAATTTGGTATGGTGATAGCTGGTTATCCGGGTCACAACATATAGGATACTTTTTACCGCGGAAAAATATCTCATTTCTGAGAAAAATACAATAACTTGTAAGAGTATACTAATATGTAAAACTTAAGAATTTGGATTTTTGGTAAACTGCACGCGGGCGGAGCCGCGGGCAATGCTAGTACTTTATAATTATGTTGTATGTTATTAGTTGTTTATACGCTTAAATAATTTATCTACCCATCTTAGTCATCGTAAGGCGTCAACAAATGTATGAAAATAATTCCTTCCTTCTTTCAAAGTCTAAAAATAACGGCTTGAATAGATATATGATAGGATGTAAACTAAAATTTACATTGAAAATTGCTTTCACTGTGTAATTCCTTTCAATTAAAAAAATTTTTTTGCTTAACAAAGAACTATTGTTAAATCTTTCTATAAACGGATGAAACCGATGTATAGACCTCAAGGTCTGAAGGTAATTTACAAAAGAAAAATATTTTCCTCTTTGTGAAGACCTAAAACCTTTAAGGTACATACGACGTAATCGTATTAAAAGATAAAACATTCATACATTTTACGACGGATCTATAAAAGATACGTCTTATTTTGTCGCAGTCATCGCGTTAATATTGAATCGGGCATAAAGTTTCGACTGCCCCTTGACCGATCTCTCTTGGTGCCCATAAAACCCTGCCCGTGAATCACCTTTGACTTTTTATGTCTTTTTAAGACTAAGAACTTTTTCTATTTTATATATTTTCAAACGTCCTTTTTTATAGCATGGTGCCCTTTATTTTGCGGGGTCATCATTTGTTTACAGCTGATAGCACGTTATGGGAATATTGGATGGTGATTGCTTACCGTATATATTGCCTAAGCAATCTATGTATTCTAATTTATTTGGTTTTTCATGGTGATCATTCCTGCATCCTACGGTAAATACATCATGGATTTTTTATAGTATTTTAAATAAATAATATTCAATGTCTTTTAAATTGCAGATTTAATATTTTTTTGAAATCTTTGCTTTTGTGGTATGCTTGATATTTGAATTATCAATAAAAATCCCATAAGACGGAATAGAAGATAATTTTATAGATTTCAGGAGTTTTATCACTCTATCTCTTTAATCCTAAGAGCTAATCAAATTTAAGTTAGGTAATTTGTTTGGGGTACACGTAAAATTAATTCTGAAATAAAAAAGAAGTACCTATCGGTTGAAATACTTATTCCGAGCAACTGCTGCTTGTTTTTTCTTCAGTATGCTGTTATATAACGTAGGGAATATGTTTAAGAGTTATTATTTAACCAAACCACTTGTGTTTTTTTAATACAATACCATTATATATTCTCTACACTCTCAAAGACTGGTGGATAATAATTCGACACGACTGGTGAGAGATCAGATACAGGAGCGACGCCTATACGTGTTCTCCGAGACAATGGCGTGTAACACCACCAACTTCCCAATGCAGGGCTGCTGCTGAGAATTTCTTAACTGAACAATCTAATAAGCTATACTTCGTTCGACCTAGAAGTTGAATCTAGGATTTTTGGAACTACAACGTACCTATATGCTAGCCACAAGACCAAGATTTATATCAATCTGATTATTATGTTTTAAAGTTTAGTATAGACTTCTGAGACGAGATATTTTCTATCAGGCAAAAGCATCCTATATGTTGACTCGGATAACTAGATATCATCATACCAAATTTTATCAAAATCTGTTAAATGGTTTTATCGTGCTGCGTTCACAGACAAACAGACAAAAAAATTCTAAAAACTATAAATTCTGCCTCTGTATCGATATTAATGACTATTTCAATAAGATTTTCCAAAAAATATCTAATGTACATATTCGATTCAGAATTTTATTATTTGTATTGATGTCAACATTTTGCTTATAAACTGCGGCAACGGATACACTTTGAAATAATGGAGCTACACATGCATGCACCATTTTATCCTCAGAGATGAGTATCATAAAATCAGCAGTACCATGTAAGTAGTAAAAAGCGACACAAAGTTTAAATATCAAAAGTTATACGTAGAAAGTTTTATGTTAATTCATTTCTACTAGTTTTACATATAACGCCACTTTACTATCTTAAAAAGATTTCAGCTTCAGATACGAAGTTTTAGAACTAATATAAAACAATATAAAACTCTCCAAAAGCGTAAAAGGTTTCAAACAAATTTGAAATAATTTCTCCTTGGTACTTAGAATCAATACTGAAGTTTTCCAAACAATTCATACGTGCTTTCAAGCTAATGAAACACAGTACTCAGCGAGGGTCTATTTATTGAACTTAACTAATCTCTTATCGATAATGTATATCCAAATATTGAGACTTTTTGGAACACTTACCTAAATTAATGTGTATGATAAATTCATTAGAAGTTTTGTTTCTTTATAAATTACATATTGGTATAAATTTTATATTTAACAGAAATATTGGATCAGAGTCGATTCATTATTAGTTTGATAATTTCTATGCCATATTAAATAATTATTCAAAGGTCACTCTCTAACCCTGTCAATTTACTGATTATCCTGTCACGCATAAACAGCTATAGAGATTTTGATAGAATTTAGCGAGTGGAGTGATTGCATTATGGGGTTAGACTTAGGTAACATGTTATCCCCGTCCTATAATATGCAAGCGGAGCTGTGTTTGCAAAGTGTAAAATTTTAAAATAAAATTTTATTATAATAAAGTAATCCAGACCGAATTTCCATTACGGCCTCTAATCTTACTGAGCCTAGCCATTTCCCCTTGGTTTCCCCCCTTGTTTTAGTGTCAATAATATTAAAAAATAGTGTGCAAAAGTGCACTCTATTTTTTGCACATTTATGGTCAGATTCAACGGTAATCTTAAATATCGATGAAAGATAGATAATGTGGTAGAACGAAAGATTTTACGAGCGCTACATGAGTTGATACAATATCTCTTATGTCCTAACTCCGAGTTGCTATTGAGAATTACTTCACAGAAATACCAAACAGCTAAACTAAGCTGGGCTCGGGACTGGATCCCAAGACCTAAGAATCTACATCTGTATATTACAGCTATTAGAATAAGTGAGACAGTTTAATTCGAACAAGTAGTGTTAATCTAAATCCTGTGCTCTCTCAATACCTATAATCATAATCAATGAATATCGCATTTTCTGGGCTCATACAGTATATATTTCGTATAAAGTATAAAATATACCAAGCTCTTTAGATTCCTTTCCCGTCTCATTTTTATCGGGATTCGCACAATTTCCTGTCGCAGGGAGTAATCTGACTAGTTCGTTTCTAAAACTTTTCAATCGAACGTAACGTTTTACCCAATATATTCATGAGATCATGACGCGAATGAAAATTTATCGTCACTTAATTTCACGTGGGTCTTCATTTACTTTTACCTGTATTCAAAAGATACGTTTAGGGATAAAATAATGTATAGCATTATCTATGTATCTAAATGAATTTGAGTTCGACATATAAAAGCGTTTAAATCATGCGATATACGTTCATCTATACATATAATAAAATTGTAACTAAGCCGAATCTGCACATTAAATATTTTTTGGAAAATCTAATTGAAATAGACATTATTATCGATACAGACTCCGAACCTATACTTTTTATAATCATAGGTCTGTTACCGCATCACGAGAAAACCACTGGACAGATTTTGATGAAATTTGGTATGATGATAGCTGGTTATCCGGGTCAACATATAGGGTACTTTTTACGGGCAAATATCTCATTTCTGAGAAAAAATACAAAAACTGCATTGGAAGAGTATACTAATATGTAAAACCTAAGAATTTAGTTTTTTGTCGTCTGAACGCGGGCGGAGCCGCGGGCAATGCTAGTATATCTATAAAACCAGAAACTATCGTAGAGTACATTATAAGGTAGATTTTCTGGTTCTCTAAATTCATATTAACATAGGAGAAATATTAAAATGTTACACATTTCTATATTAAAAGTTTTGAATAGCTCCTTCTATTACAGACTCAGCTCTTGCACATCACCTCCACTTTTAAAAGAGAATATTTTGTCAAATGCTAGAAACTAGTACCATACGTAATAATAATTTCCGTCTAACAGATTTTCATTTACGAGGCTAGCTACTTGCACAGGAAGTAATGATGATGTTCTCCTGACCGATTCCGGTCACGGCGGCCAATCTCATTGAGACTAGCCAACTGCGCAGGATATATTATAGTGCACAAGTGTACGCGCAGACACAAGGGTACTCTCTAATCCTGTCACTCTCATACTCCGGTGGGACGACTACTCGACACGACCGGTGAGAGATAAGGCGCAGGACCGACGGCTTTACGTGCTCTCCGAGGCACGGGGGTGAAACACCGCCAACTTCTCAACTCCGGGGTGTTACTGAGGCTTACTATACAGAAAGACTCAATAACTAAACTAGACCCAACCCGAGACTCGAACCCAGTACCTCCGGGTGTGCAGTCGTACATGCTAGCCGCTACACCACCGAGGCACAGGAAGTACTCAATTAAACACCATGCAATCCTTTATTGTTCTCTCTCATAGTTCAATAGGACCATGACCAGAGAGGATAAGGCGCTGGTGGATATCTTTTTCAAAGCTTCATATTATATAGAACTGCTAAGTTCGGGTATTTTTTTTAAATTATCTAGTGAACTCAAATATCATAATAGTAGATACCACATTTTATACTAACATATTCGTAGATATTATGATTTTTTAATTGTTAATAAAAGAACAAGATATTACCAGATAGTTGATACACTACACATATATAACTTTAAATACATACATATTATAAATATAAACACCCATGACTGGAGTACAAACATTCGTCACACAACACATTCATCACACAAATGAATGCCCTCAGCGGGACTCGAACCCGCGACCGCTGTCACAGCAAGTAGAGTCACTACAAACTGAGCCAAACGTGCTGTCATACGTATTCGTACGTCATTTTTATTATAATCAAATTTTTAACTCACGAAATATATGTATACTTGTAATATAAGTAAGTTTCTCGAGTTGAATCGTATATTTTTATGTATGACGCATATTAAGAGTTATTCGATTTTGATGGTTCTTTTTCATTGAATAGGGTATATTATACCTTAAAGTCGGTATCATTTGAGTTTATTAGAAAAAAAACACCCTAAAGATAGCAAAATCAGGAAACGTTAATGTTCGCCTTTGAACCAATTTCATGGTGGCAGTACTGATGACATACAATAAAATGGAGAGCTGGATCAATCATATGATGGAGACATCTTACAGCAGCTATAAGGTAGCTGTGTTATGTTAATTTTAATCATGTTTAATTAGATATTTAGCTATTATTTTGCTTTATTTATATAAAGTAATTTAATTTTCTTTTAAGTAATTTAATTATTTGTTGATAGGTTCTTGGACGCCGATGTGTTAAAATTATTCACTAAAAAGATTTTATTTTATTTCGTTATTAAATTTATTTTTGCGTTGTTTGGATTTTTTAGTTTAATTCCATTCTTTATAGTATTACTCTTTACTATTATTTTTTCGGAAGGAGTAGGAATACAGTTCTGTCTGGATGACATTAAATGTCCGATCGGGTTCGGACATAATCAAATTGAAGCTGGCTACGGATCGAAGCGATAAAGTGAATTTCCTCGAGAATTCGATATCTAGAGTACAAAATGGATGATTGCAATGATTCCATTTGAGACAAGTATCTTCTTAAGAGAAAGTTTGATACTTAAAATTTTATTAAGTTACTTATTACCAATAACTCGATTTTTGACATTTTTTTCTAACATTTAAGTTTATGTTAAGACTTACGATAAACAATTAATGAAGAAACTTTTGTAATGGATAGTAAATAATTTTGGTAGCTCTCGTCTTTTTATATAATGCAATTTTTAGTAAAGTAAAAATAATTTAAAGTTTCATAATATATTATCAAGCTGCATTACAAAATAATTCTCAAAAAAGTAAAAATTACTGTTTGTTAGTATTACTGTTTGTATAACATAAAACAAAATTGCTATACAATACAAAAATGTAAACTTGTAAACATAATTTTAGACCGATAGAATTTTTTACAGTGTTTTTACAGTATCTTGGTGGTATTCCAATAGCCATTGAATTCTCAAACTTTTTCATTTACAGTCTCGGACGCCAACTGAATAATATATGAGGCCAAGCCTTCGAATCCTTTCGGCTTTAAGGATTTTTAAGCTTTCTAACTGAATTAATGACGTCTTACTTGGAAAGATTTTGAGTAAAACCATATAAAAATAGATTTCTTATATTTAAAAGATGAGGTAAGTATACAAAGAATTTCTTCGATAAACATCTTCACTGACATTTGAAAAATATTTTCTTATCTTCATATTATATACTAGTATTACGGCTCCGCCCGCGTTCAGATGAGCAAAAACCAAATTCTTAGGTTTTATATATTAGTATACTCTTACATTGTAGTTTTTGTACTTTTTATCGGAAATGAGACATTTTCCCGCGGTGTAAAGTATCCTATATGTTGACCCGGATAACCAGCTATCACCATACCAAATTTTATCAAAATCCTTCCAGTGGTTTGCCTGTGATGCCGTAACAGACAGACAGACAGACAAAAATTCTAAAAACTATAGATTCGCCCTCTGTATCGATAATAATATCTATTTCAATAAGATTTTCCAAAAAATATTTAATGTACAGATTTGACTCAGAATTTTATTATATGTATAGATTATGCTCGTTTATTTTTTATACCGCACTCTGATTAAGCCTTATGACATAATGGACGATCCGAAGTAAGGTTGTCTTTCACTCATCCGATTACGAGATGAAAATATTTTGTGTTAAATAAAATACAATATAAAGAAAATTCTATATGAATTGCAATACAAATTATTTTAGTGTTTTTTTTTTATTTCTTTTGTTTAATTTTGTTTGTAAAAAAAATAATTTCTTTCCATATGTCCACGTACTATTCTTTAAATCAAGAATAATCTTAATAATACAAAGAGAAGCGCAGCTTTCAAAGAATTTTTAGAGACAGTATTTTAGTTCCAAAAATATAATGATAAACTACATTAAAAGAAATATTTTACAGCTTTTCTATTTTCGCTAAATAAAAAATTCTTTTTAAACTTAATCAACAATTCTGTTTCCCCCCAAATATAAATTTTCATTTCCCTAAAATATTTTTTTATTTTTTTTTAATAAAAATATTTAATTAATGAAATTATTTAATTACTTAGGGCTTTCATATTAAAAAAAACATAAATAGGTAGCGAGAGAACATTCCTAACAATATATAATAAAATATTTTTAAAATATTATTTTCTTCATAATGTAATTTTAATAATATTCTAAATGTGAAAATGGCGTATCTACGACATGAACGCTATTTCCTTCACCATGAATATCGCATGAAGAGAACACTGTCTTTATTTTAACGACTTAAGCTGTGAATTTGAAAATAAGAGCTACGAGTATATGCATAATTTATTGAACTCTTACCCAAAATGGTTTGAGATTTCATTTTACTATGTATTCGTTATATTCAAAATATTCGGTATAATGTGAAATTTTATATGGGGATTTGATTTGCAAATGCTGGTCCAATTACATCGTTTTGTATTTTTGACTGCCCGTCTGCTCGTGTGTATTGTATATTAATAGCTCCCAATTACAATACAATATTTCTTCAATTTATATGATTGTGAAACGCAGAAAACGACGAAACTTAGCCAAAAATATAATCAGAAAATCTATGAAAATGGCTACTGCATGCTTTGGGTTTTGTTCTGTTCAAAATTTTAAAACCTAAAAAAGCAGAAATTGACATGTATGATATCTATATTCTTCTGTATAAGATATTTTCGACAATCGTGAAATATTTTTTTATGATATTTTAATAAAAAAACCACAGATAGAATAACTTCGATCTAAGTAGAATTACTATTTTTAAAGTGAACTGAAGTTGGCATACCTTTCTAGTTTTAGCAGTTGTAGCTATTAGTAGGGGAGCCCAAGAGGGGATTTTTGCAGTTACTCAAGCGCGATAGATTAACATAAGGTATCCCACCTTGCACTCTGTTGAGTACCTCCATAATAACATAAGTCTATATAAGGGTGTGCGTTTAGGGCAGCCGATCAAAATATTACACTATTTTTGGTTATTTTATCATTTAAATGGAGACAACGGAAGTAGGAAGGAATTACAGAAAATTAATTATTGATAATTCTATGAAACTTTTTCTGTATATACTAATAAATAGCCATTGACGGTCCAAAGTCGGAGAGAATTTGCAAACAAAGTCGCGGGTACGACTAGTGACTTGTACTAGAGTGTAAAGTACTCCTAGTGATGTGCAACTTGATAATACAGATAATAATAATAATAAGATATAAGTGTGAATATTACGTAATAATTATATTTTTAAAGTACAAACACAGATATACTATAAAATAAATGCTAAAACTCCTTTCTTATTCAATAGTTATAAAGCCTCACTATGAAGAGAGGGTAAAAAACTTATTCATTTCAGCGAGTCCACACCTGAAATAATAAGTGATAGTAGACTATATGGCCTTTGTTGGAAATAATTAAAATGAATAATAGATCTCCGTAGAATTTGCACAGGCAGATGAGATCATGTGAAATTTTCATGACATGACGTCTATATGTTGTTTTAACCGGTGAGTTACGAGTTTGATTTCCGTCCGCGAAAGCAAAAAATTGACGATTATTATATAGATGAACTTAGATCTTTAGCTTTGTTATTTTATTGAGCTATTTGAGATATGACCAACCCACGTGACAGATTTTGCG